>JAREYC010000004.1:52737500-53937500 GCA_030015325.1 Cryptoblepharus egeriae
TGGAATACGCAGATCAGGCTCAATCCAGCAAATGGAGCAACTCAATCGACGGTAAGTTATTTTCCTCTGAGGTTCTGAATTACACCATGAGCATCATTCAATTAAAACAGGAGTGTACAAATCTTTTGGCAGTGGGGCCACATCCTTTCTCTGACAGTGTCAAGGGCCAGAAAAAATGATTTAAATTTAAATTTACATAAATTTACATATAACAGCATATTATAGACAGATCTAGAAGATTAAAAGGCTTGCCTGAGGGCCGGATGGAAGTGTCTTGTTGCTGGCCACATCTGGCCCCTGAGCTAGGGTTTGAACACCTCTGAATTAAGGGCTTCCTGGACAGGCTTTCATCATAGTAGGATCAAGTCTGAAACTTTCTACTGGATTGTTCTATCTCTCCTCCACTGCCATCTCAGATGAAAATGGTTCTCTTTCAGAGAGTCCATTGTAAGTCCTTCCTGAATTCCTTTAAATTTTCAGCGGTCCTATTGGTTCAGTTTGATTTTCTTCTGTTGTTGGCCTCATATGGGTTATTCTCTTATTTTTATTATTTTTGTTTTTAATGTTAGGCTTATATATTTTAATTTATGTAAATCATTTTGTAAGGTTTTGAACCTAAAGGCAGTTAGAAAAACTGAACACCTTTTAATAAATAAATAGTGGCAGATGCTGATTTGTGCCAGACATTAGAGGAAAACTCAATGCAGTTATTCAACAGTAGTCCCCAGATGTCTTGTAACATTTCATTCTAACCTTCTGTGTGCAGGCATACAGTCACCAACTTCCATTCTTGAGTAAGGTGCTTAAAAAATAATCCAAGCATTACTACAACATAGAAGAAAGCTTTATAACGCTGTTCACATGGGATGATATTACAAGATGGTTTAAAAACCCATCTGAAAAGCAGACATGATCCTCTAGCATACAGCAAGCTAATAGCTGTGTATCAATGATAGATGTGTGCATTAGGAGGTTTATGCCTGGATTTGTACCCAAAAAATCTTTCGTTATCCTCATTCCAGGTCAAAACAAGCAGAGAGGAACTAAGTAGGCGTGCTTTTCTCTTCCTCTTTTTTTTATACACATTATATATTTTCAACAGCATCATTATTTTTCATGCTAAGACAGGAAACATTTTTCTTTTTCTCTTCCTCTTGCTTACTAAAATGGTGTTGTTTTCAAGTTAAACAACCAGGTCTGGATTGTCTCTCCTCTAATTATGTACCTTAAAAGAGTATTCTAGCTAGTTGAGGTTTTCCTTGTTCTTTTAATATGTCAGGTGGCTGTCTTCAGGCTGCCGAGTGGAAAGGAATAAAAAAAGCAGTGTCAAAACTTCTCCCTACTAAGACAGCCAAAAAGAATGGGAGTTCCCTGGTGTGACGTAGGAAAGAAAGCTGCACCAGAATTTCCTGTATCTGCCCATCTGAAAATATCTGTTCTGCCTCAGGAACATGAAGAGCAAAGATTCTTCACTTCTCCCAAACAGAGTAACAGCAAATGTCTTTCCAGGTTTTCAGATTGCAGCTAAAACTTCTACATTTACAAAATACTCATGTATTTCCCTCAGACACCATCATAACTGATACCTCCCATGAATAAGTACAAGAACACTATGATCATTTCAAGTTCCCAGCACATCTACATGTGATAGAATCACAAGATGGTGCGTACTCATCACAGGATGGTGCACATCATCATCCTCCTTATTAAGAATATTTTGTTGTTGTTTAGTCGTTCAGTCATGTACAACTCTTCGTGACCTCATGGACTGTAGCATGCCAGACCCCACATCCTCTACCAGCTTATGAGAAGGGGGCGGCATAGGATGAGATGGTTATATAGGGTCACCAAGGCAATGAACATGAATTCGGATGGACCGAAGTCCATCCGAATTCATGTTCATTGCCTTGGTGACCCTATCTAACCACTTCATCCTGTGCCGCCTCTTCTCCTTTTGCCTTCAGTTTTTCCCAGCATCAGGGTCTTAGAAAAGAAAAGGAGTCCTTCCTTCTTGTGATGTGGCCAAAATATTTGAGCCTCAGCTTCAGTATTTGACCTTCCAGTGAACGGGCAAGTTTGATTTCCTGGATGATGGACTGATTTGATCTCCTTGCAGTCCAAGGGACTCTCAGGAGTCCTTTATAATTCAAAGGCATATATTATTTGGTGGTCAGCCTTCTTTACAGTCCAACTCTCACAGGCATACATTACTACAGGGAAAACCATAGCTTTAACTAGACGGATCTTTGTTGGCAAGCTGATGTCTCAACTTTTAATTAAGTTGTCTAGCCCCATCATAGCTTTCCTCCCCAGAACCAGATTTCTTTCTTCAGATTTCTTTCCTCCCCAGAACCGGATTTCTTCTTTCTCCCCAGAACTTTGATTTCTTGGCTACACACACTGTTTGAAATTATCTTAGAGCCCAGAAAAATGGGCTAAAAATGTCATGCCTTCCATTTCTTCTCCTTATATTTGCCACAAATTGATGGGACCAGAAGCCATTATCTTGGTTTTTTAAATGTTTAGTTTTAAGCCTTGTTTTGGACTTTCTTCTTTCACCCTTATCAAGAGGTTTCTTAGTTCCTCCTCACTTTCTGCCATTACAGTGGTATCATCTGCATATCTGAGGTTATTGATATTTCTTCCAGCGATCTTACTGCTTCAGGCTGTAAATGTCAAAACTAGGGACATATGGAACCACTCAAGCAACTTTGCTAGTCTTTCCTAAACTTTTTTATCCTCTCTTAAAATTCCTGACTTGGAACCTCCAAATTCACCTCAGAACGTTGCTTAAGGCAAAATGTGGTGATAACACAAATTGAAGCCTTTTACCCAAAAGACTACTCAGCTCTTTCAGACTAGCTTTTTGTTTTCTGCTCACAATCCAAGCAGCTATAAAGAAAGATGATCTTTTGACACTTCTCTCTAGAATTCAGCACCAACTTTTTTTCAGCTATAGAAACTGTCACAACTGGTTTTTAAATTCGTAAGTTCTTCTTCCCTTTCTAATGCCCTTTCATCTCAGCTAGGAGGTGGAATACCTCAGCACAGAAGACATTATTCTGTGGTAATTCAATTCAGCTGAATTTACGACGCATTACAAATCTGTATTTTGGTTTCCTAGAATGGAGTTCCCATCATTGTTATTTTTCTGTAAATGCCCTGCTGAGAAAAAAAATATTCATTTTGGTTTTCAAGGAATGCAAAGCAAGTATTTAGAAGATAACATAGAGCAGTCTAAAATTATTCTTCTGAATAAAACAATAAAGCTGTTCTTAGAGATTTTTGGATTTAACCACAATCATTTTGCATTTTTTCCCATCAGAATTACAGCAAGAAGCAAATATTTTGAAATAAATTAAAGCTATGCAGTGCTTCACACTCTTTTTTGTGCCATAGCCACAATGAAGTGATTTTTCTCCCTTAACTTACATAAGATAACATGTTCTTTTAAAGCATCCATGTGCTCCTCCAAATCCAGAACCTCACATCAGACCTCCTGGCCCACCAGGGGACCTCTCAACTCTGAGCTGACAAATACCTCACTCAGATTGATTAACCCTAGTATGGGCTTGGACCTTCCCCCATAGAAAGGGTACAGATGCTAACTTCCCTCCCCCCGGTGCAGATGTACAGATGCCGGTGGCTGCCTGACCGCTATAGGATACAGAGGCAGCCGTTTCGGCACCATTGCTCCTCTGTATGCTGAGCAGTTCAGGATTGGGCTGTCCATTTGTTAAGTGTTCCTATTTTCATAACCTTAGTTAAGTGATTAGAAAAAAAATCTCTCTACAATTAAAATTAGACCCAAAATTAGGAATGAATTGGACAGAATTGATGAAGCTACTGGGATTTCCCTAACAAGAAAATGAATCAAAAACTTAACTAAGGGTACAATCCTCAACTGTATATATAAAATATATAT
Source organism: Cryptoblepharus egeriae (assembly GCA_030015325.1). Taxonomy (NCBI): domain Eukaryota; kingdom Metazoa; phylum Chordata; class Lepidosauria; order Squamata; family Scincidae; genus Cryptoblepharus; species Cryptoblepharus egeriae. The sequence continues at coordinate 52,741,426 of JAREYC010000004.1, forward strand.
CTCAGGTATGTATAAAAATATATATTTCAGACAGTCAATCTTAAATACATGTCTTATCAGCTTAAAATCCCTCTTAGTTCCACTCTATCAGAGGTTTCTCAGTGAGAAAACCAGTAACAGCAGGCCAATTCACCAAATGAAAGCCTACAGCCCATTGTTTCCCTTCAATTAGATGTTAAGGGTGAGCATTTGGCATGATCTAGAAGGCACGCTCCAGAAAAGTGAAATTGAACAGGCCTGCATTAAAAGGTGTGAGTTCCATAATACATCTCAGAATACAGTGGTGCCTCACATAACAAGTTTAATTTGTTCCGGAAGCATGCTTCTTATGTGAAATTATCTTTATGTGAAGCGGATTTTTCCATAGGAAATAATGGAAACTCAGATGATTGGTTCAAGAACCCAAAAAAATATTCGTTTAAAAATATTAACTGGATGTAAAAATTACAACAAAACACTGGAATTGAATTCAAAACATGCATTCAGTGTGCATGATCCTATGAAGTCTACTTAGGCTGCAATCCTAAAGACACTTTCCTGGGAGTAAGCCCCTTGAACCCAATGGGGCTTACTCTGGGTAGACATGGTTAGGAGGCTGCAGTCCAAGACACTTTCAAAGTGTCTCCCCACTTTCTCCTTCTCTTCATCCTGAGCCCCTCTCTCCCCTGCTCCCTTCTGGCTAGCCCTGAGCTGCTTCCCTCTTCTCCACTGCTCTTCTCTTCCTCTGCCCAGTGGATGCCACAGGAAGAACAGCACACAGGAAGAACAGCACAGAAGTGTTGCTTTCGCTATGGGCAGGCGCGCTAGGCAGTTCTGACGCTTTTTTAAAGAGCTGCCAGCCAGCACATCTGCCCCACTGCCAACCAATGTGCTTGTTAAGTGAAGCAACACTTGTTATGTGAGGCAGAGTCCTAGTGAAATTTTTGCTTGTTTTTTGGATCACTTGTTAAGCGAGGCACTTGTTAAGCAAGGTTCCACTGTACTCTATAGGAGGCTGGTGATCTGTGAAGGATGTGACTCCACACATTTTTTTTTACAAACTTGGTGGTGTGGAAAAGATTCTCTGCAGGTAGGAATTTTGAAAACCATTATTATAATGCATTCTGTAACTATGCATTACAACTCATTTTTTAAAAGGCCTACTTAAAAAAGTCCCTATAAGTACTTTCAAAGATGTTTTCAATTATGTTGACGTTTTTAAAAATTTACTGAAGATTTTTCTGCATAATTGAGACTAAAAAGTAGCACTCTTTTGGCCCATCGCATCAGCTCCCTGGTATTATTTGCCAGCAGGAAATCTTCTACCATCTAATTAAATAGAAAGCTCATGTATATATCCTTCTGAATAAATGAACTACTTTTTCTGTTCTGCTGTTGCATCAGGGGTCATAAAAAGCACCCTATATTGGAATGGAAAGTTTGTTCAGTCAGCTTGCTGTGAAGTGAATAAAATGTTTATGGGTTCTTATAAAAGACAGAATGGGGAAAAAGTTGAGCTATGCTAGTATAGTAGTGAATATAATAATTTGATTGTGGGACAAGGTCAAAATAACAAATCTCTAGTTTTCTTTGACTTTTTAAAACTTAATTTTATTACATTTTTACTTTTTTTTAAAAAAACAGCTTTGATAATGAGGAAATGAATAACACAAGTAACCAGAAAAGTTCAACCATTTCAGTCAAGCACACATTTGTTAAATTTTCACACCTTTATTAATTCTACTTACTTTATATATTTGTTTTATTTCCATTTTTTTTAACTATGGTCTTTCTTTTTTGCCTTCTAATAAAAACAAAACCAAAGCTACTTCCAAGAGAGTAGAAAAAAAAATCAAATTATATTAAATACATGCACATGCATTCCCATACAATCCATCCTAGATCTGTCTAATGACATTCTGCCTTTCTGCTCATAACCAGGCCCATTCATGATATTAACAATAGAACACTACAAAAATTACAAAACCTAAGGCTGCAGTTTTATTCACACTTGGCTAACAATGAACTCAGTGGGCTTTCTGAGGACATTTATATAAGATTGTGTTGTTAGACACATTAAAATCAGCCAAACATTAAGAATTATTGATAATGGTTATCATGGCAGAATTAAAATTCCTTTTTCTGAAGTAAAGCTAGGTGCTGTGCTGTTGTATTTCATCAGGAACGTAATTCTAAAATGTCAGTGCTACCACCAAGAAGCTCCTGTCCCATGTATCATCTGTTTTGACTTTCATTTCTGATTACCTCTCCCAGTGTCTGTTGGAATTTTTATTCTTTCTACAGTGTTCTCAATAATGAGACTTGTTTATTCTTATTTTGGCTTATAACATAATGAGGTCTAGCCAGACATTGTTATCTGGGTAATCAAATGCACTGTTTTGGTCCTTCAAAACTCCTCACCTCACATGTATGGGATATTTCACCAGATTTGGAGCCACATTTCTCAAGTCACAGTCTATATCAGTAATTTTCAGCCTTTACCCAGGAAATTTCTGGGGGGAAAACTTGCTTGCCAGAACACTCCCACCTGCAAACTGTACAGGTCTATAACAATCACTGCCGTCCCACACTAATAATCATGATCTGGCAGGGTGCAGCTTTGCTTGAACCTCCCAATGAGGTTGGAATCCACATGACTGAACATATAGGCCCTGCTATTTGTGTTGCCTCATAGTTTATGGGAAACATACATCATTCTAAAACAACCAGTTTATAGGTTGCAGACTGAAAAGTAGCATGAACTGCAAACTTATCCAACAAAGAAGTTGAGTGCCTCCTCTACTTGTGTGCAAACAAATTAATCTGATCAAACTTTGGGCATTCCATTGTCTGATGGAGCACCTAAAAATGGCAGATATGTTGAGTAAATGTTGAAAACAATTTTCTCTGTACAGCTAGTATACCTACAACTAAAAGCCTTCCAAGGAAGAATTTTATTGGCTGTTAAGTTATTAGCACCAAAATGGTGGCTGGCTCTGCTAATCATTCCCTAGTCTTCTAATGTGTGAGTCATTCTGTAATTGCCCTTTCTTTTCCAGAAGACAAGTTAGTTGGTCAGATTTTAGCCTCTACCCATTACTCTCTGGCAGTCCTCCCTTTCAGAAGTTATTATGTTCCTGGGCCTTGCTGTCTTCTGAAGACAGTGCATCTTTGCTGTATGGCAAAAGCACAGGCTAAGCTTGTCTAGAAATTATTATAGCTTGTCTAGAAATTGTTGAATGCTCATATCAGGTGGTATTATAGCGTGTGGCAACATTTAGGTGCAGAATGAAAACCTATGCTCCCAAGCATTTTAAATTTTATGTGTAGATATTCTCTTGATAATTTTCTTGTCCCTTTTATATGTTTTGTGTTTATTAATTGTACACCATTTTGGGTGCATTTCTACAATAAAAATGATGGATTTATTTCTATAAGTAAATAAAACTTCATATAACCTTGAATTTTAACATAGCACCAAAGTGCATTGAAAGTTACTTTATCCCCGACCCATGTGTTCTTATTCCTCTCCTTTTCCAAAATTAAGGTATCAAAATATTCAACGGACTATTGCTACAGAGAGGACAGAAGATGACACTGTTGTCACTAACAGGGTGGAGAGGCTTCCTCCTGGAGGTGGCAGTGATTCAGAAGCAGATCCTTCTCAGCCAAACTCAGGTAAAACATTTTATATGAGTCAGTACTATGCCAGATGGCATTCTTCTGTTAACAGTGCAGATAACAGGCTTTGATAATTTACATCAAAAATGCACAGCAAGGCATATAATGCAAATATGCTGGGGTTCTTCATCATTCATCATTGGCATCCTTCAGTCTCGAAAGACTATGGTATCGTGCTCTGATTGGAGGTCCTAAAACAGCATCTGGTGTGGCCAAAAAGGCCAATTCGAGAGTGGCAATCCCTTCCACATTGAGGAGAGATAAAGTCTGTGTTCTTAGGGTCATGAAAATTCATATTTGGAAAGTGCCATTTTATGCTGCAGATATAGGTTAATACTACAGACTGCTACTTTGTATCAAGAAATCCATCTGTGTTGAAAACTTTGTGTAAAGGGGAGTTGAAGCTTTACTTCATCATATTAGCCCTGATCTGCAGTCTGAAATGGTACAATCTAAACATAAATTTATCATCTCCAGGAGAACTAGACCTAGGGCACAATCCAGAGTAAGGGCAGTGAGGAGAGCCCTAGCTGGGCTGCCCCAACTATTCTGTATCCAGAGCAGAAAGTTATGCTGCATCCAGAGAGTCAGGAAGCCTGGGCTGCCCTAGCTGCTCTAGAGAATGTTAAGTCAGTGACAGCGTGGTAGGGCTTGCTCCTGAGGAGCAATGCCACATTTTCAGATCATACTGAACAAGGAACAGCTGTGGTGCCTATCTTATAAGGAAGCCCAAAAGTTCCTGATAACCAGTTACAGCTGCAGTCCCTCTCGTGGAGGGTGGATCCTTGGAGTGGCGTGCTATATCCTGAGTTGAGGGGGCTGTGCCGTAGTTGTTCCATACCCTGAGGTTGAGAGGCAGGGATTGCAGCTAGTCTGGCCAAGAACTCAAATTTTTGGTCAACACTGCCATTCTTACTCAGGCCTTATTATGGACCCCTATGGGTCTACTCATTACTATACCTGCTACTGAGGTGGTATAACTCTGAGGAGCTGGAAGAGGCTCTGCCTTGGAAACAGGCTCTGGATACACAGTAACTGTTCTGCCCTAGGCAATGGTAATCATCCCTCAACATGCCTCTCCTGAGCTGCCGAGGCTGCCCCAGTTAGGGCAGAGCAGGTCTACCTCTCTAGGGGCACTCTATGTTGCCTTGCTATGCCCCGAGCCTTTTCCAGAGTAACTAGGGTGGAGCATCTTGCAGTTGCTCCACCCTAGTGATAGATAGGGCAACCCAAATGCTACTCTGGATTGGGCTCCTCATAACAATAAACATATGTGACTTTACTCCTGAATTTTCTAGATATGAACAATCTTGGATTTGCTCACACCCTTACATCCTTGTGTTGGAAGTATCCTATGGAAACCTTGAACACAGGTATCCTTGAACACAGTGGGACTTACTCTTGAGTAGACATGGTTAGGATTGTGCTCAAAGTTATCTCTGTTTATATGTACACCTCTTTCTTAATGTGAACATAAACATAAAATAGCTCAAAGATAATTTGTGTGAGAGAATTTCAATGGTACCACCGCATGTATGAATCAGGGTGAAAGCCTAACTAATTTTCCAGCTATGGTGTAAGAACAATGCAACTCCAAGGAAAAGGAACATTTCCTCCCCTGGAAGAGGCTTCTGTGACTGCCCCCAACTGCAGGATGCAGCACATATCCCACTAGTATGGCTGAAAAGCTGGTTAAGATTACACCCTCATAGGCATTTTTTCTTCAATTAAAAAAGGAATGGTATTCAACTGTGTCTTCATTTAACGTTTTGCTCAGTTAATGAATTAACTGTTTCACCAGTTAATGAGTTCATATCTATTTACATTTACTTGAATATAATTTGTGTACTTGCAAATGGGTGAAGTGCTAAATAGCAAGCACACCAGAGGAGGAATAGATTGTAATGTGCCTATTCTTTTGCTATGTTTACATGTAAACCATTTAACTTTCAGAAATTAGAAGAGATGTACCTTGTTCACCTGTGAATTCTCAAAAGATCACCTTGTTGCTGCAGTCTCCAGCTGTAAAGTTTATCACCAATCCTGAGTTTTTTACGGTGCTGCATGCAAACTATGTAAGTGCTTCAACCTTTCTTACTCTGGTAGATGTATCCCAGGTGGCAGTTCACAGTATAACATACAGATTTTATGCCAGTAGGTCTGCTTGCTAACAGTCCAATTCTAAGGTGACCTTATGCTGCTGGAACTGATGTTCCAATGACATTTATTTATAGGATTTCTATCTTGCCTTTCTCTGCAAGTGGACATAAGGTGACTAACAACATAATAAATAAAAGCACATAAAAACCAACAACTAATTCAAATATTTAGGCAACTTCTTCAGCGTTTGTACCATGTGAGACGGTGTCCGCTTGTTGTGGATTGAATTTTCTTCCAATCCATGATGGACGCAACATGGGGATACCTGGCCAGCCTGTCTCAGGGGCCTGCCACCAATATGTTACCTTTCCCACTGAAGAGGTCCCTATTTATCTACTTTCATCTGCATGCTTTCAAATTGCTAGGTCTGCTAGGCAGGAGCTGGGCTCACTCCATCCGGCAATACCCGAGACTTGAACTGCTGGCCTGCTGAGCGGAAGTCCGGTCAAACAGGGTTCTAACTCCAGTGCTCTAACCACTGTGCCACTGCAGCCCTCTAACTAATTCAAATATCTAAAGCATTTAAAAACATTAAAACATATTAAAAACACCTCAACATATTAACACCCAGGCACAGCCTACCAGTCCCCACATTAATTAAATGCTGAATAAGGGCAAAATCCAGAGCAGTTACGGGTCCATGCAGTTACGACACCCTCTATTGTTACCTTAAGAAAAGTCACCTTAACTGCTCTGGAGCAAAAGGCTTAATTTGACTTTAGGATATGGGTGGCACAAGTGGTTAAGACACTGTTGCCTATTAACCAGCAGGCCAGGGTTTAAGACCCGGGTCCCCACCAGACAGGGTGAGCTCCTGTCCTTAGCCCAGCTCTGCGACGCAGCTGGAACCAATTGTATTGGCTCTGCCGTTCCATTGGACTATTTCAGTGGCGTGGAGAGGGGGTATCTGCTGCTTGGGTAACAGCCTATCCTCCATATTAATCTACTCAGGCCTTCATGCTTCGCATACAGCGTTGAGCACGATACCATGGTCTTTCAAGACTGATGGATGCCAAGTTATGGGCCTAAGAATGTTTTCAGGTCCCCCAAAAAACCCTGTACAGAGGGAGCAGTTTTTAGTTCTCGGGGAAGGAAATCTCAGACCTGGGTGCAACCACCAAGAAGGTCCTACTCCTGGCTGCCACACTTTCCTTAGTGGTGGCACAGTCAGCAGCACCCACCCACCTTAGGTGATGGATTGGATTTTATGGATAAGGATGGTCCCTGAAATACCCTGGACCCGAGCCATAGAGTGCTTTATAGGCCAAGACCAGCACTTTGAATTCAGCCCGGAAATGAATGGCCAACCATCCATAGGAGCAGTAGTCTGAGTCAAACCAAAGAGTTCCAGCAGATACCTGAGCCACCTCATTCTGAACTGGTTGAGGTTTCCTGACCATAAGGTGCTTTACAGCAATCTGATAATATGATATAAAATAACCTGAAGGAGATGAGAAGCTTCAGAGACCTGCCAGCAGATCCAGTGCATCCCCAGGGAACTGAAAACTGGCAGAATGGCATGGGGGGAGAGGAACAGGCAAGAGATGGGAACAGGCAAGAGATCAGGGAATGGAGCAAGGGTTGGGAGGTGGCAGTTAGCAGCAGCAGTAGCACTGCTGATTTCCTGTCCTCCTTCTCATCCTTAATCCACTGTCCCAGGCCCACTCAGATGTATGCTAGCAAAATCACTGGTGTAAGTCCAAATAGGCCTCTTCTGTTGTCAGAGGCTTTCTGCTGGGTAAGGGAACAAATTTCCGTTACCCAAGGGAGACCTCAGAGTCTGTTCCCTTACGTAATTCAGCATGTACTCTGGTGACACAACTGCATCAGTGGGGGAAAGGGGGTTGCAATAATTGCAATAAGTAATAATTCGCTTTTGTCCTAACCAAGCCATTCTTCTAACCTCCTTTTGAGCATGCCTTCTTTAGCTGTGAGCCTCTGTTTTTGGTGGGGGTATACACACCTGCACTATTCAGTTATAGTTTTATCCTCTAAATAACTTTCCCCCCTAAATAATCACTCAAAATAAATTTGGTTTCACAATAAACTTGAAGCAATACCTATATGCCTATATGAAACAATACCTATATGCAATATCTTTATGAAGCAATACCTTACTGTATGTTATACAGAGCTAGGCTGTGGTTTTCTAATCGTTGATCCATGGCTCCATATATAGAGTCATGATTGTGTACAGAGCAATATAATGCATAGAGGTGGACTGCAGATAGTAGTCATGTCCAGTGGTGGACTCCAGCAGGTTTGCAACCACTCTATAGAACCGGTTGTTAATGAGAGATAGGACATATAAAGTTTAAAAGTAGCCATTTAAAAGTGGCTGCCAGACGGGCATAGAACCAGTTGTTAATTTCTTTGAATCCCATCACTGGTCATGTCAGAAGATGTGACACAATTACCCAAATAAATTGAAGTTCTGTTATTTTTCCTAAGGTAGACCTGGTTCCTAAGGTAGACCTGTTGCACCATGTGCAACATTTTAGAACAGCAGTGGCTTCTTATATGTACTATGCTTCCCTTAGTCTGAGCTTTTAAAATCCCCAAAGTGTTGGGTAATGGCGGAGGTTTCTCATAGGTTCCTCACTGAGAAAGGCAGAAATAGCAGACACACTTCTCTGAAAGACTGTGTGCTTGGCACTATAGCTCTTCCCCTACAATGTGGAACCAGGGATATGTTGAATGTATTCTTAGTTGCATGATAGTCTTGCAAGGCAGAATTGTGGATCTGAAGGAAATGGTTTAGCCCTGAAGGAAACTGTTATATGACTCTGGATATGGCTCAGAATAATCTTTAATTCCTTGAGATTCTATTGCTGATGATCAAGGACGCCTCAGTGGACATGTTAATGTGGAAAATTTTATTCAAGGTTGATAGTTTGAAAACAACACTGTCAAAGGGTCAAGAAAGTGCATGTATTTCTTCTCCACTGCTATTTTGACAGATATATACTTTTTGCATACAGTTGGCTTGAAGAAATGGAATAAAATGAATAAAAGTTAATTTCACGCTTTCTTAGAGCAGGATGTTGGAATTCCTCATGGTGACATACCAGTTTCCTTAAGATTTGGGTTTGTGTAGGTGAGGTTCAGATACCATTCAGAAAACATATATATATCTTCTGGATAGATCTTTTGAGGTTTTTGTGGTTTTTGACTGGTGTGCATAGATCTTATATCAAAGGGTCTGCTAAATGAAATTGGACAGAGCAATACCATTTGTTTTACAATGCTAAATCTGGATTCTGCCAAAGAAATCAGAATGACCTGCTGAAACATCTGTTAAGGTAGTCATACAAATTCCACTTGTGTAAAAATAATATGCCACATAAATACAGGATTAATGTGGTTATAATATTGTAACCATACTCTCCAATTAAATTTTAGAAGCATTAATTATTGCCATGAAATTTGAGTTGGAAAATATTATCCAGCAGCTGGAGCTGAAATGGAAAACAGACCTTTTATTTCATTGAAAGATTAAAAAAATCTGAGAAATTCTTGGTTTCTGTTAAGGTCACAGAGGGCTACTAAAATTGTCCGTTAGCTGGTAGTGGAACAGTTTCTGTACTAGTAATGTGCAGAGCTAAAAGCCTGAGGCTGCAAACCTAACCCCCAGTTAGCCAGTCCCCACACATGTCCTGTGCTAGTCTAGGGGTGTCATAAAAGTGCCACTTCTGCGCCACTCCTCGGGGGTGGGTGGGTGGATGGGTTAGGCCACTGAATAAACATGAGCCATCCTCCCACAGCACCAAAGGAATGCAAAGCAGATTAGTTATGCCATAACAGATGGACCTATCTGAGGAAACACTCCAAGAGCTACTATGTGACATGGGGCCCTTGGTTTATTCTCTTACACTTGCTGGCACAAGAGAAGCTCTAGCATCAATTAATGGCAGCTTGGGATTCCTTCCCCTTAGCATAACTATTAAGGTTCATTGTCCTTCATTTGTTGGAGTGTAAGGTAGAGGTCCCATTTGGGTGTTTGTTGTGTGGAATGTGGAATTCTCCCGAAGCAGTGTCGCTGCGTTCTTATGTCCTCTCAAAATAAAAATTAACACAATTATCTCTCCATATTTGTTGTGAGGGACAAGAACAAGGCTTTTCATGCAGCTCTGGAACTTCCTTCCCTTGGAACTGAGGAAAGCTCCCTCCGTAAAGAGCATTTGGCAGGGCTTGAAAACGTTCCTATTTGAGAGCTTTTAACTGATGTGGAGGCTGGGTGTTTGTTATGCTTTAAAGTCATGAATATTTTGAAAATGTTTTTAAATGCTTTTAAATGCTTTGTTGATTGTGTTTTTAATTCTGTATTGTTAGCTGCCTTGAATCTGCTTGTGGAAAAAGGCAGGATATTAATCTAGTAAATATAATAATAATAAATACATTCTGCAAAGTGCTCCCTAAGTAGTTTTATTTATTTGAATGATTTTTATATTATATATCCTACCAAATATGATAGGAAGAACAGGGTATAATTTTAAAAATAGCAAAAAAAAACATGCAAAAATGTGTTATTCACCAGAGTCTTATGGCTCATTCCTACAGATTTTGCTAGAATACCATGTGATCCCATCACAAAGAAGCAATAGTGTGCACATAGTGTACTGTAGCTAGTGTACGGAAGAAGCTTGGAAATAAATGGTTTGAGAGTTTTCTTCCAGCTCATAACATTTGTTTATACAAGGTGTGATCAATAAGTATCAGGACTGGTGCTATAGTAAAGGAGCTAAAATACACAGAGTAAAACCACTTGGCACAGATTGACCTTGACCCCACACTCAGTTTTAACGTCCTAGTTCGCTTCCTCTTTACAGCAGTGCTTGGAAGGAATGTGTGTAGCATGTGGTCGTTGCATTGACCATGACAGAGAAAGTTAAGCAGAGAATCTGTATCAAATTTTGCCAAAAGCTTGGCAAGACCTACACAAAGTTGCAGAAAGTGAGCCACACATGAGTGTACAAGTGGTTCAGACATTTCCAAGATGGACACCAAAATGTTGACAGTGACAAATGTTCTGGGAGACCCACAACCAGCAGAACTAAGAAAAGCATTGCAGATGTGTGTGTAGCTGTGAGGAGAAATAATCAAATCCCCATCCGTGAGTTAGCAGAGGATGTGCAGATTAGTTATGGTTCAATTCAGTAACTGAAGATTTGGGTATGAGATGCGTGTCTGTCAAGTTTGTGCCATAACTGCTTTCATCTGACCAAAAAGAAATTCGGGTTTCAGTTGTGCAAGATCTCCTTGATTGTGTCGAGAACAATGAAAACTTTTTGGAAACGGTCATAACTGGTGATGAATCATGGGTTGATGCTGTAACCCTGAAACCAAGCCTCAGTCTGTGCAGTGGAAGACCACCTCTCCGAGACCAAAGAAAGCACGATTGAGTCAAAGCAATGTTGACCATTGACCAAATTGTTGACCATTTTCTTTGACTACAAGGGGATTGTTCATTGTGAGTATGCTCCACATGGTCAGAGTACAAGGAGTACTACTGTGATGCGTTGCGACGTTTGCGGGATGCTATGCGTCAGAAAAGGCCATAATTGCATGTGTCCAGTGAGTGGCAATTGCACCATGACAACACACCTCCCCATTCAGCACAGCTTTTGCAGCAGTTTTTGGCCAAGCACAACATCCCCCACATCTGACAGCAACCATATTCCCCAGATCTCACCCCTTGCAACTTTTTCCTCTTTCCAAAAATCAAATCCCACTTGAAAGGACAAAGATTTCAGGACATCGAGGAAATCCAAGTGAATGCGACAAGGCAGCTGCTGATTATCCCTGAAAACAAGTTCCAGGAATGCTTCCGTCAACGGAAACAGTGCTGGATTAAGTGTGTGGCTTCCAAAGGGGACTACTTTGAAGGAGATTAAATGCCAAATTGTTATGTGGTGTAGTTTTCTTTTTATAGCACCAGTACTGATGATACTTATTGATCACACCCGTACATATTAACAGTGCAATATACATATACAACTACATCATTGCCCCCTTAAAACTATTTTTAAATTTTTAAAAAAGAAAATTGAGACAAATAAAGATAGATGCTCAATAAATGAAATAATTCTTAGTTACATTTCACAGTAACTATAAAATTTTAATTGACACTAAAAGGTGATATTCTGCATATGACCCTACAAAGCAGCTGGCTCTGTGTTAACATTAAATAATTTCTGCAATTGTGCCAAAGCAGCTGCCTAGTTGATGCATGCCAACTTGTGCCTAAGTAGAATCTCATCTAATATCCTGAACCAGAGAACTAGGGAAAGTGCTGCTCAATTCATACAGCTAAGCTTTACTGGCTGGATAAATGAGTACTTTGAACCGGATAATTATGAATTTCAGCATCATCGCTATTGGTAGCATATAAATGGTGCTTTTTCAGGAGCATGTGTTTAGTCTGCCACATTTTCAGCCAGTGTAGTTGAATGAAAACCATTTGCAGTCCAGCTTCTGGCTCGTTAGTTGGTGCTTTACCTTTGAAACAACAGAATGAGTAAGACTAGCAACAACAGTATAACTTTGGAAAGCTGCCTTGTGTGATCAGCAGTGATCTGCAGAAACAGTAATGGAATGCAATTGCCCCAGCAGCCCCCCTTCTAAGGGAGCTGCATCATTGTAGGATAAGCATGTCATTAATATATGCTTCATTTTCTGTAACTAGGGTCAGACTGAAATCTTGCAATTCACAGCAATAGTTCTGTGGTTAACATTTTTAGACAAGAATTTATCACTTGTGTAAGTCAAACTTGTTCTGCAAAAGATATTAGCATTGATTTATGCCTGCATTATGTAAATGCTGTGTTGCTGTTTTCCTTTTGCTTTTTGTGTACAGAGTGCCTATCGAGTCTTCACAAACAGCACCTGCTTGAAGCATATGATCTTAAAGATCCGTAGGGATGCTCGAAATTTTGAGCGGTATCAGCACAATAGGGACCTGGTTAATTTCATCAACATGTTTGCTGACACACGCCTGGAACTTCCACGAGGCTGGGAAATCAAAACTGACCAGCAAGGAAAGGTACAAGTGCTGAATGAAAGTGAAACAGAGTTTTCAATGAGTTCATTTGATTTCATTTTCTGAGGACGCTTGTAGGGCTAACTTTATTTTTACGTGTTCTGGTTTAACACTTAATTCTGTGGAAAACACATCGGAATGTTCTTAACAAGTATTTTCCAGTGCTGAATATACAGTGGTAATTTGTAAGACAAACAACTTGTAAGACAAACACTTTATAAAACAAACTAAAATTTCTAAGGAATTATTCTTTGTAAAACGAATACAGTAGTTCCTTGTAAAACAAAGAGTTTTACAACAAAAATTTGCTGTAAAACAAGCGAATTGATGAATTTGCATTATGAGCAACAGCGAGAGGTTATGGAGGAGATCTCATCTGCAGAGGAGGAGGAGAATAAGGAGGAGGAATCTGTTGTATCAAATAAGATTAATGACATTTCTAAACATTGGGAAATTGTGCAAAATTTTGTAGAAAAGAACCACCCAAATAAGGCTGTAGCAGTGCAAGCGATGAATCTATTTAATGACAATGCAGTGTCACATTTCCATGAAATCCTCAAAAGGAGACAAAAGCAAGTGTCATTAGAAGGTTCCTTGGTAAAATTGCTCAAAAACACACCAGTTACTATTTTAGAGAAAATTAGTCATCCTTGGACATAAAGGTTTTTATTTTCTTTTACTGTACAGTATATGACAGTGTTTTTTATTAATATTACAGTAATTGTGTTCTGTATTATATTACAGTGTTTTGAATTCAATTAGTGTTTTATCATAATTTTTACATACAGTTAATATTTTTATATGAATATTTTTGGGGGGTTGTAGAACCAATTTTCTGAGTTTCCATTATTTCCTATAGGAAAATCCGCTTTATAGAAATAATGCTTTGTAAGATAAATATGCTTTTGGAATGAATTACATTTGTCTTACAAGGCACCACTGAAATACCAGTACCCAACTGTCAGAGCTGCTGGTCTGGAGGCAAGTGAGTGGTCAAACAAGCATACAGTCCACATCTAACTGAGGATTTAGGCCACACCAACTGTTCTTTGGCCAGGCTAGGCACAGACTGAGAGCCCTCTCTGCTGACCCTTGAGTACTCTCCTGAGGCAGCAATGGCATGAATGAGATCCCTCCTACATGTCTCCCCAGTTTTTGGGCAGGAGACAGATAGCGCTGTCCTAACTCCCATGCAGGCTGGCACATGTCTCTTCAGTGGGCCTGGGAGTATCACAAAAGTGCCATAAGCCATTCCTGTACCCACTCTCGGGGGAGGGGGGTTTGCCCATGCGCAACCATAGGAGTTGTATTGGCTGTTCACAGGAGGGCAGGAGGAGGTGTTACAGGACAGGTGGAGGTGGGACTATGAGCAAGCAGGGAGTAGGAGATGTGACTCAGATCTGGCAAATTATCCTTGAGTGCTCCCGTCTACTCAGATCTCATGCCACCTTCAGAGGTGGCTCAGATCTGAGTAGACCTAGCGGGGCTGCTCTCATCTTACCCCAGGGAAGAAGAAAAGGTTCTTGTTCCCTGCAGTAGCGTGGCAGTAGCTCCAATCATAGAATCATAGAGTTGGAAGGGACCTAGTAGGTCATCTAGTCCAACCCCCTGCCTGCAGTAGGAAGTCCCCCTAGAGCATCCCCGACAGGTGCTCGTCGAGCCTCTGCTTGAAGATCCCCAGTGAGGGAGAGTCCACCACCTCCTTTGGCAATCTGTTCCACTGCCAAACCGCCCTCACCGTCAGAAATTTTTTCCGGATATCCAACCGGAATCTCCTTTCTTGCAGTTTGTATCCATTGGTTCTAGTTCTGCTTTCAGTAGCAGCTATGAACAAATGAGCCCCTTCCTCCCTATGACAGCCCTTCAGGTTTCTGAAGAGGGCAATCATGTCTTCTCTCAGCCTTCTCTTCTCCAGGCTGAACATCCCAAGTTCCCCCAACCTTTCCTTGTAGGGCTTCCCTTACATCCTACTGATCATTCTTGTTGCTCTCCTCTGGACTTGCTCCAGTTTGGCTGCATCTTTCTTAAAGTGAGGTGCCCAGAACTGAACATAGTACTCAAGGTGAGGTCTGACCAATACTGAATAAAGAGGAACTAGAATCCTTTACTGAACCATGAAAATGAGTGGGAAGCAATACCTGCAGCCAACTGCCCTCCTTGTGCAAAGTTCCATTTCAAAACTCCTAGATGCTCACCCAGATGCAGCAAAAGGAGAATAGTAGCCACACAAGGAAGAACCTTCTTCCATCTACTCCTCAGTTTCTAGGCAAATGTAGGTAGTGGCGACCCTCACATGCATACCTTCAAACAGCTGGTGATGTAAAAGTAACTAGCACTATACAGCAAATTCATAGGACAATGGGGAATTCAATATCCTCATTATTTAGTATGTTTGTTCTTTCATCATTATTATTGTTTTACTTCTTAATTACTTTCATTGCAGTCCTTCTTTGTTGACCATAATAGCCGTGCTACCACTTTCATTGATCCCAGGATCCCACTTCAAAACGGCCGCCTGCCCAATAATTTGACACACAGGCAGCATCTTCAGCGTCTCCGCAGCTACAGTGCTGGAGAGGTAAATTTTTCTGCTATACTGTTATTAGCGCCTCTTTAACATGCAGCATTTAACATGTGCTCATGAGTTAGAGGAGTGCAGGGATTATGTGTCGTGGCCAAGGGTGGTAGTGAAGCCTGTCTCTTCCCTCAAATAAGTTGTATGTGACTGTATATCAACTTCATTAAATATTTCTATACCACCGTGATGTACATGTCTACTCCAAAGTAAATTCCATTGAGTTCTGAAGTGATTTCCATTAGAACCTGCTCCCAGGTTACCGCGTAAAGGATTGCACCCTAAGACAAAGGCATAAGTAGGGAAAGACTGTTGTTATTATTGCTGTTAGAATTTATATAGCCAATTTAAGATGGCATTCAAAATCATGTTTACAGTAATACAAAACAATAAGGATATGAATAAATATGGTTGATGGCCAAAATAAATGTAGCAGATCTAAAGAGTGGACAGAAAGAAGGAGGTTGATGGTTTGCCAATGTGTGATATAAAATGTAAAAGCTGCTGCAAGCAGCAGCAGCAGTAACTAGGCTTCAGAACAGTTTTAAATAAATCTATAATTAATTTGCTTATGATTTATGACAGAAAGCTCCATCTTGGAGCACTTCATACTTCTTCCATCATATGATTGTCTCAAACTTTGGTACACAAATGTTTATGAAGATTTAAGTCTTAGCAGGAGAGAACAGCAGCACAATCCCAAAAATTCTGTTCTGGGGGTTATTTTTAGAGTGAATGTAGGTGCTATCAGGGCTCAAGTTGCGGGGGGGAGCCCTGAAGACCACTTGCAGCTTCTAAACAGAGAAATTTGTTACTGTGATTAAACCAGAAGTGGAACTTCTAGTTTCATCATGATGTCAACTTCAGCAACGTAGAAGCTATGGGGAGTCCTGCAAGGACTCCGTAGAGCTTCCACACCCCTATCCCCTGCAGGATCAAGATCTGGGAGATTGCATTGCTGCTTTCCCTGGCCCTTAAGGGAGTGGGGCATCATTACATGAGTTGGGGTCACAACCCCCAAGATGGAGTATCACTGGCCCATGCTTATTTAGGAGAAAGTCGGAATAATACTTCCCCTCCTTCTCTAGAGGAGGAAGTGAGGTGTGATGATGGTAGGCAGTAGGGCTACTGAAGCTTTGGTGCCTATGCATCAAAGAGCTTCTTAGATCTGCCCTTCTCATGCACATTCACCATCATCCAACATCAGGTTCTTAAGGTTCAACCTTATCTCCAAAGGTGAAGCCTGCTCCCCACTTCACCCTTGAAGCAATTGAATCCAGTTTCCAAGAAAGGCGGAGAGCAATTTTGTTTGGAGGCCAGGGTGTTTAGCTCTAGTAAGATATCTAGCAAGCAAAGCTGAACATTAGAGATTTGCTGTGGGGAATGGGCTTTGTTTGGTAATCCCCCTAGAGCAATTTCTTACAAGTTTGTTAATCACTTGAGTCTTGATCCTTTCTATAAACCTATTCAAATGCAATGGAGAATAACTCCTCTGTAATTGATATAACTGTATGCAAAGTGTAAAGAGAAAAAATACAGTTATTAGCACAAAAATGCACATCCAGTTTATGTTTTTAGTTACAAAACACATTTAATTAAATGTCTTTAATTAATGACAAGCTATTCTCAGTTTAATACATGTATTGGTATATTGGCTAGTGTTCATTACCTATGTGGCACTTGCGTTTTCCTTTTCAGCTGTGATATGTAGAACACATTTATCGGGTTTTTTGTTTTCCTTTTAATTCATAGCCAGTCAGAAAATCACTTTTTATAGCCACTTACACTGTGGGATTCAAATTGAATTGGCACTCATCTGAAACTTTACATTCAGCACTAGTCATAAAATAAGTGCATTTGCATTCGCAGAACTACCCAAGCACTATTTTTGTTTTAATGGAGTCCTTGAAGAAATCATGCAGACCAGTAAGAAGGAGAGGATAGGGTGAGAGGATAGGGTGGTGTGAATCCCATCTGTCTCTATTTCTTCTACCTTTCCAAACATCTGATAAGTAAGATAACTTACTTATCATTTTACAATGCATTTTAAAGTGCATTGAGAGTAGCTGGATTTGAGAAGGGGAACTGCATGTCCAGTACCCATTTGTGCACCTAATTTCCTCATCTGTAAGAAGACACTGTTCTTTGGGATGAGGTATCTCACTGGGATGAGTGTGATATAGGAGCAGATATAATATTTCAAAATTGGAGTTAATAACCATCAAACACTTTCCTGCTCTGCCCAGACATGCCACTTTTACACCAAAATTTTGGTGTGAATTTTGGGCTGTATTCACAGTGACCTTTAAAGCTTTCTACAGCTCAGATCCAGGGTATTTGAGGGACCGCCTGTATTCATACAATCCAACCCATCTCCTACGGTCATCGGGGAGGGGGGCCCTGCTGACCATCCCGCCATCAAGAGAGGTGAGGGGTGTGGTGGGCTAGGAGCAGAGCCTTCTCGGTGGTTGCATCCCAGCTCTGGAACTCCCTTCCCTTGGATTTAAGAACTGCTTCCTCCTTGTACAGTATTTGGCAGGGCCTAAAAACATTGTTGTGGGCAAAAGCTTTTTAATTAGCAGAGAGGTTGGGGTGTTGCTGTTGTTGCTTTTAACTGGTGAGTTGTTTTAAATGTTTTTAATTGTTTATACACACCCACCCCCCACC
Organism: Cryptoblepharus egeriae; assembly: GCA_030015325.1. Lineage (NCBI taxonomy): Eukaryota > Metazoa > Chordata > Lepidosauria > Squamata > Scincidae > Cryptoblepharus > Cryptoblepharus egeriae. The sequence goes on from JAREYC010000004.1 coordinate 52,759,527, forward strand.
CCCCACCCCCCACACACACAATTAGTAAAGTTGTTAGCCTTGGGTCGGCTTGGCAAGAAAAGGTGGGATAAAAATCCCAAAAATAAAAAAATCTTCCTATTATTATTATTATTATTATTATTATTATTATTATTATTATTATTATTATTATTATTATTGCTGGAAACTTTCTTATAGTGCCTCTTTTTTCATTCTAGGCATCAGATGTCTCTCGAAACAGAGGAATTTCTCTGTTGACCAAACCAGGCAACAGTTTAGTAACAGCCATTCGAAATCAACACCATCATGAGTCTTTACCTTTAGGTATGTACAACTGCACTTTATTGAGTTTACCCAATAATCTATATACATGCATCCCCCACTTATTGGACAGGACAGGGATTGGAGCACTGTCCAAAATTGAAAACCATTGAAAAGTTAAACACAATATTTTTTATTTTATAAATGTTCCCTCCAATGCTTTTATAACTCGCAAATAGCAAATTCCCTTTTATCTTGCAAACTCCTGCTGCCACACAAAGATTTCTGTAAAAGGATTCTCATTAAGTTGAAAAGTGGTATATAAATACTGTAGATGGATGGATGGATGGATGGATCGATCGATCGATTAACTCCCATATGCGAAATGGGATTAGGCAATTTTGGCCATTAGAACAGAAGAGATTGGTTGAACAATGTGTTGAGTTCTGGGTATAACTGAAAGGTGTTGAAAGGATTGTTCATCAGAAAACCATCAGAAAGGAGGAGATAAGTATATAAAAGTCAGTCACTGACTGACTCACTCACCCATTCACTCACTAGGTGCTGGGCACCAGGCACCTAGAAGTATAAAATTTGGAGAGCTTATTCCTTCAGTGGCATAAGGACCCACTAAAAACCAGTGTTGCCCAGGTCCCAGTGTTGCTCACAGGTGCCCAATGGTTTCAGGAATGCGCAGTACCCGGTGGTGCCCTGTGCTCAGTGTCTGGTGCCCCATTCCTGGTGCACAGCAGGGATACTAAGAGCCCAGTGTTGCCTGGGGCCCATTGGGGATGCCTGCTGGCCGGTGGTGCCTGCTGTTGCACAGTGCTACCCACTAGGTAGGATGCCCACTGCCTGGTGGTACCCATTGTGCTCCAGTGCCTGGTGGTGCCTAAAGCCTGGTGGTATCCAGTAAGGATTCCCAATGCTCAATAGGGATGCCTGCTGGTGCCCACTGTCCAATGGTGCCCAGTGCCCGGTAAAGAAGCTGGTGACCACTGGTGCCCGCTGTCTAGTGGTGCTTGCTATCTGCTGATGCCTGCTGCCCACAGAGGGATACCTAAACAGTTTGTTTCTAGGACTCATGAGACAGTGACTGGTTTATTACAGTGTACAGTTTATGCATGTCTTGATGAATCCTGGTCACCTGTACCATTATAATAAGCTATCATTACTTGTTAAGCTAAACTGAAACTTTCAAGTTGGTGCATTTTTTCTTTTGCTTTCCTGTTTCAGCATACAATGACAAGATAGTTGCATTTCTCCGCCAGCCCAACATTTTTGAAATGCTGCAGGAGCGTCAGCCAAGCCTCGCAAGAAACCCTGCACTCAGGTATCCTATCACTAACTTAATCATCCTATCACAAAATTAATCAATTCGACTTTTAATCAATGTAGGAGGCCCTGAAGGTTAGTGATAGAGCACCTCCATGTTGTTACACATTCATTTGCTGACATCTGTAGGTAAATAACCTTGGATAGCCTGATTTTTGCCTGATTTTTGCCTGATTAAAAAGTCACTGCTAATCAGAAAGATCCTTTAATTCAAAAGCCATTAACACTGCTCCATTTCCGCCAATACATTCATTTCTTTTTATGCATTAATGTTTTTGCATCTGCCCTGGAAAGAGTTAGGTCAATTTGGCTGACTTCATTCCATCGAGAGAGGTAAGGCAAATTATCACACTGATGGCTAGAACTATTTTCTATCAATTTACACTTTGTGGGTTATTGAATAAGCACTTTTTAATGTGGCATATAAACCTCTATTAAGCACTATGAGAAAGTAACTATTTAGGAGCAATATTGATTACTGATACAAATTTGACTTGCCTTTCACTGAATTTGGTTTTGTGTCAGAATTTGTGACTCAGCAAGCCTAATGCAATCCAGGAGGCATGTAATATGGTTTGCCAAGTGCTAGACTTGATATCCCTGTGAATAAAATGGTAACATATAGATAGATTAGTCAGCATTATTGTTAGTAGGTTCAAAGCTGGTTGGACAAAAGCTCCACCTTTGCCTGGAGAGACCTATTGAGTTGGGTTCCACAGGGGTTTGTCTTGAGTCCTACACTGTTCTGCATGAACCTGGGTGAGGGGGAAGAGGAAATGCTTATGAAATATGCAGATAATGCAAAGCTAGGAAGGATAGTGAAATACCCTGAAATACAGAATCAGCATTCAAAGTGATCTTCATAGATCACTCACTGGACCCATGTCAACTTAATAAAGTTCAGTGAAATTGGAAGTTCTGCACATATCAACAAACAATCACAGGTACAAGCACAAGTAGGGAGACACCTGGTTTGGTTGCAACATATGTGAAATCTATGTGGCTTAATTCAGTGCATATTTCTTTAGAAGTAAGAAATACAGTGGGGCTTACACCCAGGTAAGTGCATATAGAATTGCAGCCATGGATCACACATAAACATTCAGTCAGCAGTATGATGCAGCTACAGTAAAAACCCTATGCAGTGCTGGACTATGTTTGCAGAGTCATAAAGTTCAGTTTACAAGAAATAGTAATTCCACTCTATTCTGCATGAGTTGGACTTCATTTGCAATTTCACATCCAGTTCTGGCCCCTAGATTTTAAGGGTGTTAACAAGCTCAAATAAGTTCAAAGCTGTGAAAAGGACCCATGGGTTGAAATTACTACAAAACCCCTACTTACGAACCTTCAACATATGAACTTTCACAGATATAAACAAACCTCTGGGACCTGGAAGTGGTCCCAGAGGCTTGTTCGTAAGTGAAAGTTCATTAGAAGTTTCTTGCGCACAAGGAATTCCCAGTGTCTGGGCTGTGGGGAGAATTCATCTCCAGCTCAGGCACAGAGACCCTTGTCTGTGCAGGGGATTGCTGTTTTGCTCCTAACACGCATTTGTTGGACTTATGAACAAAAGAACTTACAAATGAGCTTCTGGAACGGAACTTGTTTGTAGGTAAGGGACTTACTGTACTGGAAAATAGATTTAGACTGGACACAGGGAAGAATTTCCTGACTACAAGAATTGTCAAAAACTGGAACAGTATGTCTTATGCAGTTTGAAGTTTCTCTAGATAAGGCAGTTTTCTAGATAAGTTTTCTAGATAAGGGCTGTGGGTGGTGCAAGTGGTTAAGACGCTGTGCCTGTTAACCAGCAGGCCAGGGTTTGAGACCCGGGTCGGCCCCACAAGACAGGGTGAGCTCCTGTCCTTAGCCCAGCTCTGCGACGCAGTTGGATCCAATCGTACTGGCTCTGCCTTTTCATTGGACTAATTCAGTGGCGTGGAGAGGGGGGATTTGCTGCTTGGGTCACAGCCTATCCTCCATAACTATCCAACCCAGGCTTTCATTCTTCGCATGCAGTGTATGCAGCGCCGAGCATGATACCATAGTCTTTCAAGACTGACGGAGGCCTGATTTTTAGATAAGGCTAGATAGGCCATCTGTCAAGAATGCTGTAATAAGTTCCTAAATTCTATAATGACGTCAGTGAAGGGCATTCGCTTGTACCAATTCTGTTGTAGCCCAAGCAATTAATTAATAATGCTTGTTTATATACATACAGTGCAATCTTAAGCATGTCTACTCAAAAGTAAGCCCCATTATGTTCAGTTGTGCAGGATGACACTAAAGATACCATTACTCCCTAAAGATACTTTTCTGGGAGTAAGATCCATTGAACACAATGAGGCTTACTTTTGAGTAGATATGGTTAGGATTGCACAATTAATATAAAAAGAATATCCAAATTGTTCTAGTGATATTTGCGCCATTTAATATCCTCTCTCTCCCAGGTCTTTTCCCCTGGCTTTGCTGACAGATCTTATTTAGCTCTGAAGACTAGACAAAAGAGTTTTGAGTTTTTGGTTGCGAAGGATTAAACTTGGCTCCAGGAGGAATAGAACAAAATAGATGGGAGAGATTGGGGGGAATGCCTGCCATATTTAAAATAGATTTCTGTAAGTAAGATTTGTATTCTCACCAACAAATATTCTGAATTTTTTTGCATTAAAAAATTACAAAAAATCTACCAAACTTTAGTGATAGGAGACAGGAAGAGAATATCTTTTATTATTATTTTTTTAGACATAATAGACTTTACAGCACTGAGACAGCTTAGCTAGTGTAAAGTTGGATTTGTAAAAAGATCCATTCAACCTTAGTTCATTTTCTTCACATTCTCATCTGATCTCACTGGTTACCAAAGTCTACCTATCCACTAGCTGCCCAGTAGACTTTGATGTTAAAGAAAGTTCCCACTGGCTTGTTTTTTCCAGGGCATAAAACACATGAATCTTGAATTATGTGAGCTTTGGTTCCTCATCTGATTGTATTTTTCATAGTTCAGTTAATATAGTTCTCCAGGTTTTTGTGGAATAAGCCCATGCTGTGAGCCAAATGGCTAGATAGGCAGTATGATTGCTTTTTGCATGTGAACATCTCCAAATAATTAAGGCCAAATTGTACATCAAAGCACCACAACTTGTACCATTAGCCCAATGCTCATTTCCATTTTCCATTGGAGGATGTAATTTATAGTAAAAAAAAATGATTGGGTAATCCTAGAGGTGGATTTGTCCTCCAAAATTTGGGGGTGGTTTGGTTCATCTTGGACATTTGATTATGTTCTTAGAATTCCAATTAAAATCTTCAGTGGAATCATGTTTTCAGTACAAAAAATGGAAAAAGATGAGGTTTTCTGTGCTCAGATTTGCAAAAAACACATTTATATATTAGTTTATTTAGTGAGTCCAGAGTTTTTCTGATGGTGGAAGGATTTAGCCACTGGTGAAGTTTCCAGTGTTGCCTGGGATACACCTGACTACTGGTAATGTCATTTCCACAGTTATCTTTCAGGCTTCTTTCATACGGGCTGTGGGTGGCGCAAGTGGTTAAGACACTGTGCCTGTTAACCAGAAGGCCAGGGTTTGAGACCCTGGTCCCCACAAAATAGGGTGAGCTCCTGTCCTTAGCCCAGCTCTGCAACACAGCTGGAACCCATCGTATCGGCTCTGCCATTCCATTGGACTATTTCAGTGGCATGGAGAGGGGGTATTTGCTGCTTGGGTAACAGCCTGTCCTCCATATCAGTCTATCCAGGCCTTTGTGCTTCGCATACAGTGTCAAGCATAATACCATAGTCTTTCGAGACTGATGGATGCCAATGCAATGCCAATGCAATATCTTCCTTGTACCCCCTTTTTTGTCCTCGTATCAACCCTGTGAGGTAGGTAACTGTTCTCTGAGCAGTTCCTATAACTCTTCTCTCCTAGGTGGAATCCTTCACAGTGTAGTCATCACATCTGATATAGGAAAATGCATTCCAATGAATTTTCAGTTCAGCCAAGATTAAACAGCAACACCTTCTGGCTCTGATAACTAACAACAGCTTTTAACAGCCTGCAGTCACCCATCCAGGAGCTGCCCAAGTCCTTCCCTGCTTAGCTTTTGCTGAAAGCTAAGAAGGGAAGGGAAGCTAAGAAACACATTAATTTTTATTCAAAAATTCAATGGATGTGTCTTTACACTGACATTTCAGTTATTTTAGATCTCTGTATTGTTACAAAACCAATAAAGCGGTAGCAAAATCAGCCAAGCAGCCCAATCCTATGGACTGTTTATACTGCTGGAACAAGTGTTTCAAATACTAAGGTGCAGTGTAGGTGGCCTGGCTGCTGCCACAAACAACAAGCCCATCAGGCCCAATCATCATTCACATTGTATTCCTGATTAAAAAATGATTAGATAATCCTATAGGTGGATTTGTTCCCTAAATAAAAACCATGACAAGAACAGGAGTGAAATGGGAAATGGAAGGAACAGAGCAGGGGAATGGTCAGAAGAGAGAGGCAGCAACAGAAGAGCAAATCAGTCCTGGGAAGTGGGCAAATCTGGAATCCTAACTCTCCATCCGGGCTCAGTCAGCCTTAATTGGACTGTTTGTTCTCTAGGTAATGAATTAGCAGGCTATTGAAGATTAACCCTGGCCCCTGGTCCAGGGTTCCCATTTCCAGGGGCCTCCAGGGAAACCTAGGCACCCTACCTCAGGTTCATGTTTGTAACTCCGGAGCTTTCATTCAGCTGTGTTGCTTTTCAGCTCCTTGGCCTTTTACTTCCCTACCTGCTGGGGCTTCATTCCAGGCCTCACCTGCTCTACAAAGCTACTCATGTCTCCCTAGGGCTTTCAGGAAGTTCTGATGTCTGACAATTTCTCCTCCTCTCACAGAATCTGGATTTAAACATTCTGGCAGCTTTTCCCCCTAAGCAGTTGGAATGTTTTGGAAACCAGCTTAGCCAATTGGTGCTGAGGCTTCACTCCACAAACACAATGTAATATAAATTATTTGGATTAAAGCACTGCTGTCATTTGTGGAAAGCAGACTGTGTGTGCAGTTCTAGCAGTTTTTTATTGCCTTTCTAACAGAAATGGAACTAAAATATCAGAACAGTAATATTATATTTGTTCTTGCTTTGTAGTAAGACAACTTCTTTCTCTGGTGTTTATTTGTTAGGGAGAAGATCCACTACATTCGAACAGAAGGCACACATGGGCTTGAAAAGTTGTCCTGCGATGCAGATTTAGTAATATTACTAAGGTAGAATATCTTGACTGTTTTTGACTAATTTATGAGTTTTCTTCTTCAAAAGCAGCAACCCATGCTTTTTAACAAGCCACGCCCAGGGGAATTCCTGTGATGTTCAGTGGAATCCTAACCTAAGCTGACATAACTCATTGGTCTTCCTATTTCTGTGGTGATCTAGGGAGGCAAACGCATGTCTGTGCACTGGTCTAACCCTCCCCCAGGAATGGTGCAGAAAATGCCTTACAGCACTTTTGTCACATTTCCAGGCCAACAAGGAACTTGTGCTGGGGCTTATGCTGGCCTAAATGAAAATTAGGATTGCAGCCATTATAAGTACTAGTTATACTAGTTAATTACCCCCAAAACAAGAATAACTAAGGGAGCATGTAAGAGACATTACGTGCACCCGTAATTACTGCACCACCTAGTTAAAACCTATGGGAAATTCATATTGGAATCCAGAGAAAATTGTTCTTACACCAGAGCAAGGACTCCTTGTAGTTACTCTGGATTTTGCCCTAAGAGGCTATCAGTGCTGAATTTCTTATCAGGAAAAAATATATCTTATATATTGTGCTTATTGCACAATATTGACCTTATCAAACATAAATGAATAAAGTATGCTTTTAAAAAAAATCTGTTCTCAATTAAATGAAAAATATTTGACAGAAGTAAGTTGATATTACATACTTCAAAAACTCATCTAAGGGTGAAATCCTTTCCTAGGCCAGCACAACTCATCTGTCTTCCTGTTCGCATGATAATGTAGGGAGACAAGTGCATGTCTGTGCAGTGGCTTAATATGAGTGGCTCAGAAGTGTTTTACAGCACTTTTGTGATACTTCCCAGGTCAGCACAGGACTTATGCAGGGCCTTAGGCCAACCTAACTGGAGGTTAGGATTGCAACCTTCGTCTTGAATGAATGAACGTTTCTTTTGCCCATATTTGATTTATCCAGTCTCATTTCTTCCAATTTTCAGACATAAGCATGGTCCAGCTGGGTGTTCCTTGCTCACCCTGCAGGAAATGACAGGGATTGGAGACACTAGGGAGTCACCTTGATTTCCTGCCAGTGAGTAGTACACAGCTCTGGCTGTGGAGCTCTTGCCAAGCCTTGAAGGCTTTGGCTGCAAACTGTTAGGGTGATGCAGCTCAAATTCCTCCTGCTAATATCTTATTGCTTATCTTTGGGGCAGCTTCTGAGAATAAGGGGAACTGGAAACTTTCCCAATGTGCTATAATCACGTGAGAATACTGCACTGAAGGAAGAAGCCTTCACTACAAATTCTTTCAGTACTCCACACATTCGAGCACATCCAAAGCAGCATCACAATGGCAAGCTCTGTACCACTATAAGGGTGCAATCCTAACCAATTTATGCCGGCAGAACTCATCTGCTCTCCATTTCCAGAGTGGTGTAGGGAAGCCAGTGTATGTCTGTGCACTGGCCTAACCCATCCACAAATGGCGCAGAAGTGCCTTACCACACTTTTCCAGTGCCCATTGGTGAGCATGGGACTTGTGCCAGAAGTTATGCTGGCCAACAGGGCCTAACTCAGTCTGTTTGTCAGGCCTAGCCTGAGCCTTACTATCATTTGGAGTGGATTCTTCATAAAGTCCACTCCATGAATGCTGTTGGTTCACAAAACTGCACCATGCCTATTTATGTTTGCATGTATACACTGCCTGACACATGTAAGGTTCTTGATGGCATTTATGTTTGTTGGTAAACCTGCAATCAAAAGCATGTACAGAGATGGAAGAGCTCAATGAATTCACAGACATCTATCCGAATGTCTGAAGAACTAATGTCTGAAGAACTAAGAACTGTGATAGGCAAATTGATTTTTTTATGTAGATTAATCAAATTTCTCTCAATTCTCTCTCTTATCAGCCTTTTTGAAGAAGATATTATGTCATATATACCCCTTCAATCAGCTTTCCACCCTGGCTACAGCTTCTCCCCTCGCTGTTCACCCTGTTCATCACCTCAAAATTCTCCAGGTACAGGTCTTCTCTGCCTTCTTGTGCTAGAAACAGAAATACAAACTAATAAGCCAGTGTTTCCCAAACTGTGGATCACAACCACTTTTTGGTGCATGAGATTGATGGAAAGTTCAGATAACTAATTGTTTATTTGGCTATTCAAAAATAAGATAACTGCTATTTGCTCAGCGAAGTTCCTACAGTTTGCAAAATAGCTACAAACTGATCTGCATGGATTTGAACTCCTGCAGTTTCGAAGCATGTGTAAGTACTGGGAAATAAGAATTTGGCAGCACAATTCAAACTTGTGCTGGAACAGGCAGGCTGGCTGCACTACCATGGTAGCTACCAAGGGAAGGATTAGTCCCTTCCCCATGGTAGGGCTGCAACAGCCCAGTAGGTCTACTCAGACTTAGGCCACATCCAGGAATGGCATAAAACTGAGTTTACTGGAGCAGCCTCTGGCTGCTTTTCACTGCCCCCACATGGATACAGCTGAACTGACAGTCCAAACTGGACCTCCTGCTCCCCTTGTGCCTGTCTAAGGATCCACTCGCTACCTGCCCCAGAATGCCCCCTCCCCAGATCCTGATAAGGCTAGCGCAACTCACTGTCTGTGCTGCCCTCATGGAGTCATGGGGCAACAGAGAAAGACCACACAACTTCCCTATGCCTCACAATGCCACTCAGTTGTGAGCAGAATTCCTGGTTGTAATCAGAAGGTTGTTGAGGACCTACAACCATGAGTAACTGCAACCCTGATACTGACTCAGCACCCATATTGAGTCAGGTGCAACCTGAGAATAAGGAGAGCCCACTAAATATAAAACTTATTTTAAAATTTAAATTTTTTTTATTTTTAATTCCTTCTCATAACTCCCAGGGAAATTCAGAATACAAAAATAAATAGCATAAAAAAACCAACTCAGCAATAAGAGTATTACTGATAATAAAACATCAAAAATTATTTCATTTATTTCTCTAAATGGGATCAGGAACTAGAATTTCATGGTTCCTGTTCCTTTTCTCTGATATTATTGCAGTGTTCATTTCCAGAAAAGAACTAATTATCTGTTCTCTTCAAAGTAAAATGAGTCCCAAGCGGCTGAAGATCTGCTCTTTATGAGGATCTTGATAAGAGAAAGAGTTTTTCTCAGAAAAAACCTCTGTGTATAGAAGGGTTTGTTTTTAATTGTTTATAGCTCAAGCTCTTCAGTAAACAAAGAAGAATATTGTTAAGAACATTTATCCCTAAGGGCACTAAAATGTTTATAGAGGACTCAAGAACAAGGGCCAAACAACATTTATAGTGACTAAAAATAGCTTCCTTGACTTACCTTCGGGCAACTGGGACCCACTCTTTTCTATGCTCTCATATAAAGCTCAATACTGGGAACTTGGGAAAATATGAACTTTAGGTACTTTAAGGTGAAGTACAGGAGGATTTACAGTTGGAAGTAGTCAGCCTCTTTACAACAGGGAATGTGGCATTAGGCATTAAAGTAGCATGTCCAAGGAGCAGGTTATACTTGAGCCGTAGAAGAACTACTCTTCATCCTTGTTCTTTACACCACTGATATTGCACACATCACATTGGGCATTGCTTTAGTTAGGTGGAAGTCTCAGTTTACACAACTGTATTACAGAATCACAAGCCCGCTAGAGGTGTTCATGCTTCCCCAAGTGATCATATGGGAGCTGCCAAGCATCTCAACTAGGTCCTTATGATAAAAGAATGAATTGTGCAGAACGGCCAAGTATACATCTGCCCTAGTAATCCTGAAAATATGACTCTTGCAAAAGATCATTAAAACATTGCCTGTGCAGATAGGATAGCCTCTTTTAACACTTCTTGTTCCTTCCCATCAGGCTTGCAACGCGCCAGTGCAAGAGCACCCTCTCCTTATAGGAGAGATTTTGAAGCCAAGCTACGTAATTTTTATCGAAAACTAGAAGCCAAAGGATTTGGCCAGGGTCCAGGCAAGATTAAGTGAGTATTTATTACTGATTCATATTGCCGAGTCATCCATATGCTGGATGAGTTATTTGCCTTTGCTGAGTCAGACCACGGGGTCTTCCTAATTCAGAACTGACTGAAGATTCAATCTAGAACACATGTGATAAGAATGGGCCCCAATTCAAATTAGCATGCTGTGTAAAATGACTTCATTTTCTCAAAACATTCTTTCCTTACTCAAAATGTTTTCTAAAAAAATTGTGGTAGCCACGTCAGATTTCTGGTGTTTGAATAAAAAATATTGGCTACTAGCCCTGAAGTTAAAATATATGGCTATATGATTTCTGACTATATTGGCTTTCATTGATTCTTGAATGTACCAAACTGCACATTATATGCAAGAAGGGAGAGATAAATGTATGCAGATTTGCTTCTGCTAGGGACAAACATATTTGAGACCATCCAATTTTCAGCAAGAGTTGCAAGAGTTGTGTGAGGTTCAACTCTTTCCCTACTTTCAGTTTTCCCATCGCAAGTCCCCCCTCCTCCATAAGCCACTTCCTCTCTTCCATTCCACAAGGATGTGCTTTCAGTAGTAAACCATACTTTAAATCCAGGAAGAATCCTGTGGAGGAGGAGTTGCACCAAAAACTGGAGTGGATGAAAGTGGTAAGCATTTCATCTATGTCGCTAGCATTTAACTAAAAATAGATCCCTCCCAAATATTTTGTCTCCCAAGAGGAAGCAATCATCAAGTTTAAATACATACATACAATCGAGTGCAATGTGTAGTTTAGCTCTGGCCCTTTAAATCCATCCACCTCTCCTTAGGCTTTAAATAAGAAATTTAGGCACCTCTCAGTATTGCAAAATAGAACCACCATTTAGTATTTTTGTCCTTAAGCATTTCTTCCTATGCTTTCTGAATATTTTGAGAGCTAATCTCTGTAATTTTCTGCTGCTGCATTGTGCAGTTCACATTCCAAGTGGTTTGGCAGCAGCCTTTCCTCTTTACACTCTTTTCCAAGAGGTGGTTCGAAATACATAGTGCTTCAGCCTATTCTTCTAAGGCATTTTCAGGGCATCTGGCTGGCTTCAAGTTGTTTAAAGTTCAAGATGGTTTCAATCCAAAACCACTTTTGTTGTGAAAATGGAACTGAAATCCAAGCAATTTCAACCAGACCATCATCGATAGAATACGTTGCAACAGACCAGCAGAAGACTTACCCTGCAATCCAGAGTCACAATGGGAAGACATAAGAGGCACTTACTCTGGATTGCTCTATGCATTTCTGATAGGTTTCCCATAGGTGGCACCGTAACTACATCGGTGTAAAGGGTCCTGTAGTTACTCTGGATTATAGTCCTAGGCTGCAATTCTTAAGATACTTTCCTGGGAGTAAGACCAATTGAACACAGTGGGGCTTATTTTTTAGTAGACATGGTTAGGATTGTGCTCTTAGCTGCTTTCTTGCTCACTCCATCTAATCTTACTAAGGAATTATATAGGGAGTATCTCAAAAAAAGTTTTAATGGTCCAGTCTAAAAGTGCTCCATTGACTGTAACATTAGACTCAATTCCAGTCCATTGCACTGTATAGAGCACAGACACATCAGCCTTCCCCATTAACGTTGCACACCAAATATATTTCAGCAATTAATACATGTCTTTGCAAAGATAAATATTTTGCATGTAAACCATGTGTACAGGCTGAAATCTCATTGTTGATTAATAGAACACTTTCAGGAAGTAGATATAAGATTGACTTTCTGGGTTGCTTGAAAAGACTGGAGCATGCATTTCCCTTTCCATGCATTATTGAAAAATGGATATCATCCCATTATTGAGTGCATCTCATTATTGAACTATATAAAGCTTTTACTCATTGAGAGCTGCAAAGAATATCTATTTTTAATACTTTATCAAACATAATTATTTTTCTATACATAGGATGCCATTCTGAATTTTCTGTGTCCATTTGTCATGAATATTTAGAATATTTATGTGGACCCACAATAGGACATGTTTTCTTTGGCCCTGTTAAAGCATTCGTATCTAGGGAGTATTCTCAGCTCACTCGCTCTCTCCCGCTCTCCCTTACCATTGCAAAAAAGTAACAAAGTAAACTGCATTTGTTTATATATGATGTATCCTATATGAAAATAAAAAATTGAGAATATGGAAAACAAGAGGAGTCAAACAGACATACCCTACAATCCAGAGCAACTACGGGAGCACGTAAGAGACATTATGTGTACCCGTAGTTACTGTACCACCTTGTGAAAACCTATGGGAAATTCATATTGCAATCCAGAGCAAATTGTTCTTACATTGAAGCAAGGACTCCCCGTAGTTGCTCTGGATTGTGCCCATAGTGATTGCAGAGGGTCCTGGGGTAAAGTGTTGCACTGGGCCTCCCTGCCTCATAATATTCCTTCCCCATCCCTGTTGATGCAGTTGGTGCAATCACTGCCACCACTAATGTGGGTTTCAGACAGTGGTGGGATTCAAATAAATTAACAACAGGTTCTATGTCCTAATAACCTAAATTAACAACAGTTCTATGTCCTAATAATCTAAATTAACAACAGGTTCTATGTCCCATTAGTAGCCGGTTCTCAGAACCAGGCGCTCATTAGCAAAGGGCTCTATAGAACCTGTGAGAACCCCCTGAAGCTCACCACTGGTCAGGGGATGGTCCAATCCTCCAAACTTGACTTTGGTCCTTCACCTCCCTGAGCAGTTTTAAACCATGTTGTGCTTAGTGTCAGACACTGCAAAAACATTTCTGAGGTTTGAACATTCCGTTTCCTGTATGTTTTCCAACTGCATGATCATCTATAATAGCTATCTTTTGTCAATTTGTGAGAAATAATGTTAATTTTTAAATGTCACCTGTCTCAGTCTTCACACGTGCTTGACATTCTTTGGTCCCTCTGCAGATTAATAATACGGCGTGATCACCTACTGGAAGGTACTTTTAATCAGGTGATGGCCTATTCACGGAAAGAGCTCCAAAGAAACAAACTCTATGTCACGTTTGTTGGAGAAGAAGGGTAAGTGGCCATCATGTAGTGTTAATGCTGAACCTTTGATTTGCTGACCATCCTAGTCAAAGTTGTTTAACTTCTACAGTTCTGGATTGAAATTCAAATGAAGTATAGTGGATAGATCAGATGGTATTCAATCTGAACTTTTTAAAGGAAAATTCCCAGTTTTATAGAGTTGGTGGTTAGGCCATGATTTGACCAATCTAGAGACAATTTCAGGTTAAGAATTCCAGAGGCATGAAATTCACCAGCCTGCAGCATTTTCCTCATTCATTTCAAAGGAAGGAGACTGTATATATAAGGAATCTCTGTGTAATTGCAGTCCCTCTTTTCTTCACTTCAATGGTGTAAGTAAATGGAGCTTTGTGAGGAATTGCTCATACTACAGCTTACCAAATGTCATCTGTGTGGTTGCATTTTTAAGCATCTGTCACCAAAAAGTGTGCCAACCTCTGTAACTGCAACCACTGTGGCCATGTAAAGACCAGCAAAATGAGAAAAGTAAATAAAAAGTGAAGCTGCTAGATATCACCTTTGGTTCCTCAGATGCTAGTGCTTTGTCATATTTTTACTTCTCCGACTTGCCCAGGGACAATCTTTAAAAATGCTCTCTTAATGTAAAAGCAGAGTAATTTGGAGTTTTCTGGAATAACAGAAAGATTCTAAGGCTACAATCCAGGGTAACTAGGGGACTTTTTACACCAACGTAGTTACAGTGCCACCTATGGGAAACCTATGGGAAATGCATAGAGCAATCCAGAGTAAGAGCCTCTTACATCTTCTGGTAGTTACTCTGGATTGTATAGTGTAAATATCACAGTTTTGTTGAGATAGGCTTTGGCATCATGCCCACATTTACAGCACAGAAAACATTTCAAAATCATGTTTTGCAGAAAGTGAAGAAATAAATAAGTAGCAAGCTCACAAATTAAGTATGCAGTTCACAGTTCACTAACATTTTCCAAATTTTGTAAATAAAAGAATGTGTTTAATTCATTAATTTGGGGAGAGAAACTTTCCAATGATTTTTCAAGGCATTGGAATAGAGTTAAAATCTGCTCACAGTATAATAAAATATGTAAAGTCTCTTTTACAGTCAAAATTTTGAATTACACTCAAAAATAAGTTATGCTAAGTTCAGTGGGGCTTTCATTACAGGTTTATTGTATTTAGCAAGAGAATACTGAAAGAAACATTCACCGTCATAATTATGGCAGGGAAGACAATTGAATACTGTCTCATGCCGGAAAACATTAGACACCTGAACATTTAAACAACCATTTTATTCATAATATTTGCCTCATTTACAGAAAGGTATATGGTAAATACATTTTAGTCCCATGGAAAGCAACATTAAAATCATTGCCGAAACACAAAGTCAAAGGATGAAGTAGCAATTTCCTCTTCAGTCCATTCTATAATGGACACTGCGGCACTGGTCCATGATGATCTCTCCCATTCAAGTATGCAGAGAATATATTTACTTTCTGAACATATTCAAGTATGCAGAGAACATATTTATTCTCTGTAAAAGCTGCCTGAGTGTTCTTTGTTTCTGTTTTGGAATAAACATCAAGCAAACACTGTCCTGGACATTTTTAAAATAACTTTTTGTTTAAAAAGCAGTTGAGTCCATTCCTGTTGCTGGTCCCTTCTTCATCTCCAGAAATGTAAGCTTTGTGGGGGTTTAAACTTAGCGTTCATGAAATGTTTTGTAGACATTCAATTAGTCCAGAATGTGGCGGCCCGTGTGGTTGCTGGGGCTCATCAGTTTGACTCTGTCGGGCCACTGCTTCAGCGACTACACTGGCTGCCCATTCGTTTCTGGGCTGAATTCAAAGTGCAGGTCCTGACCTTTAAAGCCCTACATGGCTCGGGTCCAGCGTATCTGAGGGACCACCTTCTTCTGTACAATCTGATCCATCACCTAAGGTCATCTGAGGGGGCCCTACTGACTGTGCCGCCACTAAGAGATGTGAGAGGTGTGGCAGCCAGAGAAAGGGCCTTCTTGGTGGTGGTATCCCGGCTTTGGAACTCCCTCCCCTTAGAACTGAGAAAAGCTCCCTCAATACAGAGCTTCAGGCGGAGCCTTAAAACCTTTTATTTTAAAAAAAGCTTTTTAAATGGGGCAGAGGTTGGGGGGCTGTTTTATTGTTCTATTTTATTGTTTTTAACATATGTTTTTAGTCTGTTTTAATTGTTCTCAGTTTTTTAATCTAATTGTATTTTAATTGTATTTTAATTGTGTTTTAATTGATGTTAGCCGCCTTGAGCTCCCTCTTGCAGGTGAGGAAAGGCAGGATATAAATTAAATAAATAAAAAAAAATTTGCTAATTCAGAAATGTTTAAAAAATAATTACCTGATTGAGCCTGATTAGGAGACAGAAGCTCCCTTTGACATGAAATATATTTCAATTGGAAACATATTTTAACAGTGTTCGTTCTGTGTTTTCTTTCCAGACTGGACTACAGTGGTCCATCCCGGGAGTTCTTCTTCCTTCTATCTCAGGAGCTCTTTAATCCATATTACGGCCTGTTTGAATATTCAGCCAATGACACTTACACTGTACAGATCAGTCCTATGTCAGCGTTTGTAGAAAACCATCTAGAATGGTAAGCTTTCCCACCCAGGTGCTATGGATGATAATAAATCCAGTTTGATATTTGTAAAAAGTGGTGTTGGGGTTGTGCAGTCTAGCATTTAAAAGAAATTGTATCCATTTCTATTATAGATGGGAACATGCGAGAAATCTATGATAGTGAGAATCTACACAGGCATGGGTATTGAAGCATAGAATATGGGTAGAGATTTTTTTAAAATAATTTTTTTCTTTGATAATTTTAAGACAAGGTTTACTGGAATGTCACGCTGTAATTCTAAGTCCAAGTTAGGCTGGCACAATTCCTGGCGCAAATCCTGTTCCAGCTTGTGCATGTTGCAAAATGCCATAAAGCTGCTCCTGCGGAGTACTCCTAGGGAGATTAGAACAGTGCCCAAACATGTGCCAGCCTCCCCACACTACCACAGGAACAGGGAGACAGGTGAGTTGTGCTGGCCTAAAATGGTTAGAATTGCACCCTCAGTTGCCTGTTTGGTGTGTTTATTTGGTCCCTTTGAATAAAAGCACTCACTGGAATTTCTCAGAGTTTACAAAGTATAATTTCTGGTATGTTCATTTTGAGACCTTCTCTCTTACTCCTGATAGGAGCAACCTTGGCAACTGGCAACAAAAGATTCCTTTTCTGAGAACAATATAAATCCTGCCTCGTTTTAAGCTAAACTTGTACCCAGTTATGCGTTTAAGTTGGGTTGAAATGCGTAAGCGGAAGGAATTGTTTTCTGGGCTTAAGGTTGCCATCGTAAGCTGTTTTTATGCATTTTGTGGTGATGGGGAGACAGATACACTCCTTGTGCATCATTCTTCTAATGCATTCTCAAGTTCCTCAAGGGAACCCTGACACAGCTACTAGTACTACATCTCAGCCTGTTTCTGTGCTATCTGTTTCTCAGATAGTTTCTGTGCTATCAGAGAAGAACTAGACATTGCCTCAAGCCTTTTCTTTAGCCAGGGGGCAGGCTGTTAATCTAGACATCCTTCCACACTGGAGCCCATTGCCGGAGGAGAGAAAATTGTGTTTTTTCTCCTTCAGCAACTGTTCTCTGCTTCTCCTCCTTTACACGCACACATTCACATGCCCAGAGTACTTCTAATACTGATCCCAAGCTGTCTGTCAGAGAGCAAATAGCTCTTAGCACTTTTCCTTAACCAGAAAAGCAATGTTCATTTAAAATATAGACAGGTGAAAAAACAGGAGTGTAACATGAGAAAAAAGTAAATATACCCTAACTCAGATTAAAGATATAGTTTTTTAAACTGTTCTGTAAAACTGAAGCTAAATACTGTCATTTGCATAAAAATGTGCCTCATTCGTTCCATGGGAACAGACAACTGAAGTGCAGCTATATTGGACCATGAATGTGACAGAGTCACTGTGCTCAAGTCAAGTCAGGGTTTACTAGAAAGTCAGTTCCCTTTTTGGTGTGTTTATTTGGTCCCTCTCACTGATGGACAGTACCTTTTCATGGTGGTGGGATTGTGTGCTCCAGTGATACAAAGGGCTATGCTGGTGTTTGCGTAGCTACTGGCAGGGAATCCCATGAAAGACAGAACTTCATTGAGGATCCAGACTAAACCTGTCCAAAATCCCACTGAACGTGGGTTAAATGGAGAAGGAAAACTCCCACCTCCAACTTCCACTGCCTTCTGGCTATACCCATCTATGGGAAAGACTTCAGGAGTCAACCTCGAGGCAAAATCCGGAGCCGGAGTCCCGGAAGTAGTTCATGACTGTGTACAATCACGTTCTGGTAACTACTGCAACGCTGGAACTAATTGTATGGCTCTGCCGTTCCATTGGACTATTTCAGTGATGTGGAAAGGGGGATTTGCTGCTTGGGTAACAGTCTACCCTCCATATTAATCTACCCAGGCCATTGTGCTCTGGAGAGGATACTCAGAGCATGATACCAAAGTCTTTCGAGACTGAAGGATGCCAATGCTATTTGGTCCCTGTGAACAAAAACACTCATTGGGATTCAAATCTGGAGTCTCTGCTCCTAGCCTTGACTTGCTTAAGAATCCTAATGGGTGGCCATTACAACTCATGGGCCTTTTCAGAAAAAAATTTTAAATGAGACATTTGCAGTACCCAATACAGCATAATTTGTGAAGAGCTCTGTTGAAATTCACTAGATGACCAGTGGTTCATAAAATGGCAGGTCCTTGCTGGGAGAATGGGTGCTTGCCACTTTTTGTCTGATCCAGGAAACCTGTTGATGCTTTTAGTTGAATCGGCCTCATCTTGAGTCGGCCCTGCCGAGAAAAGGCAGGATAGAAATCCCATAAATAAATACATTTCCAACCCACTTTTTTGCTCAAGAACTTCCAAAGAACTAAATAAATTTTTCATATCCAAAATGAAACATTTATTAGCCATTGTGTATTCAATTCTTTGAACTGAATCTTTGAATTGACTTTGATTCTGAAAAAACTAGGCACCAAAAATATCACAGAATAAAATACTTTTTATCCTGTTGTGAAAACAATTAAAGAGTGGCAACTGTTCAGAGTGGGGAGAATCCTGAATCCTGAGAGAAGCTACTGCCTTAGAAAAGACTGCATATATACCCTATATAAATATGTTATCAGCCACTCGATAATGGCAATGGAAGTGATCAAGTATTCATCTGCTTGTTAAGGCTGGGATGAAAGTTTAACAACCTTTGCTCAGAATCAGAGAACTGAAAAATGCATATTATTTTGGCCTCAGTTGTAACTTACTTTATGATGTCTTTGCATGTTTTCTTTTTCTAAAAGCACTCTAGTTCCAGAACAAATCAAAGCACAGAAAAGCTGTGCAAGCTGAGTGAAAGCAGAAGCATAATGATTGGAAAATATTTTGCTTTTATTGAGAGGTTGCATTTTAACACCTTTTCTACAAGAATCCAGTAGATGAGTAACACGACCCTCATTTCTCACCATACACGGCATTCATTTGCAAAAGGTGAAATATGCATACATAACTGCATTCAAAAACTGCCCTTTTGGGAGAAAAAAAGAGAGGGATCTCAAAGTGGTTTAAAATCATTCCCTGGATGTTGAAGGTGTTTTTTTCTCATAAAGAATCTGAGAGTTTTCTCTTACACTCACATCCAGAATTCCTGTTTTATTGTTCCTAATCACTTAGGAATTGGAGTAGATTGAATGAACTGGACAGGAGTTTGTTGTTCAACTTGTAAATCAGTTTAGTGAATGAAAACAAATAGCAAACATTGCCCATTATCACTAATTGACCTTTATAAATATGTATGTTTTCAATGATGTGCTTGCTTGATCCATTACCTTATCTAACTGATTATACATCCCTTGAAATATTGTTAACTATGGCAGTTATCAAGAATAATAAGGGCTCAAACAATTGTAATTCCAAATACTTTGCTAGATATTCAATAATTTTTAAATTTAGAACATGATGGAAGTTGGAGATTTAATTGGGAAAAACTGGGATTGCATAAAGTTTCCCCCACCGTTACCATTTCAATTCATTTTGGGGATCCCACAACTCTGCTTGAGTTTGAAAGTTGGAAGATCTGATTAGATTTCCTGCACTAAAAAAATTTACATTTCAAATTTGAATAAATTTACATATAAGATTTATTAGAGACATTACAAGATTTGCCCAGGGCTTGATTTTTCTGTCTCCTGACAGTGTCAGAGAGATGGTATGGCCCTCCTGCCAAAAAGTTTGGACACCCGTGTTTTAGATTTAAAAATGCAGTAAATCTTAGTACTGGAAACCATTGCCTTTTGGATCCTTCTTTCCATTTAGGATACTGAGCTGAAGCACTTCTTCAGCCTGACATTGCCAGGTTCTCCTTCCAGATAAATTCAGTATCTAACTTTCTTGATCATATCATTATAGAGCTGTAGAAGGTGGAGAGAAAAGCAATGGAGTCAAGCAACAAGCTTTCTCATTTTCTCTTCTCTTTATTATTTTGATTAAATAATTCCTTTTTTTAAAAAAAGTACTGAGATAAAGTACCCTGCAAGACTGAAAGCAACATTTATAGAAAATTAATACTAGTAGAAACAGAGGTGTCACCAGGGTGGTGCAGTCCACACCGGATGATGCCCCCGCAGGCACTGAGACACCCAAAAATTGCAACTTTGTGATGGTGCATCAGACCCCATCATGTCATATACCTTTTGATTCGTACTGAAGAGCAGAATGTAGTGCAACAATCCATTTTTGAATTAGCAGCTTCCTATCAAAAGTTTAAAAAAAAGCAGGCCTCCGTCAGTCTTGAAAGACTATGGTATCGTCCTGGGCGCTGCATATGCTGCATGCGAAGCACGAAAGCCTGGGTTAGATTGTTATGTAGGACAGGCTGTTACCCAAGCAGCAAATCCCCCCTCTCTATGCCACTGAAATAGTCCAATGGAAAGGCAGAGCCAATACGATTGGATCCATCTGGCGTCGCAGAGCTGGACTAAGGACAGGAGCTCACCCTGTCTTGTGGGCCCGACCCGTGTCTCGAACCCTGGCCTGCTGGTTAACAGGCACAGTGTCTTAGCCACTTGCGCCACCCACAGCCCTGAAAGTTATGACCCAAAAAACAAAAGTATTCATTGAACTCTATGGAAAGTGAATGTGACCCGTGTTGCGGCTTTACTCACAAGTAGGCAAACATGCCATAGTCCATTGGAAAGGGCAGGCTGAGAGGAATTGAAGGAAACCAGAATTATCCTGATCCAATGAACAAATCCCTGACAATTCACCCCAGAATGGGGTCTCTGATTATTGCATTGAAATGCATTGAAAATGAAATGTATTTGTTTACTAGCAAGTTACAGCCATGTCTACTAGCAAGTAAGCAAGTATGTCTTGGCTGGTGTGGAAGGTCACCCCAGGGGAGTGCAAGGCTTCCAAATTGGTCCTGATTAGGGGCGTCACAACGGTGTTAGAAAGGTGACACCACTAGGGACAAAATTGGGTAAAATCATGGCTTGTAGAAATAATCCCATCATGTTATATATCATTGGATGCGTAATTGGCAGCAGAATGCAGTGACGCAAACCACTTTGAAATATCTTTATTCTATTAAAATGTGTGGCTTAAAAAAACCAGTGGAGGTGGGGCAATGGCAAATTACCATGCCCACCATTCAGGTGTTGTCCCTTTCACTGCACAGGGATGATGCTCTGTCCTCAGCACTAGTTAGAAATAGCTAACTTATTTGTTATCATTCCAGATAGTTTCATACAGTCTTTTATCATTATAGACTATTAACCCTTCTCTGAAAGTTAGTGGTTAACTTTAACTAGTGCAAAGTAAGTAAACATCTCCTAAAACCACATTTTGTTCATGCTCTGATTATTGCATTTTCTGTGATTTGAAGTATTGAAGACTTACCTAAAAATGTATCACCTATGTATATTATATAAATTTCCAGTCAAGGAAAATGGAATAAAACAGGAGAAAAGCCCCTTGTATTTTACAGCTACGATCCTTCACATTACCTTGGAGTAAGCCCCAGTAAGCACAGATTAACTTATGAGTAAGCACACACAGATAGATTTGCACACCTGTGTTAAATGGAAACATCCTAATGAGTTAAGTTGGCTGTTGCAGAAATGCATTAGTAATTCACTTAAGATGAAGAAAGAGTTATGGAATAAATGAAGCAGGTGTGCACAGAGAGCTTTTTGAGTGGATTAAAGGTGTCAACAAGAAATCAAACTAGAGCTGCATTCACTATTCAACTTCCTTGCTCGTTTTTTCCTGTTGCCTCTGGTCGTCCAGGTGCTTGTGTTGTCTGTTTTGTACCCACCCTGCTCCAGGGCCTTGCAAATGTTCTGCATTTTTAGGCAGATTGTTGTCCGAAGAAACAAGAGTCAGGAAGAAGTGGCTATATAATGGTCATGACTAGCAGTAAAATCTGCAAGGGACACTTTTGCCCTTTATAATAGTCTTACCTTTCTCATCAGATACTATATTCAGCTTGCACTTCCAAACTTGACTTTTCACATTCTTAAGGTTTTATCAAACACCAAAAAAGCCATTCTTCTTGTTCAGCTTGAGGGTGTTACAAATTTCTGTAAGGCCCTTCTGTACCACGCCTGGGAGAAAGGGATAGGCCAGTGCACGGACTTCTGCCAGCCTTTCCACACTAGCACAGGAATGGGAAGCAAGTGAGTTGTGCCGGCCTAAAATGGTTAGGATTGTGCCCACAGTCTATAAGACATAGCTGGGAGTTAAGTCCACTGTGAATTGGACTTAAGTCCACTGTGTTTTGGACTGTGTTAAGTCCATTCACAGTGTTAAGTCCATTGTGAATTGGACTTAAGTCCACTTAAGACATAACTGGGAGTTAAAGCCACTGTGAATTGGAGAGGCAAGCAGCAAGCATAGCTATCTTATATTTGCAACCTGATTTACACTTTGCTTTCCATGGGCGTTATACTTAAGTAATGATGTACTGAATAGTAACCTGGGATTTTTTTCAGATGAAAATGAGGATTGCATCCTCCTGTTTTAAAAACCAGACCTCTGCTAAACATTTGCAAAATGAAATGAGACTTCAGAAGGGTTAGGTTTGATCCTGCCAATGAGAAGGAGGCTTGCTTGATTCCAGCGGAAGTGTTTAGCCCCATCCTGCTCTTTTCTTAGGAGGAATTAATTTGATTCATTCATTTATTGGGAAAAAATTTATCCTATAGGCAAGTATCTATGGCAGCCATTTTCAACAACTCTGCCCCGGCACATTGGTGTACTGAGAATGTTCTCTAGGTGTGCCTCAGTGTCATCGTGGGGTCTGAGAACAGATTTCCTGTGCATTCGAAGACTAGGAATATACAGCAGAATATAAAAAATTTCTTCTTTTTATATAAAGAAGAAAATTCCTAAATGCATTGAGAAACATAGGTAAATGTGCTTTTTTATTATTGTATCCTGGGGTCACATGTCATGTATGATATATTTTTTCTGTGCCAGGTTCAGGTTCAGTGGTCGTATTCTTGGCCTTGCTCTTATTCATCAGTACCTTCTTGACGCTTTCTTCACGAGACCATTCTACAAAGCACTGTTAAGGCTGTGAGTATTTGCACACTACAATGAAATTAATTGCATTATATACCTACCTATGGTGTCTGCTTATCGGAATGAATATGAATTTGTCTCAGTTACACACTGACAAGAGCCTTTGACTCTTCCACTTCCCACTGGAGCAGATAAACCAGCAAGAAGAGAGAGGCTGTAACATGGGCAGTTGAGGGACAAAACTAAACGGGAGATATAATGCCCCATGGGAAGCTTTAGGAGGGGGTATATATGGTGGAAATGGCATGTGCCATATTTTATGACCGTTTTCAGTAGCCTAATAACCCTGTCCCGTTTTGCTAGCAAAATTGCTAGTGCAGGTCTGAGATTATCCATTATAGGTTAAGAGAGTAAATTACTCTATAAGAGAGTAAGGGGATTAAAATCTCCTTTTCTCTCTGAAGCCTCTTGACCATAACCCTCATTGGATTCAGTGTCCCATTTTTGGTATGACTGCACATGCTCAGTGATGGAATAGAATACGATTGGGATCTAAGGCATTACTTCCACATATGTATTGGACAATTTGCCTGTTAATTTGTCTTTTAATTTACCTGTTTCTAAGGAAATCTATATAGCAGAATTTGATGTCAATAAGAAGACCAAACAGCCTTTGTCAGTTAACATGCTAGCTATGTTCCACTGTATTGGAGTGATAATCATGGTTAGGATTACAGTATTATCTGCAAATAATAGGGAAGAGCCTTCTTGGATCATAACATAAGTTAATTTAGCAGTGATGGAAAAAGTCGTGGACGTTTAGACTCAAGTCACCAGGCCCTTGCAACTCAACTTGAGATTGACTTGGGGTCTCTGGGATTTCACCACAAGTCCCCAAATCAGGGCTTTTCAAGTTTAAAAGCACTCGAGTCAGCTCTACACTTGACTTGAGTGCCCCTGAACACAGTAAGCAAGGACCCCTACCCAACCACAGGAGACTTTGTGACTAAGTCTGGAAGAGACTCAAGAGACTCAAGTCTGAGGGGTTCCAACCTGAGTGTTTCAGAGTTTCCAAACTTTTTGAGACTCTGGATCTTTGAGTGACTTTAAAAATGGAATTTTTACAATGTGTCAAGTCTTTTGACTCAAATTGTCAGCACCCAAATATCAGGTGCTAGAGACAAACAATAAGGAAGATTTTTTAATTATTGTTGGAAACAGTATATTAGATTAACTGGCAGAGATGGGAACAAGCTCTGCCATTTAATCTAATACATATTTCCAACAAGAAATCTTCCTTATTATTTGCCACTAGCACCTGATATTTGGTTGAATGTACAGTGGTGCCTCACATAAAGCGCTTAATTTGTTCCGGAGGCATGCTCTTTAAGTGAAACACTCTTTAAGTGAAGCAGATTATTCCATAGGAAACAATGGAAACTCAGACCATTGGTTCCACAACCTCCAAAATATTCATATAAATATATTAACTGGATGTAAAAATGATGACAAAACACTGGAATTGAATTCAAAACATGCATTCAATGTGCGTAATTTTATGAAGTCTACTTAGGCTGCAATCCTAAAGACACTTTCCTGGGTGTAAGCCCTTTTGAACACAATGGAGCTTATTTCTGGGTAGACATGGTTAAGAGGCTGCAATCAAAGACACTTTCCTGGGAGTAAGCCCCACTTAACACAATGGGCTTACTTCTGAGTAGACATAGTTAGGAGGCTGCAATCAAAGATACCTTCCTGGGAAGCTTACCTGGGCTGCTGTTGGAGGTTTAAGGTGGTTGGTGGGGGCACTTGGGGGCAGTTAGGGGCAGCTGGCTCTGGCACCTCCAGTTAGAGGCAGCAGTGCTGGCCGGCAGCCCTTTTAAAGATCCTCCATGCAGAGTGTCAGGGCTACAAACCACGTGTGCCCATAGCACGCTTGCTTTTAAGTGAAGCGGAACTTGTTATATGAAACAAGATTTCTTGGAAATTTTTGCTTGTTATGTGAAACACTTGTTAAGCGAGGTCCTTGTTAAGCGAGGTACCACTGTATATTCTATTTAGCACTCATGACTAACCCTACAATCCAGAGTAACTACGGGAGCACACAAGAGACATTACGTGCATTTGTAGTTACTGCACCACCTAGTGAAAACCTATGGGAAATTCATATTGCAATCCAGAGTAAATTGTTCTTACACCGGAGCAAGGACTCCCCGTAGTAACTCTGGATTGCGCCCTAAATTTTGTTCTCTAACCAGCTGAAGGAATCTGAACTTTGAATCAAACACATGTAATAATCATAATTCTAGTAGTAACAGGGTTGTATCTGTTTCCTTATGTACAATCAGACCGTGTGACCTAAGTGACTTGGAGTATCTGGATGAGGAGTTCCATCAGAGTTTACAGTGGATGAAGGACAACAACATCACTGATATCCTGGACCTCACTTTCACAGTTAATGAGGAAGTGTTTGGACAGGTAAGCAAACTGGTACTAAATTATAAAAGCTGGAAGAATAAATCTGAAACAGCAAGACTGAAATTCATAAAACATTGTCATATCTGAGTTTAACATGGGGATCGGAAATAAAAGGAACAAAAGAGTAACAGAACATTTCTAATGAAAAACGAAATCAACATAGGTTGGTGCCCCAGCCATGATACCAGAAGAAAAGAGAAACTGGGTGCTGGAGGAGAAAGCTAAAATCATTGGGGAGGAGGGAAGGTGAGATTTTTAAATTAGTTTCCATCACAGAGGTGATTCCAATTCTAAGAATTCAAATAAATTTTCAGTGATGGGGAAAGAACATTTATATGGCTCCATGCCAATATTATGTTTAACCCTACAATCCAGAGTAACCACAGGAGCATGTAAGAGACATTTACATCGACATAGTTACGGCACCACCTAGTGAAAATGTATGGGAAATTCATATTGCAATCCAGAGTAAATTGTTCTTACGTTGGAGCAAGGACTCCCCGTAGTTACTCTCGATTGTGCCCTAAGAGTCATTCAGTCCACCTCCTGAGGGCACAGTAGGAGAAACAGATAGTTTGTGTACTCCCCTTTTGCAGTGAGTTGAAGTAGCATATTGAAAGTTTTGGAATTTTATCTTTACAATAACGCTGTGGGCCATAATGAAGGGAAGGCAGGAGCGAGAGAGAGAGAGAGAATGAACATAGTTGGCTCACAGCCACCCAGTTTGTGGTGAGAATGCAGACCTAAGTCTCTGGATTTAGACTCTAATTTAACACTCGGTTCACTGCGCTGGCTTTCAGGCTGTCAGAGACTTCAGATGAGAAGATGCCTTAAAACATATTTAGAGAGTTGAAGGTAAATATGAGGGCAGAGAGTTTAAAAAAATCATTTGATATACTTTCTCAGTATGAAAGTTCAACATTATAACATTTTCCTCTTTAGTTTAAAAATAGTCATTGTGTATTACTATGTTCTCACATACGTAAATCTCAAACTAGACTCTTAAATATTTGTTCTCTATCCAGGTGCCCAGTTGTATTCTTCTATTAATCCAAAGAGCTCAGAGTTGGCTATACAGGGTCATCCCACTGTATCCTCACAACAACTCTGTGAGGTTCACAAGGTATATAGCTCCAAGGGATCCATTTGAGTATCATGGATCCACAAGAATTTGACCCAGATATTCTCTATCCAAGGACAACTCTCTCTTGATCATAATAACACACTATCAGCTGATAATTTAATTTTATGAACTTGACATCATTGGAAAATAAGATCACAGGAAGGTGTAGTGATTCTTAGGAGTTGGACTAGGAGGATACAGGTTCAAATCTCTGCTCAGCCATGCAGCTTTCTGAGTGACCTTGGGGCAGTCACTATCTCGGCCTTATCTATCCCACAGGGTTGATGTAAAGACAAAAGGAGAGGAGGAACCATGTACACTGCTCTGAACTCCTTGGAGGAAATGTGGTATAAAAATGTGAAAAGTAAAAATATATAAATTAAATCAGTATAATACTTTTACTCATTGTGTGCTAGGTAACAGAAAGAGAGTTGAAATCTGGAGGCTCAAATACACAGGTGACAGAAAAGAATAAGAAGGAGTATATTGAGAGGATGGTGAAGTGGCGAGTGGAAAGAGGTGTCGTTCAGCAAACAGAAGCTCTAGTTCGTGGCTTCTACGAAGTAAGTGTCAGTGGTTGGTTGAGTCACACTGACAGAGTCACTGGCCTGCCTGTCTAGAAAAATTACTGATATAAAAGAAAATATCTGTATATGCTCAATATATATGTCAACTAAAGAATTACTGAAGCAGATGGATCCTGTGTACCAGCTTTGTAGGTAAATTGCATGGAGGCAGAACTTATTAAAATGTATCACTACTGAAGGTATTATGACAAAGCTGTCTATATTTTATTCATAAAATTTCTAAAATGGGTATGAAGATTTTTGATACCACAATGAAGATAAGGCTCAAACTGCTCATATCCAAAGTGCTATTCTTGCTACATAGGGAAAAATAATGCACGTTTCACATATTCTGAGACAAAACTATTTCTTGATTAGAAATGATAGTTAATATCACATTGCAAACACAGAATAGAAAGAAAAATGCAGCTAAGCTTTCTAGTCCTCATCTACTTTTGGTTACTCACAGCTATTTGCATTCAAGAACTAATTGATTCAGACAGTGATGCTCATCTTCACTGAAAGAAGCATCCAGCTACCAGTTCCATGATAACTGTGTGTGGATACCCATCTGTTTCACCACACACACATCCCTTGCTGGATTTGTGTGGCTTTCCCCCCTATCTTCCATTGTTTATTGTTCTTTTTATTTATTTTCCATTGTTAACTGTTTAATGTGTCAACATTGTTTATACTGGAAAAAATTGTTTACCATTACCTGATTGGATTAGGCATTTGTTATTGTGTTGATGCCACATACTGGATATCAAAAAGGTAAGTAATTGTTGTTTTGGAAAATGTTTTCTAAGTTAACAGTATGGAAGCAAACTGAATTATCTCAGTACCTGATAAATAAAAACTGTGGCCGAAAAACTCGGTTCAGATTTCTGTTGTGCAGAATCCATTTGGCATATGCCATATCTTGGCTAAGAGGTCATTTAATGGATTTCATTTCTTTATGACAAGGCAACTCAAGGTTTTCTGCTAGTTACAGAAAGTTCTAAAAGTGTGGTTTTTCTTTCAGGTTGTGGACTCGAGGCTTGTCTCTGTTTTTGATGCCAGAGAGTTAGAATTGGTTATAGCTGGAACTGCAGAAATAGACCTTAATGACTGGCGCAACAACACAGAATATCGGGGTGGTAAAATATGCAGTTCCTTTTCCTTACCATCTTCCATTTCATGATATCCTTGATCTTAACTTCTTGGTGGAAATTTGAACTGATTTCTTTAAGAAGGACTGTATATGAAATTATTTGGTCTATAAAGGATGGGATAGTCCATACATGCAGCAGCACTTCTGAATTTTCTCTGTATTACAGGAAAATAGAAGGAATGTGCAGTGATATCTGTACATTGGATTTCAGGAAAGCTGATTTCAACGAGCTCAGAGAAATCGTAGGTAGGATGCCATGGGTTGATGAACTTATGGGAAAAGAGGCCCAAAATGGATAGGATCTCCTTAAGAAGCAACTTCTGACAAGCACAGTCAGAAACAATTCCTGTAAAAAAGAAGGTGGGGAAACTTCAAAAAACCAGGATGGCTCCACAAGCACCATGGTGATAAGCCGAAGATAAAAAAAGACGTGTATAGGAAATGGAAGACTAGAAAGATCACAAGGGAGGAGTACAGACAGATAGCCCAGTCTTGAAGGGAGGGGCTCAGGAATGCTAAAGCTCTGTATGAGCTAAGGGATGTCAATAACAAAAAGAACTTTAAATATGCCCAAAGAAAGAGAAAGAGAAACACGAAGTTGGGTCTGCTCCTGGACAAAGATGGACAACTGGTGCTTGGAAACCAAGGAAAGGTGGAGCTACTCAACTCCTGCTTTTTGTCCATCTGTTCTCATAAGGCGGACTGTATATATGTGGGTGCTGGCTCGTTGGCAGATGGGATAATATGCTTGCATCCCTGAAGAGGTAATGAAAACATGGAAGGCATAGATCTGCAGATTAGGATCAATGGAGAACTGGTTCAAAACCACTTAACTGGCCTAAATGAATTCATGTCATTTGGAAGGGAAGAACTGCATCCTAGAGTACTAAAGGAACTTCCAGATATACTTGCAGAGCCTCTGTCAATTATCTACTTAATCCTTGAGGAGTGAGGAAGTTCCACTAGACTGGAAGAAAGTAATGTAGTCCCAATCTTTAAAAAGGGGGGAAAAGAAAACCCAGGATATTATAGACTTGTCAATTTGACTTCAGTACCAGGGAAGATATAGAATGAATCATAAAACACACAATTTGTGTGTAGAATTCAGTGATCAGGAGAAACCAGCATGGATTTGTGAAAAATAAATCTTGCCAGACAAATTGATCTCTTTTTTCAGTCATGTTACAAGCTTAGTAGAGAGTGGGAATACTGTGGGTGTAATTTATCTTGACTTCAGCAAAGCATCTGACAAGGTCCCACATAATATATTAATCAGCACGTTGATAAAATCTGAAACTGCCTGGATGGCCACCTGCAAAGGGTATTTGTAAATGGCTCTGCTCAACCTGGAGATTAGCTTTGAGTGGGGTGCCCAAGGGTTCTGTCTTAGGCCTGGTTCTCTTTAATATCTTCATCAATGACTTGGATGAAGGGATTGAAAGGAAGAATCATAAAATTTGTGGATGACACCAAGCTGGGAGGAGTACCAAATGCAGCAGAAGACAGGAGAAGCCTTCAGGAGGATCTGGACAGACTGGAATTCTGTGCTGAAATGAATAGGATGAAGTTCAACAGGGAGAAGTACAAGATTCTGCACTTAGTGAAAAATAACCAAAGACCCATGTATAAAATTGGAGATACCTGGCTTGGCAGCACAACATATGAGGGGGGTCTTAGAGTCACTTGTCTCAGAAAGTAGAACTAGAACCAGTGGGTACAAACTGCAAGAAAGGAGATTCTGGTCGGATATTTGTGAGGGCAGTTCAGCAGTGGAATAGATTGTCAAGGGAGGTATTGGACTCTCCTTCATTGAGGACCTACAAGCAGCTGGTTGAAAAGCACCTACTGGAGATTATCTGGTAGGATCTAGTAGGATTTTCTGCTACAGGAAAGTGATTCAACTGGATGAACTTTTAGATCCCTTCCAGCTCTTCCTATGATTATCCTACTTATCAAGCTTTTATGGCCTATTTGCACTTGGCTCTGACCTCATATCCACTTTCACTTACATAGGGGTACTTGACATCCATCAGTCTTGAAAGACTATAGTATCGTGCTCGGCACCGCATATGCTGCATGCGAAGCATGAAGGTCTGGGTCAGATCGATATGGAGGATAGACTGTTACCCAAGCAGCAAATCCCCTCTCTCCACGCCACTGAAATAGTCCAATGGAAAGGCAGAGCCAATACGATTGGATCCAGCTGGTGTCGCAGAGCTGGGCTAAGGACAGGAGCTCACCCTATCTTGTGGGGATCCAGGTCTTGAACCCTGGCCTTCTAGCACAGTGTCTAAGGAGCACATTATAATAGTCAGACACAGGATCCAATCATGGGTAGATCTTTGTGGATCTGCAGCATTTGCAAGAATTTGTGCAATCCCATGCCCCAGTGTGTGACCTTTGTACGCGTATTTTGCAACTGAGGATATGTCCAAACTGAAAATTGACATGCATGCATGTACTTAGATGAAGAAAAGTATGAGTTGCTGCTGTATGTTTGAACTACCCTTGGTTGCAGAACAACCACAGATACAGAGTTTATAACTTGCACAATTTTTCTCATTTTGGGAACAAAACCTGATCATTTCAAATTATAGGCATACAATAATGAGTTTTCAGCTCTTTATTAATAACAATCTTAGAAATGGGCTGTATAAAAAAGGGTCTTAAAGCTTGAAAAATTGCAGTCAAATGTTTAAAAGCTCCAGAAGTTATTCTAGCCAGTCCCCTGCATATTCAATCAACATTATATTACAATGAAAAGTTCACAAAGCAGTTTACAGAGAAATGAAATAACTAATGCTAATGGCTCCCTTTCCCAAAAGGACTCATGGGAGGACTCATGATCTATAAAGATGCAAAAGGACTCATGATCTATAAAGGACTCATGATCTATAAAGATGCAAAAGAACACCAGCAGAAATCATTGTAAAAGACATTGCTGGGGTGAGGAAGGACAGTTTCTTTTCCCTTGACAAATAAAAGAAGAACAACCACTCGAAAAAGTGCCTCTTATTCAATTTAGCAGGGGTGTTCAATGTATGAAAGTGAACATTTAGAATTGCTCACCAATTCTCTTGAGTGATACTTGTCCCACTATGGCTGCAATCCTAAAGACACTTTCCTGGGAGTAAGACCTATTGAATAAAATGGGGCTTACTTTTGAGTAGACATGGTTAGGATTGTGCTCATACTCTTTTTATGAGTTTGTGATTCCATATGTGTGAATATATTCTATATATTCTTCTTCTCACTGATTTTCAAAATTCATTTTAGAGAAATTCTTGGGTTTAGGGTTCTTGGGAAATTTGTTAAGGGTTCCCTAATTAAATCAATACACACGCTTCCCTGAAAAACAGCTTGTTAAAATTTTCTGTAGTGCATATCTCTGAAGAACGATCAGGCATGTTCTCTCAATTGATGTAAAATTATAATGAAGCTTGGCAGACCTGGCAGGCAGCCTACATGAGATGAGTGTGCACTGTTGGCCTCATCTCAGTCCTCTGAGCAAGAATTCCATAGCAAATCAATAGAGTTTTAGTCGTTGAGAAAACAGTGCTCCCTGAAGGCAGAAAGCTTAAAACCACTGAGTAAGTTATACGATTAACTAGAGCTGAAACAACAAAAACAAAAGAGCCAAGGAATTCAGCACCTCATACTTCATCAGTTCATCGTCATAACTCACTGTGGCTTTTCTTTGTATGTTGCTAATGCATTTCTCAATCACACACTTTCTGTTTTAGGTTACCATGATGGACATATCGTGATACGATGGTTCTGGGCAGCAGTAGAGAGGTTCAACAATGAACAAAGACTACGATTGCTACAGTTTGTCACTGGAACATCCAGCGTGCCCTATGAGGGTTTTGCAGCCCTTCGAGGGAGCAATGGATTGCGGCGCTTCTGTATAGAGAAATGGGGCAAAATAACTTCCCTTCCAAGGTATGCTTGTATGTTGAGTGGTGATCTTCAGTTGTATTCAGCGTTTAGCTTCTAAAGAATAAGTCCCAGTAAAATCCGCATGCCTCCCTTTAAAGAAGCATCCATTACAAATAACTGTTATTAAGTTCAGAACAGATTAGCCTCATTTTTTGCAACCAGGTGGTTCCCTTAGATGAAAAGGTTGGCCATTTCCTAGCAGTCCAAGATCCACAATCTCATGCACCCTAATCACTGCATTCCTGTACATGAAATAATTATCAGAGGTGGTCAGGGATAGCCCACGAGAATTCTCCATTTCTTCCACCTTAATCTTGTTTTCAAGAGGCTGTGGAAACCCTATTCTGGTGTCTGGTGCAGTTCTAATTTGGATGAGGATAAGCAAACTGAAACAGAGGAGGCTCCACACATGGGGTTTGGTTAAGGATATGGTGGGTGGCCCATGACAGCAAAAGGTCCACAGCTGTGCCTTACCAAGTTCTGAAACAATGAGTGCTCACAGCTATTGCTGCTGACCACTACTGCCTGGCTGACCACAGCCAATGGAGCTGTTTATTAGGTGATCGGAGGGGAGTAGTTGCAACAGTGGGATGTCATTTTTTCTGCCAGAATTTTACATTTACCTGATGTCCTGTGCCCAAACACTGTGCTAGGACTTCTGAAAATTGAGAGGTAGCATCTGAGAATGAAAGAGGTCTGTGCACTGTGAACCAAGTCTACTAGCATTTTGGTTCAAAAGGAAATCCTCTGAATATCCTATAGCCCAAACTGAGATCCTTTTACTTGCAAGTACTAACTACTGCCCCAAGTTCTTGAGAAATGCACATATTTTTTTCACAAAACATACTGTTTTTCAGATGGTTGAGAATTCCTCTAGAAACCAATAGAATTAACTTACTAGGTGGAAGAACAGAAATAGAGATGCCCCAGGAGTTAGGCCTATTAAATATGAAAATATTAAATATGAAAGGTGGTTGGCTTGCCAACATTGTTCTTTTAGATAAGGTTATATTCTATATTCAACCAGCTACATTCTTCCCCCAAATAAGCTTTCTCTCCCAGATTAGATCTTTGGGACTTTCCTGCATTTCAAGTTGTGGTTTAGCCACAGAAGAGACTATTTGCTTTCTCATTTCTGAGTAGAAGCATATTGTTGTGAGTTTGTGGTCTGTTTACTGTGAATGGTGTTATCCTGTGGTTTTACCTCAAGTGACTTCAGATGGAAAATGTAATTTAAAAAAAATCCTGATAGCCATATATTTTTAAATTGGGTACCTGAAGGGCTGGGTGTTGAGACAAGTATATGACAGGTGGTAGATGGGAAGGAACATTTAACACCTTTTGAAGTTTAAGATACAACTTGACTTGGCTGAAGATGAAATACCTTTGGATGCAGGATCTTACTATGGAGTTATGGTGGGGAGATATAGGAGTTCTAATATAGGAGTGGCTGTATTCTGTTTTTATATTTGTAAATAAATAAAATATTAAAAAATCTACAGAGCCCAATTCTGTCAAGCTAATGGGACAGTGGAATGAGCAGCAGTAGAGTGTAGCGTCTGTAAAATGTGCTCCAGCAATGCATGTTACCAGAGCAACAGTGGGAACGCTGGAGCATTTCCCTGATCCACTGGTGGATCTGTGGAGACTTGCTCAAAGAAGTCGGCCAGTACAGGAGTTGTAGGGAGGCGTGTGTGTGGGCAGAACAGGGAGGGGGTGGGTAGAACAGAGTGGTGACATAGTGAATCAAGCCTGGGAAGGGGTGGGATTGGCAGTTCCAAATCCCAAACCTTACCAGACCTGATTAAGATAAGATACCTTTATTTGTTCTGCGCACACAGGTGCACGCCCACTGGTACACACAAATGAAATTACGTTGCTTACTCCTAGAAGTACACTCATACAATCCACCAACAACATTTTCAATCAAACCGATATATACATATCAACCAAATATGTACATATATATCACATTAACTTTGTCCATTTCAAAAAACATAGTGGAAAAAGGCAGCTTGGGAGTTCACTAATTCGGTTCGGTGTGGGACAAAACTGTGTCCAAATCTAGATGTTCTGCTATGAATGCTCTGGAGCCTCCTCCCCGATTGTAACAGGTGAACAAGTAGCAGGTAACAGAGGTTATTAAAGGGATGAGTAGCATCCTGAACAATACTACAAACCCTTCTCAAGCACCACTTTTGTGCAGTATCCTAGATGGAAGGAAGTGGACTACCAATGATCTTTTCTGCCTTCCTCACAACTCTCTGCACTGCTTTCAGAAACAGTAATACTCCCAAATCAGACTGTGATGCCATATGACCGATTCTCTCAATTGTCCCTCTATAGAAGGAGGTCAGAACAGAGGGGGGAAGATGTTCTTTCCTGGTACAGTGTAGAAAGTACAAATGCTGCTGAGTCCACTTGTGAACCAATGTGTAATGACCAGGCCAGCCTATTCGCCTGGTCATTGATACTGTTGATACAAAAATTTGATACTGTTGACCATTTCAACTGGTAAATCATCAATAAGTAGCAGTGAGTGGCTTACCTTGCCCTTTCTAAAGTCAGCAACAATCTCTGGTCTTTTCAACATTTATGACCATCTTAGATGACCATCTAAAAATAGCCTAATTTGCATAAATTATAACTGCCGGACAAAAAAATCCAGTTGGTCATCTAAGGGTTACAAAAATCTGTTTTCCTTACACCAGTTCACTTCTCCCATTTCCTCCTCCCGATAGGTACCCTCATTATCATCCCGTATAAGGCACATCACTGTTGTATCATCTGCATACTTCACATTATAATTGGTGGCAGACCTAGCACAGCAATCATGAGTCAGGAGCGTGAACAGCAAAGGACTTAAAACTGTCTTCCTTTGGCAATACAGATTTATGCCAACAGTTAAGCCTCTTCGGGTCCAAGTTGCCCAGTAGCAGCTGTTAGGGCTTATCCTGGGCAAGAGAACAAATGGCTCCTTACCACAAGGAAACTTCCAACAACCAAAACTCCACTGAGGGGTGTTGTGAAAGCTGTTTTGACACTGCTGCATTGCCACACTGCAAGTTGCATAGCTTTGGGCCATAAATTTGCAGAGCTCTCTCATCGGAGAAAACCAAATCAAGTTGCCCTGCCTCAAAGCTGTCTGACTGCTCAAGGAAATGAGAAGTGCTGACAATACCTTGTGGATGCTCGATTTTGAAATCATTGAGATTTGAAACATGAGATTCAAAAGAGAGAAAACAGTGGGTATCAAACTCTTCCCTGCTTTGCACAGCATCAAACACAGGAGCATTTGTTACCAGTCTCATTTTCTTGGGAACTCTATTTTCAGATTATAGAGTTGGTTAAGTATTTCAGATTATGTTGCTTATGCATGAAATGTTGATGTAGTGTTTTCCCTTTGCAGGGCACACACATGTTTTAACCGCCTGGATCTTCCACCCTACCCCTCATATTCTATGCTATACGAAAAGCTGTTGACAGCTGTCGAAGAAACTAGCACCTTTGGACTTGAATGAGGAAATTCAGCCTTTTCAAATGTTTTCCTGGTCTGTGACATCACCCCTTCCCTGCTGCCATATAATTTCGGTTTTCTGTGTTTTTATTTCCGGGGGCGAAAATCAGGATCGACAGCAGCTGTGCATGAAGAACAGCCTTCGTTTAAGAACTAACCTTCATGCTTTCATCTTCAGTTTCCAATGGACAACTAGCCTGTATGCAATATAAAACAAAAGAAAAACACAACTGTCTCAAGGTCTTTGTGTATCTCCACATACCTCCATTAGTAACAATGAAAAAAATGAATGCAAGTTATGCTATACTTGACCAAATGTTAAATGTTTACTTCCATCTACGTTGATTAAAAAACAAAAACCATCAAGCATTCCAAGCTTTTATATGCTCATCTCTTTGCAGTTAAACCCATGGTTAATCTTGTGTCTTAACAGCTTTATCCATTAATGGGAGCTGGCCAAGAATTTGTTTCACTCATCCTTGATTTTCTTGTACATACCATGCTTAGGTGAGAACCACCTATAAGCGAAACTGGATTTTTATACATGAACTCCTGATCCGAATCAACTACATCAGTGAAGGTGGGCCAGACAAATGGTTCAGATAAGATATTAAAAACAAAAACCAATCTGTAATGCAATGTGGAGTGTTCCAGTTATTGTTAGCTTTGTCAATTGCCAGTAATGGAAGGAATTTGCACTTCTGAGATGTTGAGGCATGGGATGGAGGTAATGTTTGTGGCAATGATTTGCCTCACTAAAAGCACAAATCTGTGCACCCAAGAAGAATATCTTATTATGTAACATAATAACACCTTCTCTAATTATTGTATATAGCAAAAGAAGTAGAATGTTTTCTCTTTTCTTAATATCTTCTGGTTCTGTTTATTGATTCTTTGTTTCATGAATATTTAATCATTTCCTTTCAGAAAAAAATACATTTAGACAATCCTACACCATTGGAGGCCATTATTTCGTATGTATCAATTGGCCAAAAGTTGTGGTTTCTTTTCATTTCTCATTGAACCCTAATCCTCCTTAAGCACAGAACCGGTTCTACGCAAAAGGGTTTGACGGTAGTAGTTCAGTTATGGCTGCAATCCTAAACACAGTTTCCTGGGGGTAAGACCCATTGAACACAATGGGGCTTACTTCTGAGTGGACAAGGTTAGGACTGTGCTCTATGTGTGAAGCTGCAGAGAATGATGGTGCTGAGGCAGGATGGATGTGAGTGTTATCTGTGTGGTAAACAATGGAACTAGTTCCTAAAGCCCCATGGTCTTTTGACATGTTTTTTATTGATGAAATGTCTGAGCTCTCTTATAACTAGATGAACATGGAAATGCTCTTAATGAGAAAATGAAATGAATTTTGCCTTTTTTTCCACAAAAACTGAGAAAGGCACACAAAAATGTGCATAGATTGGATGGGTTCTGCTGAAATTAATTTTTCCAAAAAAAAATCAACTGCGAAATAATAGTTCATCTCATCTCAACTGCCCTGATTTTCCAAGTCTACTCAAGAATAAGGCTGCAATTCTGTGCACACTTACTTGAAAGGAAAGTACATTGAACAATGAGACTTATTTCAGAATAGACATGTGCAAATTTGGGGGCAGTGAACATGTTTAGTCTTATCAAAGAATAGTGCTACATGTATATTTTTAAAAATTTGTTGTTTGGGGGTTTTTCAAAAAAGAAAATAGAGATACA
The DNA here is from genome assembly GCA_030015325.1 of Cryptoblepharus egeriae. Taxonomy (NCBI): domain Eukaryota; kingdom Metazoa; phylum Chordata; class Lepidosauria; order Squamata; family Scincidae; genus Cryptoblepharus; species Cryptoblepharus egeriae. The sequence goes on from JAREYC010000004.1 coordinate 52,797,427, forward strand.
CTTTTTTAAAAAAATCAAATTGAGATAATACAATTATGTAATTATCATCACAGCAATACATAAGCCATAAAAAATGATGGTCGGTTAAATGTAATATTTGAAAAGGAAGCCACTCATTTATTATTATTATTTATTATTTTGAAGTAGTACCTTTGTACTATTGTACAATAATACTTGGTACAATTAAATTAAAAACAGGCTTTATGCTTGCCTTTCTTCTGCTTTACTGTCCTTTCCCCTGGTGTCCACTTAGGGATAAGTTTAGAAATGAATATGCCGTATTCAAATAAAGTTTACCTGTACTTGAATTCAGAATATGATTGCGGGGCAAGGAGTCATGAGAGGGATTGGTGTTCATGGGCATGATGTATGCTACCAATCTCACTCTAACAATCCTAAAGTTCCCCCTCTAGAATAGGTGTCTGCACATAAGAGAATCAAAAGGAAAATTTATGTTTAAAACTGATTTGCATTCAGGAAGGAAACATTTTCAGAGGAGTTCCTGACCCAAATCAAGAAAAAATATACTTATTTCTAAGGTAGTCAGCATTCAGGATTATTTTAAAATTGTATGGCACATTGATTTCATCACAAACTTAATTCTTTCTCCTTGAAATCAGTGAGACTTAAAAATGTTTATTATTATTATTATTATTATTATTATTATTATTATTATTATTATTATTATTATTATTATTATTATCCAGCCTTGGATAAGGGTTTCTTGGATAAGGAAACCCAAGGCAGGATGTTTATAGGATCATGTCCAAATAATGCTATACTTATTTTTTTCTTAACAAATCTTCCATTGGAAAATCTGTTCCATTTTCCAAGGGGAGAAATGGACATAGCAAAGGTGATTTGCAAAGCTCCATGGGACCTTAGCATATTTGGAGCCCAATTTTATATATCCCCAATAGTCACTGGTCCTTCTGTGCCAAAATCAGGCATATGGGGGGTGGGTTTGGAGGGTGGGAAAGATCAAGATGCTTCAGAAGGGAAAGAAAATTTAAATCCTTTTACCCTTCCATATGTCTTTCATGTCACAATCAATGCCCTTGGACTTGCACCAGCAGTTTACTTCTCCTACTGGTAAAAAAAAGTAAAAGTAAAAACAAATAAAAACCTTCAAGTAAAAAAAAAGAAGTGAGAAGTTTTGAAAAAGAGGCTTTAGGAATCTGTGTGCATCATCTGTACTAGATCCATTCTCTCCCACAGCCTGCTAGCTCCCATACTGCTTTCTGACATGTTTTGCTTCCACCCTCTCCACCACTGCCTTACCTGCTCCCACATTTGTGGAAAGATCAGGTAACATTTGGGAAGAACTTCTGGCTTCTGCTGCAGTACTGCCAAAACACTGCCAAACACTGGCAGGCATCAGTGTTTTTTGTACTACATTGGCAGCCACTTTACGATAGTGGAACTATCCCTACAATCCAGAGTAACTACGGGAGCACTTAAGAGACATTATGTGCAGATGTAGTTACTTCATCACCTAGTGAAAACCTATGGGAAATTCATATTGCAATCCAGAGTAAACTGTTCTTACACCAGAGTTACTCCCCATAGTTACTCTGGATGGTGCCTTATGTTCCATTGTCATAAGCCCTGTGCATACCAGCCATATGCTATCAGAGGCATATGAAATGTCAGTATACTTTATCTTTTGAGTACATCAATAAGAGTAACAGCCCAAACCGATCCAATTTTGAAGTGCTGGTGCAGTTGTTCCAACGAGAGGGGGGCGGGGGGCTGCATCCTGTAGTCAATAGGGCTTTTCATCACCACAGGACTTCAGTGTGGCCCCACTGGAGCTAGAAAGTTGGATAGGTTTTGGCCCTAATTGGGCAAGATAAATGCCTTTTATTCTGGACAAACCTTTGGTTACCTGTTTTGTCCTCATTCAAACCCAGAAGGCCATAGTTTATCTCAGAGTTTGTCACCTCCTTTTATATATCTCATTATCATGATCACACTGACCATCACACTCTGTTTGTATATCTCTCATTAAGTAAAAAAATTAGAGTAATACATTATAATTTTAAATTGATATTTTAGGCCAGCGGGTTAAAAGAAAATAAAAATTGTCCTCCAAGGTGAAATTTTAAAATTATAATTGATAAATCGTTCTGAAATTTTAGATTGAAATTATTTCCCAAAAAATTGGTTAATTTACTGGAATCAGTAGCGTTTAATTGTCCCTTAAAGTTTCCATCATCTTGCAAAAGGAATTTTAACGGAGAGACTCCAGTAGGAGAAGTAAATTTTTAGGACACCTTGTTCCTATTAAAATATGTGTTGATATCAAAAATAAATTTGAAACAGACCTTTTCACTGCAACAAAGCTAAAGAAAGGATTCTTTAAGGAATACTGGATCATCATCATTGCTGCAAAGTTGCTCTTGAAGACTAGGAGAGTATCCTTCCAAACACTGCAGGTAGACATCCTTTACTTGTTTCTGTGGAAGTTCTTTACAGTTACTTTTGAGTCAGTATCAGACTGTATAGTGCTTCACTGTATAGTGCCCTGTGGACCACACAATATGCGTATTTCCTGGTACTAGCACATAGTTTGCACTAAAGCAGTCATCCAACTAAAGTATGCTGTCTCCTGTCATTATGACATTGTAATATTAGGAATGCAATCCTCAATGTACAAAATTCTGTGGCAGTCTTTGCATTCTTGAGCATGAATTTACATGTGTAAGATTGCAGTCAGTGTCCCATCAAAATCATATACATAGTATCAGAGATGAAATGTCGTCTTTAAAAATAAGGTATGAAAGCAAACTTATCAGAGCCCAGTTATCTAATGGTTAGTTTTGGGTGGGCCAATGATAATGGTATACCAAGAGCTATGAATCCATTCTTTATAATGCTGTATAGTTAGGACTTTTTAAAGACTTTAAAAGCTATATTTTATTAAAAATTAAACTATTTTTTGTAGTGCAGTCAGAGATTTGTATTTGCTGAGAAGGCACCTGAAGCAAGAGAAATGCTCTCCTAAATTCCACTATACAATTGTGTTTTGATGTCATCCATGTCCCGGGGACTAAATAGATAGCTTCAAATATGACCATCAGACTCTTGTTTGTTCTAGGAATACACATTACATTTTGTACTTTCAAGCAAAAGCAATGTTGTAAATAATCCAGCTCTTTCCTCATACCATTTATTTTTGATGGCACCTTAGAAAAGCTAGTTTTGGCCCTTTCCATGGCATGACATCTGTATACTACAGTATTATAAGCCACTTGTCCAATCTGATTAAAATCCACTAGTTTGGGGCAAGTTGTATAATACAGTAAAGAGTAGAGGGGAAAGCCTTGGATCTAAACTTGGATTAAAAAATAGTTAATGTTTAAAGAAAAAGAATGATTGTTTGAAATGTTGCCTTTGTAGAGATAAATATATGTAAAATGAGGAAGGCTCTTTTTGTCAGAGGGTAAAGTGCACTGAAAAATTCAGGTTATGGCCTCCATCAGTCAATACATGGAAGTGGCATGGAAGGCACTTCCTTGTCACAATCAGGCCACATGGAGTGTGTATGAATTCAGCACCTACACTTATGTCTTTACACCCAGCAATTGTCCCCTCTTCTCACTTGTCAGGAAAAATTGCTTCCATGGCTCTGACAAAACATATGAACAGAATCAAAGGGAAAAGCAATCATGATTCAAAATTAAAACAACCATCGTATCTAGTTGTCCAGAAACTCAAATCCTTCAACAGATATGAAAGGCTCATCTTGCATCTGTCATATTGTAGTGTCTTAATTACTTCTTTTTATTGCCTGCCAGCATTAATTGTTGCCACCATTTCAGATTACCAATATCATTTTTTTCTGTTTCTTTAAGTTTTGTTTTGATATGATTGATTGCACAGTGTTGCATTTTGTGCTGTTTCACATGGAAAACTCACCCTTTCATTCCAGTGCAAATGAACTGCTCAGGGACTATACTTGGAGTTCATAATCAGGTTGATTTGCTTCCTTTTCTGTAGGCCGCATCATAACAAAAGTTTGGCAATTGTTTCAGTGTGAGATTAGTTGCTTAGTTCTAAATATTTGAAGGCTTATTAGTATGGGTAAATTTAATCTCCAAACAAATGTGCTAGGATCACAGTCGAAAACCATGAACATACTTGGCAATAAAGTCTACTAAAATTAATGAAATTTATGTCTCCATTCACGTGTGTCTGGTTCTTATAATGAAATAAATCCAATTTCACTTAATGGAGATTTTGGACAGGAAACATGGCTTTACAATGAAATACCATATACCCTGAATTAAATCCTACATCTGAAGTCATTGGGGCTACTGTCACTAACTTCAACAGAGATGGAATGTCATTCTCTCAGGAAGGAATTCCCGGCAAAGATCCAACTCTTTCAGTCAGTCACATACCAACAAATATTTCTATTTTAAATACGGTGCTTTTTACAATTTTTCCTCTTGCTGTACCTCAGTGTTCAAAAATTGACTGCAATATGCTACAGATTTGGGATAGCTTTTCCAAGTTATCACAAGGTCCAAAAGGTTGTTGCTTTCTTCCTAGTATTTCTTAGTTTCTTTGGTCTAGTCAACAGATGTCTGTAGATAGTAGATACTAGGTATAGCAAATATCAAAACCTTAGCTGAATTCCCTGCAGCTTCCAATTTATGTAAAACCAAGTGTTTATTATGGTCTCATTAAAGACTTCATACAAGTCAGTGGCAGGAAAGGTCCTCATTCTTGGGCTGATTTTGCTTATATTGACAGGAAAATGTCACATGATACTCAGGCTGCGCTTTCTATTCAATCATATCACTGTAAAGGAATGTCAATAAAATCACTTTGTTATGGCATCATATGGTGTAATTAATATTTTATTTGCAGTACGCTTCGTAAGAGGGCCTTTTCTACAATCTATAATCCTCCAGCTGGATCTTAAAAAATTTACACGCTGTTTGATGGTTATAAAAAATATGTTCAGATTGTTAAGGTATAATGTCCAGTTGCACCTATGTAGCTAATAGCATGAAAAGAATATGATGGGTACTTGGGGGAAGTATTAGATAATGGTAGATAAATGTGGATATATTCATTATCATATTAACAATTTTAATTATCAGAGGTCCAAAGCAACCATTGCTTCAAGTGAAAAGAATACTGTTGATGGTCTATATGCCTGCTAATCAAACCTAACATACATATCTTTGAAGAGTTAAAGTGCAGAAACATCTTGCGATGCATGAAATTATCACGGAAAGGTCAATTAATAGGAGTCGACAATGAATTGTGTCATCTTAAAATCTTGGCTCAAAAATTGGAAGAAATGTAATTGCAAAAAATAGGTTGCAGCAGGAGCTAGAGTTGTACATGTACAATCCTGTTCATATAATGTTTACTACTGCCAAACACCTGTTGAAGGATGAAGAGGAGGAGAAACTGGGAACTGGATTCAGCCCTCCAAAAGGAGAGGAATATCACAGCACGGCTCAAAGACCTTATTCAAGTCTCAATTCTAGTACGTATTTATTTTTAGAACATTTTCTGTGATCGCATAGAGGAGTTTTTGACTCCTGTGGGGCACGTAGCTCTAAGCACACAAACATCACTCATGTCCCCATTTTGTGGGTATATCTTCTCTAGGATCACATATTTTTAAAAGCAGGATAACCAAAAGCATTCTTTTTCAGCCTTTCCCTGAAAAATTAAAGTCAAAATAGGAATGAAGCACTTTCTGATGTACTATAATTAATAATTTTTCAAGCTTTACAAATGTAAAGAAATATGTATTTATAAGTAAAATGAAGATGATAAATCACTGGAAGGTTGAGAGCTGATTCTTTTATTCAAGGAAATTAGTCATCACACCAACCCATCAAAGTCCATTCATTTAAGATTCAAATCTGTGCTTTGAGGCAGGGATCCTCAACCCCTGGTCCGCAGCCCAGTACCAGTCTACAGCGCCATTTGCACTGGGCCATGCTGTCACTGGGTTCCAGTCCGGAGGCAGGAGCCCTGGAGGCTCTCAGCCCTGGCCTGATCCAACTGCACAGGTGCAGCCAGGCTGTGTCTGCACAGTTCTCACTGCAACTGGGGAGAACCGCGCAGGTGCAGCCAAGCACTAGACTGCACTTGTACAGTTTTCCCAAGGTACAGAGATAACTGCAGGCACAGCCTAATGCCAGGTCACACCTGCGCAGGCACAGCCTAATGCCAGGTCACACCTGCGCAGGCACAGCCTAATGCCAGGTCACACCTGCGCATTTCCCACTGGCTGCAAGAGAATTGTGCAGGTGCATCCCAGGTTCACAGTTCCAGATGGAACTGCATATGCACATCCTCCTAGGATGTACGAAATTTTCCTATAGAATTGGGCCATGGTCCTTAGAACGTTGCGGACCACTGCTTTGAGGGATGGCTCAAAATTAAATCAATGTCGCACCTGAGCTTATAAAATGATTATTATTTCAATCAGGAATGGGACTGCATCTTCTGTAACAACCTAATAAACGGTAAATGTGTAATACTAAAAATTCAGTTGGAAGGAAATACCTCCTTGAAGTATCTAGTACTATCTACTTCCAAGATCACGTGAGGTACCTTAAGGAACCAGATTTAATTGCTCAGGCAACCTTTGCAATTTGTTACGGCTAGCTTTCAAAGGCAGCACTAAAGCAGGCTTTCACTTCAGTGCATACAGAACATAAATCAGAGAGGACATTGTCCAAGGAAAAACACTGGGGGCCGTTGTTGTCTTTCCCCCAACTCTACTGTTTCCTCTCTTGCTTGCAGACCCAGAGCATTTTGAAGAGAATGTATGCAAAAACAAAACAAAAAAACCATGGCTACAGATGTGGGAGGCTATTGCAATTTATCTAAATGGTTGCCAGTGCCAATGTATCCGAACAAACATGATTCTGCTTAAAAAACTCATGTCCAAAGACGACATGGACCAATTTAAGTATTTGCAGAAGAGAAACCCACCTTGATGACCAGCTTCGATACATGTGCTGAATTAATAGTGCTAGGGCACAAACACACAATATAGTTTCTCAGTGTATACTTTTGGAAAAGCTTGGGTGCCTTTAGCTACAAGGAAAATTTGTCAGGGTAATTTCTCTGATCATTGCTGTACTGTGAGGAGAGAAACCATGCCTGCCAAAGCCATACAGGAGAGATCAATTCCATAACTAGGAGCTATTTTGTTTGCTTGTGTAGCAGAATCTCAGTTATTTTTTAACAGCACATTCACAGTCCTTTTCTTGTGTTTGTATTCCTGCACATACTTCTTCCCAACCTCTTTCTGAAATACGTATAAGACTACCAGTTTCAGACAAGGTAACGATATCTAACAGTGTAGTGGAGGAGGACATGTTGGCAGATGGATTGTATCATAAGAAAGAAAGAAAGAAAGAAAGAAAGAAAGAAAGAAAGAAAGAAAGAAAGAAAGAAAACTACCTGCTAAGCTGTAATTTTTTTGCACAGTTATGAAATATCCTATCAACTTTGGCAATTGCTTATACTATACATGTTCCGTGTACATGTATAAACACACTTTCCATCTATCCCTCTCTCTTTTCGTCTGTCTTTTTCCAGCTACCCGTCTATTCTGGATGAAAGTCTGTTGCATCATGACAATTGCCCCTTGTATAATGTAATTTGGATAATCACTTATTGCTCAGGATTTCATAACAGACTTGTGAAGCTGAAGGGAACCACTTCTTTCTATAGGTGGCACTGGTTATGTTCAAGATTACAGACATCCCTCATTAAGGCTGCAGTGCTATGTACTCTGGGGGGTACATATTTGTAGAAAATGTGGGGATTATAGAGTAAGGGCTGTAATGGTGCACGTGGTAAAGACCAGGTGCATCGCTGGGGTGGTGCAACTGGTGCAGTCTACACCAGGTGGCACACCTCACAGGTTTATGCAATGAGGGAGATTGACACTCCTTCAGAGCAGTGCATCACCCCTGCTGAGGTTTCACATCATCCTCAGATCCCAGAACTTCTCTGAGGGAGGGGCACCTCACCCATCCCTCAGAGGAGACAATGGAAACCAGTGCACATGTGCAATCTTCGCACATGCGCACTGACATCCCTGAACTGTCCATGCACTAACTGGTGTATGCGCAGTCCAGATGGGTGATACACATCCCCGTAGTGGTGTGCAGTCCCAAGAGTGACACACTCAACCCCCCACTGGGAGATGCACTTCCTCATGTCACCACTGGTCAAGATACCGTGCCTGTAAACTGACAGGGCAGGGTTTGAGACCGAGGTGTTACAAGACAGAGTGAGCTCTTGTCCTTAGACCAGCTCCTGCCAACCTAGCAGTTTGAAAGCAGCAAATCCAAATAGATAACTAGGTACCACTTTGGTGAGAAGGTAAAACAGTGTTCCATGCACCTTGGCGTATTATCATGCCGGCCCCCTGACTACTTACTGAAACATCTTCAGACAACGCTAGCTCTAATGACTTATTTATTTATTTCCCGCCTTTCTTCCCTAGAAACGGGAACTCAAGGCAGCTAACAGCAATTAAAACAACAATAAAACACCACTAAAATTAACAGTAAATACAGATTAAAACACAATTAAAATACAATTAGATTATACAAAAAAATTAAAAACAATTGGACCTAAAAATTTACAGTAAAAACCAACTAAAAACAATATGAAAAATACAGCATGGCTTAGAAATGGGGATGAGCACCACATTCTACAGTCATTTATGACTGGCAGTACTACCTGTGGGGGATACCTCGACCTTTTATCTGAATAAACATCCCTATTCAGGAGCAATGTAAACCTATGTAAACCTATTCAGGAGCAATTTCTATTGAGTACAATGGAACGTTGTTCTGAGCAAGCGTGGATAGGATTGCAGTCTAAGAGTTAGATAAATCACTGATCAAGTGATATAAGGAATAGGTCACAATTGTCCACTATGGCTGCAATCCTAAAGACACTTTCCTAAGACCCATTGTACATGTTCTCACGATCTCTTGTGAGATCTGGTTAATCTGGTAAAGATGCAATCTGTTAAAAGCTATTAAGTACATTTCATAGCTGACAGAGTGTCTACGGCCCAAGCCCAACAATGCGCTACCCATCATATCAGGTCGGTTTATGGGTAAACCTCTGACAAAGAGGGTGTTTGTTTTCTTCCAATGGCCAACAACAGTCATGAAATTTCCTGAATTATTCTGTGCCAGTCCGATGGCATAGCTAGAGGTGGACACAACAGTCAGTCTTTGAGAGAGCCTCACTGTGGTGTGCAAGGAGCCCCTCCCCTTGGTAGTCATTCCAAGTGGTGGGAGCAAAACAGAGCTGTATACCTGGAATGGCTCTAAAGGGCCCCTTGCACACTACAGTGAGACTCTCTCCAAGACTGACCACTCTGTCCCCTCTAGCTATGCCACTAGGCCAGTCACAATCTCTCAGTCTGCTCCATAGGATTGGACAGAAGGAAGACAGAAGGACAGAAGGAAGGGAAGGACCAAGTATGTCAACCTGTGCTCCTTGATGACAGATGGTATAAAATGTGAAGTTAGGGCTGAATCCTATCCCATTCTCTCTAGAGCAGTAGTTCTGGAGCGTTCAGACTGGGACCCCATTCTGAGAATGACAGTCTGGGATTCCCCTTCCAAAGTGATGTCAACAGTCTGAAAGTGATGTCATGGCCAGAAGTGACATAAAAAAGGATATCACTGTTATGCCAGAGCTATGTCTATTTCGAAGTAAATTCCATTGTGTTCAATGAGACTGACTTCCAGCAAAGCAACTTGGATGCCCCATTCCAAGATGGTAGTGCCCAGTGCCATATTCCAGGATGGTGGCACCCAGCTTTTCACAACCTTCCTGAAATAAATTCACAAACCCCTAGGGGATCCCAACCCCCACTTTTGTACACCAGTCTGTCCATCTTGGAGGAAAGATGGTTTATTTATTTAGCATATGGCAGTATGTGAATATGGCAATATGTAAATAGTGTTAATTTCCAATCCACACAGCCATTCAAGGCCGGAGTGGTCTGTGTTGAAAAAAATCAGACACTGGGCTGATGTAAGTTCTCAATTTGCAATTGGACATGATGTGCTGAATAGTTTGGCGAAGAGCACCACAGTCAGACTGAGTGGTAGATACTAGACCCCATTGAGAGTTCTGGCAGAAACCGTTTTGGGTTCAGATCCTGTTCAGAGTTTACCAGTGCTGGCGAGGTAGGTCAAAACCTGGCAGCTTTTGTGTAGGGTCGTATTTGTGTCTGCCTGCAACTAGGTATTCAGCAGCCTGTTCAGCTTTCAGTTGAACTTTCCATTAAACAGCTGTTGTGCAAGTGCCAGAGAAGGCTTCCTAGATTTAAGCCTGCTAATTGCCAGATGAGGAAGACCAGCATGCACAACTTACAAATGGGTTGCTCATAATTAGGGTGACCATTCCCCCAGATTTCCCAGGTCATGTCTGGGTTCAAGGTCATGACCCAGCTAAGGTCATGACCTGGCTGGGACCTGGAATGGCAACCCTAAGTATGCACTTGTAGCTGGCAGCTCTGTGCAGGAGAGCACTGACCGGAGGAGGCTGAAAGTGCACGTAGCCCTGGCCAGCAGCTCTGTGATGGGGAGATGTGCCCAGACCAGTGATGGGCTTCAAAAAATTTAAGAACCGGTTCTCTGCCCATCTGGCAGCCACTTTTAAATGGCTATTTTTAAACTTTATATGTCCTATCTCTTGTTAAGAACCGGTTCTATAGAGTAGGTGCGAACCTGCTAGAGCCCACCACTGGCCCAGACGCGTGAAGATCCTCTTTCACGAAGGCATCTTGTCTTCATAGAGCTGGTAGTTCAAAACATGGAACCAGCAAGTAGGAGTAGATTTTATGCAACTGGTTATAATCCTCATTGTTTCATTTAGACTGGCATCAGTTTTACTAGTGTGGCAGCCATTAAGCCATACAGGGGCACAGTATTCTGCTGTGGAATAGACCAACCCTAGTGAAGATCTTCTGAGTTGAGGCTGAGGCTACCCATATTGATCCTCTCTGGCTGCAATCCTAAAAACACTTTCCTGGAAGTAAGACCCATTGAAAACAATAGGGCTTACTTTTGAGTAGACATGGTTAGGATTGTGTTCATAGCTTCTGGAGTATGTGGTTCCTGGAATTAATTTTAACAATTAGGGCGTGATGCTGGTTCACCTCCTCATGGTGTGACCTAAACAATTAGCAGCTGTTGGCACCCAGATGGCACTGAAGAACTGGCAGTTGACAACTGTTAGCAGCCAGACATCATTGTAGAATTCCTGGCTCTCAAGATATATGGCAATGAAATGCAAAAATGGAAGGATGGTATAAAACAGTGGCACTCAAAGTGGGAGTTGGGATCCTATGGGGGTCGTGATTTGGGGAGTTGTGAGAGGTGGGGTGTGTGGAGGATTCCATATTGGAATCTGGCACTGGGATTTCCAGGGAGTAAGTCTCATTGAACACAACGGGACTTACTTCTAAGTAGACATGGAGCATCTCTGGCATTACAGTTATGTCACATCCCGGTATACTTAAAGGGGGGTTCCAGACCGATTTTTAAGTTTGACAGGGTGACCCAGGCTGTGGTTTGACAGCAAAAAAAAGTAGGCCTCCGTCAGTCTTGAAAGACTATGGTATCGTGCTCGGCGCTGCATGCGAAGCACGAAAGCCTGGGTTGGATTGTTATGGAGGATAGGCTGTTACCCAAGCAGCAAATCCCCCCTCTCCACGCCACTGAATTAGTCCAATGGAAAAGACAGCACCATTGCCAAACAACGGTTTGACAGCACCACAGGCATAAAATGTGAATTGAGGGCCCACTCCTTTCAAGGGTGACCATTTGTGACTGGGGTGACCATCTTGATTCTATGTTTTGATTTTTTTATAGACTCAGGTAATTCAATGCCATTACTTTAATTAGTTTTTTATCAATATTTTATTGTATTTTTATTGTTGTTTATTTTTATCATTGGAGTTTATTGATTTTATAAAGTGTATTGTACTGGACTTTTAATTGATTTTATGCCATTGTGAACCTCCTTGGGCCTTCACGAGTAAGATGGGGTTCAAAATGTAAATAAATAAATATGTCTTAACAAAAAAGAGGACAAGGCCCTCCCAAAATGTAACACGCTCAGGAGTAATGTGGGACATGACAAAATAAAAGCTTTACGGTTCAGTCTTAAGCATGTCTACTCAAAAGTAAGAGCACAAACCTAACCATGACAACTCAAAAACTCCATTGTGTTCAATGGGTTTTACTCCCAGAAAGTATCTTTAGAATTGCAGCCTCAGGACACAATCCTAACCATGACTACTCAAAAGTAAGCCCCATTTTGTTCAATGGGTCTTACTCACAGGAAAGTGTCTTTAGGATTTGCAGCCTAACCCTGCAATCCAGAGTAACTACGGGAGCACATCAGAGACATCATTTGCCCCTGCAGTTACGGTACCACCAGTGGTGGGCTCCAGCAGGTTCGCACCTACTCTATAGAACCGGTTCTTAACAAGAGATAGGACATATAAAGATTAAAAATAGCCATTTAAAAGTGGCTGCCAGATGGGCAGAGAACCGGTTCTTAATTTCTTTGAAGCCCATCACTGGGCACCACCTAGTAAAAACCTATGGGAAATTCATATTGCAATCCAGAGTAAATTGTTCAGACTCTCCGTAGTTACTCTGGATTGCGCCCTTAGGCTCATTGTATTCATTTGTACTTACTCCAAGGAAAGTGTGGTTAGAGCACTTTCCAAGAAATAAGCCCCATTGAACTCAATGGAATTTACTTCTGAGTAAACACAAATTGGATTGCACTGATAATTGCTCATACTTATTACTTTCATGTGGTTAATTTAAGGACTATGCGATTTATTAATACGTTTAAAACTGGTTTATTACACATAAGTTTGATTTATTACATGTAGGCTGCAATCCTATGCATGTCTACTCTGAAGTAAGTCCTATTGAATTCAATGGGGCTTACTCCTAGGAAAGTGTGTTTAGGATTGTAGCCTTAGGATTGTGTTTAGGATTGTAGCCTTAATTTATTAATAAAATTAGTAACTTTATTAATGATAAGGCTACATGCTGCCTTCTCACAGGGAAAAGGAGGACAATGAAGATTTTTTCCAGGACACAAGGCCAGAAAAGAGGACAAGTCCTGGAAAAACAGGACACATGGTCACCCTGGTACCATTTTCTGGTGCCAAAGGGGGACATGACCTGCATGTTATGGGTGGGGAGGCAGCCACAGAGGCCACCTCAGCCTGAGGGAACCAGATTTCCTCAGCTTGAGGTGACTGAGCCCCTCCACACATGGGAAAGGGGGTCAGGATTGGGTTAGTGTGCAGCATGCAGTGGTTAACCAAGCCGGCAGGTGGCGCTGCCGCACTGCCCAGTCAGCACTCCTGCAGTCTCGCGCCGTTCCCCCCTCCCTGCCCTCAGGTGTGACGGTTGGGCTGGGACGGGCGGGGCGGGGGAGTGGGCGTGGCCTTGGCTCCTCTCCAACTGCCACTCACAAGAGCGCGTGCGGGCAGAGGCGCAGCCGCCGTTGGAGTTTCCTGAGGTGCCAAGTGGGTCGCGCGCTGTCGAACGTTGGCTGTTGGGTTGACGCTGCCTTGACAGGGCTTCGTCTCGCGCGCGCGGCGACGGTTGGGACCTTTGAAGGGGCCACCGCCATGAGTCCTGAGGAGAAGCCGCCCCCGCCACCTCCCCAGATACACTCTCGGGGTAACCGGACGCCTCACCAGCACCGCCGCGGAGGGCTCCTCACCGAGATTCGGACCCCCATCCTCACCGAACCCTTCCACGGACGCTACAGCCTTAGCCCCGGTCGAGAGCTGGGCAGGTGAGCCCCCCTTTCTCCTCCCTACCCAGGATTGGGGGCGCCCCTGAGGGAGGGGGTGGGGAGGAAGGTCGCCTGTGCGGGGGGGGGGAGTCCTGTCACAGTCGCCTCTCCCTCCCCCCCAGCCATACCCCCCCAGCACGGACTCCTCAGGGTCGGCTCCAGTAATCCCCCTGCCAGCCAGTCTGTCGGCCTGCCTGTCTGCAGCTGCTGAAGCCCCGCTGGGGGCTCTCCCTTCTCTCCCCCCCACCCCCCCGTTTGATACCTTCCAAGGAGTGGTGGCATAGCTAGAGGGGGGCGTTGTGAAGCATGGCTTCATAACGCCCCCTCTAGCTACGCCACCACTTCATGGAAAATATCAAAGGGGGGGGGGAATCTTCAAAGGGGAGACTCCATAGGGTTGCACTCCCCCTCCAGGCCTTCACGACGCCCCCCTTTAGCTACGCTACAGCCAAGTGGAATTAAGTTGAGCCTTTTGTAGGTGTTGCTGGCGGAAGTGAGGAGCTGGGGACACACACCTTTGCTTTTTCTCTAACCCCCCTTCTTCCCCCATCATATGCCTCCTTGCAGTCCCTTAATAAAAGACCAATAGAGATTTTAAAAAGATACATATGTAAAGCAATAAAACTAAACTCCTAAGTGTGCAATCCTAACCACGTCTACTCACAAGTAAGCCCCATTGTATTAAATGGGTCTTACACCCAGGAAAGTGTCTTTAGGATTGCAACTTAAGCATCTCTTAAGCTTGCGCCAAAAAGGCAAAGCTAGTTCACCTGTCCGAAGTGTTAAGCATGTTAATGGTGAGTGTGAAATCTGCCTCGCCAAGTATGTATCTTTAGACTTGCTTATGCCAAGAGTCATTAGTTATTTGATTTTCTCTGTGTCATTGCACTGTTGATGGGTGGTTTATCCCTGACATACTCTCCTTCCTTTCTCCAGATGTGAGCCCTACATTGGCCCGGGCTGTAATGCCCCCCCATTATAATGCTACACTGTTAGATCAGTGATTTTTGGCCACTGTTCCATGGCACACTGGTGTGCCGTGGGTGGTCTGCAGGTGTGCCACAGGACTTCGGGGAGGGTTGTTTATTAATACAGTAATTGTAGGTTTGAGCCTCCGTCAGCATAATGGTGTGCTTTGTTAATGATCAAAACAACTGATGCTGTGCCTTGACAATTTTAGTGCCTTGTCAGTTTGCCATGAGATTTAAAAAGGTAGAAAATCTTTGTTTTGGATGATGTCTGTTACTGAACTTGCCTGAGATGGCCACCCACAGCATGCCTTTGTGATAACTAGGGATTGTGAGCTCTTTTAGGATAGGGAGCCATTAGTTACTTGATTTTCTTGTAAACTCCTTTGTGAACTTTTTGTTAAAGAGTGATAAATAAATGCTGTCATCCCACTTGTAGTGCTCTGTCTCCATAGGTGTTATGGAAACCCACCATTAGTGATGCATGCAATTAAAGGAGCACATGCATTCTTGGAATACAGAAGCGCACTTGCTCTCTGCCTAAAGTGGTTTCAGCCACTGCTAATCCTTATTAGCTCCCAGTCTGAGCCCTGTTTTGGGGATGATGTTAAAGTGTGGAAGGGTGTTGCAGTCTGTCCATCTGCTTTATCATCCCTTGGCCTTTTAAATAATTTGAACAGTTAGCTTGGAGTGTGAATATACGTTTATATTATACTGATAAAGAATACTGTTTATCATCTTAGTAATGGTGATTATATTTGAACTTGCCAAGTACTTTGTGCCATGAAAAAAACTGTACCTATGAATGTTGTCTGTTTTGATCAAATGCAATGTTAAACATTTGTAACAGTTGTAAACTGTTTTTCCATGTTTTTTGTGGATGCACAAGGGACTAAGTAATCTGATAGAATCTTTATTGGCATATAACAAACATACAGAAACAAAGGTTAGTACAGTCTGTTTCTAAGTAAATAATTTTTGTACCTCTGAATGCAATTTGTGCATAATAGGGAAGGTATTTAAGCTGGTATAGATACAGTATTATCTTTTTTATTTTGGGCACTTTCAAAAAAGCAAGATTGCAGGAGACAACAAGTGGAAACAAAATTTCCCTCTCCCTTGCTTTAAATGAATAGCAGTATGAGTAGATTTTACTGGTCTTAAGTTTTGACTTTGATCATGTCAGATTGTTTAGTCATTGAGATTATGTGTCTGAACTTGAGTTCTTAAAATAAACTTAAGTGCATTAGGGTTTTTTTGGTAACTGGTTGCTGTTGATGGAGCATTAATTTAAAGTTATCAAAACAATTTAATTTTAAAGCTTTAACTTTAATAGGAGTTGGAAATTTCTTTCTAGCACGAATGCTTAATTTACTCCTGATGTAGGTCTTGTTTCATTAAGTGCTGCATGCATATTCATTGTGTTTTTGCTGTAAATAATTGTGGTCAAGCCCTAAGCAGCTCAATACCAGGGTAACTGAGGAACTAACCTTCTCTTTTACATGTTCACCTTTCCCTTAAAGTCAGCAGAGGAGGTCCTGCAGAGCATGCTACCTTTAGTGGAGGCAAGATTGAGGCGAGGAGCAGGGCCTTTTCTACAGTAGAGCCTTCATTATGGAATTCCCTTGGGGAGAGGGTTAAGAATCATCCATACCTTTATTAGCCTTTCAGAGAGCTGAAGGGCTGTGGGTGGTGCAAGTGGTTAAGACACTGTGCCTGTTAATCAGCAGGCCAAGACCCCGGGTCGGCCCCACAAGACAGGGTGAGCTCCTGTCCTTAGCCCAGCTCTGCGACGCCAGCTGGATCCAATCGTATTGGCTCTGCCTTTCCATTGGACTATTTCAGTGGCGTGGAGAGGGGGAGATTTGCTGCTTGGGTAACAGCCTATCCTCCATATCAATCTAACTCAGGCTTCCGTGTTTCGCATGCAGCGTATGCAGCACTGAGTATGATACCATAGTCTTTCAAGACTGATGGAGGCCTGCTTAGTGAGAGCTGAAGACGTTATAAGGAATTTGATACCTATCAATAGTTTAAGTGATTGGTAGTAACTAGTAATAATAGTTATAGTTATGTAATAACTAGTTAAACAAATACCTAATAGTTTATTGGTAACTAGTTACTGTAGATTAGTAAGATTAATAAGTTATTGGAATGAATGGTCATCTTTAATTTCTTTTTTGGAACTAATGGCCATCTTAATTTTTCTACCAGTATTAAAGTGATGAGTTAACTTTAAAGAAAAATCTGTACCCTTAATCTAATCCAGAATATGCAACTAGTAGGTGTACTTAAGTTTGTTTTCCTGTCTGTTACTTTATTGCTGGGTATATTCTATGTAGAGCCTTTCCTTTCTTTCTCAATGGCCACTCCTAGACCAGATTATACAGAGATTGGTCTGGAACTTACCCTACAATCCAGAGTAACTACGGGAGCACGTAAGAGACATTATGTGTACCCGTAGTTACGGCACCACCTATTGAAAACCTATGGGAAATTCATTTTGCAATCCGGAGTATATTGTACTTACACCGGAGCAAGGAGTCCCCGTAGTTACTATGGATTGCGCCCTTAGTTAGCCAGGAACATCTCCAGTACAGAGTCAGCTGTCTGAGATTACAGGGCATGCTTGATATGAGATGCCAGTTCCTGGTCCAATATGTTCATACTCATAGGGCCACTCATAGTGCTTTGCTTCTGATAAGTTCAGTAAGGCTAAGGTGCATGTGTTTTGTTTTTTCCCCCTGACACATATATGGTATATACAATGTGGAGTCTTGGCACCTACAAGGGTACCATTCCAGAAACCTAAGTGCATGCTGATTTTTGGGTTAAACAAAAGCAATTAAAAATATTCCTTTAGGAAGCACTTTTTTAAAAAGACTGCTTACAGTTATAATGGCAGCAGGCAGGCAATCAATCTCTCTTTTCCTCTGAGGGGCTTAGAGTAGTGTTTCAAGAAGGCAAAATGATAATCGCTTTCATTGCTTTGCAATCTTCTCCCGCTCCACAAAGGGGAATGGAGGGAGTCTGCCGCCCAGTTGAGATGAAGCTGTTCTAAACCCCAGAGATGGGGAGTGGGCAGGGTATTTTTAACATAAAGTGATAATGGGCCAACTTCATTTGTGTCAGGGTAAAACCATGGGTGAAAAATTTGCCAGTTATTGGGTTATACCTGTATTCCTTGATAAGACAGAATGTCAGAAAATCTATGAACATTTTCATGCTTGAGGCTTAAACTGGGTTTCTGATAAATTTGGTATTGCAGAATAAAAGTCTCAAGTGAGTTTCTCAATGTTAACTATAAGGATGCGTCTCAAATGTATTTCTGCTTAGCACACTGTAGCTGATTATTTCCTACTCTCTGAACTCCATAGTACTGTGCAGTGGTTGTGTGGTGGAATTGTAGCTGTAGTCACTAACCCTACAATCCAGAGTAGCTGTGGGAAGACATAAGAGGCACTTACTCTGTATGTACTCTATGCATTTCCCATAGGAAATGGATGCACTCTGGATTTCCCATAGGAAATGGATGCACTCTGGATGTACTCTATGCATTTCCCATAGGTTTCCCATAGATAGCACTGTAACTACATCAGGGTAAAAGGTCCTGTAGTTACTCTGGATTGTGGCCTATGTTTTTGAACGAATATATAAAAGCTCCACATACTAGAATTTGAATGTGTTGTATTTCTTATAAATATTACTGGGATCCTTTTATAGCTGAGGAAAAGGATTTGTGTTTGACTGTTTCAGGTAGAGCATTGTCCTGTACTTTACATTGTCCTATACAGATATTGAGAAAATTTGACTTCCCTTTTTCTTGGTTAACATGAGATTGCTGCTGCTACTATTGGAACCTAAATTTATAAACTCTTGATTCTTTCATGCACAAGTCCCAATGGATATCACAACTGGAACTTTAAGCAAGGTGCTGTACTTTATAACAGGAGTCTTCAAATCTTTGAACATGAGGGCCATGTTGTGCATCTGCCACAGTGTTAAGGGTCAGGAAATAAATAACACTCCTTTGGGAAACCAGATATTGATGCAAGTTCAGACTACAGCCCTTCATTCATCTCTAGGCCATGTTTTCTTGTGCTCGTAATTGCAACAAATTCATTACAATAAAAACCATTTGTAAAAAACTGCTGGATTGATGTGGCCCTTAAAAGATCATGAACTACAAGTTTGATAAGTTACTACACTTCATATAAGTAGGTATGTATAAAAACTAAAAAAATGCATGGGATCTCTTAACATTAAGATACTGAATCATTACATAATACAGACAGCTTTTTATTTTTAAACTGTCATAGGAAAATCTAGTACATCTTGTTGCCAAACAACCTAGTTGTTACCAAAGTCTTAATCCTGTAGCCTCTGAAGATGTCTTGATTTTTTTTTTAAAATCTCAACATAGGTTATGCTCATCATTCCAACAGGACGCTTCATATTTTGAAGTCTATATCATCCAGGTATTTGGAGGTGCATTGGTTCATCCTGTCACACAAACATCTGCTTATGATAGAAACTTATGCCTAAATACATGGGTAGAGCATTGTTTCATGGCTACAATATATCCTCTTGGAGGAGAGAACCAGGTAATTTGTAACAAAAGATATGATTAAAATAAGGAAATAAAAATTGTTCTAGGAATAACATTAAGAAAAATATTAATGTCCTCATGGAAAAATCTAGAAGATCATATCAATTCAAATGGAGAAATAAATGATGTAGTATATAAAAAATAAGCCCTCTAGTATACAAATTTAGAACTTAATGCAGTATTATAGCCTACATTAATATTATCCATTTAATTCATGTTAGTATTAGACTGCAGAAATTTGATTTTATTTCACAGCTACGTGAGCTTATATACCGTACTCTCAGAGAGACGAATTAAAAATGTAATACATTTTAAACTTCTTAAATATGCATGCAGGTTTAACGTTGTTTACCACTGTTCTGTGGCTCTATCATCTTAGTTATTTACTCCCCAGTAAAGCACCATGAAGCAGCTTAGGTGCTGAAACCTTTTCTATAAGGAAGGGAAGATTGATGAGTAGAAATTTGTAGTAGTAGCACTTACAACAATTTACAATATCTTTGTTTTCTCTTAAAATTCAGAATGTGTGGGGCAGTGCTAAATATTCCCTGTACAAATAGCTGAGGTCTACAATAATTAATTGAATTCAGTTTCATTGTTTCTCAAACCACTTTCATACCTTCAAAAAAGATTAATTTCTTTGCTGAAGGTACTATTAATAAGCAGTGGACCCACAATAGTGACAGGATGAGTTTTAGATTACTTGGAAGAAATGATCATTTGATGTCACATTCTTAGCTTCTCTGTAGTGGAGCCGTGACAACCAAAAAGTGGGTAAACATATGACGTCAAAGCATTGCACTTATCAAGCTTGACTTGCAATCAGTGTGGCTTTTGTTTCTTTTCTTCAATCTAGGAGACATGCCAACTTAAATCAGGCCTTTGCGGTTGTAGTTTCAAGATATGACCTTGAGTTCTCTTTAATACAATCTACAATTTCAGCAAAAACCTTCCAATTTCTTCCCAGTGTCCTATAGCTTGCATCATATATGGCAAAATAGATTTACAAAGTTTTCTTTAATTTCATTTGCAGCAAATAGCTATAAGTCTTAACTAAAATCATTCCTGTGGTTTGTATTCCAGCAGTACTTCAACCTTCTACTTCCTATTCATGAAAATTTTTTAAATTCCTATGGCCCACACTTAAAACACTTTCATTTGGAACTGATTAATGTGGATTTCAGTGGAACTTGTATCTGGGTATGTCAAGTCATGGCAATTATTTTAAGTGAGGTGTATATTTGATGCAAAATTTTTATATGCTAAACTCCTGTCTTATGTCTAATACTGTTCAGATTATATTGAAAGGAAAACTTATTAGAACGGTTGTTCTCAAAGTGGAGTTAGAATCCCCTTGGGGGGGTCATGAATTCATTTGAGGGTGTTGCCATCTTGGAATCTGGCACTGGACACCACCATTTTGAAACGGGGCATTCATGCTGCTTTCCTGGGAGTAAGTCTTATTCAACACTGTGGGACTTACTTCCAAATTAACATCAAGGAACTCTGGCATCACAGTGATGTCACTCCTTGTGAACGTCACTTCCAGATTTGACATCACTTCTGGGGCGTCCCGGAATGATTATCTTTCTCACAACATGGTCCTGGGCTTAAATGCTCAAGAACCACTGTTAAAGGTTTTTACAAACTGCAAATGCTAAGTTGAATTGTTCTTTCTCTTCCACTAGAGACAAGAGCACTCTACTTTTATAGGCTAATGTGCATGGACATTATCATTAAAGGACATAATCTTCTATAGTTGCTGATAGAAAGAGCAAATTCTTCATAAATTGATCAATCTTAATTGCATCCATAAAACTTGAATTTGGGCAGGCTTTGTGTGTGTCATTGGAGTACAGTTTCAGTAGTAGACCAAAATACAAGAATACAGTTTCTTGGAGTACAAAAATACAGTTTCTCAGTAGTAGACCAAAATTTGTTTTAAGTAAGGTCTGGGTTGTGGAGCCTACATATGGTGTGTGTGCTGGTCTGATGGAACCTGCTGCTTCCATAATGTGTTGGTATTTTATGGGAATGTCTGCTCTCCCCTTTTTAAAAAAACAGAAATAGATTTTTCAGTCTTAACTGGGATATCTGGTTCAACTTAATTTTGATTGTACTGAGATTAGGAAATGGAACTTTCTGTGAAATGGAATATATTCCATTTCCAAAAAAGGTAAACCATATCAAAAATGGCATATTCTGCTGCACATGCAGAACCATTATAATAGTTTTTTCTGATATACACTGCAACTTTCTTTTGAGTACCATTCTTATACAATCAGTCTAGGATTATGGTAAGTTCCTGGAAACCTTAGCAAATTCACATACAGTGAACAGTTGATCCTGTGGGATTAATTGGGTTAAATGCAGAGCTAAATGAGGAGGATGGTTGGCTACCTTACTTGCAAGTTTTCTACTTCAAAGGCTGCCCTTGTCATAGGTGCCATTTTTAAGGTTCTTGTTGCCTCCTGAAGGTATCTGCTGCTTTCAGGAAATGCATACGGCAAGCTCTCACAGGCATTTCAAAAAGCTCTATGCTGGTCATAACCAGCTCAATTTCAGCCTCCATGCAACCTTGAGGAAGCAAGGAGAGACCTTTTGAATGCTGTGGAGATATTTGAATAGATGTCTGAATGCTGTGGACATAGTCAAAAACTACATTGAATGATGACAGTTCTGTCCCTCACAAATATGCAAATTTTTATATGAAGAAAACAGACTGTATTTCAGCAAATAGTTCTGAGAAAGAGTAGGTTCTGTTTGTGACTTGCCCTACAATCCAGAGCAACTACGGGAGCACATAAGAGACGTTATGTGTGCCCATAGTTACTGTACCACCTAATGAAAACCTATGGGAAATTCATATTGCAATCCAGAGCAAATTGTTCTTACACCAGAGCAAGGACTCCCCGTAGTTGCTCTGGATTGTGCCCTTGGGCAAGCAAAATAGTGTGAGAAGCAAGATAAGTGTGAGAAGTCTTTGGAACAAGGACCAGTTCAACTGTTAGTCAACAAATGAAGGCTTCTCTATGTGGATTTCTTCATTACCACAGGAAGTTGTAGTGTTTGGAAAAAGTTCACTCAGTCTTTCCTTCCATATTAGGGTAATCAGATTCTGAAAATTACATTTGTAGAGAATATTTAAATGTAATTAGAATTAATTTCAATGGAGAAAAATGCTTGTTCTCCTGACCCTGAAACTGACACCCATTTATGCCACAATAACACCAAATCCCATTAAAATTGGCACAGATACTTCATTGGTCAACATTAGTTAAACAAACACAAAAAAGGTATTTCCCCTAAATATTACATTATAATGTGGCTGGTTACTTTACTATAAACTCAGGCAAGGTCATTGGCATCCTTCAGTCTCGAAAGACTATAGTATCGTGCTCTGATTGGAGGTCCTGAAACAACATCTAGTGTGGCTAAAAAGGCCAATTCGAGAGTGGCAATCCCTTCCACACTGAGGACAAATAAATTCCGTCTCCTGCCCAGGCCCCAGGTTTCGCTGCTTTCGAGTCTGTCTCTTTGCTTCAGCCTGCCGAGCAAGTGTCTCTTCCAGCTGGAGAAGGCCATGCTGGGTCTTTTGCCTCCACGCTGAACGATTGGAGGTCAAGGTATCCCAGCTGTTGATGTTCATTCCCAAGGTTCATTCTCTTGCAGATGTCTTTGTATCGCAGCTGTGGTCTCCCTCTAGGGCGCTTTCCCTGCACTAATTCTCCATATAGGAGATCTTTTGGAATCCGACCATCAGTCATTCTCACGACATGCCCAAGCCAGCATAGACGCCGCTGTTTCAGAAGTGTGAACATGCTAGAGATTCCAGCATGTTCCAAGACTGCATCATTTGAGACTTTGTCATGCCAGGTGATGACGTCGGAGACAGTGCATATGGAAGGTGTTCAGCTTACTCTCCTGCCATGCATAAAGGGTCCAAGACTCATTGCAGTACAAGAGTGTGCTCAGGACGCAAGCTCTATAGACCTGGATCTTTGTATGTTCCATCAGCTTCTTATTAAAGCCATACTCTCTTTGTAAGCTTGGAGAACGTGGTAGCCGCTTTACCAATACGTTTATTCAGCTCAGTATCTAAGGAGAGAGTGTCAGAGATAGTTGAGCCAAGGTACACAAAGTCATGGACAACC
Source organism: Cryptoblepharus egeriae (assembly GCA_030015325.1). Lineage (NCBI taxonomy): Eukaryota > Metazoa > Chordata > Lepidosauria > Squamata > Scincidae > Cryptoblepharus > Cryptoblepharus egeriae. The sequence continues at coordinate 52,821,021 of JAREYC010000004.1, forward strand.
TCCAGTTCATGTTCAGAGATTGTGATACAGGGAGGTGGATCCACACCCTGACCCATGACTTGTGTTTTCTTCAAGCTGATTGTTAGTCCAAAGTCTTGGCAGGCTTTGCTAAAACGGTCTGGTTTATAAAACTATAAACTAGCAGATAGTTTATAAAACTATAAACTAGCAGATCACAAATATAAACTCTTAGGGCACAATCCAGAGCAAGTTCAGCCTGATCTGCCCAAACTGCTCTCTCCTAACTATTCTGTATCCAAAGCAGAAAGTTATGCTGCATCCAGAAAGTCAGGAAGCCTGGGCTGCCCTAACTGCTCCATAGCATGCTAAGTAATTGACACATGGACAGGACTTGCTCCTGAGGAGACACCTCTCAGATCACACTGAACAAGGAACAGCTGTGGTGCCTACAGTGGTGACACGAATCTGCGCATCACCTGGTGCGGAAGTCTGTTCGTCACCCCTGGGATGCGCACACCCCCCTACCTGGACTGCGCAGTCGCTAAAGTTGGTGCCTGTGCAGTTTCTGAAGCCAACTGGCTTCAGAAAGAGTACTGCACAGGCACCATCTCTGACACAGGCATAGTACTTTTCTGAAGCCTTTTGGCTTCAGAGGAGACTGCAGGCATCAGAGTTGGTGCCTGTACAGTACTCTTCTGAAGCCATTCGGCTGCCGCTCTGCCTCCTGAGCGAGGCAGAATCACTGTGCAGAGGCACAGACTTCCTCCACTCTAAGGAAGTCTCCTCTGAAGCTGTTCGGCCTGCTCAGTGTGTTTCTGCGCATTGCACCTCAGCTGGCCATTTGGGCCAGCTCCGAGGACAAGTGGCAGCTTCTGGCTGCTGCTCCGCCTTGGAGCAGGCCTGAATGGGTGTGCTGATGCCTGGGGCCCGCCAAAGGACAGTCAAACTCCTCTGGCGCATCACCCCATGCGGAGCGCGTCACCCAGTGCAGCCCTCACCAGCCGCACCAGTTCAGTGATGCCACTGGGTGCCTGCCTTATAAGGAGTCCCTGAGGAGATGCCAGTACATTCTACAGTGAATACAAGGGACTTCTTAGAGTGGCCTACTGTATCCTGAGGTTTGTGGGCAGCCGTAGTTTGGTCCATTTCCTGAGGTTGAGAGGCAGGGGTTGTAGCTAGGCTGGCCAAGAACTCAGTTTTTTGGTCAAAACTGCCATTGTTTCTTGGGCCTTATTATGGACCCCTATGGGTCTACTTGTTACTATACCTGCTTCTGAGGTGATATATCTCTGAGGAACTGGAAGAGGGTATTTCTGTCTTGGAAACAGGCTTTGGATACAGAGTAACTGCTCTGCCCTAGGCAGTGCTAAACATGCCCTCAACATGTTTCTCTTAAACTACCTGGGGCAGAGCAGCTAGGGCAGAGCAGGTCCACCTCTCTTAGGGCACCCGATATTGCCTTGCTCTGCCCTAAGCCTTTTCCAGAGTAACTGGGTTGGAGCATCTTGCAGTTGCTCCACCCTAGTGATAGATAGGGCAACCCAAGGGCTCTTATTAGTTTATTAGATTAGTTTCTCTGGATTGTGCTGTTTAGAGAGGAATTAAATATTGTGTGCCATAGGGTGCAATCCTAACCTAGATTGGTACAACTCATCGGTTACAACTCATTTTGATGATGCAGGGAGGCAAGCAGAGGGCCTAACCCTCCTGCAGGATTGGGCAGAAGCGTCTTACAGCACTTTTATGATACCCCCAAATCAGCACAGGATTTATGTCAGGGCTTAGGTCCAGCCTAACTGGAGGCTAGGACTGCAGCCGTAGTGACTCATTGTTTGCAGCACTTAGCTGCTTGTGGGGCATGCAAAATCCAAGTTGGTGTTTGTAAATGCAGAGATAATTCCTCATAAGCTGAATGGATGATATTAAATGAAATAGCTTGCAAATTCAAGTCCTCATAACTTAAATGGGATATATAGCTCAAGTTATGACTACATTGTTGATAGCATGGAGAGTTTATATTGGACGAATGCAGTTTTGAAGACTCAAGTACTGTATTAACTTGGTGTGCCTTTCAAATACTTTATTGTAATTACTGTGTTAATTGCCAGGACCTCTGAATGGGGCTGTAGCATTTTTGTTGGCCCTGAGCTACTTGGGAAACTGCTTACCAGCTGAACTGCATTCTGAGTGTTTTGACCATTAATGTGATTCAGGCATTCTTAGAATAGGGAAAATGACTTGGAGACATGAGGATTTAGAATTAAAAGCATTTGTAACAAAGGCTAAATATAGTCCATGGCTAATGTTTTGGTACTATAAGAATGAAAGACCTATCTGCTGACATTGTCTTCTAGAACTGATGGTTTCCTCTAGAACTTCTAGAACTGATGGTTTCCACATTTTAAACTGTGTTAACTAATGAGTGTCTCAAATATTTTATTTATTTAAGGAGGAGAAAGAGTGTTCTTAAATGTTTTTAATTTTTTGAGGAAGAGAAGTGCAGAAAGTGATGTTTTCTGTTTTTATTCTAATCAATTGCACATTTTAATAAATTATAATTTAAAATATTATTGCTTTAAAATCATACTATGTAGGTGGTATAGTGTCAGCAAATGCCACTACAACCCATGCACCCTCCTCTCCAGTCCATTTATTTATTACACTGATTTCCCAGTTTATTTTACAGATTTTGGGTGGGTGACAAGAGTTTTACAAAAATGAGAAGTGAAGAAAGCAATGTTATGAGTTTTTAAATTTATCACCAAAAAATGCTACTAGTGAGTATGCTAATATTAATCTAGTATGAATTAGTTGATCTTTTCGGGAGTGCATATAAACAAAAGAAATTCAAATGTTGTACCATAGTAACTGGAATTTCCTGACCTGTGTATAATCCTGACTTTGCATAATTTTGCCTTCGCAAGTTATGGAGGAGTTATGCAGGGTATTTGTGTCAAACACTTGTCATGTTAAATTTTATTGACCCACTCTTTGATTTTATGGAACTAGGCAGGCACTGCCCTCCTAAATCTCTTTTCCACTAAAGGAACTGAAAACTCACTTAAAGAAATAAAAATGACATAACCATTATAAAATGTTTAGATCCTATGTATATAAAATGTTTAACCAATTTTTTCTTATGCAATGGTGCCTCACACAACAAGTTTAATTTGTTCCAGAAAAATGCTTGTTATGTGAAACACTCTTTACGTAAAGCTGATCTTCCCATAGGAAATAATGCAAACTCAAATGATTGATTCCAGAACCCCAAAAAATATTCATATAAAAATATTAACTGGATGTAAAAATGATGACAAAACACTGGAATTGAATTCAGAACATGCATTCAGTGTGCATGATTCTATGAAGTCTACATAGGCTGCAATTCAAAACACTTTGCAGGGAGTAAGACCCATTTAACACAGTGGGGCTTACTTCTGGGTGTAGACATGGTTAGCAATCAAAGACACCTTCATAGTGTCTCTCCACTTTCTCCTTCTCTTCATCCTGAGCCTCTATCTCCCCTGCTCCCTTCTGGCTAGGCCTTAGCTGCTTCCCTCTTCTCCATTGCTATTCTCTCACTCTGCCCAGTGGATGCCCAGCCACAGGAGGAACAGCGTGGAAGTTTTGCTTTCACTATGGGTAGGTGCGCTAGGCAGCCCTGACACTTTTTAAAAGGGCTGCCAGCCAGCGCATCTGCCCCAGCTGCCAGCAAGTGTGCTTCTCAAGTGAAACAACACTAGTTATATGAGGCAGAATCCTAGAGAAATTTTTGCTTGTTATGTGGATCACTTGTTAAGCGAGGTACCACTGTACCTTTATTTCATGATCCTGTGCAAACAAACCATTCTGTATATGAGCTGTAGTGTTCAGTCATTCATCGAGGCTAGGATATTGACTTTTTAAATGTTTGAACCCAAATACTAATTTAGTTAGAATATAAAAGTGTGTTTAGCCAATGTCTGTAAGAGAGCAGGAAAACTCAGCACATATTTCAGTATGTGCAGCTTGTGTGCTTTTAGGTAACTTTGAAAACAATAACATGTGAACAAGTGGTATTTTAAAAATGAGGGAGGTATGTTCTCCTTGGGGCTGCTGAGTGGTGAATACAGTGTAACTTCATATCCATTTTATCTTTTTTACTCCAACCCCAATAAATCTAGAGGAAAATTTGCTGTCGTAAAGAAGTGCATAAAGAGAGACACGGACCAAGAGTTTGCAGCAAAATTCATGAGAAAAAGAAGAAAGGGTCAAGATTGCCGGATGGAGATAATTCATGAGATTGCTGTTCTGGAGCTGGCACAACGCAACCATTGGGTTATTAATTTGCATGAAGTATATGAAACACCAACAGAAATGATCTTGGTCTTGGAATAGTAAGTAATTAAGCTCATTATGATAGTACTTTGTATATAAAAGGAAGATTTAATAAATATCCTTATTAATATTGCTGCAAATCCATGCTAGTTTTTTTGACAATCTTCAATTGTGTTCTATCTCTGGGGTTTGGGGCAAATTAAAAAAAATTGTTAATTGTACGTATTTAAAAAATTTACATTACACTTTTCCATTGCCAAAGCAATTTCCAAGGTAGCTTACAAAATGCCCCCAGAAAATACTACAAAATAACACTCAAGTCAGTGCTGGCCTCCATGTGAACCACAATTACAGGTTGTCTATGGTCTGAGCATGCTTTCTTCATGCCTCCCTTCAAGGCATGTGAATCTCAAGCCCAGGGCATGTAGTACAGAATGCATGTTTTATCTCCTATTGGTGTAATATTTATTCTTAAGATAAAACCAGCTCTAAATAAAAATGGTTTAGCATTTGTGAAAGGTGCTTAGACTTTCAAATCAAGTGGATTCACATCATTAAATAGATGCCAGCTATAACTTTGTTTTCCTTTATTAATTTGATGCACAAACAGAATAATCAAATCTGTGATTTGGTTTTAAGTGAACACTTCAGTGTGTTCAAAAATGCAGTGTGTAAATGTTGCTGCCATTAATATTTTCATAGCACATTTCAAGTGTTCAAAGGGCTTACATACATGATTTCAATGTTCTTTCTGCTAGAATGACAGCACAATCCAATACAGTACAGGCTTCCCTCATCACAGAAAGCGCTGTAAAGCAGTTTGTGTTGGCATTGCAGTTTGCCAGCACTGGTACAGTGGCCTGGATGTGTTGGCAGAAGGAGTAGGACACACTATAGAAATGAGAGAAATGAAATGAACAGAACAAGGCAGGGGGAGTCGGTAGTGAGGATGGGATGGATGCATGAGGCCCAGGAGGATGTAAGATCAACAGCAGTAACCCATCTCCTTCCTTGGCCTGATCTGACATATTCACTTGGATTTGTCCCAGCTACTTAGCTTGAATAGGTTTGATTAGATCTGCTGCAGCTGGGAGTTTTCTCTGCAAGAAGGGCACGTGTCTTACCTTGAGACCTCCAGTCTTCCTTCTTTTCCCATAGAATGCAGTGCAGCACATTGGAGGGACTGGATAGGATTGGCCTGGAGTCACTATTCTGAACCTTTTTATTGTTGATTGGAAGTTAAGTCTAAGAATAAATATAGTATTGTTAATTTGGGGCTGAGACCGGCATTTAACCAGGGACTTGATAGTGGACATTCTTAGTTTGCTGTGAAAGAGCACACATTTGGAAGGTGTTATCCAGATCTCAGAATGTCGTCTAAGGCCTGTTTCATTTCTAGTTATTCTGAGCCCCACAGAGGTCACTGGGAGGGGGAGTATATGGCCTCTGTGGGGCTTAGAAAATCCTCTGAAGTTGAGGGGAATATTGCTTCCTAAAGCTCTGTAGGGTTTCAACAGGTGTCATTGACTGCCTCGCTTAACAATGCACACCTGTATTGCAGATTTGTCTGTAAGCAACAGATTTCAAATATTGGTACTAGCTCACCGAACTACAGCTGTTCACACTATCCATTTAATGGACAGATTTTAAGTAGGCATTATAGGATTGTACTCTGCCATTGCAATCCTAACTCCCAGTAGGGCTGGCACAAGTCCCTTGCACCAACCTGGGGGTGTCATAAAAGTTTTGTAAGGCACTTCACCACCATTCCTGGGGAAATTATCCATGTGCCTCGGAATGTTCATATAGGTCTGCAGAAACTAAAAAAATTGTGATGTTTTTCAGTGCTGCTGGAGGGGAAATCTTTGACCAGTGTGTAGCAGAAAGAGAAGATGCTTTCAAGGAAAAAGATGTTAAGCGTCTCATGAGGCAGATATTAGAAGGTGTTTCATATTTACATCGAAATAATGTGGTTCATCTTGACTTGAAGGTAAAATTATGATTTTGCAAAACTTAAGTATCAAGAAACAAAATTCTGCTTCTCATTTCTCTGTGCAGTTAGAGCTCTCCTACTTTAAGTGTTCTAATTACTCAATACAAAAGACATTTGAGATTTTAGAAGCTTAATCGTTTCCTCCACTTATGGTAGATTTATTGCTGGCTTGTTATGGAATAAGCAGACTCTTTTGCCTACAAGAGATGTAAATTTTCAGGGCATTGGATCCAACACTTGTATCATGTTGCCCTTCTGCTGAGCCGGTTTTCCTGTTCTGATTTTCTACTCCCAAGTAGTGCTAATCTTAAAATATGAATATATTTAGATTCAACAGGCCTTTATTTCCTATACAAATACTTGGTGATGCTGTAAAGGTGAACATATTCTAGATATATAAAATATTATTTTATTTATTTTTTAAATGTGTATTCTGCCTTTCTCCCTGAATGGCAATCAATATATCTAAATATAGGTTTGGATCATTCTCTGGGGAATAATAGGAGGGGAGACAGAATATTTATATTGGCATGCCTTAATGGCCATGAGGTGATGAGCTTCTATTCTTTTGACTTCCCAGGAGGAGTGACTACCTCACTTGAAGTAATCACTTTCCTACTATAATACGTTGCAAATTCCTGCAAGCCCAGTAATCCCAGGTTGGAGGTGAGGCAGAGAAAAATCCTGTTTAGGTCTGGATTCGGATTTTGGAATGTGTCCTAGTGAATATTAACCCAAATTACCGTTAATATTGAGCCGTACATAGTTTAGGCATCCCCTGCTTTCTAGCAGTTGATCAATTTGGTAATTGATCAACTTCTGCTCTTTCAACATATTTCAGTTATAACTGGAAGTCATTCATTCCATTCATGCTCCAATCTTTCAACCTCTCTCTACTGAGCTAAAGACTAAAATTGTCCTCCCCACGTTGATTTGCATATGACATGGTATCTCAAACTTTTGATATGTGAGAGAGTCCATGTATACTTTAGCTTTGGGTCTGTTCCCATTCCCCGAAGGCATTAATGAATGTCCCAATTTTAGAAATCTTTGGCAGGTGGAAGATGAAATCTTTAATCTTTGGCGATTGCAAGATTGAAAAAGATATTTGTAATTTGCTAGATTAATTATTGGAAACAAGATTTGTAAACTAAAAAAGAGGCTAGTATCCCCTTTACAATCATTTCTGCTTTTCACAACAGCTCCAGTTCCTAACCTGCTACATGAGTGGAGGACGGCTATATTACTGGTTCTCTTTATCCATTGTTAATAAGCAGTGCTTGGGTAGTCTCATATGTTTCTATGTACAGCATATTTTGTGTGTGAGGTTCAAATTTAAAACTCTTCTTTGCCAGTCCATTGACGAATGTACACCCTATCTTTCCTTCTAAATCTGTAATTGAAGTCCTTAAAGCAGCAAATACCTTTGAAGTTATTTTGTTTTTATATTTAAAACATTCCTGCTACTTTGTTACAGTAAACAAATTGGACTGTAAAGCATTTAAGGAAGCTATGCAATTTTAATAAGCAGACATTGTTTTTCTTCTCTTATTCTCAGCCCCAGAACATTCTGCTAACCAGCGAATCACCTTTGGGAGATGTTAGAATAGTTGACTTTGGCCTTTCCAGAGTAATGAAGAATAGTGAAGAATTAAGAGAAATTATGGGCACACCTGAATATGTGGGTAAGTTATCAACAAGACCAAGTAAAGTTGCCTTGATCCGCATAACAAAGATACATGCAGTACATAATGTCTGTCAAGATTGCAAATCTAAACATGTTCAGGGGCTTGGTTATTAACTGTGGTAGTTATTCAAAGGTTGTACTCACAGTACAAAAATAGATAGTTTTGCTTGGTGCAACAATATCAGTGCTTAAGCTTTGAGTAGTAATATTGCTGGAGAAGCATTGAAAATGTTCCAGTACAAATCAATACGGCATACCAATATTACATTGCCCACTTTTTATAGAAACTATAGCAACCAGCTATGTATTGTTTTCTGTTATAGCTCCGGAAATCTTGAGTTACGATCCAATCAGCACTGCAACAGATATGTGGTAAGAACAATTATTCACTGGACAATTATTTCAAAAATGTAAGGATCTTTTTTCTGAAAGCTTACATATTTTACTTTCTGCCTTTAAATTTAGGAGTATTGGAGTGCTAGCATATGTCATGCTAACAGGGGTATCACCTTTCTTGGGAAATGATAAACAGGAAACATTCTTAAACATATCTCAAATGAATGTAAATTACTCTGAAGATTTTGATCTCATATCAGAATCTGCTGTGGACTTCATCAAAGCACTTCTGATTAAAAAACCTGAGTAAGTTGTATTCAAAAGTTTTGCTTCAGTGCTTTAAAATTATAGAAGTTGTAATCATAATCAAGTTGAAAATGTAGTGTGGTTGTCATTATTCCTGATAGAGTACAGCTGCTTGCCCAGTGACAATGTCTTAAATTTTTTTCTTTTATTGTAAATGGCTACGGGTTTTTTAATATATAATGTAGCCAGATTCTGGCAATTTCATTTAATATAAGGATGAAAAGGGTGAATTAGGAAGACCCTTGTTTATAATTCAAGTAATCTTAATTTCCTCTTTGAAGAAAAGCTATTATGTTTAGAATTGCTGAAGCTGGTGTGTGTCCAGGTCTACAAACCAAAACTCTCCTGCATATTCAAGAGATGTATCAGGGCCAGAGTATCCACAGCACAGGGACTGATGTTGATCAATTTGGTAAAATTTCTTTAAAAGAGGCAAGCTGGATTTGATATTAAAGTGCTTTTTGAAATTTACAGTTGGAAATTTTTATCAATGCTGAAGAAGTTGCCTTTTCCCTTTTTGGCAAATCTCTTGAGCCAAATTTCTTTTTTCTGCCTAGGGAACGAGCAACAGCAGAAGAATGCTTGCTACATCCTTGGCTAGCACAAATTGAAATTCCTGATGCTGTGTCCTGGATTAAGAATACAGATGAAGAAGTGAATATCAATATAGTAAATGAAGACAACTCTACTTCTGAAAACTCTACAAATGGAGAGATTACAGATGAATCAGTGACAGAAGAGCTGATTGTTGTTGCTTCATATACACTGGGACAATGTAGACAGTCGGAAAAGGATAAAATTGTTGAACAGAAAGCCATTTCCAAACGGTTCAAATTTGAAGAGCCATTGCTGCAAGAAATACCTGGAGAATTTATTTACTGACTTGCAACTTGCTTCTCTCCTGAGACTTGAAATTCTAATTTTGGAAGACTGATGGTCCTCCAGAGCAATGTCTATATAAGCCAAATGCGTTTGTATATGCAAAAATCCTTCTAGATAAAGTGAGGGTGGAAAATGTTCAAAAGCCAACCTGAAAACTGTGCCAAGCTGCTCAATTTTTTAATGGAAATGATATGGAAAGGCATTCCACAAAGATGGGAGTAGTAATAGTATGTGCAAAGCTTTTCTAATGCAGCTGCTACTTAATTCAAAGATCTTCACCATTATGATCCTTTCCTGTAGAAGGAAACACTGGTAGGTATTTCTGTTGTCTGAACAAGCTGATACTCATGACTCGTGTCATTACTGGCAGCAAAGTTAATGACCACTAGTGAAATAAGGTGGGAAGGAAAGCAAGGCCTTTTGCATCTGTTTTGCCCTAGGCTGCATTGCTTGAACACGTCCCGTATTCAGTTTGTGTTAATAATTTTTGATGGCGTAAAAATACTTTATAGACAGTACTTGTTAATCCTTTAACTGTAAATGGTAGTCACTGGTAGAACTGGGTAGCCTTGATATTCAGATTAGACAGCCAAATTTGCATTCGCTGCCCAGGAAATGCTAAGTAGAGCCATCCCCAGTTGCCAGACTGAAATGTAATGCTATTTGTGTCCATGAAATTGTTTTCTGCATACAGCAGGCTACTTCGATGTGCCCAAACCCTGAATTTGTCCAAACTGATCACAAACCGGTTTATATTACTGTTATTTTCTCACTAAGCAGGAAAGTTTTTCAGTCTAGTTTTAAAGGACACTATGGTTGAGAAAGAAATGGATGCAGTGACTGAGTGCATTCCATAACTGTATTGATTTTATGATTAAGCGCAATTTCCCTTCAGTAGAAGTTACACTGGTCCTCTAAATGTAACCCACCAGTGAAACAATTTTATTCTATCAGAATTGCTTGATGTGTAAATGTTATATTCTTTGACAAACATGTTATCATAGAACAGTTAAAACTTCATCCAGACTGAAATTATCTAGCATTTTCTATAAAGTATTTGAAATGCCATTTCCTCTGATGTGCTAGGCATTGTTAGCCAGCATGTTAACTTATGAGTAGCAACAGAAGTGTTTGGAAAATATGTTCTAGGAATCTGCCAGTGCTGCTTCTTAATAATAAGCATTGCTCTGGGAGTTTCTCCATTCCTGTGTCATTTATAAAAATTGGACCAAAGGTTGTGTGTATTTGTGAGAATTAGCTTCAGCTACAAGAAATATGTGCTTCGACTCATACCCATGTTTTGTGAAAAATAGTCCACAGATCCTACTTCCTTGTCTAAACAAGCCAGTTAAGTAAGAAGATAAAACCTGTTCAAAATTACCTCTGTGAGAAGCTCATGCTAGGGAGACACTGATGACTTTGCAAATTACCTTGGCTGAATTAGCAGATTATTGTATATTATAAACTTAAATTCTTGCAATATAAAGTTTAAAAGGCAAGGTTCCAGCTGCATGGCAGCATTCCTCCATAACCTTTTACTCCATATTGTATACTATTAAAATTTCACATAAAGTGTAATGTACTTACAAGGCCAGCTTTCTTTTGGTTGGCTGCTTAGGGACTTTTCGGTATTCTATATTTGTATTAACTTGCTGTGCCTTAAGCTGGATTTTGTACAGTAATCAAATTGTTTCAAATGTAATGTTATAGAAGTCTAACATAAGTTATAAGCAAACTTAAGTTTGTCTTAAGTGGAAAAGTGTAAGTAAGGGGAGGGTATTAGTAAGCTAGTTCCATTAATCATTACACATTTTTCGTTCTCCTTTGAGTGTCCAGTAAGTTTATTAAGAAATTGAAGGCTCTGGTGTATCTTAGAGAAAATCTTATTGAAATGAAAACTTAACTATAAAGGCAGATGTTGTGATCGCATATCATTACACATTCTTTTGGTATTGTTAGTCTTCACTTCCAGTTTAAGTTCCTGTTCTGCTAGTTATGATGCTAAACTTCTTGCTAAGCAGACACTAAACTTTTTTGAAAAGTTTTGTGTATGAAGGGAAAAAGCAGCAGGTCCTGGTGGTAGAGCATCAGGCACTTTAAAAATACAGTTTAACTGTTATTCTAAGTATGGATCATATGACACCAAACATTTTGATGTCAACCCATCTCTACAGTTTTTTAAGGCAGAAAGTGCCATGCCTCAAAAATTTTGCAGAATTCTGACGGTTGTATACTTACCGAGGGTATATAGAATTATTGCCTTTAAACACAGAGAGCCTATTATGTTCTATTGGCAAATGCAAAACTTTTGCTTTTAATATAGTGAACTGGTTTTTCTAGGTACTTAATGATGATCTTTAGCACTTGAATACTGTGGATCTTCAGCCAAAGAAACTTATGTACTTCATCAATTCTAGTGAGCTGTTTAATTCTTGAGAGATTTTCTATTTCCTTGTAGAAGCTAACAAGAGGCAGCCCAAAGGGGTTACACTTGCTTCATTGGCTGTGCCTTAATAACAAAACCATTCCCCCACTTGCTTCATGAGTTATCTAGGAAATCAAAGTTAATTTGGGGAGGAGACTCCTTAGTTGCTATCAGTAGCCTTTTGTTTCACAATGATCCCTTTGTTATGAAAATTCAGTTGGCAGTGAAACTGGTGTAGTCTACTATGGAGTAGCAGGGTGAAAACTGCCACTTCTGCCAGAAGTTAAAAAAGTCCTCCCAAAAGGCTTTTCTTTTCCTCTAGTACAAGTTTACTTTGGGTTTGATGTTGGTATTGTTTACTGAAGAAAATACAAAAGGGACTCAAACTGATAGAACTGCACTGCTGTTCCTTTAAAGTGGGATAGAATTTAACTCACTGACTTGTCTATAGCAGTTAAAAATTTTGTATGCTAATGAAAGTATGGCAGGTTTTTCTGGCAAAACACTCTAGCTGTGGTATAGAGCTCTGCCTTCTCTTACAGCAAGAAACTGCTTTGCCACCATTGTCTTTTAACTCCTAACCTGAGCAAAAATGCCACTGAAAAGAATTAGCACTTTGAAGGTCAAGAATGATGGCGTATTTGCTTAACACCCTTACAATGTTAGTTATATCAACTCAGAGCTGCTAAGTATACCATGTAGTGCTTTGGGAAATGTTAAATTTATCTTGATTTTTCACATATGTGAGGAATATATTCAATTGTTAAGGGGGCCAATAAACCAATTTGCTTTTATAAAACTGTGTTTATCCTGATTCAAATGAAAAGCATATTCAAACATATGTACAAAGTGACTCCAAGATTCTTTAGTATTTTAACTACATTTTATAGCCATGGACATCAACGTCATTATGATTAGGCAAAATTAGTTTATATTCTTAGCTGAAACAGTGCCTTATGCTCTGATTCAACTCTACTACTGTGCAAATAACTGGGATATGTTGTGCAAGCTTGCAGACAAGCAACTTATGTGCTAATGTTCAATTTGGGACCATAGGCATAGCCCCAAAGAACAAGTATGAATGTGTAAACCACCTTTTCTGGGTGGTATGTAGTTCTAAACCCCTGCAATTCTTTTTTTTTTTCTTGGAAATGTAGCAAAATTTGACATAACTTTACAGTTATTGGAGGACAGGCAGTGTATGTACTTTGGCTGGAGCATAATTTTGAAAGTTACCACAGTTGATATCTTGGCATATGAAATTCTGTTGTGCACTGAATATCAATATATAGCTAGAGGTCTTTGAAAAATGTTTTTACTCAAAAGTAAACCCACTTTAAAGCAAAAAGCACCACTATACAACTGTTTTTTATTCAAAGTACTGTATGTACTGATAACACCTGTGTTTTAATACCTCAGTTTAAACAGCTGCTATTTACTAAACTCAAGGTGTCTTGTTAGATAACCAGAGTCTAATAACTACAACCACTTGGATTTTTTCTGCCTTAAGTGGAATATTTGGATCTCAGCCATATGTTCAGTACTGTTTCCAAAGAGCTGTACAACTAGTTCTAAATGCCTAAGGCAGGTTCAGGCAAACTACTTTTAGAACTGGGATCTAACAAACACAGTTTTACCTAAAAAGTGGCCCCATGTCCTAACTTGGAGTCAAAAATCCAATTAGATGCCCATAGGCCCTTGGGACTTACTACTTTTGATCTTGGCCTGTGATACAGCTTTATTCTTAGCAGCAGCCATTTTTATCAGACTTGCCTACACACTTTTAGTCATGGAAGAATGAAACTGGTAGTGTGTGTGTGTGTGTATATATATATATATAAATATATATATAAAAATATATATAAAAGGATTTGCAGTTATTTAGGATAGAAAAAATTGCAAAAGGCCAAAGATTGCATTACCACATGACTGTAAATATGCTGTGAAAGTATCTGCTGAAGTACTGTTGCTGAACCAAGTAGCTCTGGTCTTGCAATAATGACTGCATGGGAGAATACCTACAAATTATGATCCTCCTGGAGAAAAGTATTCTGTATAACCTTGGAGACAAAGGTCACACAGAAAATCTAGTCCTCAGCATAGTAAGTATAGGGTGACCATGCAGAATGGAGAACATAGTGCCTGTACCATTTACCATTTGGTAAATTTTGATAGGTGCTGCTTTTTAAACCTGTGTTGAGCTAAACCTGCCTAAATTCCCTCTTCTATGCAATGGTTAAAGGTACAGGTACTCTGTCCTCCATTCTATATGGTCACCCTGAGTAACTACTAAAAAAATTACATTTAAAAATACTGGAGCAGCTTCTCTCTGCGGCTTACTTTCCTAAGTATACTAGCACACAACTAAGTACTTTGTGACTTAGGGTGCAATACTAACCTAGGACGCCACAACTCATTGGTCTTCTCATTCCTGTGGTGATGTAAGGAGGAAAGTGCATTCCTATGCACTGGGCCTAACCCTTCCCCAGGAGTGGTGCAAAAGGCCTTATATCACTTTTGTGCAGCCTCAGGTGAGTCCAGGATTTGTGCTGAGGCTTAGGACAGCCTACCTGGCTGTAAGGATTGAAGCCTAAGTATTCTAAGCGGTTGTGCCTTGTTATCCACTGGGGTTCCATTTCAGAACCTCTAATGAATAAGAAAGTGAATATCAAAATGGTGAAAAATAGCTTTAAAGACTCACTTCCAGGTTTCTTGCTGCTTTGTCCCCCCAGAATGCATTAGTATAGACACTACCCCAATCAGTCACTACATGGGGATGGATTATGGGATCTAATGTTGTGAAATATATTAAACAGCACAAAAGTAGGGAATTGGATTTTGGTGTTTATTACAAAGTGTTACAATGTAGATCCAAGGATCAGTGGTGAGTCAAACCAGTCAAACCACTTTCACCTGTAAATAGTAAAAGGAAAGAAGCAACAAGGTAAAATTGCATATAAAGACATGAGACCACTATATTTTTCATTCAAGTGATTACTTTTAAGAGAATCTCTGAAATTTTAAAACTCTTGCCCAGTAGCAGTCTTCACAGATGAAAGGTACACTGGAAGACTTTGACCGTCTTGAAGCTGCAACGTAACTGCTTGTAGATGCCAGGGGCTGCAAGTACAGTATAAACTCTGGTTACTTATTTTAATACTGCTGAACCCAACCTCAGAACAACAACAGATATATGCCTAGCTTGATTCACTTGAAGGTACAGGCTATGTCAGCCCAAGAATAACTTTAATACATAAGCTGCACCAGGAAAAGGGATTATTATCCACTTGTTTGGTAGAAGGATTGTCATTGCATTCAGTTCTTTGCTGATGCTAAATAGCTGTTTGATAACACAACTCATACAAACATGATCTACCACATGCGAAAACCAGAACCAATTCATACCCGCATACTGTGGGGACAGTGTCTTCTGGCAAATGCAACTGAAATTACTGGACACAGTTAAAACTACTAGCCAGCAGCTTCACAGAATATTTTTCTAAAGAGAGCTCCTGTGTGAACAGCATCTGAGGCTGCAATCCAAACCTACATAATCTGGCTAAAGTCCTGTGCTGACCTGGGGGGGGGGTGTCTCACAAAAGTGTCATCAGTTTTGCAAAGGGCCCAACAAGTTACAAAGAACTCTTGTTATAAGGAATCAAGTGATATTAGGATTTTTGCTTCAAGTCTGTCACTTAAACTGCATGATGCATGGAATCTGGCCAGGATTACTGCTGATATACAGTACAGGGTGATTCAATAGGAATGGGACAAAAAGAAAACATACCCATGACTGCTATAATGGGTTTGTCCCATTCATTTTGAATCACCTTGTATATTAAAACAAGTCTGAACACTTTTATCCTCTTTTCCATAGTCGTTTCCATATATACCTTTTGCAGGGGAAGTCTCTTTCTGCACTGATATGAAGGTAACCAGCTGACTTTGTTCCAGAAACTGGTATCTTTAACTGCAAATACAGAAGGAAAACACTACTACTTAGTATGAATTAACATTAATCCTCTTACATAGTACACATTTTGTAATACATACTACCTGTAGTTGGAATATTTTGAATCCATCTAATGTATTAAACTCTCAATTACTGTATCAGAGTAGCTACCATGTAATCCTAAATATGCACAACATATTAGGTCTGCGTTGTATGTATATATATTCAGATGATCAAATTCATTAAACCTCAAGCAAGAATAAGCTGATCTGTTTAGCTGCCTTGACTTCATGCACTTGCTTCAAAAATCCAGTTTTTTCAGGAGGGTTTATGAATAGGAGACCGTTTTATAATTGGGCAGCTACTTTCAGTGGTAATCTGAAGAGTGAATGAGAGCCCCTATACACATGCAGATACAGTATAGCTATGAACTGTTTCCTTGCAATTCCAGAATGGATCACTACAACAACATATTGCAGGGCAAAATCATGTGCATAAGGTACATGTATTCCTTATCAACTCTGAAGCGATGCCCACATACAAAAGAACCATGAGTGTTTGTCATGCCACTGTTCTAATACTGCATACGCATCAGATCTAGCAATTCTTATCTGTAAGAGGCATTTACTCTGGATTGCTCTATGCATTTCCCACAGGTTTCCTGTTGGTGGCGCCATAACTATGTCAGTGTAAAAGGTGCTGTATTTACTCTGGATTGTAGCCTCAGCCTCTAGTCTGGTCGAAGTCTATGCTGTGCTTTGGTGTGTATGTATCTGGGTATGTTGTGTCAGAAGATGAAAGTGTTTTTTTCTGTTTTCAGTCTGGACATCTCAGTTTACATCCTAGTAAACTAGGACTTCTGCATTCAGATGAGATGCTCTACTATTAAGATATTACACTCCTTAGCACTGATACACTTCCACATCAGTTATGCACTCACACCCTTGCCCATTAATGAGTTGCTTTGATAAGGCCTGTTCCATTGAGCTAAACTTTACAACACAATTAAGCTGGTGCATCAGTATAGTTTGCATCAAGATAGACTCTTCTATTTTAAAACAAAACATTGTGAGAATATTTACTATAGCTATATTTTAATAGACAAACAGGAAAACTACTAGTTTTGACAGCACCAAGACATCATCATAATGTCATTTTATGCTGATATACTTCTGTGTACTTCTGTCCTTGCAAGTTTTGAGGATAAGCCGCAATTTACCCTATGTTTCTCTTTACCACTAGCAGATCAGAATACATCTATCTGTTACCTGAGTGTTTGAAGCATCCACACGATTGCTCTTGTCTGTTAAGCTGATGTAATGTACTTTAAGAGGAGGAGCACCAAGTGCTTCTAAGGCTGCAGGGTCTTTATGAAGCTGTTCAAGAGCCTGCTGATAGTACTCTGTTCCAGAAAAGTTCTCTAAACCAAAAAGGAAAAATCACAAAACTATTTAGAAGTTATTCAGTGTAGGCAAAGAAAATCAGCAATTAAGATTTAACAGACTGAAACAGAATGGAGTCCAACTGTTCTGATAGGTGCCAGAACCAAGACAACCAAAAGGCTCCAGTCCTCCCACTCTTCCCTTGGTTTACAACCTGGAAGAAACATGAATGCCCAGGGATACTCATCAGGACCTTCAGGGGTAATTCAAAGGATCTGAATAATAGCAAGAAAAGACAGGGACTGACTCAGATGGCCTAGTTTTTAGTCATCTATCATGTATTACCAGATATGAAGAAATGGTTGAAATCCAGCACAGTAAAAAAAAAATAGTGCAAAGGCACACTGTTCAATTCTTCACACATGTAAAAAGAGAAAATACTGTTCTGAATACATGAGTTTTCATAAGTATAGAGGAGATGAGAGTTATTCTCAGTCCTACTGTATAGTGTGTGGGATATGTTATCTAATGATTACATGAAGCAAGAGGACTTTCTCTCCCGCCTTAAAAAATACCATAGTAAGCTGAATCAGTTGAACCTGGTTTCAAAAAATTACATGCTGCAATACAAGTTCAAGGATCACACTGAACTTTTGCTGTATATAAAATATTTGTGAGATTTATAAAAATTATTCTACTGCTTTAATCACATTATAGGGCTATTTATAGTTACAACATATAAATTTGAAATATCAGCAACTACTGTACAAATATTTTTCTAATATGCAGGGTACAATTTCTGGAAATGGGTAAAATATCTAGAAATGGGTATGCCAAGCGAAAAGGGTTGGGAATTACTGTTCTATGAACGAGTATTTTTAAATTTCATATCGTAGAACAAGAGCTGACTGCCCTAACTCACCCATTTCAAATGGACACCGCTTGACAAAATAGATCTAAAGTGATTAAATGTCAAGTTGCAACCTTGGGCAATAAAGTTGACACAGGAAGCTGGCATTTTCTATACATCAACTATGTGCCTCAGATAACCAGCTCTTTCCCCTGCTGAGGGAGAGAAACCCTTCCTCTTCACTCCCAGACTGTCTCTTAAGGCAGGAGCACACAATTTCCTTCCTTTCCTCCCTAATTCTGGTTTTTGAAATTTCCATCAAACAGCAGTGAGAATAAATTCTTTGCTCGCTAAGACACATGTAAAAAGGCAGCTCCAGAGATATGAACCTGTGCCAGTTGGCAGACCAACTGTCCTGCTGAGCATCATGGAAGGCCTTCCAGTGCCAACCTGCCACCAGGATGCATAGTTGAAACAGTATAGCATTCTGCACCTGTGCAGGACATACATACACATAGCATTTGGCATATGTGCAGGATGTACATAGCTGAATTGAAGTGAGAGCGTTGGCCAATACTGGTTCCTAAAGATGACTGATGCAGGAAGTAGCATGGAGTGGAATGTGTCTTGCATTTTATTTATGATACAGCCTGCTGCAAGGCTGTGTGACGCGCAAGCCTGGCAATGAAATACTTGTGACTCAGTGTTGCTGTTTAAACGCCTATTTTACAATATTGCTTTATTTTGGCTTTCTGTAGTGATTGCCCTTTCAGAGGGAATGGGAAAATGATTGACCTTTCATAAACAAGCCTCAGTGGCTTGCAATCAAAACAGGACATTGTTCAGCTATTGGTATCAAACCCACACAGGAGCTTCAGTATTGCTTAGATGTCACAAAGTTTATTTACAGCACAATTCTAACCATATCTACTCAAATCCTTGGCTGTGGGTGGTGCAAGTGGTTAAGACACTGTGCCTGTTAACCAGAAGGGCCAGGGTTCAAAACCTGGGTCCCCACAAGACAGGGTGATCTCCTGTCCTTAGCCCAGCTCTGTGATGCAGCTGGAACCAATTGTATCAGCTCTGCTCTTCCACTGGACTATTTCAGTGGCGTGGAGAGGGGGGTTTGCTGCTTGGGTAACAGCCTATCCTCCATATTAATCTACGTGGGCCTTCGTGCTTCGCATGCTACATCGAGCACGATACCATAGTCTTTTGAGACTGATGCATGCCAATACTATTCTATACTAATAGAAACACCATTGTGTTCAATGGGTCTTACACCCAGGAAAGTGTCTTTAGGATTACTGCCTTAGTGGATCAGCATGATTATATAAACTCGTATTCTCTCACTAGGGTAACCAAAACAAATTGTCATAGTAGAGACCTCTAAAAAAAGTATTTTGAAAAAGAAAATGTTCACACTGCTCTTGAAGCCAGGTTCTGAATTTTAAGCGTGATGCTAATAGATCCATCACACTGTATCTGAGTCATAAAGCTACAGAAGCATCTAAGAGCACAATCCTAACCATGTCTACTCAAAAGTAAGCCCCATTGTGTTCAATGGATGTTACTCCCAGGAAACTGTCTTTAGGATTGCAGCCTAATTTTTCTTAAATGATACAATGTGGATTGTTGGTGCCAAAAAGAATGGAAAGTGAAGGGGAGTTTTCACAATGACTGTTTTCAGATTGAAAACAAAGGATGTTGTCACAAAGCTCTAACAAAAGTTATGCATACTTGTGATGATTGTGAACCCCTTGTTCAGTTCTTCCTTTTATTTTCTTTTAAGGAAAGAAACTTGCCTGAGGCAGCATAATTGCAGAATGGCTGCATTGGCCAGGCAAACAGGTTGTTTTGTATCTTCTGCATCTGATTTCTCAAAAAAAATAAGTGCTAGTAAGTCCATCTCTTATAAATGGTAATAGCCAACTAATTTGGCATCCAACTTCAACTAAATAGGTCAGCGGGTATACAGTCATAAAGCATCCAATGACATCATCAAACCTAGGACTCTTAAGATCAAGCCAAAGGATGCTTGCATACTTTCTGACTTAATTCCCTCCAAGAATGCGCAGTCAAGTTCTCACCTGCCTCCTTGAGGATCAGAGAAATACAATGAACTCCTCAAAACTTCTACTGAAGTTAGGAAAAAATCTGAATCAAAGCCATCCATTTGTCTTTCTCAGAATATAAAAGGCTCTTAGCTGTGAATATAGAGGGGAAAACGTGAAAAAGAATAAAACTGAGGCTGGTCTATGCATGCAACAAGATGGATCACACTACTGTACTCCAACATATGGGAAGATGCCACTTCTAAATGCTTCTCCATGTTAACTACGGTCAATTTCCCAGAAAGATTTTCTTGCCTATACAAAAACTAGCCTAGGTAGGAGGAAGGTTTTAATCGAGCCATTTGCCTGATGTGCTTGTTTTCTGTTTACAAGGAGTTTTTAGTAAAACTGAACATTAAAAATTAGGTTTGATTTGTGTAGTCCATTCTGTCACCACTACATTCGACAACCTCATTCTGGCAAATCTGCAGGGCTAGAGCTATGTGGCGAGGCATGACAGGACTTACTTTGCATGAAGTAATACATCAGAGCACTTCCCCCACCGGATAAAATTCCCAGATAAATAGCCATTTGCTGAAGTTTTCTCAAGAACTCTGACATGTTTTGTTCCCTAAGGGAAAGAGGGAAAAAATAGTCTTATTGTACACAGGCAAAACAAGGGAATTCTGCCAAAGCCTTTTCAATATTCCAGCAAAACAGGCCTGAATGAAAACCCTTTTGGGGGCTTTCAAAAGCAGTTTTGGGGGCCCTGCCATTCACTCCGAGGAAATCCAGGGTAAGAACCGGGCAAGCTGGACACCTCAGCTCAAATATGTTTCTCCATTTCATTGAGGGATGCCACCGCTTCACTAATTGCCGAGGAGAAAATGACCTCCCTGGTGTGGCTGACAGCCAGAAATGTGGCATATTGTTCTTGCTGCTTCCCATACATGCTGAATAATACAGGAGAAGTATTCAGGCCTCCGGGAGCGGGTGGGGGCCGATTTACCTCAGCGTGAACTGCCACACTCTGTGAGGAAAGAGAGTAAACACCATAGGTGAATTTGGTGTGGAGGACTTGAGAAAACAAAGCCAGACCTAGTTACTTGGTTACCGGTAAAGCATAGGTGGTTGCGGCATTTTAGTGGCTTTAAATGTACGCACGCAAGTGGGGGAAGTGATAAACAGGAAGGTTTTGCAATGGTCTTTTTCCTCAGCCGTCTTCCTACTTTCACTCTGACTATTCGTGAGAAACACGTATTTGTCATCTGAATGACAAAGCAAAGTCACAATTACCACAGAGAGAGTTAAAGGGCAAAAATGCGCCTACCAGAAAATATCACTGATCAGTCAAAAGAGAAAAAAAAACACACATTCTCACCCCCTCATAGCCTTTCCCATAATTATCATATTGCAAACACTGTGATAATGAAAGGATCTTGTCCTCCCTCTATTTGATGCCAAGCAGGGCTTGGATGTCTACTTTTGTGTTATCAAGCTCTTCACTTATCCATCTTTAGTTTTATGAATCACCCACACCAGAAGTCTCCAAACCCTGGATCAGTGGCCAGATGTGGCCCATGGTGAGCCTCCAACCGTTCTGCAGCCAACTTCTGGTCCCCTATGAACCTATGACCAAACATGACTGGAGATGTGATGGTGAGTGGGGGAAATGGGGTTTTCCCTCCATATAAGTGTGTGCTTTATTTCTTGAGCTGTGTGTTAGTACTTGAAGAAAGCCTGAAAATTTGAACCCATTTACCTATATTCATTAATCTAAGATATACCTCTAATCTGTTTAATTTAAATTTTATATTTAAAATATTTTTCTTGCCCTCAACACTGTGCTAGGTATTTGATGCAACCCTTTGGCCAATAAGTTTAGGGACCCCAGATCCATAACAAAGCAAATTCCATTGCCTTCAGTACAATGGCTTACTTGGAAATATTAAGAACACCTCAAAGTAGTGCAGCAGTGATGGGATTCAAAGAAATTAAGAACCGGTTCTGTGCCCATCTGGCAGCCACTGTTAAATGGCTATTTTAAAACTTTATATGTCCTATCTCTTGTTAACAACCGGTTCAACAGAGTAGGTGCGAACCTACTGAAGCCCACCACTGCAGTGCAGGTTTGCTAGACACTTTTGAGAATAAAATTGCTTTATTCAGCTGCTACTAATTTAATAATTCAATCTATTGCAATGTTCAGTGTTGATATCATCAACCTTTAATCTTTCCAGAGAGGTTCTCTGAATTAGTGACTGGAATGCTTCCAAGTCTCCATCCCTACTTGGAGGATCAATTCAAACAAGTGGATACTGGGTTATTTCTACTCCTTTGAAGGATCAGGTACACCTACTGGAGAGAAGGTCTTTGTGGTAGAGGTAGAGGTCTTTGTGGATGTTGTTCCAAGGAAGAGGTTGCACTGGCAGGGTGTTGCGCATGGGGGGAAGTTGCGCATGGGGGGAAGTTGCGCATGGGGGAAAGTTGCGCATGGGGGAAAGTTGCGCATGGGGGAAAGTTGCACACGGGGGTAAATTTGCGCACGGGGGAAGATGTGCACGGGGTATGATGTGCATGGGGGAAGTTGCAGGGGAAAGTTGTGCATGGGGGATGTTGCGCATGGGGGATGATGTGCATGGGGGATGCTGCACATGGGGGGGAAAGTTGAGCATGGGGGAAGTTGCGCATGGGGGATGATGTGCATGGGGGAAGTTGCCAATGGGGGATGATGCGCATGGGGGGATGATGCGCATGGGGGAAGTTGCGCATCAGGGAAAAGTTGCGCATGGGGGATGATGTGCATGGGGAAAGTTGTGCATGGGGGAAAGTTGTGCATGGGGGATGTTGCTCAAGGGAGAAGTTGCGCATGGGGGATGATGCGCATGGGGGATGATGCGCATGGGGATGATGCTCATGGGGGATGATGCTCATGGGGGATGTTGTGCATGGTGGGATGATGCTCAAGGGGAAAGTTGCGCATGTGGGGAAGTTGCGCATGGGGGAAAGTTGCGCATGGGGGAAAGTTGCGCATGGGGGATGATGCACATGGGGGGAAGTTGCACATGAGGATGTTGAGCATGGGGGAAAGTTGAGCATGGGGAAAGGTTGCGCATGGGGAAAAGTTGCGCATGGGGAAAAGTTGTGCATGGAGGTTGATTCGCATGGGGGAAGTTGTGCATGGGGGGAAGTTGTGCATGGGGGGATATTGCACGTGGGGGGACGTTGCATGTGCGGGGAACTTGTGTGTGGGGGAACGTTGCGTGTGGGGTGTTGATGTGCCTTAGGGGATGGCGTATGGGGAAATGTTACTCCCACAATGCGGGTACACTTTTTCCTAGTTAAAGATAAAATCTAAAAACACATAGAACAACAAGCCTTGCTGAGGAAGAATCAGCATTGCTTCTGTAAGGGAAAATCTTGCATCACAAAACCTTTAGAATTCTCTGTATTTAAAGAGATTAAATACAAAAATTAAAAGAAATTAAATTTAATTTTTAAATTAAATTATGCCATCAGGCATGTAGATGTAGGAGAACCCCTGGGTATTATATAGGTCCAACTTTGTTATACACTGATTTTTTTATGTACAGATTTAACTCAACATGAATGGCCACTGTAAATCAGTTTTAAAAACTGCTTTTCTACTGTTGTAGACAAGTAGACATCAAGCAATCATT
The DNA here is from genome assembly GCA_030015325.1 of Cryptoblepharus egeriae. NCBI lineage: Eukaryota > Metazoa > Chordata > Lepidosauria > Squamata > Scincidae > Cryptoblepharus > Cryptoblepharus egeriae. The sequence goes on from JAREYC010000004.1 coordinate 52,844,846, forward strand.
TTATTTTTCAGTAACAGAATCAAATTCCTGCAGATACTGAGGCACTACATTATTCAATTAGGTGCAATAGATGAGCAAGAAACTTGGAAATAGGTCTTTAAACCTATTTTTCCAGTGTTTTCTTAAAACACTGATGTTTTTATCCACAGAGGTTCCAGAATGGAACCCTATTGGATAACAAGGGATACCTGTACATCCATATTTTCAGAAGACATTTGATACAGTTCCTTCTCTAAAAGCTGCTGAGTCAGGGCACAATCAAGGCATGATGACATTATTATGGAATCGGGTATTAATGGAATGTTTTTACAATGGAGAGAAGTGAAAAACAGTATGTTTTGGGATGTGTCCTGGCATAGATGCTTTTCAATCTGTGGCCGTGTATGACAGGTTGTTGTTTTTTTTTTGGGGGGGGGGGGAGTTTTGCCTATCTCAGACTGGCAAAAGAGGGATGATATGTTCAATATGTTTCATGCATTAAAAATTTGTCACTGTGGTATCTTTGCTGGATGGCGAGAATAAATAGAAGTCCAGAGGCAGGGGGAAGAGCAGTGAGTTGCAAGTATGCTGGTGCAGCATCTGGTGGGCCAATGTGAGATACAAGAAGCTGAACTAGATGGGCCTTTGGCTCTATCCAGTGGAGGCTCACACACACACACACACACACACAGACAGAGAGAGAGAGAGAGAGAGAGAGAGAAGTGAATAATGCTTCAACTGTGCAACTTCATTTCAATAGGGCCTTCCTAGGACATATTCCTAATGCATAATATCTCAAAGGATGGTAGCAAAGCAATTCTAATTAAAGAGACATAGCATGAAGCCATTTCCAAGATGTGCTAAGCAAAGCGATGCAACCCTTTGGCCAAAATAATGAAAAGCTTCCGAGATCAAGTCTTGCTTCACTTGATGAGTCATATTTGAATAAGAGCAAATGCTAGTACAGGAACTCTGTCCTTAGCAATCCTGAAGCTGTGAAGAAACCAGGATCATAATTATTGGGCAAGTTTTCTTGGCCCAAAAAGAAAGGATTGGTGTAGTGGCCCCCATCGTCTGTCTTTGAGTAGAATATTCTCAATGAAAACTCAACATGCAACCACTATCCTTAAATATTTTTTAATCTCTTTTAAAGATTCAGCAGGAAAAATTAATGCAAGGATAGATTGGCCCATTATATTGTGCCATACCTTCTCAAATTCTCTGCTACAGATTCCTTGATCTTCTTGGCAAAGGACTAATTTTACACCAGAACGCCACACAGTAATTTTCAGCTTCTTTGAAGCAACTCTGGAAAAAGTATTAAATGTTCTTCATCTGTATGGAAGAAAGGAAAAGATAAACTTGAAAGATGTACATCAGGGGCTAAGAAAAGTTATCTGCTTACAAACCCTACACCACTACTGCATGTCACAATCTCCATGCCTATGGTTTTATTCATGCTTCCAATCTCTGCAATCTTTTCCCACTTGTGAAATATCTTGGCATTTTGTTCATTCAAAGTGTGTATCTTCTTGTCCATTCACAGCCCAAGATTGGGATAGTAAACTTGTTTTCTAGACGGACAATTGAAGCACATAATGTAAGGATTTTATTCATATAAAAACAGGGTCTTAACATGAAGTTTAAAGGATCATTTTCTATGTTTGTCCAAGATGCTAGCTGCAGGTGATAAGGACTAACAGGAAAGTGAGTACTGTAAATTAAATATCTTCATGTATGGAATTCAATGGCAGAAAGCATTTTGTGATGACTGCTATAGCCACAAATATTCAAACACTTGATTACTTCAAGCTTCCTATTACCTTAGTTTCTCATCACACCTTTTCCATATTCTAGTCTTCTCTGCAGACTGTTTCCTCCAACCTCCCACAGTGATATTTTATGCTCACCCCTTGTAGTAAGATGTTGCACAAACTATAAATGAATGTAGTAAGATGTTGCACAAACTATAAATGAATTTGTGCTGACAAGCTCTAATCGCTTTCATGAACCCTAAGTAGCTTTTCCACATTTTGAGTCTCCAACAAAACTAAAACAAGACATTATGATTTCAATACCCAAACCATGAATCAACCTTTCTAAACGAAGTTCACATCTTTTCTTCACACCTCTGTTACCTACAGAAAGTCAGTGTCATGGCTGACTCAGAGACAAACATAAGACCTATGTGTAGAGGAAGACAAACACAGTAGGATAAACCTCTTTCTTGAATTTTGATCCTCTTTTTAATTAATTCCATGTAAAACAACCCAACTCCCCCATTTCCATTTCGACCTCTTTCATCTCAGTGATGCCAACTACCTAAGTTCTTTCCCTCAGGCCCCCATAGTTAATCCAACTCCACCCTTATCTGGGACACCTTTTGAAAAATCAGGAGTCTCTGAAGATTATAGCCTGATAAATACCGAGCTATAGGAAATCTTGCCCTACAATCCAGAGTAACTACAGGAGCATGTAAGAGACATTACATGCACCCGTAGTTATGGCACCACCTATTGAAAACCTATGGGAAATTCATATTGCAATCCAGAGTAAATTGTTCTTACACCAGAGCAAGGACTTCCCATAGTTACTCTGGATTGCGCCTTTAGTGATATTACAGACCATTTTCTAAAAAGAAAGACATCATCAGAACATCTTCCAAATACATTCCTTCATGGTATCATTGAAACCTATGTCTTAGAGAAGTGAGGAAGAATGGCTCATATCCTTTGACATTTTGGCGCTTCCCAGCTGAGGAAACAGTAGCGGTGCTATTATTTCAGTTGTGTCTTGTATTTTACATATTTATCTGTAAAGAAGATAGCTATATTTACAGACATCAGATGGAAAGGCATTTTCATAACACAATGTATGCTTTGGACAATCTAACCACAATTCCCTAGGAAGAGAAAGCACTCATTATCAGTAAGCACTTCTGCTTGTGACAGCAAAAAGGATTTGGTACTTTAAAAAAGTCAATAATACTTAAAATTTAAATGAAGCAACATTTACTGATGCAAAAATACCTGCATGTGTACTGTACATAAGTTTATTAGTACTTATATTCGTACAACTTTTAAAAAATGGAAATGTCAAAGTTACCTAAATTGTTCCTTGCACTGAATTCAGGGCTGAGTGAAACTACATCCTTCCCAGCTCACAGCCTTGTTCATCAGTAACATGATGAACATGTTATCATCATGTGCCCTTTCCAGCAATTCTTTGAGAGCCACTTGCCCAAAATAGGTGCAAATTACAGTATTCAGCTGGATCATAGATTTTTGGGTTGAGATCATGTTCTTTGTGGATGCTCAATGCCACATTTGTTTAATTTGGTTGCATGTTCCAGAAGGAGCACAGAAAACAATACCTCACTCTGTTTTTGGCTTCTTGATGGCACAATGTAACCACAATGTAATATTGGCTTAATAAAAGCACCTCCAAACCAAATCAAAGTGAGGCAATATTTGCCTTTATTCTGTCTTTGCACAGGTGAAAAAGATGCTGAACAGCATTTGCCATTAGCCAATAATTATTTCATTTTCAAGCAAGGTGGATGCAGGCAGCAAAGGAGAAGAAGACAAGGTGAGTGAGTTTTGACTGGGTGAACCTTTCAATTTCCCCAAATTCTCCCTTTTTCTGATGAAAATTTTAAGAATATTCTGTGCAGGTTTATTTATACTGGAAGAAAGCCATGACCACAAATATCTTTAGCAGAAGACTAAGCAGAACACAACTGCTTCCAACCATGAGAGATGAAGATTTCCGTAGGCAGATTCTCTTACTTTTCCTACTGTCTGCTTTGCTTTGGGACATCCTATTATTTTGTTGTGCTTTGGGACATCCTATTATTTTGTTGTGCTTGGTCATACTTATGACTTATATGATTAGCATTCAGATTAGTAGTTACCTTTAACATCAGGTTTAGGTTAGCAGTTATATACATCTGAATAATTTAAAGATAGTCCCCTGCAGGTTGCCCTGATAGTTGTGACTGACTCTTGGAAGCACTGCTCATCCCCGTTTCTAGAGCCATACAGCCAGTGTTGTCCAAAGACTCCTCCAAGGACATGAGGCCTGCATGCACATGGAATGCTGTTTTGCAAGCTTTTGAACTGCTAGGTTAGCAGGAGCTGGGCTAAGGATGGGAGCATACCCTGTCTTGCAGTACTTGGGTCTCAAACTGCTAACTGACAGGCACAGTGCTTTTAACCTCTAAGCCAACTGCAGCCAGTGGGTTCTGATCCAGTGGAGGCTCTTCTTATGTTCTTATTGGTTCAGTACTATGCTTTGCCAGCTGCTACTGTTCTAAGTGATCATCCAAAGTTTTTTTTTTAAAATCTTTTGGTAGTCATCACTAGTATTTGGTCAAACATGTAGGGTTTTAGCTTCATTTTTTTTTAAAAAGCACCCAAAACTGAGCTCCGTTATCTTGGGATGCAGTATTCAGTGATTATTCAGCAAGATTTACTATACAGAACTTCAGTGTGGTTCCATTTTGGATAGGTCTGATTTTATTCACAGCTAAAGGGCAAAATAAAAGTGATAAGTATACTTGCTTGAAAAAAAAACAAGCAGTCTCAACACACGCTAAAGCAGTCAGATGCCTTTAAGTCAAATATAGGGCATCAGTGCATCTTTTGGAGGCAGTTGAAGCATATAAAACCCTTCTTGGCACTGCGCCACCGATTCGCAATACAGTCAAGCTCCCGCCTGTGAACTGTGGCCTTGTAACCAACTTGACAGCAAATATTGTTCTACATTTATTAATACGCAACATGCTGTTTGCCATTTCCAAAGCTGGGCCTCAGCTGTCCTCAACCATTGCTACAAAAGTGTGTCAGATAATTGCCTGGTTGCTCTGTAGATAATAAATAAATATGTGTTTTCAATGAACTGCTGTCATATCCTTTTAGGATTCAGGTTTCAGATTGCAATAGCTACTGCCAAGTAGCTTGAAATCCCAAGCATGTTTTTTTTTTCTCTCCAAACAAACTTTATTTTTCTTTGTCTTATAATGCAAACTCTGCCCTCTCAGAAGCTCATATAAACAAAAAGGTTAATTAAATTCAGGAACTGTTTCACATTTCTTTGAATTAGATGTCCAATAGTCTATCCCATCATTTTTTAAGATCAAGAAGTCATTTTTCCTTCTTTTTAAAGGGTTGACTGCACACTTCAGTGATGACTGGGCATCCCTTCTCTCTACTTTCCTCCATCTGTTTCACAGTGACTCATTGAAATCAGTGCCATTACAGAAAGACAACATGGCCAAGCAGACCAATATAGCTTGTAGCTTGTTTGTATTCATCACCTGGGTCCACTGAAAGCTATAGCCTACCTGCTGGGATTGGCGTGCTCCAGCCTACTGGGCATCCAAGTCCACCAGACCAGGTCAGAGAGCAGTTAGAGATCCCTACATGGTGAAAAACAATCTAATAAGATGGACCAATTATCTTACTAAACTTTGGTGACTTTGGGTCAAGCCCAAAGATGCTTATGTGATCTTGTTCTCTCAAAGTGAACCTGTGGATGGCCTCCCTCACTGGGAATCAAGGAGATTTAATTGGTATCTAAAAACCTGAAGCCATAAATTAAATACAGATAGAGATCAGTGAGCTGAGGAACATTAGGGAATTATTTTGGTTTTAAGCTTGCCTGTAATCATCTGCTTATATTGTTGCTAAGATCTTCACCTGGGCACTTCTACCTCAAAGCCATTTTCTAAGACTGATTTTACTTTACTATGATGCACTATTTTTGTATTTTTAAAAATGGCTTTTATGTTTTAACCTTTTACTTGTGACTTGTTGCCAGAGCTTTATTTTAGGCCTCTTGGACACATATTATGATACTATGCCATATTGGCCACATACTTTGATTTTTAAGGGCATTCTTCTGTGCCTGGCTTTGTTCATACAGTAGTAATAGAGTAGGAGGCATCAGCTCTCTTCCCCCAACACCACTTTCATCTCATCACAGAACCCAAAACTACTTAGCAGGCAGAAGAAAAAATCAATAAAGAGAAGGATTTGGCAGCTCAGTATAACAGGAAATTATTTGCATTCTCAGCTTCAAATCAATAATCTTTCTTCCACTGCTCCAACAGGAAATTATAACCTTTGCAAACATAATCTGGAAAGTTATCTTCTGCAGTTATTCTGCACATGTTTCCCCCTGAAAAATATCCATTTCTGCTTCCTTGGCAGCAGGTCAATACTTGTCTCGCTGATGACTCCACATCTAGTCATTGAAAACAAGAATCACTCAGGGCTGTCATCCCCATATGGCAGCACTACCATTTCCTCCTCACCCCCCCACACAATTTCTGCACACACTCTATCCTCCCCTCTGTTTTGATATTAAACTCTAAAATAGTTCTCCTAATCCACAATTTCTTGCAGAACATCTATAGTTTACTTAACATAAATTGGATTGTCCCTTTTTCTGAAAACAACATTCATACAGAGGGACACATGATAGAATATATCAATAAGGCTGCAGCTTAGCAACAATCTTCAGAAACAATACTATAAAACTAGTTCAGATGACACAGCTGATGAACTGTTTCATCATATTTAATCTATTTCATCAAAAGCATAGGGTTGCAACCACATAAACTGACTGTGCAGTCCTAAATTGCAGTGGAGCTGGTAGGCTGACATGACTGCCTTACACCCAGCACTTCATGGGGACCGCTGCCATGCTACCGGGGCAAGAGAAAAACTTTTCCCCTGTGAGCTGATGCACCTACATGTACCAGCGCAGCTTATTCAGAGGAACATGCAAACATGCTTTATGGCACATTTGCAACACTCCTGGACTGACACAAGGGACTTGTGCCAGCTTAGTGCAATCTTAGATTGTGTCCTCGGTCACAGAAAGTATTCATTTATCATTCAAATAAATGAATGAGATTTAATTTACCAATCCAATGAGAAATCAATGAGATTTAATTTGCCAAACGTCCCATCCAATGCATGGTCTATGGCAGTGCATTACAACAGTCACTGTTGTAACACTTGTATCAGTATATGCCAGTATATACAACAAATGTATAGACTCTCCTGGGTCAACACCACCTCACAAGCCCTGCCTGTAGCACGTGCTTTGATAGGCTGTCTGAACAGCTTAAACTGGAGAGTGATAGAATTGGGCCATTTGTCACAGTCTTAACTTCTGTACACTGAGCAGAGATAACATCCCCAGGTCTCTTCCAACTTTATGAAGACAAGTTCCAACTCTATGAACTTGTCTCATTGATCTCAATGGTTCATCAGATCAAATTCATCTTCTTTCAATGTAAGGCAAAGGTCCCCCCTCTCCCCGCAGGTTAACTGCCAGTCATTTCCAACTATAGGGTGCGGTGCTCATCCCCTTTTACAAACCTTTAGAGCCAGCATTGTCCAAAGACACTTCCATGGTCATGACTATATGCCAAGGTGCACAGAAAACTGTTACCTTTGCCACCAAGGTGGTACCTATTTCCTATTTATCTACTTGCATTTACATGCTTTTGAATTGCTATGTTGGCAGGAGCTGGGCTAAGGACAGGCGCTCCCCCATCTTTTGGGGATCCGGGTCTCAAACCCTGGCCTACTAGTTATCTAGCACAGTGTCTTAACCACTTGTGCCACCACAGCCCATTCGGTGTAGCCCGTTGTGTTTGAGACAAGGTTCTGTTAATGCAAAATCTTTACCTGTAGTAGTATGCATTGTGGTGATTCCTTCCCGCACTGTTTATTTCCCAAAAGCAGGTCTTCACTTAATGTTGCAGACAATAAAAGATGAGCAGGCACATATGCCCTAAACCTTACAAAAATTTTGACTTGGGTTGCAATCCTGACTATTCTTTCCTGGGAGTAAGTACTATTGAACACAATGGGACTTCTGAGTAGACATGCTTAGGATTGCACTGTCAATGCCTGAGGGCAGAACTGAACCAATTTTGTTTAAGTCTAGATTTCTGAAGTGGAAGAATGGTCTATTGCACTTCAGACTGAAGTTGGAGCAGGACCATATTTCAGTGTTTCCCAAGTAAAAATGAAATCCTGGCATGTAACACAGGAAAGGTTGGGTTCTGCTACAATTTCCCTGCAATACTAGTTTTCTACATGCAGAAAGAATTTTTTAAAATTATGTTCCACTTGCACCTTTAAGTGGTACAGTTCAGAAAGATTTACCATTTCATCTGCTATATGTGATGTCAGGCTGTGAGACGAATTTGCTTCTGTCCCATTACTGACATTAGTCTGGGAGTCCTAAGCAGATGTCCAAGGATATTACTGCAAAAAGAAGGGAGTACCAAATTGTACACCTAGGGCTTGGCTAACTCACGCTGCTTCGCACAGTGCAACAAGAAGAGTGTTTCTCTTTGAAAAACAGGTTTTATCATTTTGGCAACTTTTTCCATCGAACAAATACCCTGTCACAAGATTAATTAAATTAATTAATTGTTCATCATCATAGGTGTACTGATCTCCTGTGTGCTTGGCTGGCACACTGCTGTTCCTTTCATCTTATTAGTTTACAGAGCTCCAGGTGCACTCCCTAGGTGAACCATGCCAAACAGGGAACAAAGAAAACAAGTAGTTGGGAGGGGTTTTTAATATGTTACTACAGCATGTCTTTCCACTCAAAGTCTGGATACAGGACTGACTGGCTCCGTGGCTACTCTGGTCCTGATCTAGATAATCTCTTCTTGACAACAAGGTTGCCATTTATTTTACTGGCCCTTGCTCCTGTGCTTTCGACATGCACTCTGATGCTAGCCATGAGCAGGTGACAGTTTTTTCCATGTCATGAAATGCTAATTGCCCAATTCCTCCAATCCAGCTACCCCTTTTGGGATTTTTTCCCCAGTTAAAGTCCTTGTGTAAAGGCAAAGTTCTTGTGCTTTTAACAATTGCACAGAAGTGGAAATTCAATAGATGGCATATTCCCTGACAGGACAGAAGCGTCATACAAGTACCTGCTGAATTTCTATCTATCGCACAAGTAAGGTAGCCCGGTCAGAAAAATAAGTCAAAGATATCAACCTTATCCAGAAACTACTTATTTCAGAGTAGTCCCAAGTGATGTAAATGAAACTCCAGGAAATGAGGCTTGAGGTCTGCAGTCTTCCATTTTTCTGCATCACACACACACACACACACACACACACACACGAGTCCATGCCATAAATTAGGCGAGGCTGGATAGGTAGCTCTGTAGATGGGCAGCAATTTTGATACCTAAATAAAAGACTGTAAAGCTTCAACATCAGTGATAGCTTTGGAATAGAAACTGGAACTACAACAAGAGATGCCACCCTGACCTACCCAATACTGAGAAAACCTCAGTCTAAGTCTAGAGGTGGTGAAGGGTGTGTGTTGTGACTAATGCTCCTCAATTGGAACTTAGACTTGGGTTGATTTTGTGAAGTCATCAAGCCCCTTGCCAGAGCTTGCACAGTTCTTGCCCTTTTAAGGCTGTGCAGTTTTTGCCCAGTATGCACCAACTGGCTCATAAATATGTTGTGAAACTGCCGACAAACTGCCGCTTCAAAACGTATACTGTGCTCCCTCCTGCCACTCTTTCAGACTACTTCTGGAAGAGGCAGCACACGCACCTCCCATGTGAGTTATGTTTACAAATGGATTATAAACACCATGTGGAGAAGAATGTAAAGCTTGAGTGCACTTCCCAAGGAAAGTTTTCAATATCCTGAGTTATAGCTGATTCAGAGGCACAATATTAGATCAAGAAACATATTACAAATTCAGTGCCAATCATTTGTCTCAGTTCTTATTTAACAATTAGCGAAACATACTCGATTTGTGGGAGTAAAATACACCCAAATTGCAGGAGTAAAATCCCCCATCTGAACATCTTGGTGAACTTGGTGTACAGTTGTTGACTTGGTGCAGGATGATCAAGTAAAAGAGCCCAATCCAATCCATGAAGTAACTTACTTAGAAGTAAGTCCCATTACAGTCAATTCGACTTACTCCCAGGAAAGAGTGGATAGGGTTGCAGCCTTAACACTCCTTCTAGGACTATTATCAAACATACGGGAGAAACATCTGCTTTATGCATCCATCTTTATAATTATTATGAAACAGAATGACAGGTGTGCACACAACCTGGCTTCAGGGCTGACGGCAGCTGCTGACTTGCATTTCTGCTAATTAAGGATTTTGATAAGGATCAGGGACAAAATGGGAGATGCATTACTGCAGTGACCCCTTGGTGTGGCAGGGCTATTTGCACACAATGTGTCCTGGAGTTAAATTTAAACCATTCTTTTGCAGATCTTGGCAGCTTACAGATTTGTTTTGTCTTTCTGATTCCCCATCACTTTAGGAGCCACTATTTTTATAGTCAAAAGTCAGGAAACCTTCCTCTCATCACATAGAACAGTGTACAATCCAGTCCTAAGCATGCAGACTTGGGAGTAAGCGCCACCAAATAGACATGACAGTTTCTCCCACATCAGTGAGAAGAGGCTTGAAGCCTTCATGTGGGAAACCACAAAACAGTGGCTAGTGTTTGTACAGGCCCTTTTAAATATATATTATTCCAACCGCGAGTCATGGTTGTACGATGTGGTAGCAAGTAGCAAACACACCTAATTGAGCATCTATGGCTCACAGAAAATTGCCATGGGAGTGTGCTGGGATTGCTATGCTATCTTCTCCATCTTATTAGAACACAGAAATCAATCCCTATTTCATGTTCACAGATGACTGGCCCTCAATGTGGACATTTTGTCTCTCTTTTCTATCTTTTTTTCTTTTTTTGCAATAGGAAGCAAACAAAAGCGGCCAGTAATTTTAAGAGTTTACCACAAACTGCTTAATTTAAGGGCACCTTGGAAAGAGCTCACTTTCAACAGTCAGCTCATTAACCATGATTCTATATAGGTCACTTGTGTTTTACGGAACTCATTTATAGCTGTGAGAAATAAATGACTCATTTAAAATGGACAGGAACATTTTAATTAGTCCCCTGGTCATAATAATGAAGAAATTACTCCTCCCCCTCCCCCAACACACACAATAAGCACCTTTTTTAAAGTGAAAATGTTAAGTCTATTAGGAAGGAAAAGCAGATTCAGAAGTAATTCCATTGTCTCAAAGTGGGATAATGCATTTTGTGTTTGGACAGATGGAATAATTTAACATGAAAACCTTAGCTAGGCTTTATCTGCTACTACTTCTCATTACACTACATTTTAAGAATGCATTTAATAAATTCTCTCTTGCTTCTCTAAGACTGTTCAAGCAACATCCTCCATAAATCCAGTTTTCCTTAGTCTTTTCAGTTTCAAGCTGCCTTTGTGGCAGAGTAAAATGAAATGCTCTTTTCAGGTAAGTGAATGTTTTTTTAACGTGAGTAGTTTTAATCAGAAAAGACAAAGATTTATAGAAGTCACAAGAACAGGAAATATCAAGGTTCTCAGACTCCAGTAAAGGAAACAATTTAGACATTAAATCACAGATTAAATTGTTTGGTTTTGATTTTTCCCCCCAACTGCCTGTAGCTGCCCAGGAACGGGCCGTATGGGGTGGGGGATAAATATACAGAAGGGAACATTGAAAGAACTCAGGAGATATGGAGTGTTTGCCTTTTAAAAAAAGCAAATGACTGTTTCTTGTTATCATTAGCATATATGCACCTTTCTTTTGTTTCAGAACATATAAAAGAATTAGAAATACCTACCAATACTGTATATACCAGCACATTTTGTTATTTTGTCTTACAAGGGTATCATTTTCTAGATTGAAATGTTTTGAAAACATTAATTTGATACCAAACGGAATTATTAGATGTGAAACTATTAGTCAGCACTTCTAGTGCTTGTGCACCCCTGGGTGGCTCTCTTCATTTTTTCCCACATGACAGAAATTCCTCAAGGCATTTCCTCAAGGACTTTCAACGAGATATCTCCTGGCATGGACAGAGAGCATTAACCTCCTTCAGGAGGAACAGAAAGATGCCTCATCACATGTCTGATCAAGTACATTTGTAACTGATTCTGATAAAGTACATTTGTATTTCTTACAAGTCTAATTAATCTACTATGGTTGTTTTATTAAACCACCTGTATCTTCTGAAATACGAGTCATTATTGGCAGGCCAAGATAACTCTGAAATTTCTTTAAAATTCTGTTTAAACTACTGGAAATCTAGGTGCCAGCAGTGATTGACTGGACCTTTGCCCAGCTTCAGATGATGCACCAGCTATAGCCTGTTTTTGTCTTAAGCAGACCTTGCCACTGTCACTGATGCCTTAATCACCTCTCAATTAAACTCTTGTGCTCTACATAGGACTACCTTTAAATGCTATTTAGAAGCTTCAGTTGATTTATCAACTGTGAGATCATAAATAGGGGTGAGGTTTTACAAATTACGCCATAACCTTCCACACATAAGGTTAAATTTTCAGGGAATTTCTCCTGCATGTCCAACGCGTGTTGGATTGTAAGAGGGCTCTCTGTTGGTGTCAGTTAAAAAATGTAATTTTTAAATTACATTTAATATAATAAAGATATTACAAAACATAAAATATAATCTACAGTGGTGCCTCACATAACAAGTTTAATTTGTTCCAGAAAAATGCTTGTTATGTGAAACACTCTTTAAGTGAAGTGGATTTTCCCATAGGAAATAATGGAAAATCAGATGATTGGTTCCATAAAGCAGGCCTCCATCGGTCTTGAAAGACTATGGTATCGTGCTCGGCACTGCATACGCTGCATGCAAAGCACGAAAGCCTGGGTTAGATTGTTATGGAGGATAGGCTGTTACCCAAGCAGCAAATCCCCCCTCTCACGCCACTGAATTAGTCCAATGGAAAGGCAGAGCCAATACGATTGGATCCAGCTGGCGTCACAGAGCTGGACTAAGGACAGGAGCTCACCTTGTCTTGTGGGGCCGACCCGGGTCTCGAACCTTGGCCTGCTGGTTAACAGGCACAGCGTCTTAACCGCTTGCGTCACCCACCCAAATATTCATATAAAAATATTAACTGGATGTAAAAATGATGACAAAACACTGGAATTGAAGTCAAAATATGCATTCAGTGTGCGTGATCCTATGAAATCTACTTAGGCTGCAATCCTAAAGACACTTTCCTGGGAGTAAGCCCCATGTAACACAATGGGGCTTACTTCTGAGTAGACATGGTTAGGAGGCTGCAATCAAAGATACTTTCCTGGGAGGCTTACCTGGGCTGCTGCTGGAGGTTCAAGGTGGCTGGTGGGGGCACTTGGGGGCAGTTAGGGGCAGCTGCCTCTGGCACCCCCGGGCAACTTCCCTCAAGTTGGGGGCAGTTAGAGGCAGCAGCGCTGGCAGGCAGCCTTTTTAAAGAGCCTCTGCACGGAGTGTCAGGGTTGCATAGCACACATGCCCATAGCATGCTTGCTTGTTAAGTGAAGCGGAACTTGTTATGTGAAGCAAGATTTATTGGAAATTTATACTTGTTATGTGAAATGCTTGTTATGTGAGGCTCTTGTTATGAGAGGTACCACTGTATATATAAATATATAAAACTGAAAAGTCACTGACTGTCTTACTGACTAACTCACTGACACACTCATCAACGTACAGCCAAAACTGCCAGGCCTAGAAGTGTGAAATTTGGGAAGGGTGTTCCTTCCATGATGAAGGCACCCACTAAGAACCGGTTTTCAGAAATTCCAACAGGAAGGGGGTGAAAGGGGGCGCAATGTATTTTCATCCCTATACAGTAATTAATAAAAATATACATTATTAATTATAATTATAATTTATAATTTGCACGTTGCTGACCCCTGCCATATTCCGTTGTCCTTATGCACTATCTAGTAAAATCTAAACACATGCTTGGATTGTAGTAGTATTCACATGTCAGACAAATATATGTTTTGTAGCTTCTACTGTGCAATGTGGAAAAAATTATCTTGATGTTCCTACTGATTCAGCTTTTTTCAATAAGAAATGAAATATTGGGCATTTGGCAGATCTGAGCACAAGGGACGACTGCCAACAACAAATTGATTCATGTTCAGATAATGTTTTATTTTGTAATGGGAAATTTCTGAATGACTGTGTTCTGGGTACAAGTGTTGCTGTCCTTGCTCCAGAAATTAATGTAACAAGTCCCATATGCTCCGAGTTTTCTGAAAGGTGCGTGTTTGTTTATTGTATGTGAAATCCATGTGTTCCTGAACACTGAAATGTTCACTGTATTCATCAAAATAGTCTGTGTACATTAGTCTGTAATGGAAAATACACATACTAAAAATATGACTCAGAAGTTCGGTTTTCCAGTGTGAGAGGGAGAAGAGGGGTGTTTAAGTAAAACAAGAGAAAAGCACTGTCTCCACCCTTGTATTTCAGACAAACTACTCAGGCTCTGGGACATCCTGCATATCTGGCCCTTTAAAAGCAGCCAGTTCAACAATGCAAACATTGATCAGCCTTTTGTAGTCGGCTGACTACAAGAAATCAACAATTCAGACTTATTATGGTTACTATGTTTCACCATGTCACACCTTATATTTATCTCCTACCCTGTACAGTAAAACCTTGGATTGCGAGTAACTTGGATTGAGAGTGTTTTTCAAGACAAGAAAACTTTTCTAATAAATTTTGTCTTGCAATACAGGCAATGTCTTGATAAACAAGCAAAAAATTAGTCCTGGCTGGGATACAGCCGGTTTTGGTGCTCTGTCAGCTCATGCTCTGCCTCTTTTGAGAGACCAGCTTATGCATATCTACTCTGAAGTAAACCTATTACAATCAATGGGGCTCTCTTATATGTAAGGGGGGCAATGGAAAGGAGCCTGAGAGACCTAATTTTGCATGTCTATTCTAAAGTAAACCCTACTATAATCAGTGGGGTTCACTCCTGTGTAAAGGGGCAGCCTGCAGCCTGAGCGACTTTAAGCACAATCCTAATCACGTCTACTCAAAAGTAAGCCCCATTGTGTTCAATGTGTCTTACTCCCAGGAAAGCGTCCCAAGATTGTTTTTAGGATTGCAGACTAAGTGCAGATCAATTCGTTTTATTTTTCTTGACATGCTGTATTATCTTTATTATTTTGTATTATATGACACTATTGTAATCATTTTTATATGAATATTTTTGTGTTGTGGAATGAATCATCTGAGTTTCCATTATTTCTTATGGGAAAATTTGCTTTTATATACAAGCATTTTGGATTACGAATATGCTTCTGGAACGAATTGTGCTCGTAAACCAATGCACCACTGTACTAAGTCTGAATTGCTTCTCCTGTCTAAGGGTGCAATCCAGAGTAACTACGGGGAGTCCTTGCTCCAGTGTAAGAACAATTTGCTCTGGATTGCAATATTAATTTCCCATAGGTTTTCATTAGGTGGTACAGTAACTATGGGTGCACATAATGTCTCTTACGTGCTCCCATAGTTACTCTGGATTGTAGGGTTAATGTGTGGCCTTAATATTACTCATCTATCACTTTGTGTTGCACACAGAAAATCAGGAATATTCTTGCATCGATGTGCAGGTTTTCTGTCTGCAGAAATGTATGTATGTGTGGAGGAGTATGCCATCTTGTATATGTGTATACAATTGGTGCGGTTATCCAACTCTAGCTGACTCTCCTCTTCATTCCACACTCTCACAGTGTGCCATCAAGAGGTCAGGAGAATTCTTGTCTCCATCCAAAGTCTCCCATTCAAGTTGTGACCGCAGTTGAACTTGCTTTGCTTTCTTTCAGGCAGGCACTGGCTCAACCACCAGACCACACCTACTGTCCAATAGATCCCATTAGTCCTCCACCTGCAGTCAAAAGTGGTTAACCCAGACACCAAGTACAAGCGTCAGTCATCCAAACAGCACCAGGGATACAAATCTGGCACCACACCCCTTCTCCATTCAACCCCAAATAGTCATCAGGAATATACTACTGGATCTAAGTGAAGAATAAACCCAGTTGGTATGGCATACATTTTCTCCCTACCCCACAACCCCACTCAACCAGAATCTGCTCTCTTGTAAAGAGTTTCACAGCCATTTGGAAAGGAGTACAAACAATTAAAACAAGGCTCAACCCCATTTTAGGTCAACACTAATTATGCTGCAATTGCTTGATTACAGGAATAAGTTCTACTAATGAAACTTAATGAAACTTACTTCTAAGTAGACACACCTAGGATTGCTACTGTTGTTTATGAATGACAAAAAGATTCGTAAGAGAGTATAAAAAGTTACCTTAATAGAAAGTATAATCTGACGGGCTTTAAGTTGGGACCTCCTTTAGAACCAATTGACATTGTTACAAAATAATAACAGCCCAATTCTATCCAACTTTACAGGCCTAGTACAGTTGTGCGAATGGGGTATGTGGCAGAGGGCAGTCACGGAACTTAAAGAAACATTTGTTCTCTTACCTTGGCACTGCATTGCATCGGCGCTGGAAAGTTGGAGAGGATTCAGCCCTAAAAATTATGAAAGATTATGAAATTCAGCCCAAATTTATGAAAGAGTTTGGAGAATATTAGCAAAAAAAAAAAAAACGTATAGGACCTGCAACAAATGCTGCATTGCCCGCAAGGCTAATAGCCACTTACCACAATTTGTTAATGGCTCCTACAGCCCAATTTTGCCCTAAGTATTGCTGCTGCTTCTTTTTTCCAACCAGCACCTCAACATTCCTGGGAGCCATTAAGAACAGCCAGTCCATGTCAGCCATCCGAGGACATATTTCCTTTTAATGTGCAAACATGCTTCAAAGTAAATAAGTGTTGCAAGTACTGCACATTGAAACCACTGCCCTAATTTGGGGTAACCCCCTTTTGCTTTCAATTCAATAGCAGACTCAATAGGCTAGTAGACTATTAGCACATATATTAGCTATTTCAGTTCAATAACAGGCTAATAGCCTATTAGCACATATATTAGGGCTAGGCGAACATTTTGATCTCCAGTGAAATTTCTCAGATCAAAATAACCCCAGAATGACCTTGAAAGTTTTTTTACACATGAGCTTTGTTTTCGGGAGTGAGGATGTTTTGGCATTTTTCATTCCAATGACATAAGATCCAGTTTAAATCTGCTGGTGCCTTAGCATGAGAAAGATACTACAGTGGCACCTCACATGACAAATGCCTCACGTAAAATATGTTTCACGTAACAAACAAAAATTTCTCTATTCTGCTTCATGTAACAAACTGTGCTTCATGTAACAAACACACTCGTTGGCAGTTGGGGCAGACGCACAGGCCAGCAGCCCTTTTAAACAGCGTCAGGGCTGCCTGGTGCACCTGCCCATAGCGAAAGCAACACTTCCACACTGTTCCTCCTGTGGCTGGGTGTCTGCTGGGCAGAGGGAGAGAAGAGCAGTGGAGAAGAGGGAAGCAGGTCAGGGCTAGCCAGCAGGGAGCAGGGAGAGAGAGGCTTAGGATGAAGAGAAGGAGAATGTGGGAAGACACTTTGAAGGTGTCTTTCACTACAGAAGAAAGTGTATTTGACTGCATGTTAAATGGGGTTTACTCCCATGTTTAACTCCCATCTTAAATGTTTAAATGTTTAACTCCCATGTTAAACGGGGCTTACTTCCAGGAAAGTGTCTTTAGGTTTGCAGCCTAATTAGACTTCATAGGGTCATGCACATTGAATACATGTTTTGAATTCAATTCCAGTGTTTTGTCATCATTTTTACATCCAGTTAATATTTTATATGAATATTTTTTGGGTTGTGGAACCAATCATCTGAGTTTCCATTATTTCCTATGGGAAAATCCACTTCATGTAAAGAACGTTTCACGTAACAAACATGCCTCTGGAACAAGTTAAATTTGTTACGTGAGGTACCATGGTATGCCACCACCTCAGGACAGGCAAATTATGCTATGCAATATAGAAACAATCAAGGTAAAATCCTTTGAAAATCACATTCACAAGTATCTCTGTTTGCAGAGAA
This sequence comes from Cryptoblepharus egeriae, assembly GCA_030015325.1. Taxonomy (NCBI): domain Eukaryota; kingdom Metazoa; phylum Chordata; class Lepidosauria; order Squamata; family Scincidae; genus Cryptoblepharus; species Cryptoblepharus egeriae. The sequence goes on from JAREYC010000004.1 coordinate 52,862,761, forward strand.
GAGCAGATCAGATTTAGGAAACATGTCTACTTGCAAGTCAGTCCCACTGGATTTACTGAGTCACTTAGCAAGTAAACGCACATCAAGGAATGCAGTAGGACAGCATTAGGCTACCCACATCTAAAAACAATGTTAAGACAGTTGCATAGCTGAGGGAGGTCACAGTACCCAGGTGGCACTCTTATGCGGGTGGCAATTCAGCCCATGCTATGGTGACCTTAAGGCTGCAATCCTATCCCTCTCTCGCTTGCAGCCAAACTGCTTGGATCGAGGTCACCTGCAATAGTTGCCAGCCTAGATCTGAGCAGAGCATGACTACACTACAAGAGGTTGTGGGGCGGGCAGGAGATCTTGCTCAGACGTGGAAGGCTTTGCTCCAATTGCACCAGAAGTAACTGCAGTGATATCACCCCATGACACTGCAATTACTTCTGGTTTGAAAGGGTTGGCAGGCTAAGTAGGCTGTCCCAGGGTGGCGTGCTGGTTAACTCCACTGTTTGGTCAAGAAGCATGTTTTCTTGCAAGCAAGAAGCAAGGACTTTAATTAGTTTAGAGATGTTTGGAGGGAGAAAGACTGAAACCTTTGAAGAAAGTGGGTAAACAGACATTTTCCTCCCTTCCTTATAACACCATACTTATAGGGTAACAGCCTATCCTCCATAACAATCTAACCCAGGCTTTCATGCTTCACATGCAGCGTATGCAGCACCGAGCATGATACCATAGTCTTTCAAGACTGGCGGAGGCCTGCTTTATAACACCTGCAGAACCCAAGGCCATCTAGTGAAACTGGTCTATATGAGAATCAACACAGGTGATGGAAGAACATTTTATAACAATTGCATAATTAATTGGAATTCTCCACAACATGTTGACAACTACTAGTTTAGATCAATTTAAAAAAGGTTTAAATTCATTGAGAACAATTCTATCAATGGTTACAAGGCTTTATAGTTAAATGCTATCTTCAGGAAAACAACATTAAAGAAATATAAATTTGAATCATCAGTCAATAAATAGTATTTATACATCACCTTATGTACTACTTCATTGAAAAGTTCACAAAGAAAAGAAAATAACTAATCATGTGGCTTATATTGATCCAATATAAGATCATAATTAGAGCAAAATAATAAAAAGACACTAAACATATAAGAGTAATCTCAACTTCACCACAAGACAATATAAAATAATTAGAGCTCATATAAATTTGTTTATTTTTCATTTTAAAATACAGGAAAACCTAAGATTTAGAGTAACTTGGATTGAGGTGTTTTGCAAAAAAAGCAACCATCTATATGAATTCTATATGTCCGTCTGTGTGTCTGAAACCCCTCTAACCTGGGCCACACTTGTTCTACTAGATATATATCTTTCTGGAATCAGGATTATTTCGTATATATTTTAACTTAATATACAAGCAATGTCTTGATAAACAAGTGAAAAAATAGTCCCAGCTGGGGTATGACTGGTTTCAGTGCTCTGCCGGCACCTGCTCAACCTCTCCTGAGAGACCAGCCTATGCATGTCTACTCTGAAGTAAGCCAATTACAGTTAAGGGGGCTCACTCCTACCTAAGGGGGGCAACGGAAAAGAGCCTGAGAGACCTACTCTTGCATGTGCACTCTAAAGTAGGCCCTATTATAATCAGTGGGGCTCACTCCTGTATAAGGGCTTAGAATGCAACCTAAGTGCACTATGTGCAAGTTAATTTGTTTTATTTTTCTTTATATTTTGTATTTTCTTTATTATTTTGTATTAGATGACAGAATTGTAATAATTTTTACAGGTGTCATCTATTTTATGCAATTTTTAAATATGTGATTATATATGAATATTTTGGGGGTGAATCGGGTGAGTATATATGAATCGAGTGAGTTTTCATGATTTCTTATGGAAAATTTGCTTTCATATACAAGCTTTTTGGATTACAAGCATTTTTTTAGAACTAACTATGCTCGTAAACCAAGGTGCACTGTATACCATTACATTCTATAAACAAACATTTAAAACATTCTTCAAGTGTATGAAAATAACATAATAAAATTACATTTCTCTGTTGCACACATCTTCCAACCCCTCCCAGACTCCAGGTTCACTGAATACATTGAGATCTTTCAACAGCTTTTTAGTGGATTTTGACTCAACCTGTACTATGGAAGTGAAGCCCTTTGACAAAGATGATTTACATTGAGTAATCAAAACTGAAAACTACTCGTGAATATTTACTATCAGCCAGGGGCATTTTCCATCAGCACTCCTGGAAATGGCTTATTTTAGCTCTGTGGCTTCGTTTCTCAAAGCTTTTTTTTTTTTTTTTTTTGGGGGGGGGGGGTCCTGTCAGCTTATTGCTTTGAGGGTCACGTTATAAAGCAACTATCCTAAACTACTGGAACATTTCACAGCACACTGCAGTACATCAACATCTTGACAGACTTGCCTGAACAGTTCCCCTCTCTCTCATTTTGTTTTTATAATGTTTAAGTTTCCACCCTGCAAGAACTCTGTTGATTGCACTTTAAAAAGGTGATGTACAGGTTTGATATAGAAGCATTGCTGCTGATCTCGCCGTTGGGCTTGCCCATACTTGTTTTAGTTTTATTTTAAAAATCTGCCATGGGGGCCTGATCCAGACCATGACCATAACACTGGCATTCCTGGAGGGGAGGTACAGTACTATCTTCAGGCATCTGCCCATTGAGAGCTGGAAAGGCTGCACATGCCTCCTCTCTCTGTGTAAGGTAAGGAATTCTCTTCCACAAAATCAGGACAAGACTCTGTGTCCCATTTGCCAATATGTGAACACAATCCCCCCAAATTGGGATTGTCCCTGTTTTTAAGGACATATGGCAACCCTATCTCTGTGTATGAAAGTGTTTATGAACTGGTTAGAATTCATTCATAAGTTTCATCTCTAATATATTCATTTATGTGAATGTATGCAAATTCTTTTTCCAGCCCCTGAAACAGGATCAGAGAGATGTGGAGCCAAACTTTCCGATGGGAGTTTTCTTCTGGGGAGAAATGGTTACCATGTTGGGAGAGAATAATCCAGAACTTGACCACAGGTTAATTATTTACCATGATTAGTACCAGCTCAATTCTAATGCTACACCACAACTAATGGTCACAATGGCAAGGGAGAGCAGATAATCTGCACTTTGTCACAGCGAGCACTTCTTACTGTGGGTCTCAGAAGAGTAATGGCCAAGAGAAATGCTTCTCTTCATGCATAGGGGAGGCCTTGTGGTTGTTGTTTTTTTCTGGCAAATTAAAGCTTCAATGATTATATTGGGAGATTATTTTTTAAAAATAATATCCTTTGGCAAGTCAATTAAAAATAACTGTTTTGTAAGATTTCTTGGCATTTGGACTATTTAAGATTTGTAGATTCTCTGTCACCCCCTACATCTGGGAAATCAGTATGTGCTGTAGCTGGAGAGAGAATGTTGAGTGGACATGCATTTAAAAACAAGGAGACTTGGGACACTTGATTCCTCATAACTTGAACATATGAACCACTGAAAAGCAGTGTGCTAAGGTGTCATTAGGTGGTATGAAAGCTTTGACTGCTGCACAAAATCAGTGAAGGCACATAGACAAGAGGCACTCTTTCAAGTGCGTGTTCCTCATTTATTTAGCAGGGGGAGAGTAACTGGCCCTACACACCCCAGCAATGTCTGTTCTAGTGGCTTCTGCTGGTGTTATTTTGCATTTTAGATTGTGAGCCCTTTTGGGACAGGGACCCATTAGCTATTAATTAGCCATTAATTTTTTCATTTTCTTGCAAACCACTTTGTGAACTTTTCAGTTGAAAAGTGGTATATAAATACTGTAGATAGATAGATAGAAGGCCATAGTGATATCAATAAAACAAATAGTACAGATGCATTTGTTGGCTGTGTATGAAGTGTAATGCATTTCCTTGCTGCAGTGCATTGTGTTCTGACACATATAGGCAGTAATTTAAAGTAATTGATGTGTAATTGAGGAGTAAGCAGAGAAAGATAATTATAGAACCTGAGTTTGACATGCTTATGGCAAAAATCCATTGACTCCCCATCTCTCTATTTGAGAGAAGGTGTTGTAAATACGGTACTTGGAAAAACCTACGCAAAGTTCATTGGATTGGACTTTGGCAAATTTTGTGGGAAATATTATGGCTAATGGTCCTGCAGTGCAATCTTAACTCCTGCTTAGGCCAGCACAAGTCCCATGCGTGCCTGGGGTGTCCCAAAAATCCCATAAGGCACTTCTGCACCACTCCTAAGGGAGTTAGGCCAGCGAACAGACATGTACCGGCATCACCACACCACCATGGAAATGGGAAGATGGGTGAGTTGTAGTGGTCCAAATTGATTGAATTTGGATTGAATCCCCAAACAAATAAAAAAATTATTGTACTTATTTCAACAGATCTGGAGCTAAGCTTCAGAAAAGCACAATGTCTGTCTGAGAACTGCAGTGGTAGCCAAGGCAAAAAAGAAGAAAAATAAGTGAACAGGATGGGGCTTTTAACATACAGCAGTGGTGTGTTTTGTTTTTGATGCATCCATGTTTAAAGTCTTTGATCAACTAAGGTTCAACAGTAGGAGAAAAAATTAAACATTATGAAGTCTGTTGACATCTGAAAAATCAATTCTCAAACCAGAAAATTAATGTCATTTCTACTGTTATTTAAAGAGAAGCTGTCACGCACAAAGGTGTGGATTTAGCTTCACTTGTTACAAGTGTTGATCTCTCCCTGTGAAAGGGATGAGACATTCCCCCCACCCGCAGAGCAAAGTGTGGCACTTTTATTAAAATCTTGATGCCTTTTTCCAAATCAGAGAAAGTCTACAGCCCAGTTCAACCTTGACATTTCCAGATGAAAGGATCTTAGGGACCAATACTAGGAAAACTTTGTTGAGGTTTGGAGAGCCATTGCCTATCAGGGTAGGTAGCAGTGAGCTAAATGTTGTCTGATTCTGCCTAAAGAAATTTAATCCGAGATCTGAAGTCGACTTTTAGTCTGTCACGCATCTCTCATCCCCGACTGGGCCAATCTTTCAACCGGCAGGATTGAGTGCAGACTGGGAGGCAGCTGCTATCATTCCACCAATGTGTTTTAACTCCACTCCCTTTCTTCAAAAAAGCAATGTATGCACTCAGCAATTTAGCAAGTCCAAAATTCTTACACTGCATTCTTTAGTTTCACTCGAGGGCTTGCCGGGAGCTTCCCAAGCAGCCTGAACCGTTTGGGCTGAGCCACTTTGTGTCATTCCTTGGAATTATCACTCCTGCCCAATGATAATACTTCTCAGCACAGATTTGCCTGAGCTTTAACTATACAAATATCTTGCTCATCTCCAAAGTTGTTTTGCAATTTTTCACTTTACTTTGGTTTTATGCTAGTTGGCATCAGTGGATTTCCTGCAAGGACAAGATGAATCGATATCAACTATTCAATGGTGTTCAGTACATACAGGGCACCATGGCTCGAGCCAGGGGCACCACTGAGAGAGTAGGCATGAGTGCGCCTACCCATTCCCTCACTTTCCTACCTGGTACAGTTCATGGAGTGTGCAGGCTTTTCAAAGAGCTTACACAGAACAATCAAATACTGTATATTGGTATCCCCTACTTTCTGACTGTTTTCTGATGATCTGCTCTTTTAACACCTTTCAATTAGACCCAGAAATCATTCATTTGACACATGTTCCACTCTTTCAACCTCTCTTTGCTGTTCTAAAGGCTAACACTGGTCTTCCCCCGTGTTGATTTGCCTGTGACATGGTGATTTACACTGTTTTGGCATGTGTGTGGGTGAGAGAGAGAAATGGTCTCTTTAGTTCCTGGTCTATTCCCATTCCCTAAGGAGTTAATGTGAGTCCATTTACAGAAATCTTTGCGAAATTCAAAACACTGTAATACTGTATAATACGAAACAAGGTTACTGTAACATTAATAAAAAAACACTGTGATATACGGTACAGTAAAATAGAAAAGAAAAACCGTTATGGCCAAGGATGACTAATTTTCACTAAAAGGTCACTGGGGTCTTTTAGAGCAACTTTAACTATCAATCAGATCCATCAATTCGTTCATTTTACAATGAATTTTCGTTGTAAAACTGTTTGTTTTACAAGGCACTGTTTGTTTTACAAGGTAAGATTCCTTAGAAATTTTAGTTTGTCTTTCAAAGCATTCATCTTACAAGTTATTTTTTCTTACAAGGTACAACTGTCTTATGAAATGCCATGTGCACTAGTGCCACTATACTGACCAAAGCTACAATTCAATACATAATAAAATACGCTCTCATCCACTGATTGCATTGGATTATGTCCAGTGTAAATAAACAATCACCACTCAAACCCAAGGACCTCAAACAAGGACCTCTATTACACTGGTAATGTGTGAGTTGTTGAAACTTAGCATTTCCAGTTTCACAAATATAATGCAAAAAGCTCCAAGATTATATAAATAGAAAGCTGTGCAGCTGATGCTCCATGTTTCTGGAATTGGCAATGCTTGAGTGGGGAGAATCCACAATTGGAGAATCCTTTCACCAGATCCCTTGGGAAGGTCTCAATGTCTTGATTCAACAAACCAATCAATACTATCTACCTGAATGTGCAAAAATCCCATAATACCTTCCAGAATTTATCGTAAAGACAATATCAAAAGAACACTTACATATTTTGAGTATTATCATAACCTCTCACTCATAATCAATATGTGATTTAAGAAAATGGGTCAGTCAGATCAATGCAGTATCCACCACACAACCAGCTTCTAACTCAACTTGCATTTGCCTCACCATCATTCACAAAGCTACAAAAAACACACCTTGGCCAATGCACACCATGCCACCATTTAAGTTGTGAGTTTTGTGTGTAAGGGCACAATCCTAAGAAATTTAGGTTGGTCTAACTTGCCTAGCCTATCTTTCCGTGATGATGTAGGGAGTTCAGCGTATGCCTGTGCATTAGTCTAACCCGCCCTCCAGGAGTGGAGCAGAAGTGTCTTACTACACTTATGCGACATCCCCACGTCAGCAGAGGACTTATGCTGAGGCTTAGGCTGGCCTAAATAGAGATTAGGATTGCAGCCTAAGTGAAGCAACTGCAGGATCACTTTGGCCAAATCCATTCAGTCCCCAATCTACAAATGCCAATTTGGTCAGATGGATTGACTTTCACATCAAGGCATTCTGGAGATCAACTGGCAGCACCCTACCAGCAGGTGACTTTAAGTAGTTGCTTGGCTCACTGCTTAATTTATATAGGGTCTGACTATTCTGTTTACCACACATTTAATTACAGAAGCTCAGCTGTATCACAACTGAAATATCCTGAACAGATAACATAAACATCCTCAATTAAATCTAATCCATTCCAAGGAAATGGCTGCGGCAGACAACAAATGAGATGCAATACCGGATGCTAAAATGATCTACTGGATAAGTGCCTGGCTATGTAGTTGACATGACATAAACACTCATATTAAAAGGAAGAGGAAATTATTCATAGTAGAAGAAGGAGAGAAAATCATGCTGACAATTCAGCTGAGACCAGTGACTAGGAACTAGCTAAATGTAACTTCATAACGAACTCAAAGAAGTTCATGCAAGCAAGAACGTGTCAGATATTTCCTGGGTGGGTCTTTGAGAATTGCTTGGGGAAGACAAGAAATGTTAGCACTTTCTATTTCCAAGGGTCTCCTTGAACACAAAAAAGCCATGCCAAGATAAGCATTTTTAAAAGTATGCCTGAGGCTTATTGGTTCACAGTACAGAACTGGAAACTCTATAAAGAATTCTTCTAAGCTTAACATAGCAAAATGGCAGATCCCTTAGATAGGATTCCAAGGGCTAATACTCAATGGCCTTGTGTACCATGCGGCAACTGGCTTCAGTAGAGAGTAATTCATTAGTCCAACTATAAACCCCCTTCATGTGTTACTAGAGCAGCATGATGGCACCTATATTGCTACTGTGCAAATTACAGGGGAACCATGCAATCAACAAGATGATATAGGTTTAAAATTCAAGTGGCCGTGATGTGTATATATGGTAATTCAGGGAATAGAGCTTATAGGTGAGCCCCCTGACCTTTCTAGTAATGTTTGGGGGCTGGAACCATGTAGGATGGAGTAACTCATGTGGATCTTAACACCCAATCATTTGCCCAACATACTGTTCCCAGGTGCCTGGATCTTTTTCAATTACTTGGAACCTAATCCAGAACCGGGACAGCACTGGCGGCTGGTGTACTACCCTGGCAACCACTCTGGCAACCACCATCATAAACATGCCATAAGGCACTCCTGCACCAGCAGAGAAGATGCAGCACTGACAGTGGGCCTCAGCATGAGAAGACATCCTCATCTCATGAAAACGCCAGCAGTAAGTACTACTGCTGAACTGATGGGAGGGGAAGCTAGAGGGATGAGCAAGTCCAAGAGGGGACTGAGAAGACAGCAGAGGCTGCCACCATATTCTGTGCCTCCTCTAGAGGCCTTACACAGGCCTCCTCCATTCTGTACCAGCTTAAGATCTGGAACATCTCCAAGGAGACCCATTGGGGCTTTTGCAGTTCTACATTGCGTAAGGGAAGCTTTCCCAAGGAGACTTCAGTGGCTGCCCCCATTTTGGTGCCACTGCACTGCTGGACATTTGGTGCCACTGCAATGCTAAGGCTTGGGTTTGGGCTTTGGGCTGTGTCAAGACACAACCGTCTTCCATAGTTGGATGAGAGAATGGAAGCCATCCTTGCCACAACTGTCTCCCATAAAAAGTACCATTGGAGTGGCAATATCATTATGCAAATAAATGTGTAGGCAGCCCACTTACCTATGCTATTGATCATCTGACTTTACAATTAGTGATGCCACCAGAGTTTGAAACAGTGTATTAATTCCAGCAGACTGGAACTTCCTACATGCAAGATGGATTAACCTATCAAAGCTTATTTTTTTTCATATACAGTAACATTTTTCTGCTGTCTTTCCGCTTGAAGGCAGAGAGTTTCCACTATTTTTACAAGTTTTTAATGGAAGAAAGGCAGGATATATATAGCCTGTACACACACACACACACACACACACACACACACACACACACACATACGTACATACACACATACACACACACACACACATTCAAGGTGTTTCATAGGAAAATTAGTTGAGACCTCAATTATCGCAGCTTGACTTTTGGCATCAGCAAAAAGCATGCTATGTATCTTGTGTTAAGGAGTAATATCAACAAAGACTTTGGGATATGTGGTTTCTCATGTTTTATGGGTCTTTCTTAAAGGCTATATGCAACCTGGAAAATAAAATTCCCAAACAGACAGGTATCCAGGATATTGTCGTTGTAGCATTTCAGTATGTAATCCAGGGGTGTCAAACATAAGGTTTGATGTGGTCCCCAGAAATAATTTATCTGTCCCCCATTATGATAAGGTTTACCCAGTGTGATAATTGGGCCTTCTCTTATCTTGGATCTTGGATCTTAAACTATGAACAAGATTGATATATTACTTCTTCTGTCATTTGCAACTGATGAGTTTCTGTTTGACAACAATGTGCTTATTTCTGGCCCTCAGCAGAAACCCATGAATGCTATTCACCAGACAATATAAAACAGTTGAAATCCCTGCTTTAGGCTTTTGTGATATTGCTGGGAGAGGAATGACACCTGGACCTTTGAACTAAATTAATATCTTTCAGATTAACTAGTTTTAGGTGAGCCCATCCCATTAAGCCTCAGGAATCTCACCCATCACTAGTTGCAATGATCTATTTGTGACACAGCCCTTAGAAGGTTAATTGAGTTCTCTCTCTCTTTCTCTCTCTCTCTCTCTCTCTCTCACACACACACAGTCAAAATACTTCAGAATATCTATGTCATCTTTATAATAATCCTCCAGGGACAGCCAATTATTATTCCCATACAGATGGCAAACTGACGCCAATAAAAAGTACGCCCAAGGCTAAATCATTACGTAATGATTACATGCACACCATGATAAATTATCACTTGGTTAATCATTATATTCACATTATGTAAAATAAGAGAGTTACTCATCTTAACCCAATCCATGATAGAATAACTATTATACTGTCAATCTACAAATAGGAAAGTGATGAGTTAAAATGTTAAATATTTTTTCAGGCACTTATTGGTGCCCTTCCTCCAAAGAGTTTATGGTGTGTACATAGTTCCTTCTGTCCTCACAACAACCCTAAAAATAGATTAGTCACTACTGAGAGATAGTGACTGGTCCAAGGAACCTTCGTGGTTGACCACGGATTTGAACTTGGGTCGTCTTCATCTAAGTCCAATTATAGACCCATCTTGGCTCTATAAACAAAGTCTTGTTCAGCTGTTTTTCAATGAATATGAAATTGATAGTTCTTTGAAAATGGTTTCTAAATTTCTTAGCTCCTGTTCTATGCTATCAAAATTCTGGATTATCTAATTTTAAGCTGTTCTGTAGGGAACTGGAAATTATTTTGTAGATAATTTGTCTGCATGACCTCAAAATCCTAATCTAACTTGCCCTGGTTTGGTGTACTTATGTTTGGGAATAAGAAATTTAATCTGTAACTCTGAAATAGTCTACAGTGCAATTTCCTATAAATTTCTTTTATATTCATGACTGTATTTGACTGCCAAATATGACAGTTAAGCTTAAAGCAGTTAAGCATAACTTAACAACGCTAAGTTATGAAATAAAAATACATTTAATAAAGATATGGCAACAGTAAAAATATACTCCCTGAGGCCAGGACCTGGGAAATGGAAAAGGGTAATCTTAGTAATACTAATACCTACTGAGACATGCAAATTTCTTAATCATAGGTTACTACAAAGGTCTAATGCTAATGTAAAGTAATTGCCTTTCTTCTCTGAGGATTTTGGGGAGTTTAAAAACAAAGTATAACTTTGAAAGTGGGGGCTGAAGTGGCTCAGAGGTTAAGATGTCGTGCCTGTCAACCAGAAGGCCAGGGTTCGTGACCCAGGTGGTACAAGATGGAGTGAGCTCCCATCACATGCCCTGCTCCTGGCAGCCTAGTAATTCAAAAGAATGGAAATGGAAGTAGATAAATAGGTACCACCGCAGTGGGAAGGTAATAGTGTTCCAAACACTTTGGCATATAGTCATTCCAGCCACATTACCACAAAGGTATCTTTGGACAGCGTTAGCTTTGGCTTAGAAATGTGGATGAGCACTGCACCCTACAATTGGTCACAACTAGCAGTACAACCTGTGGGGGACACCGTAACCTTTTTAAAAATAACTTTGAAAACAGAATTCACAGTCTTATTGCAAACACAGTACCTTTTATATAAATAATTTTATGAGCTTTCATTCCTCTTTCTCTTCTCTGTTAACAGACTGAAATTTGAACCATATTTAGGACTGGGTGTATGTAGCAATTCTGTGGCAGGACAGAAAAATACAGATCGGGGTAACAGGGCAGAAATTAGTTTCCCAAGAATCCTGCCTCTCTAAAGCAAGTTTCTAATCCTTATGGGTATGAAGTTATGTTTGGCAATGCAATAGCAGTGTGTGCTGAAATCTTAGAAACTTAGGGATTATTAATATTTTCTGTTGACAGAGGTATTGACTTTAGTGACCTGCATTGCTACTCCCTCCCCAGATTCTACTAGATTCTACCAGATTTTTCATCCAACGCTATGAAAAAATATATATAAATCTGCATAATTTACACAGGCTTCCAAACTCAGTTTTTCACCATGAAGAATTTGGACTGATTTGGCACAGTGCAGAAAACCAGAGTGGTCCAGCAACAGAATATTAGACTTAGGCAAGTCTCTCGAACATCTCTGTCTTAATTTTCCATTTATATAATGATAATGCAATCCTAAAAACAATTTCCTGCAAGTAAGACCCATTGACTATAGTGGGACTTACTTCTGAGTAAACATAGGGTTGTAGGTCGCATAATGACCTACCTTAACTAGAGGACTGGCTCTCATAGTCCTATAAAAATTTTCATGCTCAAAGAGGAACTGCAATACTTAGGGTACATTAAACAGCAGGTGAATTCCTTGAGAAGTCTCAAGAGATTAGAAACCAATATGTGGTCCCAGCTGACCTTGGCTGGTGTCCCTGATTAAGTTTGCATTCTTGGACTTCTTGCAAAGACATCAGTTCCAAGAGAGAGACACTAAAGGTGCAATCCAGAGTAACTACGGGGAGTCCTTGCTACAGTGTAAGAAAAGTTTACTCTGGATTGCAATGTTAATTTCCCATAGGTTTTCACTAAGTGGAGCTGTAACTGTGGGTGCACAAAATGTCTCTTAAATGCTCCCGTAGTTACTCTGGATTGTAGGGTATGGCTGCAATCCTAACCGTATTTTCCTGGGAGTAAATGTTATGTATTGAATATATATAAACAGTGGTACCTTGCTTAACAAGCGCCTCGCTTAACAAGCATTTCACAAGAAAACAAGCAAAAATTTCAAAGAAATCTTGCTTCAGATAACAAGTTCCGCTTCACTTAACAAGCAAGCGAACTTCGGGCACGCGTGCTATGCAGCCCTGATGCTCTGCATAGAGGCTCTTTAAAAGGGCTGCTCGCCAGCACTGCTGCCTCTGACTGCCCCCAACTTGGGAGCAGTTGCCTGGAGGTGCCAGAGGCAGCTGTCCCTAACTTCCCCCAAGTGCCCCCACCATCTACCCTGAACCTCCAGCAGCAGTCCAAATAAGCCTCCCAGGAAAATGTCTTTGATTGCAGTCTCCTAACTATGTCAGAAGTGAGCCCCATCATGTTAAATGGGGCTTACTCCCAGGAAAGTGTCTTTAGGATTGCAGCCTAAGTAGATTTCATAGGTTCATACACATTGAATGCATGTTTTGAATTCAATTCCAGTGTTTAGTCATTATTTTTACATACAGTTAATATTTTGGGGGTTGTGGAACCAATCATCTGGGTTTCCATTATTTCCTATGGAAAAATCTGCTTCACTTAAAGAGCATTTCACTTAAAGAGCATGCCTCCAGAACGAATTAAGATCTTTATGTGAGGCACCACTGTAGTTGTTGTGTTAAGCCCTGCTAAAGTGAAACTGGTTCTCAATCTTCCTAACGCCATGACCCCTTTATAAGTTCCTCATGTTGTGGGGACCCCAACCATAAAATTATTTTCGTTGCTACTTTATAACTGTAATTTTACTACTGTTATGAATCGTAATGTAAATATCCGATATGCAGGATGTATTTTCATGGTTACAAATGAAATGTGTGTTCTATGCACACATTGAACAAATGGGATTTATTTCAGAGTAGGCATGCATAGGATTGGACCCTGAGGCTGCAATCCTATCCACATTTACATGGGAGTAAAGGCCCCCTGACTATAAAGGGATTTATTTCAGAGTAGGCATCCATAGGATTGGGCCCTGAGGCTGTCAGTCAGCCCCAATGCGCACGCAGCTACAGCAGAGGTCTGGCAAGCCTGACCTGGCCCCCTGCACCAGAGGTCTTTAGGCGACCCCCAGGAAAGCTCTAGGCGACCCCAAAAGGGGTCCCGACCTCCACTTTGAGAAACGCTGGTTTAGATGACCATAACTCCAACTGTTCTGGAGGAAAACTTAGAACATTCATATTTAGGCAGGGTTTTTCAAGTATTATGATTGGTTAAGGCCCTGTGGGCCTAAAGTATAAACTACAGGCATTTGCCTGCTGTTCCTCAGTTCCAGTTTGAGTCTATAAATGCTGCTGTAGCTATGCTGGTCTGCTTCTTGCCTACTGAAGCCCACTACACAATAGTAAGTATCATTGAACTCAGTGGGACTTACTTCTAAGTAGACATGCTAAGGATTGCACTGTTAGTTTCCCATTATATTCCTTGAGAGATCATTGTCCCTTGGAACACAGCCTGCCGCACCTGCTCATTAGAAGAGTTTTCATATGCTCTTCTCTGTGTGTCTAGTACAGGTATAAAAGAAATTTGTGTACCAACATACAGAAATGAAAGGCAATTAACAAGGTCAAAATAAAGTGGGACGGAGGTATGGATGTATCCTGAAAGCATTTTCAAAATTTGAGACTATTTTATAGGACCTAAACAAGAAAGTCCCATTATGTCAATGGGATGAATAAAAAAATGTGAATAGGATTGCATCCTTCTGAATGAATAGGCTCAGGACTGGAGGCAATTCATATCTGATCTTTCCATTACTCATGTTTTCATTGGAGGCTCCGTGGGACCCACTGGAAACCAGGTCACCACCCACCAAGTGGGTCCTGCCACACAGTTTGAGAAATGCTCTACACTGGTTTATAATGAACTCAATGGGACTTTCTTCTGAGTAGATATGCATAAAGCGGTGCTGTTACTTGTATAACAATATAGTGTGCCAATTCTACTCCATGCCTTAGCCCAGTTTAATGACCAAATGAAAAGGAGGACAAAGCCCTTTGTGACAAGCTCTTTGTTTTTTTAAAAAAATGCATTAAAAATGTTGATAAATCCCATACAATCATAGTTTCTTTCACCTGTTCTTCTTCTAGTTTAATTTCCAATAAATGACCGTAAATTGATTTAGAAAAATGGCAAAAATTGTGGTCTCAAAATTATAGTATGACAATGTCAACAACACACAATGAAAACCTGTATAAGATGTTTTATAGATGGCATTTCCCTCCGACTAGAATTGCAAGAATGTTTAAGAATAAATCTGAAAAATGTTGGAAATGCCATCAGATTCCTGGCTCATATTATCCTATGTGGTGGACCTATGGGAATGCTAGAAAGTATTGGGCTAAAATATGTTTGTGGCTGGAAAAAATGACAAAGAAACATATTGATCTGAAACCAGAATTTTTTTTATTGGGAATTCTACCTGATATATACAGTAAAGAGTTAAAATATTTGATTGTAAATATATTAACAACGGCTAGGATTGCATTTGCTAAAAATTGGAAAAGTGAGAAAATACCATCGCAGGAGGAAATTATTAAGAAAATGTTAGAATGTGCAGAAATGAGTAGATTGACATTTGAAATTAGAAAGCAAGAGGATAAACAATTTTATAAAATTTGGGATTGTTTCTATCAATGGTTAGTCAATAAAAATTTTTAGAATAGTCACCTTGTAAAGTATCAATGAATAAGTTTATAGTTCAAAGGCTGATTAATATAAGTTAATGTGTAATGTAATTGTAATTATGGTTAGCAAAAGGTGACAAAAACTCTGTATAACAACCGACACACTGTTTGTATATTTTTGGACTTGTTGTTTGTATTTTAATTTGTCTTTAAAAACCAATAAATCTTGTTTTAAAAAAATGTTGATAAATGAAAAGAGCACAAGGTGACAAAGGACTTAATACAGCTATTACCCAGTACCATATCATGGACAAATGCAGCCACAGAAACTTTAGAAAATTTGCACCTTTGTCACTTTTGTTGATGTTAGTTTGGGAAACACAACAGAAATCCATACTGTATCACCGTCAGCATACACACTGTGTGCCACGTAAGCCAAACATTCTCCCCTTCTTCTCTGCATCTTATAACAACATTTGCTCCATGATGTAATATTTTATAAGGCTGTGGTACTCTTCATGCAAGTACACCATATCATGAAGGTGCCATTTCAGCCTCTGTGATAGCACATATAAAAGTGCCTTTTAAATAATCATACACACAACATCAAAATTAAGTAGTATTCTAGCTTGAGTCATGCTCATTTAAATTGATGCAAATGCATTTCATACCTTTCCTTATGCACTTGTATTACCCACGTGCTTGCTTAACAAAGAAATCACTAAAAAGAAACAGAAAAATGTGCATCACAGAATGAGCACATGTGGGGGCTCTTTCAGATAGTGTTTTGAGCTCAGTGAATCTTCATGTCTTAGTTTGCAACTTCCTTTGCGAGTCCGCCACGTAGCCCCCTTGTGCTACACTGATCCTACCACCCACTCTGTGTCAACTTGCTGGCCCACCCACACAGCCATCACAATGCCAATAGGTTCAGAAACACCATATTAAAGAGAAGTGATAAGAACATTATTCCTGCGCAGCAGAACTGAAAAAAACAGGTGTTTTTTTCTGCATCTGCCCAAAATGCTTCCTATGGACAACATTTTACATTTTAATTTATAAAGGGAGAGTGAAAAATCACTATTCAGTATAGCTATTTAAAGCTATTTAAATTCTGGAGACTTCTGGTGTTCTGCACTATGTGCCTTCTCTTGCTCCAAGTACAGTGACGCCTCACGTAACAAACGCTTCATGTAAAATATGTTCCATGTAACAAACAAAAATTTCTCTAGGATTCTGCTTTACAAAACAAACTGTGCTTCACATAACAAACACACCATTGGCAGTTGGGGCAGATGCGTTGGCCTTTTAAAAAGTGTCAGGGCTGCCTAGCGTGCCTGCCCATAGCGAAAGCAACACTTCTGTGCTGTTCCTTCTGTGGCCGGGCATCCGCTGGGCAGAGGGAGAGAACAGCAGTGGAGAAGAGGGAAGCAGCTCAGGGCTGGCCAGAAAGGTCTTTGATTGCAGCCTCCTAACCATGCCTACCCAGCAATAAGCCCCATTGTGTTCAATGGGTCTTACTCCCAGGAAAGTGTCTTTAGGATTGCAGCCTAAGTAGACTTCATAGGATCATGCACATTGAATGCATGTTTTGAATTCAATTCCAGTGTTTTGTCATCATTTTAAAATCCAGTTGATATTTTTATATGAATATTTTGGGAGTTGTGGAACCAATCGTCTGAGTTTCCATTATTTCCTATGGGAAAATCCACTTCATGTAAAGAATGTTTTACGTAACAAACATGCCACTGGAATGAATTAAATTTGTTACGTGAGGCGCCACTGTAGTAATTAGTGGACTTTTGGATCAGTGATTTCTACATACTTAGTTCCGATATACACTCAACAGCAGTTCCTATACACACTGTTATTGCAGGGAGAGATCTTTGCAGTTTTGTTTTATAAGCAGATTATCTGTGATTCTGAAAAATAGGCTACAGATACCAGTAGTAGGTGGAAAATAGTCCAGCTCCACCTGAGAAAACTGAACACCTTCCTATAATTATCCACCTCTAGTATAACAGCTATGGCATGAGCCATTTGTTCTGTCATGCCCAGCTGTCTTCCCTCAAGGCTGGGCTTCTGCTGCAGCAAAAGTGCTTTTCCAAATACTGGATGCTCAGCACGGAACATGCACATGACACTCTTGAACGTTCTGGAATTGTAATAAAACTCTTGCTATTTAAGCAAAGCTCCTGTCAGCCTGTTGAAATGTGAGGATTTGTACTGTTACGGCTTGCTTCCACAAGCTACTTCTCTTGAACATGAAAGGATTTTAATGTTGTTTCAGTTCCTGGTTAACTTAGGGCACAATCCAAAAGTGCACTTGGGTTACCCTATCTATCACTAGGCTGACCCAACTGCAAGATGCTAGTTATTCTGGAAAAGGCTTGAGGCAGTCTAAGGCAACCCTAGCTAGGGCAGCCTAAGCAGTTTGGAGAGGCATGTTGAGGGCATGTTTAGCAAAGTAAGAATGGTAGTGTTGACCAAAAATCTGAGTTCTTGGCCAGTCTATCTGCAACCCCTGCCTCTCAACTTCAGTGTATCACACAACTACGGCAGCCTCCTAACCTGGGGATACAGCAGACCACTCCAACAAGTCCCTTGTATTCACTGTACTGGCAGTCTCATCAGGGACTCCTTATAAGGCAGGCACCACAGCTGTTCCTTGTTCAGTGTGATCTGAGGGAGGTCTCCTCAGGAGCAAGCCCTCCCCAGGTGTCACTGACTTGGTGCCTACTTAGCATGCTCTGGAGCATCTAGGGCAGCCCAGGCTTCCTGATTCTGTGGATACAAAGGGTTTGACAAGGGGAGACAGGGGGTTTGAAAGCACTGAAAAAGTACCTTTGGGTAATGTGCCTCTTCTACTTCACTACTGCTTTCATCTGAAGGATAGGATAATGAATTGCATAAACAACTAGATGGGTGGAGAAGGTCCGCCAGGCGCAACTGCAGTGACCTGAAAAGGAGAGGCAGGAAGCAAGTATAACTACTCCTGACTGAATATTTGCAATCAGAAATGTTTTCTTAGAAATCCATGCAGCTAATAAGCATGTGTTTGAAAAGGTGAGAAGAAAACGCTGAATCAACAGGGAAGTTGTAGTTGTTGACAAAGAAATGAATTTGCATTTAAGTCTTCAGTATGTGTTGTTTTATATCTTGATAATATAAGCAAGCTGATGCAAGATTGTGGGCTGCTAATCAGGCAATCTCTACAAGATCCATATTTGCGTAAACAACTCTTAGTAATCACTCTTCAACGCTTCCATTTAAGGTATTGTCGAAAGGAGAGAAATGGAAGGATGTAATAAAAAACGTTAGAGGTCCCAGATTTAGATAACATGATGATCAGTTGTAAGCTATCCGGTTGTATTCCCAGCATCTATAGGCACAGCAGCAAATAGAATTTCCTGATATTGTAGATCAACATGCTGGTCCAACATATGTTGAAGTTCTCCAGTCCACAGCTGGAGCATACAATTCCATGTTTGGACTGTTAAAGTATGTAGAAATGGGTGCAAGAAGTGCTGAGTTAGCACAGTGTCATAACTTGTGCTGATGTTATGAACCAGCCAGACAAGGTAATCCAGAAAGAGCAAACTAGGTAATGAGACTCAGTGAATACTCTTGTTCTTAGGCAGCACAGTATGGGGTATTTCAGCCTCTTAATCCTTAAAAAACAGAACGTGAACTCTGAAATGATCTTGTTGGGAGCTATGTTTATCTCTATTTGTATCATGAGTGGAATCTCGTGAGTGCCAGTCACATTTGCACATCCATGTTTGGTCCCTTAATCACAACAGAAACAAATGTACAAAACAAAAATTCAATAAAATTAAATATATAAAAAGTACTATCAGAAGGAGGCCAGCAGCATGGATTATACTAGTGAAGTCAATTTAAAAGCTCAAAGTTAATTCTAAGAAAAACAAAATGTTGTATTGGGTTAAAACAAAAAAAAACCCTTCCTTTGAGCTAGTGCTTCATTTAATGTGAAAGACTAAGAACACAATCCTAACCATGTCTACTCAAAAGTAAGCCCCATTATTTTCGATGGGTCTTGCTCCTAGGAAATTGTTTTTAGGATTGCAGCATTAATACATATTTTTATATTTCATAAAAGTGCTTAATGATCATTATCAGCAACAGGTTGAAGGCTGCAATCCTAAACACAATTTCCAGGGAGTAAGACCTATTGAACACAATGGGGCTAACTTCTGAGTAGACATGGATAGGATTGTGCTCTAAGAGGCAAAAATAAGGCAGCCATTGGACTGCAGGGACTCAGTGGTTGGCATGTCAGTGGTTCAAGACCTAAGTATGCAAGACAGAGTGAGCTTGCGCAGCTCCTGCCAACCAAGACTTTGAAAGCACATGACTATAGAGGTGTCTTCAGACAATGCTGACACTTCAGCCTTATAATGGGGAAGAACACTGCTCCCTAGAGTTGGTTAGAACTAGCATGGCAACCTGAGTGCGACAGCTTTACCTATACAAGGTGAAAAAAATTGTTTATTATGTACCAGTGAAAACATCCCCACATTGCGGCAGTAAAATTCCCCCGTATGCCATCCCCCCACTGCGCAACAACCCCATGTGCATCATTCCCCCATGCACAATGTCCCCCCATGCGCAACGCACTCCTATGTTCAACAACACCCCCATGCGCATCAACATCCTATGTGTATCATCCCCCATGTGCATCATCCCTCCATGTGCAACGTCCCCCCATGCGCATCAACTGCCATGAGCAACATCCCCCATGAGCATAAACCCCATCTGCAACATCCCCCAATGCACATCAACCTCCATGTGCATCATCCCCCCATGCACAACACCACCTCCCCTGTGCACCCCCCCCCCACAATGGTGTGCCCCCCATCTGGCAGGTTCAGGATTTGGGGCTGGGTATTGATCAGTCTTCAATATTAAGTATAGGCCAAAAACATGTTTCACCCCTTATCGGTCCTTAAGGGTTAAATATCTCAACATCAGTTCTTGGTGGGTGTTGATGTCACAGAAGGAACACCCTCCCCAAATTTCATGCTTCTAGGTCCAGGGATTGGGGCAGGAATCAATCAGGGATTCTTCAATGTAAAGTATAGGGAGGAAAACACCTTCTGGTTGGAATTTCTGAAAACCATTTCTTGGTGGCTGCCTCCATCACAGAAGGAACACCCTCCCCAAATTTCACACTTCTAAGCCCGGCGGTTTCGGCTGGCTGTTGATAAATGAGTGAGTGAGTGAGTCACTCAGTCAGCCAGTGACTTTTCCATTTTATATATATAGATTCGTTTATAACAGGAATCTCCAAACCCCAGCCCTTATCCAAGCATAAGCCAGATGCAGCCCTCACCAAGCCTCTATGTGACCCCCGGCAAGACTCCACTATCTGGCCGTTGGACAAACCTTGTAATCCACTCCAATACATTCTTATATGTAAATTTATGTAAATGTATTCAAATTTGAAATGTGAAATAGTTTTCTGGCTCCCAACACAGTGTCAGAGAGATGACGCGGTCCTCCTGCCAAAAAGACCTCTGGTTTATAATCAAAAAGTTGAAAGATAAAAGCAAACTGTGATAATTATAATACAATACATTTTGTAACGTCCTCATAGATTTGGAGTAGTGATTAAAAGCTACACAAGGTCCAGGATATCAGTGCCACCTGCTGGAGAAATTCAGTGTCTCATTTCCATTAGTTTCAGACCGGAAATCTCACCACCACCACCTTTTGATATAGGGTTTTTATCACATTTGTATTCTAATTATCCTATCTGAAGCATAAGCCAGCAATATAAATTTCCTCTTTTATCCTTCAACATCCTTCTAAAGCAAAAAACAAAAAACAAAAAAACTCATAGTCCAATTCCAACCAGCACTATATCCAGTGCAGATGAGGAGGAAGCTGGAGGTCTTCTCAAGATAGGGATATATTTACCCCCTTACACAGGGTAAAATCCCAGCCTAACCTATCAGGTTTCTCAGATCTGCACCAGCTATTTAGGGGGCACAAATCCAGGAAGTTGGGTGTAACGCCAAGAGGCCCAGGAGGAGGCTCCACCAATCCTGACCCCTTTGAAGCCCAATCTGCCTGTCCTCTCCACCCAGAAATGCCCCCTACCAGTCACCCTCCCCACAACCTGCACTACTTGGTGCCTTAATTGATTGCATCAATTAATAGCCAATACTTTGGATGTGGTATCGGCAGGCCAATGCAGATCTTCCCACAAGCACTGTTTCCTTGCACTTTGGTATAAAAGTTTTAGAACTTTTACAATGGTTGGCGTTGCACCATCACCAAGAAACAATAGGTTTACAGGAGGATTCATGGTTGAGTGAAAATTTGAACCCAAGTCTCGGCAGACCCAGCATTAGTCTATATTTCTTCCTGAGGATTCAAGGCAATGTACATAAGATTCTCAAACGGTCTCCCATTCACGCTTTCACCTGATCTAGACCATACCAGACTTATACCATGCCATATATACTGGTATGAAGTTGTCACCTCTTGGAGCAGAGATATTTGTTTCAAAAACCAGTATTTTCCTCAATAATCTGTCCTCTCACCTGCTGCAAACCTGTACTTTCAATTTTCTCCAGAAAGTTAACCTACTCCATTACCAGAGGACACATTAAAAATAACACTCAGTTCGAACCTTTGTCTAGCCTGAAGCAGCTCAAGGGAGGAAATGTCACCTCTCCATCTTTAAGGCTACAAATTCTTAAATAAGCCAGCACTTTTTGCAGATGGTGCCAGGTCAACTAAAGATCTGCCTTCCTTTTGTAATAAGAGAATAGAAACAATAGACTGTTGTTAGCTGCATAAGCACTTACAACAGGCTGGGGGGAATTAGCAGAGAACGTATGTGTGTATGTATGTATGTATGTTTGTAGCTACTGCTGGCAGCAGTTGAGCTTTGAATCATTCTGGAAGCACAAGGAAAAATTGAGTGACATTTCAAACAAACTGGAATAAACAATCAATTTTTTAAATAGACATTCAAAAATATGATGAATGCAGAACAAGAGACTAGCAGAGATCCTAGAAAGGGCCTCTGTTAACAGAAGCAGAGCTGGCAAATCTAAAGAGCTAAAGGAGCTGGGAAGCTTACAGGGTTAGTCATGCATAGCTGAAGGTGGGGGCAGAAAGGTCCCAGGAGTAGAGGTGAACTGGTTCAAACAGAGATCAGTCAAAGAAGAGAGCAAGAAAGGTCACTAGACAAGAGCAGGTGGTGAGAGATTATTCCATATGAGTCGCTGGAGGTGGATGGATGGGGGTAGGGAGTGAGCACGATGGAGGTAAGAGAAGCAGGGAAAAGGACATTAATGTTTCTCATTGACGCTATAAACCAGTGGCACTTGGGCATTTCAGCCCGGGGCCCCGTTTCAAACTTACTGGGATTATAGAATCCTAGAGTTGGAAGGGACCTAGTAGGTCATCTAGTCCAACCCCCTGCCTGTAGCAGGAAATTCTCCCAGAGCAGTGGTTTTCAATCTTCCTAACGCCGTGACCCCTTTATAAGTTCCTCATGTTGTGGGGACCCCCAACCATAAAATTATTTTCGTTGCTACTTTATAACTGTAATTTTGCTACTGTTATGAATCGTAATGTAAATATCCGATATGCAGGATTATTTTCATTGTTACAAATGAAATGTGTGTTCTATGCACACATTGAACACAATGGGATTTATTTCAGAGTAGGCATGCATAGGATTGGGCCCTGAGGCTGCAATCCTATGCATATTTACATGGGATTAAAGGCCACCCTGACTATAATGGGATTTATTTCAGAGTAGGCATGCATAGGATTGGGCCCTGAGGCTGAAATCCTATCCACATTTACATGGGAGTAAAGGCCCCCCCCCAACTAGAATGGGATTTTTTCAGAATAGGCAAGCATTGGATTGGGTCCTGAGGCTGTCAGCCAGCCCCAGTGCACGCGCAGCCTGACCTGACCCCCTGCACCAGGGGTCTTTGGGTGACCCCCAGGAAAGCTCTAGGCGACCCCCAAAGGGGTCCCGACCCCCACTTTGAGAAACGCTGTCCTAGAGCATCTCCGACAGGTGCTTGTCAAGCCTCTGCTTGAAGTTCCCCAGGGAGGGAGAGTTCACCACCTTCCTTGGCAATCAGTTCCACTGCTGAACTGCCCTCACAGTCAGAAATTTTTTCCTGATATCCAACTGGATGTGACATCGATGTGATGCCACAGTTCTTCCATGTCTTCTCAGAAGTAAGTCCCATTGTATTAAATAAGAATCACTCCCAGAAATGCCCAGTGCCAGATTCCAAGATGCCGGATCCCAGCCTCTCCATGGGGTCCCAACCCGCCTTTGAGCTGTTATAAATGAAGAAGACCAGATAGAATTGTGGTTCCAGTAAGAATCTAAGAAAGGAAAAATATGGAAGCAAGCCTTTGGGCACCTTTCATCCCTTATGATGTTATGGCATCCAGTATGGAAACAATCTAATTTGTAGACCAGATATTTACAATGCTGAAATGGGGATTTAAAAAAACCTCTATGTTAAATCTACATACCAGTTCCATTCTGAAGATGTATACAGAAGTTGGAACATACAGTTGGAACTTCTGAGCTCTTCCAGCCCACTGTTAACACTCCTGTGCAAAAGACCACAAAGGTTATACTCCACCCACATGAAAGTGCTACCATACTTGTCCCAATCTTGGACATCCTGCAGCCAGCATATAGAAGTTTACATGGTAGGAATCAACAATCATAGAAAGGGAAGATAATGGGGGTCATTGTCCTTACTGGAACCTCTCAGATGATCATGTAACACATACAATTCAGACTACAGTGTATCAGTGCAATCTTTACCCATAATTAGGCCGGCACAAGTCCTGTGCTGGCCTGCTGGTGTCACAAAAGGGCTGTAAGGCACTGTGTGCCACTTGGGGGCGGAGGGCATTTGGAACATGCCCCTACAGGGCACTACTGCATTAGGAACATGCCCCTAAAGGAACCACTGCAGGAACAGGGAGATGGATGAGTTGTGCTGGCCTAAATTGGTTAAAATTGCACCCTGTGAGGAGTAATGTGAAGGAAAGTTATTCTCTTATGATGGTATGGGCAGGAATAGGCAACGAGAATGTGGTAGAAGGTTAAAATGGCCCCCATCTGAATCCTGATGTCCATATTCACCCAATTCTCCTACATGAAGCTAAGCACAATATACTTTATGGTCCTGATATAGTATGACCAGTATGAATGGCAATTGGGGCCCTGCCAGAGTTTGTCACTTGTGCACGCCAGCTGCGCACTCCTGAGCAGCTGGCCAAGAAGCAAACAAAGAGGACTGAGAAACTCAGGTGAATAATGGGAAGGTTCTGCCAAAGCATCTGTTGCTGGCCACACGGAGACAGGAGAAAGACTAAAAAGCTTTTGTCTGTGCAGTGCATGAGAGGAAGTCAGTGGGAAGAGCTAATGTTTCCTTCAGATTAATTACAATTCCTGGGCCTATTAAATTTATTTATACATGCCAGGGTGCTAAGTGAATTTGGTTTCCTTGTTTGTTTTTTATAAAAAGCAAATCTATATCTCAGGGTACAATCTTAACTTATTTAGGCTGGCACACCTGTCTCCTCATTCTGTGGTGATGTGGGTAGGGTGGAACATGTCTGTGTACTGGTCTTAACCCCCCAGGAGTGGTGCAGAACTGCAGCCTAACAGAGGGGTTGGGATTGCAGCCTCAAACTGCTAACAGGAGTTTGTCAACCAAGAGTTCTGTGGTTCAGGATGATGCCTTCCCAAGTGGTTACCCCATGATCAGAGAGATCCAGGTTCAAATTTCCATTTGATCATGAAGCAGGGTGACCTTCAGCTGCCACACCCTCTCAGCCCTAGTGCCGTTGTAGGATAAAACGGCCATGGGGGAGATTCATGTAGTGAAAACCTTTCTGAGCACTTTCAAGAAAGCGTGGGATGGAAATATAGTTTATTTTAATAGGTTTATTTTATTTAAATTAAAGCAGGCCTCCGACAGTCTTGAAAGACTATGGTATCGTGCTTGGTGCTGCATACGAAGCATGAAAGCCTGGGTTGGACTGTTATGGAGGATAGGCTGTTACCCAAGCAGCAAATCCCCCCTCTCCACGCCACTGAATTAGGGCGCAATCCAGAGTAAGTACGGGGAGTCCTTGCTCCGGTGTAAGAACAATTTGCTCTGGATTGCAATATGAATTTCCCATAGGTTTTCACTAGTTGGTGCAGTAACTACGGGTACACGTAACGTCTCTTACGTGCTCCTGTAGTTACTCTGGATTGTAGGGCTAGTCCAATGGAAAGGCAGAGCCGATACAATTGAAATATACTATAGCTATAATAAATGATATGATTTAAGAATGTGACTAGATACTGCTGCTGGTTTAACCTATAAGGAAAAGCACAAGAAGCCATGCCGACTGAAGGTTCACAGCCAGGATTCTGAGACCTCAACAAGAATTAAATTTTAATGCTGTACCAATATCACTGTCATCATCTGATATGGCCACATCAATAATTTAAAAGTTAAGTCAGCAATACACCTCCTTGGTGACCAAAATGCATTGAGGAGAGAAAGGATCGGACAACTGCTGGGGAACCCTCCCACCCTAAACATCCTCCTTCTGGGTTAAAACAGACAGTATTCAAAAGCCCTTTGGTCACAAGCAGATGTTCAATGCATTTTGATCCCGAGGCACAGTGTTTGCATTAGCATTCCCGCTAGCATGTTTGTCCTTTCGTGTCTATGCATTAAAGCCCTATTTAAAATCTGCCCATGTCCCTAATCTGCCCATGGACCTTTTAATGAATATTCAGGGCCAGTCTGCTGCCTCCGGCAAAGAAGGGGGGTTGGGGAGGAGAAGCAGTGGTGTCCTGCAGTTTGCTCTCTGACTCATCCACCCCACCCCACTCCCAAAAAAGAATGATGAAATCCCTACAAAGCGTGGCATTTCTACAACAAAGACAGAAGTGGGGCCAAAGAGTTTTCTCCAGAGAATAAGTTACAATTGGTGCTGCTAAGCTCACAAGAAATCCAGCAGCAATCATTCAAGCAGCCAAGTCCAACATGACCGTAAGACTGTA
Organism: Cryptoblepharus egeriae; assembly: GCA_030015325.1. Classification (NCBI taxonomy): domain Eukaryota; kingdom Metazoa; phylum Chordata; class Lepidosauria; order Squamata; family Scincidae; genus Cryptoblepharus; species Cryptoblepharus egeriae. The sequence continues at coordinate 52,888,924 of JAREYC010000004.1, forward strand.
TGCCCTCTGAACCTTCACATCGGTTCTATGGAGCCACAGGACAAAAGCAGTGACACACAGTCTGTTTTCACTGATGAATCAGTATCTAGATCTAATTCCAGAGTATGGGTCCAGCCGCTCCCCCCCCCCCCCCCCCCGCACAACTCCTCTGACCAGATTTCAGCAACAAGAGAGTCTCACAGGCACATAGAAATACCCAAACAAACAGAAGCCACCTGAGGACACTGTAGAGCTGGCAGTTTTTTTTAACCTCATAAATAACTAACCTAGTGCTGTGCAGACATGAGGGCAGACAGGCTAATAAATGGTTATGAATGACTTTGGAAGGTTGTTCCAAGTCACCACTTCTACATTTTAGAAGTGTAAAATTAAAGATATACGCTACTCAGTGGAACTTTGCAACTTGAATTTGCAAAATGGAAATACAAGTATAGTTATTAGTGCAAAAGATGTAATTCACTTTTTGAAATATTAGAGTTCTTCACTCTGTAAATTAAATATTAAGAGACCTTCAAGGGCAAAAAGATCAAGCAAGACAGTAAAACCAAAGATAGGAGCCACACAAGCTACAACGATATGCTAGAATGAGAAGGGGCTTTTTGACAGATGAAAAAAATAATTCATCAAATGGAATTTGCAAAAGATAAAACAACTCCAGACTCCAGATTTTTTCTCTCTTGGAATACCTCAATACATTTAGCAAACAAGCAAAAGGGTTCAGTTAAAAAACCGACATATTTAAAAATCTGCATTTAGTACAACTATCAAAGATGAAGACCCCCATAAAAGGCACACAGTACAACAGACAGTCAGATCTCAAAACTCAAAATAGAGTTGCCATTATATTATTTATATCAGTTGCAGGTTCGCTACTTGTTTTGGAAATTCACACTTCATCCCTCCACAGAATTCTATATATTTTCTTTTGTTATTTTGTTTGTTAGTCACACAACCAGTGGCAGAGGCTGTATCCCCACATTCTGCATGCGTGACAAGCCCCCCCCCCCCCGGTTATAAATCTTACAGCAAGCTACATCAGGCATAGCACAATTGCCACAAATGTACTCAGACACATTCAGGTACTTTAAGTCAAGTGAAGTCTTCTCATGCCTTTCCTACAGGCATTCCCCACTTATTGGATGGGTTTGGGACCGGAGCACCATCCAAAAGTGAAAACCGTTGTGGAACCCAATAATTTACAGCTTGCAAATCCAAAATGGCCACCAAAAAAAAGAAATACATAACACTTTTAACAGCCTAAATATTTATTAACACTTTTCTAAAATACATAACAAATTACAGTAAAATGAACAAAGGCATGTGTGGGCAATGAATGTTTTCAAATATATCATATTTGTATTGTATATATTGAGTGTATTGTATTTGAATGATGGTTATTTCCTGAAGTAACAAAGAGATGCCAAAAACAGTGTGATTACTATGTCACATGCAAATCTACATTAGGGAAGACCAGTAGAGAGAGAGTTTGAAAGAGTGAAGCATGTGTTGAATGTACGAGTTCTGGGTATAATTGAAAGGTGTTGAAAGAGCAGAATCATCAGGAAATGATCCATCAGAAAGTGGGGGACACCTGTACATGCAACATGTGGATCCCCTTTAAAAAATCCTTGCTGCTTGCAGGAAAAATATGAGCAGTCTTCCACAGTTTGGGAAAGAACCCTTAGATGATGTGATGGGCACAACAGCCTTGCTTGAGTTGTGCATATCAGAATTTTTGTGTAGAATGCTAGGCTTTTCATCACAAAAATGGTTAATAGAAAATTTACGCCACACCCTGTTCTCCGTACATGGAAGCTCATATCTGGAAATCTCAACTCTGACAAGTCAGTACACCATGTGTGTTTCCAAGCACCTGCACAATTGAAACATTTCTTTTTATTTTGGAAAGGACAAACCTGTTGAAAAACCATTTCCATAGCGCTGTGCATTTTACAAAATGGCATTTCTGAGCATAGTTAAGAGTATTGCAGTATTTATTGTTTAGAGTGTCTAACGCTCATTTCTGAAGGCAAAACTGCAGTGTTCCTCAGCCTCTTTCCTTTGTTTGGGTTATGCTGTCAAGCTGGAAGTCAGGCTTGAGTAGCTTTCCCCTACTATGGTAATTCAATGTAAAAGGGTTGCTGTAAACACCTGCAGCTAAGCATTAGGTTTGAAACAGGAGGTTACATCTCCTTAGGGTTGGAATTATTTTGAGCTGTATGTTTTATTTATTATTTGTTTTGTATTCCGCCTTTCTCCCTGAAGGGCACCCAATTTAACCCTCTGGCCGTTTATATGCGTGCATGCAAACACAAAGAGGAAGAAACCTGTTCCAAAGTGGATAAAACCATCTCTGACACTAATATTTATTCAAAAATCAGATCATTAGTGCTGCATTTTAAGATGAGTTCTCCCTTTCTTTTCTATTTTTAATATAGCCTTGCCTGATTTTGTATTTTCCTTATTCTTAACTTCTTATGTCAGTGTTGTAGACTTTGTACCCATGCACATAAACCTGGACTTATGACAGAACAATTTTTGTACTGTTCAGCAAAACCATTCATAACACTTCAGAAACATCTTTCCATAGTTTCCTCTCCCTTTCCAAGAACAAAACAGAAAAACTACACAAATGCAAGTTTAGTGGTTACAACCGAGGAGCAACAGGCCAAGCTCTGTCCCCCTTCCTATACATACATATAATAAACAGTAGGGATAAAAGCTGGTGTTATAAAACTCACTAAATTTGTGCCTTGAAAGCACTTTCAAGGTCTCCCAGTGGAAATTGCCACCTAAGAATTATTAATGACTAGTGAAATGTACTCCTGATGCAGGAGTAAAATACCCCCCCTGCATCTTTATTTGTTTGTTTATTTATTTATATCCCACATTTCTTAACAAAAGAAAACCCAAGGCGGCTAACAACATTTAAAACAACAATACCATTAAAACTAGATAACAATAAATACAATTACAATATACAAAAACAGGAAAAACAATAAAACCCAGATTTGAAAACAGGCAGGCAACAATACAATCCGCCATCAGCTCTGTGTGCCATTTCCCCCATTGCGCCATCCCCTGGCACAACACCCTCCCCCTTTCAACAGCCTTCCCCCATGCAACAACCATGGGCACCCCTATTGGGCCTGTGCAAGGTGTGGGGCTGGAAGATCAGTCTTCAATGTTAAGTATAGGATAAAAATGCATTGCACCACTTTTCAACCCCCTAGGGGTTGTTGTTGGTGGGTGCTCCTATCACAGAAGGAATATGCTCCCTGAATTGGGGCAGTCTCCATCAGTCTGCGATTTTTCCTTGTAGAGTTTAGGAAGGAAAATGTGTTGTACCCCTTTTCACCCCTTCCAGCTGGAATTTCCAAAAACAGGTTCTAGATCTGGCAGTTTTGGCTGGGTGTTGATGAGTGAGTGAGTGTGTGAGTGAGTGAGTGAGTGAGTCAGTCAGTGATGTTTCAGTTTTATATACAGAGATGGAGCTGGCTCCATCCATGTAGGCATTCTGATCAGTCAGTGGTACACATTTTCCACTTCTAGCGCAAAACATACTTGGTTTTGTTTCCACTTGCTGCAGCACCATCTGTAAATGACTACTAGGAAGTTGCCTAATGTTTATTATTATTCCATGTGGCCCTTTTTTGATAGGAGGCTACTGTTCCAAAAAACAACTCATACAAAATACGACCTATACAAACCACGAGAATCCCAAGGGCTATAACTCATTTATTAGGTGAACTCTCTTCTCTCACTCTGTTTTAAAGCCACAAATCAAGACACAGTCCTTTTCAGTGCTTGACCCGCTTTACAAACTATAAGCCCTGCAGGGTGCTTCTATTAAAACTTGCAAAAATAATGCTCCTCTTGTCAACAACCACCATCTTTCCTGGCTGGTTAATCACAAACCAAATTGGAATAATTGAAGAATTACAAGCACACATTTAACTCTTTCTTGACACATCTCTGAGATGAAGCCATCTGGGTCAGTTTACAAGGCTAGCAACATTTGTGCAGGAAAAGCACCCTCCTCAATACTTAAAAGTCTGGAAAAAGCTCAGGCTTAAATCCCATTCATTTCTTAACTGGGGAAATTCCAAGCTACCATACCTAGACAGATCCACAGAGGTTCTCATACTGGGACATTGTGACACTCCATCCTGAGGATGTCTGTTGTTATTCCCTTTAAAGGGCTGGAAGGGGGAAATACAGCAACACAATTCCTGTCAGGGACAATCCTTTGCTGACAGAATGAAGCAGTAGAGCCCTGCGGGTTCAGAGAGGCCTACAGATGTGCATTGTGATTTTCCCCCCATTCTCTGGAGCTAAAGGAAGCAGGAATGTGCATCCAGCACCTAGAGGTGCAAGTGCAGGCATACAAATCTGTCTTAGATTGAGCTTCCTACTCAGGTCTACCTTGGTCTTCATTGGTCTGCATGCAAGAGTCTCTGTAAAGTTTGAGATCTTCCCCAACCATGCAGTTCACAGTGTCAGGATCTACACGTGAGGCCTTCTGCCTGCAAAGGACATGTTCTTCGTTTGGCTGAACCCAAAACATTCCTCTTTCACCAAAGCAGTAATCAGCACTTTCAGAAACTCCAGCGCAAACTATTGAAGCACATGAATCAGAACATGCCTCCTTAAAGATACTATCACATTCCCCTTTTGCTGGCTTATTTTTATTGACAGATTTAAGGGCACATACCCTGCAATCTGTCACTAGAAAAGAAGAACCCCCTCAAACACCAAAGCCAAGCTTTATAGGTCACACCAGTAAAATACAAACTATTGAATATCTTGCATCTTGCTGAGGTTCTACTGGGATTAATTTATTGTTGCAGTCTGTACTACTGCAACTACTAATGTATGTATCTCCATAACGCAGTGGTAATTGGTCATTTCTGCCCAGGATCCCCTTTCAAACATAAAATCTGTCCAGGACTCTCTGTCAGACTTACCAGGATGCCGATCACATCATTGCTTTGTTGCCAGAGCTCCTCCATGTCTACACAGAAATAACTCCCATTGTGTTCAATCTTACTCCTAGGAAAGCCCAGTGTCAGATTCTAAGATGGTGAATCCCACCATCTTGTGACCCCCCAACCCAAGGTTGTGTCCCCCACTTTGAGTACCACTGCCATAATGTACAGTATTATTGTAAAAATGTATTTTGCAATACACAGTATATTTGTGTATTAGAACAAAAATATTTAACCTATTTACATGCTAGTGTAAAGGCAAGGTTTTTTTTAAGTTACTTATACAGCAAAGGGGACAAAATCAATCACAAAAAGCTGAGTAATTATCCCTTCTCAAAGAACATAGACCAAGGGCAAAATCCAGAGTAACTACGGGGAGTCCTTGCTCCAATGTAAGAACAAGTTACTCTGGATTGCAGTATGAATTTCCCATAGGTTTTCACTAGGTGGTACAGTAACTACGGGTACATGTAAAGTCTGTTACGTGCTCCCGTAGTTACTCTGGATTTGGGGGCTAGTCAGTGATGGGATTCAAAGAAATTAACAACTGGTTCTATGCCCATCTGGCAGCCATGTTTAAATGGCTATTTTTAAACTGTATATGTCCTATTGGTTCTATAGAGTAGCTGCAAACCTGCTGGAACCCACCACTGGACCTAGTTTTTCTTTTTCTTTTTACAATAAATGCTCTGCCTAGATGACAAACCGCAGTGAATTTTCAAGGGATTAATGACTGGCTTGTTGGCCACTCTGCCATTTAATAAGCCTTTTAACATCACACTGGCAAGTAAAGCATGCCTTAATTTGGCAAAAATAATGTTTTCCTAAACCTACGTTCTTGAAATTTACCACTCTGTTGTGCTACATTTTACTTTTCCTTCCTTTGGTCACCAGTCTTCTGAGACTTACAATTCGATGTTTGTTCTTACAGGGTTGTCATCTTCCAAGCCATAGAAACTGCTACAGTGTTTTGCTGAACTTTGGATTGTATGACTTATCCCTAAAACAAGCTTCTCTTAAAAGCACATTAATCTGCATAAAAACAGGACAACCAATTAAGACAGTGAGGAAACTTCATATTCTGGAATGTACGCTGGTGTCGTTTGGGGGTGTGCATTGGTCACAGTCAGACTGTGTGACATCACTATAGGTCATGCCTTGTTATCCACTGGGGTTCTGTTACAGAACCTTCAGCGGATTAAAAAAATTAGGCATTTAAAGGTGGAATGAGATGAGATCATTCATTTGGTGACACACTAGCCCACTGGTTTTCAACAGATGTGCCATGGCCAGCAGGCTTCCAAGTAAGCAGAGGCATCCTGTTCACTCTGTGCCTACCCTTCTGCCTTCTGAGCTGCTTGATTGATTGCTTTTCACACCCAAAGGAACAAAGAAAAGGTGTGAATTCCAGAAGGAATTCAGGCTATTCATTCAGGCTGTTGATGGAGGGGGTGGGAAGGAGAGAGAGATCAACAGGGCTCAGGCAGTGCTTTCTTAGAGGCCAAGCTTCTGCTTGTCTACTCAGAAGCAAGTGTCATTATTTTCTGTGGGGCTTACTATTAGGAAAATAATAGTTTACTTTTACTTGCAAAGCAAAAAGTGCAAAGCACTTTGCAGTCCTGCTGCAAAGCAAAAAGTGCACGTGTCCAAGAGATGCTTCTTGCAGGCTGTTAAGCCCACAGTCAGAACCAGGCTGAGAGCTGCAGTAATCTGCCTGGTGTGCCTGCAGAAATTCCTGAGTAGGGTCCAAAACCTGCAGATTTTCACTTTGTTCAGCTCCTCAGACCAAAGAAGCAGGTGAGCAGGGGAACTTAGCAGGGGCTTTTGTGCCATGAAAGCAGAAAGCTTCCTCCTTTGGGTGCTGCCTGTATTCAAGGAAATTCCTCTAAACGTCCCCTTCCATCCTGCTCCCTCTGGTAAAACCATAGCATTACTCCTGTATAAGGGTGACCATATGTTATAATTGCAAAAGAGGATAAGGACCCCCCCCCCTCCACAAATGTAGGACACCACAAAAATTTAGGACATTACAAAATAATGCTTCCTCCTTTGGGAGCTGCCTGTATTCAAGGAAATTCCTCTAAACGTCCCCTTCCATCCTGCTCCCTCTGGTAAAACCATAGCATTACTCCTGTATAAGGGTGACCATATGTTTTGATTAAAAGTTTAAGAGCACAATACTAACTATGACTACTCAAAAGTAAGCCCCATTGTGTTCAGTGGGTTTTACTCAATGGTGGGCTTCAGGGGGTTCTCACAGGTTTGCTAATGAGCGCCTGGTTCCAAGAACTGGTTACTAATGGGACATAGAGCCTGTTGTATTATAGACATAGAACCTGTTGTTAATTTATTTCAATCCCATCACTGGTCTTACTCTGAGAAAAGTGTCTTTAGGATTGCAATTTTAATCCATGTTATTTATTAACATTTTAGCTATTAATTAGCTATTTATTAACATTTTAGTTATAATCTTAATATAATCTTAATAATTTTTTAAAAAATAATAAAATATATCCTTTCAAAACTGATAGTGTGCCTTGACAATTCTAGTGCCTTGCAGGTGTGCAGTGAGATGAAAAAGGTTAAAAATCCCTGCACTAGCCTCTCACACAGGAATACAAATCCTAGTGACACGGGGAATGCACCATGAAAAGGCATATAGAATCTGACATTCAACTTATGTCAAATTATAGGATCTAAGCTTGTGTTGCCTTCACATAAAAGCTTCTAGACCTCAGAGTTCAAAACACAGACAATGCAGAAATTTCTGCCAGTATATTAAAGTAAATCATCTCTTTGCCTTATCTGCAAGAGGTCACTCATGGGTCAGGGCATCTGCAGCCAAAGCCATAATGACAGGGCAATCAATATCCACAGCAACAATTTGGAGATAATTCCAGGCAGGGCAACCATATGTCCTTTTCTTCCAGGACATGTCCTCTTTTTTAGCCTTGAGTCCTAGAAAAAAATTTTCATTCTCCTACTTTCCTTGTTTGCAAGCAGCAGGAAGCTTTCAATAAATTATATGAAATAGATTTAAATTTAATAATAAGTAATATAGTATTTAATATTGGTGGGCGGTGCAAGTGGTTAAGACACCGTGCCTGTTAACCAGTAGGCCAGGATTCGGTCCCCACAAGTCAGGGTGAGCTCCTGTCCTTACCCCAGCTCTGCGACGCAGCTGGAACCAATCGTATCAGCTCTGCCGTTCCACTGGACTATTTCAGTAGCGTGGAGAGGGGGGATTTGCTGCTTGGGTAACAGCCTATCCTCTGTATCAATCTATCCAGGCCTTCGTGCTTTGCATGCAGCATTGAGCACGATACCATTGTCTTTCAAGACTGATGGATGCCAAGGTAGAAGAGCACATACTTGTGTAGTATATGAAACTCATCTTAGGCTGCAATCCTAAAGACACTTTCATTGGAGTAATACTCATTGAACACAATGGGGCTTACTTTTGAGTAGACATGGTTAGGGTTATACTGTTAGTCTATAGCTCTTAAGGTGCAGCAGTAGATAGGTGCCATCATTCTAAGCCACTTGCATTCAGTTTAAGCAACTAACTTGCACCTGACTTAGGTTTCTCATTTTAAAAATTGATTCCATGATGCTCATGTCTGACATTCTTGTCATAGAACCAGTGGTGGGCACTTACCGGTACGGGCCTATGCGCCCATACCGCTTCTTCCAGTTTCCCTGCCGCTAGCATACCGCCAGCAACAGGGAAACGCAAAACATAGCGGACCGGTACGGTCCGCCATGTTTTGCGCCCACCGCGCCTGCCTAGAAGCGGGCAGGCCGCTTCTAGGCAAGCTCTGCACAAGCGCCGACATCGACGCTCGCGCAGAGCCTTCCTAGAGGCGGCCTGCCTGCTTCTAGGCAGGCTCTGTGCGAGCGCCATCGGCGCTTGCGCAGAGCCTTCCTAGAAGCCGGTGCCAGCTTCTAGGCAGGCTCTGTGCGAGCGCCGACGTCGGCGCTTGCGCAGAGCCTTCCTAGAAGCCGGTGACAGCTTCTAGGAAGGCTCTGTGTGAGTGCCGGTGGCAGCGCTTGCGCAGAGCCTGCTTAGAAGCCGGCCTGCCAGCTTCTAGGCAGGCTCTGTGTGAGCGCCGGTGGCGGCGTTTGCGCAGAGCCTGCTTAGAAGCTGGCAGGCCGGCTTCTAAGCAGGCTCTGCGCAGGCGCCGATTTCGCCCCGCCCCTCGCCCTTCTCCAGTCCCGCCCCTCGCCCCGCCCACACACCCCTGACCCCGGCTGGCCCCTCCCACTTCCGGCGTACTGGATCTTGGGATGGGGCCATAGAACATAATGGAAATTCCTTATATTTGCAGTTTTCAAATGTTCTTTACATTTTGCATCTTTACATCTTCCAAGCTGGATTTCAAATCCCTCTCCCCCGTCTCCTATATCACAGCCCAACAACAAAAAAATTTTTTGTTTGGTGCCTGGAATGTTAGAACTGATTTTCATAGAGTCATAGAGTTGGAAGGGACCTAGTAGGTCATCTAGTCCAACCCCCTTCCTGCAGCAGGAATTCCCCCTAGAGCATCTCCAACAGGTGCTCATCGAGCCTCTGCTTGAAGATCCCCAGTGAGGGAGAGTCCACCACCTCCCTTGGCAATCTGTTCCACTGCCGAACCGCCCTCACCATCAGGAATTTTTTCCGGATTTCCAGCCGGAATCTCCTCTCTTGCAGTTTGTACCCATTGGTTCTAGTTCTGCTTTCAGAAGCAGCTATGAACAAATTGGCCCCTTCCTCCATATGACAGCCCTTCAGGTATCTGAAGAGGGCAATCATGTCTCCCCTCAGCCTCCTCTTCTCCAGGCTGAACATCCCAAGTTCCCCCAACCTTTCCTCGTAGGGCTTCCTTCCATCCCACTGATCATTCTTGTCACTCTCCTCTGGACTTGCTCCAGATTTTGGGTATATCGGGTGTGCTAATTCCAAATATGTAAACAGTTTTTCTCCATCAGCTATACTTTTTGAGATACAGCGCTGATGAGTGTCTATGCATCTGTCAATCAAAAGTCTAATTTGCCAAAAGGTGCCATGATGTTTATATCTTAAAAAACTAGAGCTGATAGGCGAAAATTACTGCTATATTTAAAATCAGCACACCAAAAATACATAGAATCAGCTCAAAAAACCTCGGCACCAAAAAACATGTTGGGCAGTGTATTGTAAGCAGACCAAGGCAGATTTCCAATTTAACTGGGGGCGGGGGGAAAGAGTTATAGGGGAGACATGTAACATATTTCAGTCAGCACTGTATAAAGAGGATTAACAGTCTGCTATGCAACAGTGTATTAATATTACGGGCCAATTTCGGCTTGTCATCCTTCACTTATGTGGAAGAATGAATAAACTGCAGAAGGGATATCACCGAAATCAACACAGCTGCATCTAAATTAATTTGGTCTGGGATATTTCTGAAGTAGCACAAACTCACTGGCAGCTTTTTCCCACCCCTTCCCAAATCCTGGCCTCATTAAAGAGGAAGGAGCATGTACAGTATTTTCCACAACCAGATCAGAAATATAAACATTCTGTACTTTGTTGCAAGCACAGCTGTGAGAGAGGATAATGAGAGGAAAATTCAAGACCATTCTGCTGCCTTCAAAGTTATCCTGCCCCACTACACTGGCTTTGAGTCCAGATAGGAGACAGTCTACTAGAGGGCAATCTCTAGAACAGTGCTATTCAAACAGAGAGAGCCAGGTAGTTTGTGTAAATGTCCCTCTGCTGCCTTGAAGGGGCAGGATAGGAGAAAGCAGCAACTTGAGCCCTGGGATTTTGAGCCCCCTGGGAAAGGGGGCTATTTAAAAACCCAACCGAGGTGCTTCCGCAGTACGGGGTAGGTGGAGCTATAGGGAGCACCTCAAAGCACTTTCAGGGTTTCCTGTAGCTTGAAAATAGTAAAGGTCATGACAATGAAATGACAATTTAAATAGAATAATCTGATAAATAGAAAAATCTGATAAAAACAAAACATACAGGCTAAAAACATCATAGATTAAAAACAATAAAACAAGAGCCCCCCAACCATATGGCCCCCCAACCTATGTAACCATGAGCCCCCTATGTAACCTAGAGTCCCCCAACCTATGTAACCATAGGTTACAAACATATGAAAGTATCTGACCAGATCCTCCTTTCCCTAGAAAGGCCACATGTGTTATACAAGACATAACTGGAGAAAGGTCACCATGGCCATCATAGACACTTGGTTTTCCAAGCAGAAAAGAGAACTAGCCTGTGATGGAAACAGATGCTCCATTAAACAACAGGCAAACTCACTTCCCTATGATCAGCAAGATTCTCAATTTGAATCAATTCCAACTTGCATGGAGAGGCAATTATCCCATTCATTTTTAAGCTCTCATCTACCATCTGCAGATGAATCTCTGAGTGGGTTTCAAATAATTCCCATTCAAAAGCATAGGAATGTTGGCAATGTGCAAGATGGCCTTCACTTCATCCAAGCTTCAGAGACCACATGTCCCCACCAGAGGTGGGCCCGGCCTGGCCCAAGATCTGGTACGCCGGAAGTGGGAGGGGCCAGGCAGGGGTCAGGGGGTGGGGCGGGGTGAGGGGCGGGCAACGTGGCGCATGTGCAGTGCCTGCTGCCCTGAAGCGGGCGCCCGCTTCTGAGCAGGCTCTGCGCAAGCGCCGACACCAGCGCTCACGCAGAGCCTGCCCAGAGGCGGGCAGGCCGCTTCTAGGCAGGCTCTGCACAAACGCCGATGTCGGTGCTCACGCAGAGCCTGCCTAGAAGCGTCCTGCCCGCTTCTAGGCAGGCGCGGTGGGGCAAAAACATGGCGGACCGTACCGGTCCGCTATGTTTTTGCATTTCCCTGTCGCTGGCGGTTCGCTAGCGGCAGGGAAACTGGAAGAAGCGGTACGGGCGCGTAGGCCCGTACCGGTAAGTGCCCACCACTGGTCCCCACACCCATAGATAAGAGATCCGAGATGTCAGCGTGCACAAGTCTTGCATTCTAGGGCTTGATTTAAATTAAGGCAGAGCTCAGGCTTGGAACCCATTACCAGGTGTGGTAATTTAAATGTGGAAACAAGAGCTAAAACAGACTGAAAGTACAACTGCCTTTTGGCTGGCTCTCTTTCTTAAGAACAGGAAGAACAGATGTTCTCCTTGTTGACTTTGAGAGCACTGCAGGTGCTCCACCTGTTGCTATTTAGCATCCTTAGATGACACAACTGAAAGCTCAGGGTAGACTAAAGAATGTTTCCATATGTTTAAAACTCATGAAGACCAGATGCTTCTTGGGTCCAACACGAAAGTTGGGTCCCTTTTCTCTTCCACTGGAAACAATTTAGAAGAGATTTAGGTATCTCTTTTTGAGACCAGGGTATCACAAGGGTGGCAAGTCTTAGTCAAAAAAATTCATGTGTCAATTACAGATACCAGCTGACAACCTCAATGTGTGAAACTGTGAGCATCACAGTCACATTTTTAGTAGATATTACACTGAAGTAGCATAATTCAGATTGCCATTCCAGATTGCTAGTAAGGTATAAAGTTGAATACCCCATAAATAAAGCTTAGAAAAAAACATTATAAAGAATACTATGCTAAAGCATTACCCCGATATGCATTATTTGTGTTTGTATTGCATGTTTATGGTAGAGTAAATGATTCCCAAAATAGTGGTGGCTCCTTTGACCAACTGACACATTGGCCACGGCTCCCCATTGTCTACAATACATTGTATAAGGTGGAAGGTTTTTTGTAATGTTTCTGAGTCTCCCTTTGGAAATACGGCTCACGGGTTGGGAACCATTGGCAGCGAGATTTTATTTGCTTTAATTTAAATGTGAAAATAATTAATAACACAATCTCGCATCTAAGTAATAAAGCTCAAATACTCTGTCAATTATTTAAATAATTTTGTTTTGTGTAACTTGTCGATCAAATTACTCATGATAAAACAGGCTCTTAGGGTCCAGTGAATCCAATCAAATTTTCCAGTGCTGATGCATGTCTTATACATTGTATTCTGGGGACAAGAATGTCTCCTCAAGATAAAGGATATTTTTTCCCTTACCTCAGAGCTGCATTCAGCTGCATCAATGCTGAAATTTGGGTAGGAATCAGCTCTTGGTTTTTCAGACAATTATCCTAATGAAAACCTACCTATGTAAATCTAACAATACCAGTTAGATCTAATCACCACTCACTGTCTCTTTGTCCACGTGCTCAGTGTCTAGGCCACCCAGTTTTCTGATCAAAAGCAAAAGAAGAAAAAGCTGAAAATCCAAATTGGAACTTTACATTCTGACTTTTACATACAAAACTTCAACTTGTATCTGTATCAACGTGTCTTGCAATGCTAACCATTGCCTCTGGTTTAGAACATCACATTGTTTTTTTCTAGCAAAAGTGGCCTGCCAAGCAACATCCTATAGGTGAAGGTCTCCGTGTCATTAAAGCACCAGGTTGAAAGACGTTTCACAGGCTTAGTATGTTCCTTTGACACAGCTGTTATAGAGGAGCGCTGTCAGGAAAAAGATGGACCCTTCTCAAAGTTGCCACAGTATACAGAAGAACTGTCACATGCAATTGCTGCCAGTAGCCCTCCTTACCTGAGCTGTGCCAGGAATAATACAAGAACAGAAAACAGTTATAGAATGTATACCCCAACCTTGGCAAAAAGATACCGGTACTTCAATATCATTTACAAGAATACAATAAAAGAAACACTGAGGCCCATATCCTAAAGTCAAATTAAGTCCTTTGCTCTGGAGCAGTTAAGGTGACTCTCCATAAGATAACACTAGAGGGTGACATAACTGCGCGGACCCATAAATGCTCTGGATTTTGAGTAGAATAGCAGAGGCAGTAATAAACACCCAAATAAACATAATGAAAATTCCTTAAGAATTTGATTTTTTATCCTCGAAGGATAGATCTCATAACAGAGATAATGCATAGGAAATATGCTTCAAACACATAGCGTAAAGTCAATATTTAAGAAATTTGGCAATTTAATGAACACTGCAACTTTCAAGAATCTTGAAAATGAGGCTATTATGGTAAACAGAATGTTTCAAACACCCTTTAAATTACTGTTTGTACATTAAACTGAAAACTTTAAAGTACTGAAATGTTCTTAGCTGATCGCAGAGCAGGGTGTTACCAAACAAGACTATTTTATCCAAAAACACTATCCCCAACCCACATACAGGACAAAAACCCAAGTACAGGACAAAAATAATAATAATAAAGGGAATAATGTTTCCTTTAGAAATGAAGAGAGATAGTGTATAGTATACACATAACCAGAGTTTGTCACATTAAAATATTAAAAAAAAACTTGACATCCATCAATCTTGATAGACTATGGTATCGTGCTTGACACTACATGTGAAGCACGAAGACCTGGGTAGATTGATATGGAGGATAGGCTGTTACCCAAGCAGCAAAGCCCCCCTCTCCACGCCACTGAAATGGTCCAATGGAATGGCAAAGCTGATACGATTGGTTCCAGCTGCGTTGCAGAGCTGGGCTAAGGACAGGAGCTCACCCCGTCTTGTGGGGACCTGGGTCTTGAACACTGGCCTACTGGTTAACAGGCACAGTGTCGTAACCACTTGCACTACCCACAGCCATAATTAAAAATTAAAATATTAAAATATTAATGTTGTCAATTATTTCCATAATCCAACTTCAGAGTGCTCAACATTATAGTCCAATACTGCCAGAGAAATAATAATAATAATTATTATTATATTGGATCTTGGACATATATCAGTCCTTGGAAAGAATGCAAAGGGGATGAATACATCAGGTGAGTGTTTCCCAAACATTTCCAGGGGCGCTAGATTTATAAATGCCAAAAAATGTGGCTATAAACATGACTGGATCACCATCCAGGCTTCATCAAAGAGGGTCATCCAGATATACCATAACTCAGGAGGATTCCTAGTATATGGAAAAACCTTATACAGTGGTACCTCACTTAACAAGCACCTTGCTTAACAAGCGTTTCACATAACAAGCAAAAATTTCCAAGAAATCTTGCTTCACATAACAACTTCCGCTTCACTTAACAAGCAAGAGCGCTCTGGGCACGCATGCTATGCAGTCCTGCCGCTCCGTGCAGAGGCTCTTTAAAAGGGCTGCTGGCCAGTGCTGCTGCCTCTAGCTACCCCCAACTTAGAGGCAGTTGCCTGGAGGTGCCAGAGGCAGCTGCCCCTAAGTGCCCCCAAGTGCCCCCACCACCACCTTGAACCTCCAGCAGCAGCCCAGGTAAGCCTCCCAGGATAGTGTCTTTGCAGTCTTGTAACTATGTCTACTCAGAAGTAAGCCCCATGTGTTAAATGGGGCTTACTCCCAGGAAAGTCTTTGATTGCAGCCTCCTAACCATGTCTACCCAGAAGTAAGCCCCATTGTATTAAATGGGGCTTACTCCCAGGAAAGTGTCTAAGTAGCCTAAGTAGACTTCATTGGATCATGCATATTGAATGCATGTTTTGAATTCAATTCCAGTGTTTTGTCAACATTTTTACAACCAGTTAATATTTTTATATGAATATTTTGGGGGTTATGGAACTAATCGTCTGAGTTTCCATTATTTCCTATGTGAAAATCCGCTTCACTTAAAGAGTGTTTCACTTAAAGAGCATGCCTCCAGAACGAATTAAGCTCTTTATGTGAGGCACATCTGTAATTCTATCTAGAAATATAAGCAAGGAAAATTTTTCCCTATCCATGTTATCCACACCAGCCATAATTTTATATGCCACCGGTTATAATTATATACCTCTAAAGACTCTTTACATTTTGGGGGGTTGACGACACAGAGCTACAGAGCCTCAAACTACTTTTGTTTAAGTAATACAAGTGAAAACAGTGGCAGAGGGAATGCGTATGTGTGTTTGCGTGTGCACGCAGATCTTTCAATGGCTCTAAGCCAGAATTGAAGACTCCATATGCAGAGACACTAGATATCAAAACACCAGATGCTGGTGAGCGAGCCATTATCTTCATCTCCTGCTTCTAAACCTCCAGATGCACTTGGGAGACTGCTGTTGGAAGCAGAATGTTAGATAACAGACTTTCCTCTTGTCCCAGAAAGATGATTCTTGCATTTGCATTGTTGTTTTGAAGTCAAGCCTGCCTCTTTATTCTTTCATCCGCAGATTTCAATGTCTTATAACTATAAGTGGTCACCAACAATATGTATGATGCAAGCCAAAGAACTGCAAAGATGACTGACCTCTTTGATATGAGTCTGAAGGAGGAAGTAATCATCCATCCATTCTACATAAGACTATGGCAAACTGCTGGCAACATAAGCACAACTGGACCAATCCAGTGAAATCCCAAATAGCATCAACATTACTGTGGGGATATTTGTTCTTATCAAGTCCAGAAAGCCCAAGACAGAAATTGCATAGCCCTGATATTAATTAGTCTGGACTTAGCTAAACTAAATCCTCTACTGCAGATATACTTCTCTCAATAAGTGACTCACTTTAAATAGGGCATTTCCCCACTATCTTATAGGAAAAAGCATATTTATTCACATAAAAGTCTTAACTTGTGTGTATGTCCACACCTTCTGGCCAACATTCTAACCACCTGAGACTCAGAGATCTTCTCAGAGGGAGAAGAAGGTAGTTCACACAGTACAGAGAAGTTTTTGTACTGTCCCCTGAGTAATTCTAACAGGCCTACCCATTTCATGGAAAAAGGTTCTTTCACTGATAAATGTTGTTACATTATACCTCCCCAAGCAACAGCTGTGGGCTGTTACTAGTATATTCATAATCACTTATACCTGCAATCCTAACCACACTTTCCTGGAAGTAAGTACTATTGAAAACAATGGGACTTACTTCTGAGTAGACATGCTTCGGGTTGCACTGTATGAAAATAAAACACACAGTACATGTATAACCTTCAGATAATACGCAGCCACATGCAATGTGTTGTTTCAGACACAGAAGATAAACCAATGAAAAAATAAACAAATGTTTGAAGAGGTATCTCAAAGAACCTCTTTTGTGTCTGTCCCAGAACGCATCTGCCTGCCGTTATTTCTTGGCCAGTCTGAAAACTCACTTTTTTACACCTTTTATTCCCTAGAGCTATAACATTTAGCATTTCCTTGAGCTGTTACTCACCAGCTTCTTGGTGAAGAAAGAGCAATGGAAAGATTTTTTGTAACTCATCAGCTTTTATACAAATTATAGCTTGAGCAGATCCAAAGCAAAAAAGTACACCATCAGTTTAAGTCCCAGAACAGCAGCATTTTAGCACCCCAATAATCTTGATATTGGTTCTGCCAGCCATAAACCTCTTAATAACTTTTTCCATCAAGCTCCTAATTCAACTCTGGGCTTTCACACAAACACCACAATTACTCCTTTCAACTCCCATTTAGGAAGGTGTGATGACAGAAATATTCCATTGATTTATGGTCGAGAGACCATATTATACACTATCAAAAGCCAATAGACCTGCCTTTTGTGGACTGTAACTTAAGAACATACTAACAACATTATTATGGTAACAAAATTGGTTCAATGATCCCTAAAAATGTTTATCATGTTCATGAGACTAATATTTAGTCATACCTCATGATGAGTTCTAAGATGACTTCCTATCTTTTTTATGAAGCGCTAGAAGAGCTGATTTATGTTATTGCTGCTATGTGTTCATTATGAGGCACCATTGGATTCATTATCTATTACCAGGAGAAACTCTAGCTCACAGAGAGTGGGGAAGGGCTTCTTAGAAAGAGCACTGTGTCCAGCCATAATTGGGAAGTGTAGACAAGTCTGCCCCAAAGCAGAAAGTCTAAACAGAACATAATGGAAGTTTCAGTACCCCAAATCAAACCAAGCATGAATAAAGGCATCAACATAGTTAACAATGGATGGGAAATGCAAAAGATTAGCACACCAGCTCAGAGTTTTTTTCCCCCCTGATTCCAACAGATAAGTATACTAATGGGGGAGAAATTAATAAAGAAGAATTAGGAACAAGAGCTGGGGAATGGAATGAGAAAATGAAACTCAGTGAAAAGAATGAGGAATTATAGCAGAACCTTGAAGGAATTGGTGAAAGTTAGCAGATTCCTTTAATCTCGTCAATCCAAATAAATTTAGAAATGGGAGTCAGTGCACCTTCTGCCAAGAAATGTGACCCTAAATAAGCCAAGAAGTAGCACCTTTTTATTGTAAGTCTTGAAAAGGAACTTCAAAAATTGTATTCAAAAAGAAGTGTTAAATTTTACCACATTTAAAATGAAGTCTATCATACCTCTCAGCTCATCAACAGGCAAGTACATCCTAAAATTTTCCTTTCATATTGAATGACATTTTAAACACACTGATACTACGCTTTGACTGCAATCCTTAGGCTAACCTATCTATCACTGTGCTGGCCCAATTCCAAGATAGGCCAGTACAGTTTCACCAGAAAGGCTTGGTCAACTTAGGCTGGCCGAAGAAAGATGGACCTGGGCCGGCCTAGCTGTGCCAGCCTAGGCAGTTTAGGAGAGGCATATTCAGCATGGCCTAGAACAGTGCAATTAGGCTGTATTCAGAGCCTGTTTCCAGGGCAGACATGCCCTCTCACAGCTCAAGTATCAAAGCAGGGATTCCTTTTGGTGACACCTTAGCACAAGGGTGTCCAAACATTTTGGCAGGAGGGCTGCATACTCTCTGATACTGTGTCAGGGACCAGAAAAAATGTTTGACATTTCAAATTCAAATATATTTACACACATTTGCATACAAGAGTGTATTAGAGGAATGGTACACAAGCATTCCAGCCTAAGACGCCCTTCTGAGAATCTGTCCGGGACCCCACAGAAGTGATGTCAAGACTGGAAGTGACATTAATGTGCCAGACTTGGGCTGGGGTTTGAACACCCGTCTTAGCAGAAGCTGTGCTGCTGAAAGGGCAGCCAGAATGATAACGATGCTGTCCCAGCAGCTGCATGTTAATAGGTCTCTCCCAGATATGTCCTTTCAGCAAGGCGGCTTCACAGTTCAGCCGTTGACAGCAGCAGAAGCACCTGCTGCTGCTGCTGCTGAGAAAGCACAATTATTGGAGGGGAGAGATAGCTTCCTTCTAATGCAGAAGTGCTTTGTTTATTCAGAGGTAAAGATATGATATAAATCACTTGAATAATCAACCACAACCTCCATATTTTTCTGTATTTTTGGCATATGAAATAAAAGTGGGCAATGCTCTTCGAATCACTTAACTTCTCTATTAAAACTGTATCAGAAGAAAAGAATATAATTGTGCATTTAGCAGGCCTCCGTCAGTCTTGAAAGACTGTGGTATCATGCTGGGCGTGCATACGCTGCATGCGAAGCACGAAAGCCTGGGTTGGATTGTGCATTTACTCCTTGCATATAAGTGCAACACACACACACTCTATTTTTTAACTCCTGTATAATGAGATCACCAAACTACAAAAGAGGAAAAATAATTAAATACGCACATATCTTATACTACATTCCAATGTAAGGCAAGGAAAATTTTACTCTTTTGATCACACCAGTATAAGAAAAGTAAAACAGGTGGCCTTCCCACATTCAGGAAACATCTGAACTGAAACAGCAGGGATTTAAGCTTTTCCACAGAGAGTCTATTTTAAATTTAAATGCAAGTTCTAAGAAAAGAGAAACAAAGACCTAATCGGGCAGACAGGGAAAAGAAACCCCTCACACCAGTACAAGGAAAAATGTAGTAGTTGACATATGGTCCATAACAGACTTTACAAGATTAAATGCTGTCATCCTAAACACACTTCCAAGGAAGGAGTTCACATGAAACACAGTGGGACCTACTTCCAAGTAATCATGCACTGAGGTGGGGAAATAGCAGTTTGCATTTTGGAGTAAAAAATCCCCCTCTAGTGGTTGAATGCTGGAGTTTAAACAGTGTAACCCAGTAAAACTCATTTCTTTTTCCTCTGCAGCTAATTTGAAAGTATGAAAGGGACATTTATGTTTCTGGATTTAAATCAGCAGTGTGTGTGTGTGTGTGTGGAGGGGGGGAAACATCAAATATTGCCCATTGTTATTAAACTTAAAAATCTTTCCAAGAATATTTGGTGCCAGGTAAAAAATCTTGTATGCCATTTGTCAGGATAATATTATTTGATTAGCTATAATCCAACACAGAGATATACACATTTCCATTAATTTATTTTGTACTAATTTTGGCCTTTATTTTTGGAATTAATGACTTTTTTGGGAAAAAATAAAGTCTCAAACTTTACTCTGACAAAAGGAATTTTTTTTGGATTATTATTAAATTGATTGACAGAGTTTCATTTATGTACATTGCATATCAGGAATGGCAAACCTTTCAATTTCAGGGCTCCTACAACTTTAACAATTGTCTAGTGGAGAGAAACTGGCGGCCCAAGAGCCGCATGCAGCCCTTTTGAAGGCACACATGCGGCCCTTGAGTGATCTCCCCACCCCCAGAAGCAGCTCAGTAGTGGTGGCAGCACACTTGATTTTGAGGGGGAGAAAGAGCCCAGGAGGAAGGAGGGTTCATGCACAGCAGCAGCAGCTTCCCAGGGCGGGAGAAAGAGACCAGGAGAAAGGGGGGCACTTCTGAGTAGACATGCAAAAAATTGGATTGCGATCCTCGGGAGACACCATTAATGCTAATGTGGCCCTCTGTATGAAATGAGTTTGATACCCCTGACCGAGACTACTTTTTTAAAAAGCTATTCATGTAAGAACATCCCTAATGGATCAGACCAAATGCCTATCTAGTCCAGTTTCCTGTATCTCACACTGCACAATCCAAACTGCCCACTTGCGCCAACATACGTCACGTGCATATAAAATAAGTCATTGGCACCAGCTTAGGGTGTCTCAAATATGCAATAAAGCATACATGCAACACCTGGAGAGGAGGAGAGGCTGTTGCAGGGAGTTGTGATGCCTTCCCTGTACTGCTTGCAGGTCCCAGAGGCAGATGAGTTGTTTCAGAGATGGCATGCTGGAAGCATGGCTGGGACCAAGCATTTGTGCCAGATCCAAGCCTTATTCCCCTACAGCACAGAGAAGCCTCATGAGGTGGTACAGATCCAAGTACGCCCATTGGGGTTGCTGCTTCATTACTGCCTTCTTCAGCCCAGAGCCTGCTGAGGAGGAGGAGCTCCAGAGTTCTGCTGCCAGGAGCCCTCTCCACCCACCCCACGCTAGTCCTGTAGAAACCCCAAACTTGCCTATTCCAGCCCAAGTTAAGATTGTGCTGATATTAACCCACGACATGCCCTAGGAAGCTTATAAGACAATAAATATGCTTGCAAAATTTTGCCCAGTAGTACTCAGGCATTTTAGCGTGGGACCCCCATTCAAACTTAAAAATCTGTCCTCTGTCAAACTTACTGGGTTGTGACATCACTGTGATGCTAGCACTCCCCTACGTCTAATCGGAAGTAAGTCCTATTGTGTTCAATGAGACTTACTTCCATGAAAGCCCAATGCCAGATTCCAAGATGGTAGTTCCCACTCTCTCACAACCCCCACCCTGAGCAAAGGTTGCAACCCCCAAGGGAGTCCCAATCTCTACTTTACTACTGCTGTTGCCACTCTCTTGCACTAAGCATTCTGAAAAATCCTAATTATGTATAGCATGAGGTTGTACATATCCATCATAGCTTGTGATTTTTCTTCTAGAAGTCTGCCCAGTCTTCTTTGAAAAGCATCTAAGTTAGACTCCATCATCACATTCTGTGGCAAGGAAATTATCTGGGTTTGGGGGGAGGTTGCACATATGCACATAGTTGTGGCAGAAAGTCAGGGCAGTGTCAAGTAGCAAATTATGTTCAGCAGATCCATCCCTGTATCCTATACTTCCTTCAGGATGCTCAGAGTCACAAACCTCTCAGGCATTTGCACATATTATTAACATGTTTACTTTGAACACAGCTTGGGAATTAAATACAGGATAAATGCAAAACACTAGCGGACATTTTCAGTATACTGGCATCCTAAACTTATTGGAAAGGGTAGCAACTGAAACACTGTGCAAAAGAGAAACTGTTGAAAAGTGGAACCCAGTCTTTTTCAGCTTGCAAATGCAAAATGGTCACAAAAAGCCCAGAAATATCACTTGCAAAAGACTAAATAAACCCATATTTGTCAATAACAGCCAAAATACATAACAAATTGCAGTAAAATGAACACAATGGGGCTTGCTTTTGAGTAGACATGGTTAGGATTGTGCTCATAGAAGGCAACAGAGACTAAAAACCCAAGCCTAGCCACATCTATTCAGAAGTACGGTAAGTAAGTCAATGGGGATACTCCCAGATCAGGTCTGTAGTCAGGATATTAGAAGGGATGGATGACTATTTTTTTCAAGGGCGTCAATTATGTCAGGTGTATATTAAAAGACAAGTATGGAGCAACATTGAACATCCATAAATGCAAGAATGCAAGTACCCCTGATCCTATCCACACTTACCTGAGTAAGCCCTCCTTGATTATAATGGGACATACATCTGAGTAGACATGCCTAGGGTTGGGCTCTAAGATTGGCTAACATTCATACTGCTAAATGTTTTTGTATGTATGTGCTATATGTTGTGCTATGTGTGTGCTCGTGCACTATATATATTGTCTGGTGCACTATATATTGTATACTGTGGTGTATGGTGTGTTATGTGATATACTGTCATATATGTGCACAATATGTTGTGTGTGCACACTATATTTTGTGGTGTGTTATATGTTGTGTAGGTATGTACACTATAGTGTGTTGTGCTATATATTATATACTGTGTGGTGTGTTATATACAGTCAGGTGTGTATGCAGCAGTGGTGGGCTGCAGCAGGTTCGCACCTACTCTACAGAACTGGTTGTTAACAAGAGATAGGACATATAAAGTTAAAAAATAGCCATTTAAAACTGGGCTTAGAACCGGTTGTTAATTTCTTTGAATCCCATCACTGGTGTGCAGTATATGTTGTGCAGTGTGCCAAATATTACCTATATATTGAGTTGTGTGTTACATACTGTCTGGGTGTGTGTATGTGCACCCAGTGTATGTCTGGGTGTGTGTATGTGCATGTGTGCGTGCAATATGTTGTGTGCAGGTGTGTACACCATATGTTACATACTGTGTGGTGTGTTACATACATACTATCAGAGTATGTGAGTGCTACATGTTGTGTGAGAGTTTGTGTGTACTATATGTTGTGTGGTTTATGATATGTGCTATGTGATGTATTACATACACAGTCAAAGTGTGAGTGTGTACACTATATGTTGTGTGGTTTATGATACATGCTGTGTGGTGTGTTACCTACTGTCAGATTGTGTGAGTGCTCCAACTCCTGAGTTTGTGTGTACTATATGTTGTGTAGTGTGTTACATACACAGTCAAAGTGTGAGAGTGTGTATATACTATATGTTGTGTAGTTTTTGATACATGCTGTGTGGTGTGTTACATACACAAAGTGTGAGAGTGTGTGTGTGTGTACCATAGGTTGTGTAGTTTATGCTACATGCTGTGTGGTGTGTTACATACACAGTCAAAGTGTGAGAGTGTGTGTGTACTATATGTTGTGTAGTTTTTGATACATGCTGTGTGGTGTGTTACATACACAAAGTGTGAGAGTGCGTGTGTACCATATGTTGTGTAGTTTTTGATACATGGTGTGTGGTGTGTTACATACACAAAGTGTGAGAGTGTGTGTGTACCATAGGTTGTGTAGTTTATGCTACATGCTGTGTGGTGTGTTACATACACAGTCAAAGTGTGATAGTGTGTGTATACCATATGTTGTGTAGTTTTTGATACATGCTGTGTGGTGTGTTACATACACAAAGTGTGAGAGTGGGTGTATACCATATGTTGTGTAGTTTTTGATACATGCTGTGTGGTGTGTTACATACACAAAGTGTGAGAGTGGGTGTGTACCATATGTTGTGTAGTTTATGATACATGCTGTGTGGTGTGTTACATACACAAAGTGTGAGAGTGTGTGTGTACCATATGTTGTGTAGTTTATGATACATGCTGTGTTACATACACACTGTGTGTGTGTGTGTGTGTGTGCAGTGCACTATATGTTGTGTGGTGTGTTACCTACTGTCAGTGTGTGTGTTGTGTGGGTGTGTACTCACCGTCGGGTATGCGCTGAGGGGAGAGGGAGTGAGGGAGGGAGTCAGGCCCTTCTGGTGGGCGCAGCCATGTTGAGCAGCCTCCCTGTCTATTGGCGGAGGAGAGGCGCAGCCTGTGGCTCGGGGGAGGCTCTTCCTGAAGCCGCCTGGGCGCTGTGAGGCCTGAGCCGCGCCTGCCGTCTAGGTTGGGAGGGAGGCCGCCCGCCCGCGACCTCCGAAGGCAGAGAGAGAGTGACAGCCCCGCAGCCTCCATGGACTGAGCGGGGCTGCTGCGGCTGCGGCTGCTGCTCTCTGGAGTAAGTACTGCCTGGTCCAGTCGGTGCTCCCACCACACACTTTCCAGGGAGTAAGCCCCATTGGGACTGCAGCAGTTACTTCTGAGTAGACACACAGGAGGAGGAATAGTCATTCATTCACTCATTCATTTCTTTTATTCATTCATTCGTCTCTTTTATTTATTCATTCATTCATTCCTTTTATTTAGAGCACAGTCCTAACCGTGTCTACTCAAAAGTAAGCCCCATTATGTTCAATGAGTCTTACTCCCAGGAAACTATCTTTAGGATTGCAGCCTTATTCATTCATTTATCTCATTTATTTCTTTTATTCATTCATTTCTTTTAATTTTTATTCATTCATCTCTTATTTTTCATTTATTCATTAATTTTATTCATTTATTTCTTTTATCCATTCATTTCTTTTATTCATTCATTCATTTCTTTTATTTATTTATTTATTCATGTACACATACATACATAACATGCTAAAGCTCACACCCAAAGCGGCTTCCTGTTACAAAGCCTTTATCCTTTTATCTTCACAACAACCCTGTGAGGTAGGCAAAACTGAGAATGAGTGGGCTGTAACAGCTTGTGTTGGTGTACTGTGCAGTTTCAGGACCTTGGAGGAACTTGAGGTGGGCTCTGAGGAGGGGGTCCTGCTTTCAAAAAGCTTGGCGTATATTGCTATTCTCAGTCCTCCTCTGGAAGGAGCCTCAGTGGCTTTTAAAACTTTTAAAAACAGTGGCTTTTAAAACTGATGTACATATTACATCAGCTTTCTTTTCTAAGTTGTGATTTTTTTTTTAATTGTATTTGTGACTACATCTATGTTACAAACATACACCTCAAGCCTAGGCCTGTCTACTCAGAAGTAAGTCCCATGATAGTCAGTGGGCCTTACTACCAGGAAAGTGTGGCTAGGACTGCAGCCTCAGAACCCCCTCCTAGGCCTATCTACTCAGAAGCAAGTCCCATGATAGTCAATGGGCCTTACTCCCAGGAAAGTGGATTGATTGCAGCCAGAGAGCCCAAACCTCGACATGT
This sequence comes from Cryptoblepharus egeriae, assembly GCA_030015325.1. NCBI lineage: Eukaryota > Metazoa > Chordata > Lepidosauria > Squamata > Scincidae > Cryptoblepharus > Cryptoblepharus egeriae. The sequence goes on from JAREYC010000004.1 coordinate 52,914,373, forward strand.
CTACTCAGAAGTCCTATGATAGTCAGTGGGGCTTACACCCAGATTAGTGTGGATAGAATTGCAGTCTTAAGGCTTAAACCTCTACACATTGATTTGGAAGAAATTCCTCTTGGATTCAGTTTATTGCTGTTGGATTTATTTACTGCAGTGGAATTTATTGCTGAGTCAACATGCATTTCTGGTTGATCCTGCTCCTAGTTGTAACTAACTAGTTGCAGCTAGCTAGTTGTAGCTTTGAAAACTGATTTTCAAAGTTACTTGCTGAGAGTTGATACAGAAGATGCTAAGCAAGACAGCAGGACTCTTTTAACTTCAGCTGTGTATGTAAATAGGATTGAGAGGAATCTATACGTCATAACCAAAAAAGAGAAGCCCCTCCCAAATGTAGGACACCCAAGAAAAATGTTGGACATGACAAAATAAAAGCTAAAAACATGCATATTGCTTTCACGTGGTTACTTTAATAACCATATTACATATTAAATTTAAAACTATTGCATATAAATTATCAATTAATAGATGGCTACCTGCTGTTTTACACAAGGAAAAGGAGGACAATGAAGATTTTTTTTTTTTCTGGGACAGAAGGCTAAAAAAGAGTACATGTCCCAGGAAGAGGACATATGGTCAGCCGAATTAGGGCAGATTATTCAATCTGTAGTGCAGAGCAAGGGGCACATGCTGCTTTCTTCACCTGCACCACACTATAGCATTAGAAGACTTTGCTTCTTTCTGGTCACTCTGCCCAGAAATAATCTTTTGTTGGCACCATATAAACGCAATTCAAAGACTTCCTGCAGCAGAATCATAGTCTGGATGCAATGAAATAGAGTGTTATGTAAGTCTTATTTATGTGGTGCAGTGCCAGCACCAGTGGCATAGCTAGAGGGGGTGGAGCAGTCATCCTTTTGTAGGGTGGCTTGCAAGGGGCACCTCCCCTTTCAGGCCTTTTCAGGGGTGGAGCAAAACAGAACCCTTCCATGCCACCTTACAAAAGGATTACTGCTCCACCCCCTCAAGCTATGCCACTGGTGCTGGCACAGCATCACATAAATAAGACTTGCATAACACTATGCCACCCATAGAGCATACATGCAACTCTGTTGGAGAACTGTTTCAAGGCACAATGCAAGAGAAGGGAGTGTGGGTGGCCAGTTTGCAGCTGGATTCCACCATAGCCTTGGAAAGATATGCAGGCAACACTGCAGGAATAGTGAAGGACCGGGTGACTATACGTTCTCTTTTTAAACATTGTCCTCCTTTTCCTTGTGAGCAGGCAGCAGATAATCTTCTTGTAATTAATAAATTATATGTAATACTTTTAAATTTAATAATAAGTAGTGTTTAAATAAAGCAATGAAAGCAATACATTTGTGAGTATTTTTACTTTCTATATTGTGTCCTACATTTTTCTTGAGTGTTCTACTGTTCAGACAAAAAAAGAAAAATTTCTTTTTTTTTGTTTTGTTACCCTGACTCAGAGTTACCCTGGTCACCCTGACCCAGGCAGATCCAACCCAGTTGCAAAGGATGCCCTGAAAAGAGGCTCCTCCACCCACTTTTCTGACACGAAACAGCTGATCCACACGTGCTTAGGCACCACCTATCCCACTGCTCTCACTGTACTTGTTGCTTTCACGGTGCCCTTTCCTGGTGCTCCAGCTGGGAATCGGGGAGGAGCCTCACTGACAGCAGCCAGACCTTCCTAGGAGTTGTGTAGGCTGAGTTCAGGCTGCAAGCAGTGGATCTTGCAAGCAGGATCTGCAGGGAGCTAAGCAGCAGAAAGAAAGGTAAGCAAAGCTTCTCCTGTACTCTGCTGTTGCTTTGCAAAGCTCTTTGAACACTGATGCAGGGCAGGGTGAGCATATGACCTCTTTTTCCAGGACATGCCCTCTTTTTAAAGCCTTGGATCCTGCAAAAAAAACTTCATTGTCTTCCTTTTCCTTGTGAACAGGCAGCAGGTAGCCTTATTGTCATTAATAAATTTGATGTAATAAATGTTATGTAATAGTTGTAAATTTAATAATAAGTAATACAATGTGCAATCCTAACCAAGGTTGGCATAACTCATTGGTTTTCTGTTTCTGTGGTGATATAGGGAGGCAAGCACATGCCTGTGCACTGGCCTAATCCTCCCCCAGGAGTGAAGCACAAGTGTCTTATGGCACTTTTGTTTCACCCCTTTGTTAGTATAGGACTTATGCAGTAGTTTTGGCCAGCCTAATTGGAGATTAAGATTGCAGCCATAATGAGTTAAGGTAGGAGGTTGGACTAGATGATCCACTGGGTCCCTTCCAACTCTGTGGTTCTATGAACTGCATGAAAGCAATATATCTGAGTCTCCCCATGTATATTGCTTTCATATGATTAATATATATTAGGTGTCCTAAATTTTGAGGTAAGGCTTAGTTCTCTTTTGTGTTATGACTCATGGTCACTCTACACTGATGAGGCAGGCCAATTATTATTAAACCCCACTTCTTATTAATTGGCAATACAATTTTGTTAAGTTATTTCACTATGCTATTCAGTCTATTATCCCCAGTATGCTTGCTAGTGTTGACTTGTTCATTTGAGACGACTGGATTATGCATGCTTTCCCATTTGATGCCTTCATTGCAGCTACCTGAACAAAACCTCTGGTTAATTAAGAGAAAAGTAAAACTTGGAATGATTTTTGAAATCTTGTAAACTAAATTAAAAATGAGTGAGATGCCTTCAAAATTGATAAGAAGCAGTGAGTTTCACAGCATGGGCCAACGCTGCATGATGCCGCTTTGTTGCCTGAATTCAAAAAGATCTAGTACTGCCAGTACCTGTCGGGTTTACTATCTGGGATCTCCAAGTAGGCCGTCTTGAATTTCATTAAGGAAAACAAGTGGAATATAACTAAGATTTTTTTAAAGTGGGGGATGGAGCATCTATTCAAAATTTAAAAATTTTGGATGCATTTGTGAATTTACGGTATATGTGTATACAAATGAATTTATATGAAGTTATATGTAGATATTATACATATACATTATATGCATTATATATGTTATACAATAAGTCCCCAACTTACGAATGAGTTCCATTCCAGAACTTCATAAGTTGAAATGTTCATAAGTCCAACACCATTGGTGTCAATGGTACACTTGCAGCAGAGGTGCAAGAATGAAGGCAGACAAAAGCAGGAAGAGGATGCTCAACACTTGCCAGCAAAGGATTCAGATTCAAAGGAGACCAATGCAGGGAGAGGGGTGCTCACGACCTGCAGCACAGACCACAGAAGTGCTTCTGGACACACTTGCGGAAAAGTGGGAAAGATCGCAGACACACACTTCCACATTTGATGACTTCTGATTTGTTCATATGTTTGAAAATTTGTATCTTGCAAGGATGAGCGTATGTATGAAAGTTTGCATCTTGAATTCTCGTAAGTTGAGGTCTTACTGTATATATATTATATGCTGTGTGTGTGTGTATATATATATATATGTGTGTGTGTGTGTATATGTGTGTGTGTATATATATATATATATATGTGTGTGTGTGTGTATACATACATATATATACATTCATTCATAAGAGTTTGTATATATATAACGTGTGTGTATGTATATACGTTTAAAAGGGAGGCAAAAGGTCAACAATCCAAAATGGGAACCAAAAGTTTCAAGATACATTTGCAGTGGCCACCACAAAGATTTCTCTTTGCGAAGTGGAGGCAAGTGATCTTAGTCAGGTCCATGGTATGGATTTGGCTGCCTCATGTCTCTTATAGATGTAGCAGATAGAATGGCATCGCCTGAAAGTAGAGGAGCCAAATGGCTATTAGTCCCCGGTTGAATGTGTCATGTTGCCTCATTTGAAGAGAGCCTACTGTTCCAAGGGAGAAAGCGGAACAAAGCCAGTGAAATCAAGGGAGTAAGCACAGGGATTGAGAATGAGGTAAGGCATGTCCAAGACGTGGTATGTCACTTGGATAAGGCTACAATGCCTAGGATTAGCTTCTAAATACCTATGGCAAAAATACCTATGGCAAAACAGTAGGCTCTCTTCAAAGTTAAGCAGAGCTTCAGAGACAGAAGGCATTTGAAGCAGATGATCATCTATATTCCTTGGCCATTAAAAGATCTCCCGGGAGGAAGGGAGTAGGAATTGCCCAATTCATGCAAGTGACTATATACAAACAGAAGACAATCCCCAGCAAAAGATCACCTGGTTCCTCCCTGTTTTGTTTTTGGAGAAATAGTTGTATTTTAAAATACTCCAGGCTGCTTTGAGGACCTGATGATGGATAAAATACATAAAAATCTGACAAAAAATAAAGAGGAATTGAGTTCAGAAATCCAAATACTGTCAGAGACAGGTGCCAGATACTGAATCCTTCCGTTGAGAAATTCCATGGTTTTTGACCCAATATACTCAAAAAGAGAGATGGGCAGATAACGGAGACGGGCATTGCTCCTTATTGCCCACTCCATGACTAGTAGGGCAATCTGAAAGGGACACCTTTACCTTTTTAATATACTTTTTAAATAAGCCACGTGGAGGAGATATTTCTATAAAGAAATACGTGAGGTTTTAAAGCTTTTTTTGTCTTGTCCTGCATTTTTCTTTGGTGTCCTACATTTGGGGGACCTGGCCCTCCTTTGCAGAAATGCTATCTGGTTATTGTGCGCAGGAGAGGGCAGCTGGTAGGCAATCAATTATTCTCTCCAGGCACTTCAGCTTCAGTCCTTGGCAACTGACCCCCTCCCTTCCTGCTGACACATGAAAGAATGCAAAACAGAAGTGATTATGACCTCCTTGTTACATAGTTTCCCTGTGTTCCTGGTGAGGGAGATGTCCTGAAGCCTTTCTTATGATCTGGAGAGAGTCTGATTGCCTGATGTCCTGCATTACAAAGGTAACAAGGCTGTCTTTAGAGGGATGAACAAAGGGGTATTGATTTTTAAATGGATCTTCTTAAGGTCATTTTTGTCATCCACATGAGTTCTGGGAACATTCATGAAAACCTAGTCCTAGATTCAACCTGTACACGCATATGCAGGTTTTAATTTTAATGAAACTTCTGGTGAAAAAGTGAATAAATCCCCAATAAAATAACTTAGATTTTTTTTTCTGTGTGTAAAGCCAGGTTCCTAGATTTCATCACTGATCAAGTGATGAAATCCCATCATGACCAAGAAACAGAACTAAGGATTCGTTTTTATTGATAGAAATGAGCTGTGGGTGGCATAAGTGGTTAAGACACTGTGCCTGTTAACCCAGAAGGCCAGGTTCGAGACCCAGGTCCCCACAAGACAGGGTGAGCTCCTGTCCTTAGCCCAGCTCTGCAACGCAGCTGGAACCAATCGTAATGGCTCTGCCGTTCTGGACTATTTGAGTTGCGTGGAGAGGGGGAATTTGCTGCTTGGGTAATAGCCTATCCTCCATACCAGTCTACCCAGGCCTTCATGCTTCACGTGCTGCGTTGAGCATGATACCATAGTCTTTCGAGACGGATGGATGCCAAGTCTTGATTGTAAGCAGGTTAGGTTCTCATCCAAATAGTTTTACTTATACAACACTGGACAATAAATGTTTTTAAAAGATCAAGCTCCCAATTTTACTGTATTTACTTGAATCTAATGTGCCATCAATTCAAATGTGCAGTTGCGCACCCTATACTTACAATCAAAATACCATAAATACTCAAATCTAATTAACCATTAATGCGTACCCTATACTTACACTCAAAATACCATAAATACTCAAATCTAATTAACTATCAAATCTAAAGCATTAGAATCAATTAAATCAGTTTTTTCTTAGCAAATTTAAGATGCTGAATATGAATATGCATGTAAGAATGCATGAAAATGCATGTAAGAGATCCACAATAGATTCATTCCATAGACACATACTGGTAAATGTTAATTTTTCTGCATTGTCAACATGTCTTTCAGGTAGACTGGTTGGGAAGGTCTTCTGCTCTTGCTCATAGTCTTGTTTTGTTGCTATTGGTCAGATTAGGTAATATTGGGAAACACACTGTAAAGACTAACTCCACTAGAGTTAGGATTCTGGAAACCCTAGCAGATTGTGAATTTGCAAATAATGAACAATTGATTCTGTGGGATCAATGGGATTAGGAACAAGAGGTGGGGAAGGGGTACCTTAAGTGCTGTCAGAAGAATTCAACAGTGACTCTCAGTAAGCCAGCAAAGTGTAGCAGGGAAGCACCAAAATATCTCTGAATGTTGCGGAGATCTTTTGGGGACACCTTTACCTTTTTAATTCATGTATAAAGAGAACTGACTGTATATCAATGGTCTCACTCAAAATAAGACATAACAGTGTATATTTATTTTGGTTTCTTTCCATGTGTTAAGAAACCTACGGCCGGATCAGTTTCCCAATATATTTATAGAGAAAGGCGACACTCCTGTTATTCTGAGATAGCATGTCTGTCTTCTGATACTGGTCTTAATACCAATATTAGTAAAATTAAGGTAAAACCCATATTTAATTATATCAAGTCAGACTACAGTTGAAGTGACTCTTTTTGCAACCTAGTCTCAAAGAATTTGAACTATAATTTCTGTTCATTGAGTACATTCTCCAGTTTACTGTAATGGCTGCTGCAATCTCCAGAGGTATAATGTGCTTATTATAATTGTCACATGTTCCAGTTGCATGTGGTAGGGTAGTTTTAAACCTGGCTTTTTATATACGTTTGTTTATGTGGATTTTGAATCCTAAATTTACCCATCATTGTAGGAGTAAAATCTCAAGAATATTTGTGGGCACTGGTGAGCTCTATTGAGCACTAGGCATTGAGCCTGGGGTGGCTGGAACCAGCAGGCAATGGGTACTGCTAGGCCATCAAGAGGCTGTGGGCACCAGAAGGTATCAGGGGCAGAGACGGGCGCCCCTACTGAGCATTGGACACTACTACGCAGTGGGCAGTAGGCACCTATTGGGTTGCAGTGAACAGCAGGCACTATTGGGCAGTGGCTACAGGGCATTCCTACTGGGTGCTACCGGGCACCACTGCAGTGGACAGCAGGCATCACCAGGCATCCCTACCAAGCACCACTGCAAACCACTGGGCATTAGTGGGCATCAGGCGCTAGTGGGCAATGGAATGTGGGGGAGGGTTAGGCCAGTGGGCATCACTGAGCACTAGTGGGGGCTGCAGGCAGTAATGGGATTCAAAGAAATTAACAACCGGTTCTATGCCCATCTGGCAGCCACTTTTAAATGGCTATTTTTAACTTTATATGTCCTATCTCTCACTAACAACCAGTTCTATAGAGTAGGTGCGAACCTGCTGGAGCCCACCACTGCCTGCAGGCACCACCAGGCATCATCTGGCTGTGTGCACCACCTGACACCAGGCATCTCTACCAAGCACTGGGCACCTGGCACCATCAGGTAGCAGCAGAAATTGGAAACCACCAGACATCCTTAACAAGCACTGGGGACCTCTGAGCACCAAATCGGTTCTAATGGGTCCTTACATCATGGAAGGAATATGCTTACCAAATTTCATGCTGCTGAGTCCAGGGATTGGAACTGGGCAATGATGAGAGCAATTCTTCAATAGAGAAGAAAACATGTTGTACACCTTTTCAGCCCTTTCTGGTTTAAATTTCTAAAAATAGTTTCTTATTGGGTTCCTCCATCATGGAAGGATTATCCTCCCCAAATTTCATGTTTTTACATCTAATGGTTTTGGCTGGGTGTTGGTCAGTCAGTTGATCAGTGAGTCAGGCTGCAATCCTATCCTTCAGTTAGATCGCTCTAAGTCCTATGCTGACCTGGGAATGTCACAAAAATGCGATAAGATACCTATGCCTCATTCCTGGAGGAGTTAGGCCAGTGCACAGGCATATCCTGAGCTCACACCATCATGGGAACATATCCTAGATGAAGTATGTTGGTCTAAATTGGTTAGGATTGCACGCTGAGCGAGTGAGTCAGTCAGTGACTCTTCAGTTATATATATGCTCAAGGTATGGTCATATACCCAAGGTTTCAATTTATATTGCGTATCCCAAATTAGAATTTGTGGCTCACAATTACATATCAAAGATGTTCATGGTTCATCTGAGGCCCGTCAGACAATTTTTTTAAAAATAGTCTTGTAATTTCAAGCTTCTAGTCATTAATCTTTGATGTTGCAATGTGTTTTTTTTTTGAAGGAAATTTCTATATCATTGCTAAAAGACAGTTAACATTAAATTACATTATATAGTATAACGCAATTGTTATTGTCTCACATTTTATGTGAACAATTGGAGAAGTTTCAGTCAAATACACTAAGTACAGGATGTCCTGTAACCTTAGTCTTTGGCCTCTACAGAACATTTCTTTGTCCTGATCAAATGCACACTCTAGAGTGGAAAAGTTCAGGAACTTACGTAACTTGGGTGACAGGTTATAAATCCCTAAGTTAAGGAAATGTGTTTTAAAACTTTCACTTTTTCATAATTGAAAATGCATTCCAGAACTGCACCAGGCATGCAGAGGGAACATGTTATTTGCTATATTATATTACTATGTGTTTTCTGCTGTGGACTTGATTGCTAAATAGTTTTTATAGACATTGTAAGATTGGATAAGGGGTGGGAAATCCCTGGCCCAGAAACTATTTGTGGCCTTAGGGACCCCCAGTTTGGCCCTTGTGAAGTCTCCAGTGAGCCTATGGCCCATCAGAGATAGTTGGAGCCTACACCTGCCCATGACTGTTAACCACAACATCTCTAATTGTCCCATGTGCATCAGTTCATGTCTCCATGTGTTGTTGTTTTTTTGTTTTGTTTTTGCTTTCCCTTGCAATTATTTTGCCACATGTCCCCATTGCTTATGTCCCCAACTTACATCTCCCTTTGTTTTTGGTTTGGTCACTGTGAGAAGTGTAGCAAATAGTTCATAGTTTTCATGTGATTCTACCTGCTTTTATTATAGTTCTTTTGGATTATAAGCTTAGTAAAATCTTATAAGGTACCACTATATTTGTATCCATGGCACTTGCTATCGCACCTGCACCGGGCTACACTGTTCACCTATATTTGGCTACTATCATTTACACAATCCATTAAATGTATTATATGATATACACATTAATTTGTGTATTGTATACACGTTTGTTGGTCTAAAAATGAAACCAGTTTCAGTCATCCACATAGAAATGTGTGTTTATGTTCTCAGGTTCGGATGGTCTGTACAGTATAATGTGTGAACAGTTCCCCTATTTAAGTAGTAAAGGGCTGTGGTGGCACAAGTGGTTAAGAAACAGTGGCTGTTGAACCAGCAGGCCAGGGTTTGAGACCCGGGTCCCCATAAGACAGGCTGAGCGCCTGTCTTTAGCCCAGCTCCTGCCAACCTAGCAGTTTGAAAGCATGTAAACGCAAGCACATAAATGCAAATAGATAAATAGGTACCACCTTTGTGGGAAAGGTAACAACGTTCTGTGCACCTCGGCGTATAGTCATGCCGGCCCCATGACCATGGAAGTGTTTTTGGACAACGCTGGCTCTAAAACCTTGTAAACAGGGATGATCACCACACCCTATAGTCGGAAACGACTAGCAGTTAACCTGTGGGGGACCTTATTTAAGCAGTGTGAAATAAAACAGCATTATTATTTGTGAGACTAGTGTTATTGGTAAACTTGTTTTTTTTTTGTTTGATTACAGTGGTTTTGTAGCCTACGGAGGGACGAAGCCCTGCCTCTAAAGCTCTTCAGTTTCCCTTGTAGTCCCTTCCTCTGATAAAGGAATGGGGAAGTGGTTGTTATAGTTAAACATTAAATTTCCTCAACTGTGGAAGCTTCTGGCATTGAAGTCAAAAGTTGGATGAGTTCTGGCAATTGCTGTGGTAGAAAAATATAAGAGAAGCAGTGGAATATGGAGTAGACAGTAACCTTTTTGGAATCTTAAAGCTAAACAAAGGTGTTTGATTGACATGCCCTAATTCTCCATAAGTATCAACCAAAACAAGATTTTTAAAAGTTCATGGTGACCATTTCAAATTAACCACCTTAATTTCATCTGCCTCCAACGTATGGTACATGTCCATCACTTGTTTATTTATCCTCAGAAGGATCTACAAATAGATTACATGGAAAACTTTACATCTAAGGTGAACTTTGTGAAAGTTCTGTTGTATTTATTCTTCAGTGGCTCATTGATTACGAGTATTTTGTATGCTTGATTTATTTTGTATACTGCCTTTCTTCCTAAAGGGGTACTCACATGCAGGTCACCACCTATTATGTGGGCCTCAACCATGTGTGAACCAATCCTTACAGGCAGTACTTCACTGGGTAAGGTGACATAACCATAAGTACAACCTGGATGACTGAATGAAGGCCTGGTACATCTGCTTCACAAAATTCTGCTTAGAGGCATTGCAGTGACACCGATGGTCACACTCAACATAAGACAGCTTTCTGTATTCTGTGGTCTCTGGTTCCCCTCGCCCCCCATTTTGATTTTGCATTTCAAACTCATATTCAGTCCTTATGCAAATTGGAGGCTGAAGTTAGTTCAGGGTTTTGTTGTTTATTCCTCCAAGAAATTCAGAGCAGTGTATGTACTTCTTCCCCCTCCTTTTTTAACATCACAACAACCTTGTAAGAGAGGCTGAGAGATGGTGAGTGGCCCACGATCGCTCAGTTACCTTATTACCAGAGCAGGGATTTGAACCCAGATCCTCATTCACTTCACTATGCTGGCTAATTCTAGGATAATGAATGGGGTAGTTATGGATATTTTGGTGTTATGATTTTAAGTTTGGGCTCCTGAGCATTGAAAAACAAAGCACACAGATTTTTTTTGTCACCCCTTGAAATTCCCATAGAATCAGTGTCATAAAGCAATTGACTTGTAATAGAATGGTTGCCAGATGCAGAAAGCCACAGTAAAACCATCTGGTACACTGTTGCTCTGTAGGCTGGGAAATGCTGGGGTGTCCAGGCTGTTTGTACAGAGAAATTACTATTAAAAGTCTGTACACTCTTGTTGTGCATCCCAGCAAACCTAGTTTTGTTCCTAACATGTATTGAAATAGTTGCTTACTTTTAAAAACAAAAAGCACTGTCCTGTTGTTGTTTTTTTCAAAAATAGTAAAGTTGAAACCAGGCAGCTCTTTCCTTTCATGTTAATGTAGACCAGGCTTGAAAGGGTATGTGAAATGAATATGAATGAGTCACAGTGGCATCTGTGCCAAGAACAGACTATTTAACAGGCTACACTGAATGTCTAATTTGTGGAGATAGAGGAGCTTTTAAAAACAACACAGAGATGTTTGTAAAATGCACGCATGAAAGTATTTGAAAATCAAAAAATGAAGAACTTGGAGGACAACTTCTCCCTTTTTCATGCTGGAAAATGAAGCCAGTTAATCTTGGTCAGGTACAAATCTGGAGCAAATGTGTACCATATTCTTAATGGAAAAACAAAAAAAATTAATGCACTTCCATGTTATAAACTTCTAAAGACGTTGTATAGATTGAAATCTTCTGTTCTAATAAGCATGTCCTGTTTTAGTAAACGTATGCACTAAGATCCAAAGTTTTCTTTATGCTTTGCAAATAAATCTACGATAGCTACAGTCTTACCCTATCAATCCTGATCATACCTGTTGGTGATGTAAAAAGCAAACCAGTTTATGTACTTTGAGATGGGATTTTACTCACTTCAGGAAACCAATGAAATGTTCCCCAAGGATGGAGTTCTGGTAGACTGCCAAGTGCTGTGATCCAGACTGTAGAAGGGGAGAGTGGTTATAGCTTCTCTGCACCCTTGCTAACTCCTGATCATGTTTGTGACCCCGTGGCTGATTTTTAGAAAAGTTAATGGACCACATAACACACATGCATTTGTGTGCATTCTCAAGGACCAAACTACATGTTGAATGTAACCTGTTGTTTGCCAGAAACATACAGAGAAGAGGGGTTCTTGCTTGGAACTTGGAGGATGGATGGAACAAGGGTGACAAATGTTTTGTTTGCAGAGTTTTGAGTTTGGCGTCAGGTGAAGAGTTATCATCCTAAGTTGTTAGCATTAAACAGGAGGGCATCCTGGCAGGAAGAAATCCTGCAGAACAAGTTTCACCTGTTCAAATACTCTCCTCTGTGCAACTATTAAGAGTGTCTTTACCTCCGTCACATCTGATCTCCCTGCATATGACTGTAGGTAAAAAGAATGTAGGGTCATTGTGATGGAAGGGCCAAGTATATGGTGACATGCAGGGCACAGGAGTTGTTTTCTTCAAGCTCTATATCCTTCTATGGAGGGTTCCTGTACTTCTCTTTGTATTCTCAGCCAACAGAAGCTAATGATTTGGTTAAAATGAAAATGAACTGTAAAATCCTACACATGTAAAGGTCAATGGGATTTATTCCCAAGCAGTTGTTTCTTCTGTACCATATTCTGCATAGAATCTTTGAAGATAGATCCTACATAGCAAACTTGCTTATGTGCAAGACGATTTGGACAAATTATTGCACTCATGATAATAACAACTATCTTCCACTCTTCTTACAGTTGCTCCGAGCAGTAGAATTTCTTTTGCCACCTTCCCTTTTATCTTCACAACAATCTCCTGGCATTGGGTAAGATAAGAAAGGGTGAATGGTCCAAGGTCATCCAGTGACCTTTCATGTTGTTCAGTTGTGTGCCAGTTAATGATGGGGATTAACCTGTTGTTTTGTGATCAGGTCTTTAAGCAAATAATTAAGAGCCTCTTTTTGTGCTTTGACCATCATTGTATATTAGATCCATCATTAAGTGGAAGGTTATTAAATGAAAGATGGATCTCACCCATCCTAGCCTGACAATCTCATCACTACACCATACAATGTTTGATACAAAAGAAGCAGGTTAGTGCCCCTTATCTGGACTGCTTATAACAGAAAGGTGACTTGTTTTCAGAATAACTGCATAAAGAGAAATGCTTCCTTTTTTCTTCACTGTTCCCCAAATGGTTGTCTGTTGGCGTCTTTGACATTTTTTTATCCATGTCTTATCAGTATACACAATAGAGCAGAGAGGTGAGGTATAGGCTGTACATGCACAAGATCTTTTAAGGTTCACACTACAGAAATAAGTCTTGGACAAAAATATCTGGGTTTTGGAAGTCCAGATTTTGGATGTCTGGATTAGGAATAATCCACTGGTATATGGCATAGTTCTGGCATAGTGTTGGCTCCAGGAGTTTGTAGGTCTTGAGAAAAGCTATCAGTAGGCCCCCTTAAGTTGGGAAGAGGTAGATCTCACATGTTTTCTCTGACCTTCTCAGATGCTCAGTGTGGTGACAGTGTGGTGAGAAAGTGAGAGTGGTGGTGCTTGTTGAGGTGGTGAGCCTTTTGCCAGTTTGGGGGCTCAAACACTTGACTGACTTTACTGCCCTCTGGAGCCAGTCTAGCATTGTCAACATGACTGTTTGTGCACACAGAGAGTGAATATATAATTTGCAGCTGTTTGTTAAGCAACCAGCATTGGGATCGTAATTCATGCAATGGATGAAAATAAAAGCCATACCAGACCTTTCTTGCAAGACGATCTGTCACTGAGTACATTGTTGTCTGTCACTTTTGGACAGGAGGTGCATGGTATGAACAGATGGCACAAATTAAATCAGAATAATTGTATTATCCATTCTGGGAAACAGTGGTCAGAAATGTACATTGTTTAAGGGATGTAAATAGGAAGGATTAAAGGAACATTTGTGAGCTGCATTACAGACATGCTTTAGGTTGCCAATATTGTGGCATTTGTGCCTTATACTTGCAGGATATATGTTGATGCAATAGTTCCTAGGACTTGTTTCCATCTAAGAAGACGTGCAACACATGCCATCTTGTGAAAATTATGATGCCCTTGTGCTGCTGTTATAGATGTGTTTTAGTATACGGTTTGTGTTATGTGCTGTTTTGTTTAGGACTGGCTCATCCATGTGGCTGACTGAAGCAGTTGTCTCAGCAGAATTGTGTGGGGCACTCACCTCCATCCTGCTGCTTCCACAGCTCTTCTTCCTCCCACCTCCTGGATTGGAAAAGGTGGGGAGGGATTGGAAGAGGAAATGTGAAGGAGAGAATGCAGAGGATTGCAACAGGGGTATGGGCAGCACTGGATGATGTGCACAGGGGATGACACTGGTATTAGAAAAAAGTTTTAAATCCTGGTATTTTTGAATAACATCATAGATATTATTCAGTGTTTTTATGTATGTGTGTGTGTGTCATATATATATATACACACACACACACACACATACACACACACACACTTATTTATTTATTTATTTATTTATTTGGTGCATCTCATACACACACACTGCCTGGAGCATTGTCCCATCCTCTGCATGGGAGGAGGCACATCGTGAGTGATGCAAACCCTAGTGATGCCAGTTGGAGAATGTCAAGGGAGTGGAAGGAACAGAGGCTGACACATCACCAGATTTTTTTTGGGAGGGCACATTTGGAATGCTGCCTCTTGTGCTTGGAAGTCTTGGACTGACTGTGGTTTATTTAACCCCAGATGTAGAGATCACTGATGAGAATATACTGGAGTTCTTTAGTCATTTGATGCAAAGAGCTGAAGAATTATTTGACATTTATCTTTTTTGTAAGGACACTGGTGCTGTTGGCAACATTTTGTATGTATTGCTGAATTCCTGTGATGTCACAGAAGATTAACAGAAACTGCTCAGGGCAACAGAATATTAATGCAGCATAAGTGCAGCTTATATGGAAGAAATTAAAGCTCAAATGGTTTGAAGGGGAGGTTAACACATCTGTGTGTTTTGGGAAGAGTAGGATAGTCATGAGTGATATTCAGACAGTGGGGCAGATATATGGCAAACTGGATTGACTGGCTGAGTAGGAAGATATATAGAGTAGGTCCGTCCCCACAAGACAGGGTGAGCTCCTGTCCTTAGCCCAGCTCTGTGATACAGCTGGAACCAATTGTATCAGCTCTGCCTTTCCATTGGACTATTTCAGTGGCGTGGAGAGGGGGGATTTGCTGCTTGGGTAACAGCCTATCCTCCATATGAATCTAACCCAGGCCTTCATGCTTCGTGTGCAGTGTATGCAGCGCCGAGCACGATACCATAGTCTTTCAAGACTGACAGATGCCTGCTTTTAGAGACTGGAGCAGCGTCTAAAAGTGAAAGCCATAGAAAAGTGGATCCTAGTCTTTTTCGGCTTGTAAATGCAAAATAGCCACCAAAAAAGACATAAATATCACTTTCAAATGCCTAAATAACACATTTGTTAACACATAGCCAAAATACATAACAAATTACAGTAAAATGATCAAAGGCATGTGTGTGCAATGAGTATCTCAGGTATTTGAATATTGCCTATTTACTGAAGAAAGTCATAACAAAATGCCAAAAATAGTTTGATCACCATGTCACATACAAATCAATATCAGGGAAGACAATTTTAGCCTTTAGACCATCAGAGAGAGGTTTAAAGAGTGAAGCAGGTGTTGAACGAATGAGTCCTGGGTATAATTGAAAGGTGTGGAAAGAGCAGAACTGTCAAAAAGTGGGGGACACCTGTAGAGAGAAGCAATACCAATAAATATTGGGATGCCTTCTCCAATCAAGTTGGCTAACTTACCTTGAAGGCCTGTACCTGGAGAATTTCATTAGTTTTTATGGTCTTGTTCTAATTTGGAAGAATAGTAGTGCTGGGATCAATTTCACAGTGGGAATCCATAGTACATTTCCCTATCTCTAAGTATTTAATGTGATTGGGGGTCCCTCTAGTGGCTGATGTAGGACATGGCTAATACCTGTCTTCAATTGGATTCTCCTAGCATCATTGTTGGTTCAATTGTATTGAAGCCCAAAGTGCCCTTATCTGATTGAACAAACCCTTTTTTTGTTTTTATTTTTTTTAAAAGCAATGTTCCTGATTGCTTGCAATAAATCACATCCATGAATCCAAATAAACTGTTCTATCTTGGGGATTTGAGGTGCACGTGGTCAATGTATGCATCCTCAGTGAGCCCCCAAATCTATGAAGGGGCAAGTGATATAAAATAAAAATGGTTTTATTTGCTCTGTGCTAGTAAAACTGGCCCATTCTTCCAGAGAGCTGCACTTACCTCTGTTCAGGTGCTTGGACATCTAACTTCACAACCTGATCCCTTCTGAAAATTAGTCATTAGAGCTAGAGGGGGTAGCACGCACCTACTCGAGCTGGCTGATAGGGCTGGTATAAGAGATGTGTTGGGAGGAGTGCCTGGAAAGAGTGCATAAGCTGTCTGTTTCATTTGTGCTTTATTTATTTATTTCCCTAATTTCTTTAATATATAATTTTTATTGATTTTTAGCAGAAAGAAAAAAATACAAGAAGAAAAAGAAAAGAGAATAAGCAAAAGGCAACTTCTTCAGCATTTGTGCTGAGTGGTGACAGGGTCCACTTGTGCTTTGGAGTCATCCAAGGTGACTCCAAGGTCACATGGGGAAACCTGGCCGGCCTGTTGCAGGGGCCTGCTGGCCAGGAAGTTGCCTTTCCCAGAATAAAATAAAACATCACTAGTAAAATCAAAATTGAAAATTATAAAATAAGAAAAACAAAGAAAAAGCATACAAAAAATTATAGGAAATTAATATAGAGTTCTCAGTTTACATTTCCTCAGTCTTCTACCAAATCATATGACATATTGGGTATCTTATCTAAAAATATCTAAAATAACATTTTCAACAAAGCAGAATAGATAAATAAGATGATTTGAAAATTGCATGAAAATTACATTGACCCCATCAGATTCATTCATTTCAACCATTTTTCATTTTCCTCTTCGCATGCAGAAAGTCGATGAATGATTTCCAATTATCCCTAAAAGAATTGCTAAATTTTCTTCAGAAAAAATTATTTAATTTAAAAATTAAGTATCTATCTATCTATCTATCTATCTATCTGTCTATCTATCTATCTATCTATCTATCTACAGTATTTATATACCGCTTTTCAACTAACAAGTTCACAAAGCGGTTTACAAAGAAAATGGAAAAATAATAATAGCTAATTAATAGCTAATGGGTCCCTGTCCCAAAAGGGCTCACAATCTAAAATGAAAAAAAAAAAACACCAGCAGAAGCCACTTGAACAGACATTGCTGGGGTGTGTAGGGCCTAGATATCTTTATCTAACCTTCTTTAAAAAGTATATCTAGGGATTTTCAGTATTTAATATAGTCTTAAAGTAAATATCATAATTCAATACATTTTTCATAAATTTTAACTAAATTGACTAATGTAAAATATTCTTACCTCATTTTGTAAAAGTTATTTATTTGTATTGTTGCAAATAAAACACATTATAAAACACCCTAAAAATCCATATTACTGTCTCCTCCAAAGGAAATGGAAACCCAAGTAGCAATACCCTGGACTCAGCAATACCCTCAGAGCATGAGAATGATTCCAACAGTTTGGGGTATGTGGTTATAGTCTGGTTTCTATAAAGATACAGTGGCAAAGGAAAGATGGTATATAAATCAAACAGATATATAAATATTTTCCTTGTTCATATTGGAACAAGCATCAAGCCTGTGTATGCTGTTTTAAGCTGCATCTAAAACCATATTATTTTAGATACAGATAACTCTTCTAAATTGGAGGCATATCTCTTGAATCATAAGACCTTTAAAGTTCACTATTCTGTATTTGCCAGTTGGAACTTCTTGTGCAGTTGTGCAGTTCACAGCAGAAATTAGTTTTAGAGACAATCCTAACCATGTCTATTCAAAAGTAAGCCCATTGTGATCAATGGGTCTTATTTCCAGGAAAGTGTCTTTAGGATTGCAGCCTCGGGCTACAATCCAGAGTAACTATGGGATCTTTTACTCTGACGTAGTCATGGTACCACCTATGGGAAACCTATGGGAAATGCATCGAGCAATCCAGAGTAAGTTCCTCTCACGTCTTCCCGTAGTTACTCTGGATTGTAGAGTTAGTTAGCATCCAAGAGACATTCAAGTTAAGGAAAGAAGGCCCATAAAGTCCACCCCTCCAATTTTCATTACAACTGCAAGATGCCAGCAATTCACTGAAGGATCAATGTTCACATATTTCATTAATAAAAAGGGAAAGTTTTTAAAATGCATTTCAATTTTAATAAATCGGACTGTCCCTCCTCCCTTAGAAAAATGTTAGTTTTGTTTTTTAAAAAAGTTTAGTTTTAATATGACCCATAAGAACTGTCCTTCATAACTCCTATTTGACACGCATTTACTGTTTCAGAGAGATAACCAGACAGTTTTTCCTTCATGTTTATCGCAAGCAGAAGTCACAAAACATATACCCCTCTTATCTCTAGAAAACACTGCAATGGCAAAAATACCATTTTTGGCAAAGTAGCAACTCATCCACCCTAATGTGCTTCTGTACATTAGGACATTTGTGTCCTTTTCAGACAGAGCCAAGTGAGGGTTTTCTTTCCCCTCCTTCTTCCCAGGTATGTCAGATTCATTTGTAGCTTTCTTCATCTCTCTCTTGAACCTCCTTTCTGCCCTGTCCTACCCAGGGTGATGATATGTCCTGTTTTTCCAGAACATATCGTGGATTTTAAACTGGGGAAAAACCATAAGTGTCCTCCTTTTCCTTGTAAGTAGGCAGGATGTAGCCTTCTTCTAATTAATAAAATATTTGTATAAATTATATGTAATAGTTTTAAATTTAATAATAAGTAATATCGTGTTTAAATTAAACACATGAAAGCAATATATGTATGAGTGTTTTTAGGTTTTATTTTGTCTTGTCTTACATTTTTCTTGGATGTCCTACATTTTGGGGGGCCTTGTCCTCCTTTTTTTGTTATGATGTATGGTCACCCTGTATCATATCCCACCTTGAGTTGCCTCCCTTCTTTCTGGAGGAATGGACGGAATGTGAGAGAGGTCAGATAACAGACAGTCCTTTGCTGTTAATTTTTCACCCATCTATCCAGCTACTCATTATACCTCAAATTTTCAGTATTTTCAAATGTTGTGAGATAATATCTCTGGTTTAGCTATAGTTTAGCTTTTGGATAAACTATAAAGAGTGCAGGTGAACTTTGATGCATTTTAAGCAAATGGAGAAGTTGTCTTCTGTCCAGTTCTAACAAGTTAATGGGAAAGGAAAGTTTTCTCAAGTTAAAAAGGAAAAGTAACTTTGTAGTAGTTATTGTAGTACAGTTAAGTGTTAAGTTTGGGATAGTTCTAATAAAAGCAGTAAGCTGTCAAACAGCAAGCTTTTGAATCTTACTAGGATTCAAAAAAGTGGGACATGTTGGTTTTCTAACAGTTTGGTTATTTAGATATTTATTAGTAATAAAAATACTTTTGAATTTTTTATTGAAAAGCTACATTTAATTTTAATGAAAACAATTATAATAATGAGTTTCTAAGAATGTGATGTGGTTTCAGCGCCTACAAAGGGTTGCTTTGAACAAAGAAGTAAGAAACAAATGTTCTTCCCATTCAAAAAAGTTAATTCTTGGTTGGTCCTAAAGAAGGCATTTCTTTGTCGATTTTCCTTCTAATTGATCAAATGGGCTGCTTATGGTTGTGCAAAAATTGGAGGGACTGTGCAAAAATTTGAGTGTTTTGGGATTTTTTTTAAGCGGATGATGGTTTTGAAAGTCTATTTTGTGTACAGTCCAGCAAAGGCTGTAGTCCTATACAGTCCTTGAAAGTAAGCAGCTCAGTGGCACATTTCTAAGTAGACATGTTTAGAATTGTGCTGCAAGTTAAGCACTTTTCAGACTTGGCAATTTCAATAGGAAAACTAAGCCAATTTTAATTTTCCCATTGAAACTAGTGAGGCTTAAAATACTTGGTTAGTCCCGCTTTTTTTTTTTTTTACAGATTATTGAAGCACCCTTCCCAATTTTTGTAAAAGAAGAAGCCAAAAGACCCATAAAACAAAATTATTTGTAGTGTAGAACTCAAAATCCTATTTCTTCTTGAGTTGGGGAACAAGTCATTATACCGGAAGCCTAGAGATACTAATAAAGAGAAGCTGCTTATTGTACATGAAGTCTATGTCTATGACTGGTATGATTTGAAAGAGCACTATGTATTTGTAGCTTAGAGGGAGAGGAAAATGTGGCTTGTTTTAGAAGTCTTTTAATGCCTTTAAGGCAGCAATTTTTCATCCTTTTTCATCTCACACTGACAGGGTGCAAAAACTGTCAAGGTACACGATCAGTTTTGGACCATTGACAAGGTGGTAGGTTGCTGGTTGGGAGCTATCCAGTCATTCCAGTGTTACTCACTTTTGGTTCCTATCTAAGCTCAGCAGAGGTCATGGAAGGATGTCCACAGTCACAGTGCTCTGCTCAAAGTTCATATAATGGAGGTGATAAATGGATAAGTGAATAAGTTGATATGGGATCCACTGATACAAGGCCCTTTCTGTACAAGTTGCAGTTCTATGAAACTGAGAGTAATTGGGAAGAAACACATATAACACATCCTTGTTTTTGTCATGTTCCCCCTATTTTCTTCAGGCATTGCAATGTTTGGAACTGCGGTGATTGGAATTGGAATTGCTGGATCAGTACGGATCAGAGATTTGCTGAATCCTTTGCCTTCTAGTCCTTCCGAGCATCTTAAACTGCTGGGCTTTGTTTCTAGGTAAGACATCTATAAACAAACATCTTTTAGTAAGTGATTTAAACATTCAGATTCTGTTTTAGAAACACAGTCTGGTGATTGTTGAATGAAGCAGTTGATGAGGTGTAGAGAGGGAGTTGCAGTTGTACCGGTGGTTCTTAGGAGAAATCTTGTACAGGTATATCCTGCTTTCTGACAGTTCATTTTCTGACAATCTACTCTTTCAACACCTTTCAATTATACCCAGAACTTATTCATTCAATGCATGTTCTTTCAAGCTCTCTCCGTTGTTCTAAAGGCCAAAATTCCCCCCACTCCGTGTTGTAGCTACTGGTCTAATTCCTGGAGGAGTTAATAGAACCAACTTGCAGAAATCATTGTGTGGCAGCAGGAATTTGCAGTATAAAGGGTGTTTTGGAATTTGCTAGCTAAAAGAAAGCATTGGAAGCAACATTAACTAAAAAAGATTAGATTCCACTTTCCAATGATTTTCACTTTTGGATGGTGCTTCAGTCCCCAAAGTGGGGAGTACCTGGATATTGTTATAAGAGACTCAAAACAAAATATTGTAGTGCAGTGGTTCTCAAACCTTTCACCACCATGGCACATTTTATTAGCCGCTGAAGTCATGGCATGCTCCTCCAGAATGCTTTGCAGCTTTTGCAAACCCACTATGCATTCTAGGGCATGACACCTGGTGCAACTTAACCAGTGAAGTATCCATGCTGATACTACCCAGAAGCTGCCAAAAACTGGGTTGGAATCCACAGTTTGAGAACTGAAGCTATGGTGGAATGTTTCTTTTCAGGGCTCCAGCTTGGAGCAGAAGCTTGTTGTTCTTAACATGGCTTGTGGGGGTAGGAAGAGAGTTTTGTAGAGGAGGAAAACATGCACCCATTTTGGGGGGAGGAGAATAAAATGAATGGGATTGAATGGCTATGATACCTAATCTTTTGTACTATCCACAAAGTGGGCTGGGAATCAGTCTTGTGGGCAGCGTCAAACCCACGTTAACAAAAGCCCAAAGTCAGAGTCTTGCACTGGTGTTCCATTGCAGTTCCTGATGACCGTTCAGGACTGCCACTGATAGTCACTGCTTCTAAATCACAAGTAAGCACAGGTGGTTATGGGCCTCAACCAGCGCCTTACCTGATTAACCCCTGGTTGGGGTGCTTAACCCCAAAAATCCCATCTCCTTCTCACACCATACTAGTTGGTTTCAGAAAAGCAAAGGAACACCATTTCCTGCTCTCCAAAACTACTGCTCCCACGTCACCATGCACTATATAGCAATAACTTTTCAGGGTCAGGCTAGCAGTTACAAACTGAAAAAGTAAAAGGATGCAGATCAAGGGACCTCCTAGACCAGACCTAAAGTCCATGTAGTCCAGCATCTTGTTTCCCATGCAGTGTAATCCTAACTCCCAGTTAGGCAGCACAAGTCACAGCACAAATCCCATGCTGGTCTGGGGGTGTCGCAGAAGTGCACTTCTGCCCCATCCCGGGGGGGTTAGGCCAGTGTATAGACATGTGCGTCCTTCCCACACCACCACCACTGGAACAGGGAGTGGGTAAGTTGTGCCGGCCTAAAT
Source organism: Cryptoblepharus egeriae (assembly GCA_030015325.1). Lineage (NCBI taxonomy): Eukaryota > Metazoa > Chordata > Lepidosauria > Squamata > Scincidae > Cryptoblepharus > Cryptoblepharus egeriae. Next base: position 52,936,568 of record JAREYC010000004.1, read on the forward strand.
TGGTTAGGATTGCGTCCTCAGTAACCAACCAGATGCCTCTGGGAACCCCATAAGTGGGGTCAGGTAGGCAAATAGCCCCTTGTTGCTTTTGCTTTGAAGAAGCTGCCCTTCAGAGACTTAATACCTCTGAACGTGGAGGTGACATGTAGCTATCAGGACTAGTAGTGATTGAGAGATTCTCCTCCATGAATTTGTCTTAATTCCCTTAAAACCAACCAGTGATTTCCATCTAGTAAAACTAAAAAGGCAAAAAAGATTTTACTGGTGATAGTAAAACTATTAGTAAAACTACTGGGGCTGTGGGTGGTGCAAGCGGTTAAGGCACTGTGCCTGTTAATCAACAGGCCAGGGTTCGAGACCTGGGTTGGCCCCACAAGACAGGGTGAGCTCCTGTCCTTAGCCCAGCTCTGTGACGCCAGCTGGATCCAATCATATGGGCTCTGCCTTTCCATTGGACTAATTCAGTGGCGTGGAGAGGGGGGATTTGCTGCTTGGGTAACAGCCTGTCCTCCATAACAATCCAACCCAGGCTTTCATGCTTCGCATGCAGCGTATGCAGCACCGAGCATGATACCATAGTCTACCAAGACTGACGGAGGCCTCCAGTAAAACTACTAATAGTAAAACTACTAATCGCTTTTACTATCACAAAAACAGTGATAACCGCATCCTCTGGCAATAAATTCCATAAGTTTTGTGCTGTATGGGAAAAAAACAAAACCTTTTGCCTGTCTTGAATTTCCTGTGAGTCTGTTCTGAGTTAGAACTTCAATAGGATCTCCCAGTTCTGATCACTACTCTTCCATAGTACTCTTCCATAGTACTCTTCTGGCTTCTGTTGTATCTGTTCTCATTACATTTCTTATGCATTTGTATAGCATTATGGTTTCTATTTATACTAGGAGACCATTAGGAGATGTTCATCAAATCAAGCAAATTAGCCTACAAGAAGCTCAGGACAACAAAGAGATCCATGCTGCCATCATATGTACAGATAACCAAAATCATGAGGAGACCGTCAGGTATTACCTTTCCCACCAGAATGATACTGAAATATTCTTGCACACTCATTTCAGAGAATATCTTTTTGATAAGAATGTTTAGGGAAGAATTGCCACTTAATAACCTGTATTTGAGCCAGAATAATCGAAGTGCAAATTATGCATCCCTCTAATATAGCAATTTTCAAGCACTGTGTTGTGGCACATTGGTGTGTCCCAAACAGTCTGCAGATGTACAGCTTGCATTTCAGGAAGGGCCAGTGGGAGCACCCTACTGATAGGATGGTGTGTCTTGTCATTGGTCAAAAAACTGATGGTGTGCCTTGACAATTTTAGTGCCTTGTCAGTGTGCCATGAGATGAAAAATCACTACTCTGATTGGTTGGTAGTGACCATCCCTGTTCTCAGCTTCAAAAAACATGGAGATGGGAGCCCACACTTTTCAAAATAACAACTTCCGTGTATTTCACCTAGAAAAGCAGCAATATAAATATGCTTATACCATCACAATGGATAAAAAGCCCATCTTTTATATGAGAATTTGTGCACAATATGAAATGCGAATTTGATTTGTGCTTATCTGCACAGGGAATTCCTATCTGTAAAGGGAATTCCAACTAGGGAACCAATTTATTGAATTATGTTAGAAGCTGCTTTATACCAAACATGGCCATTGGTTTGTCAGTGCCATCTTCTCTGGCTCGTAATGGCTCTCCTGTACATCAGACAATTCTTTTCCAGCAATACCTGAAAACACCAAGGATTGAACTTGGCACTTTCTGTGCAAACTATGTGTTTTACCACTGAATTGTAGCTTCTCCCTAATCTGGAAATAGTGTGGAAATTTTAAAAGTTTGAAGTGTACTCTAATAGCTACAAACACACAGAAAATCAAAACACCCAGATAATTGTAGCTTTACAAGACTGCTGAGGATAATTGGAATCTCCATATAAGCCACTCTGAGCTTCTCAAAAGATGAGCTAAACACAGAAATGTAAAATGTATCCATTTATTTTCCATCAGATCATTCTTGAATGCTGGGAAACATGTCCTTGTTGAGTACCCTCTGGCACTTTCCGCAAAGGCAGCGCACGAACTCTGGGAGTTGGCAGAGCAGAAAGGTAATACTGTATATTCAAAATTAAAACTAGCAATTTATTGAAAATAGAATTCATTTTGCTGCTTTTTGTTTAATGCATACGCAACAGGAAAATGAAAGCAAATTATATCTCTTGTTGAAGGTGAGATAGAAAGAAGCATTCCTTCTATCAGTGCAGCATTGTAAAGAGAAGTTTTTGGTGACAGTATTAAAGGCACTAGGGCATTGTCTCATAAGCTGTCCTTTTGTCTTATTTCCATGATACTGGAAATGGAACTCAAATACAGATTGGGAATAATAAAAGATAAAAGCTAGACAATAGCTTTGTCTTTAAAACGTTTTATACAAGCCACACTCTTGGATCTAAATAGTACTCGCCAAGTGATGGACAGAACGAATGCTATTAGGACAGTCATAATTTGCATAATAATTGTAATATTGCAGTCTTCACAGTGGCTATAATACTTTATGTTCACATCTATAAGGATGGAGGATTATTTACAATGTATGAAGAATAGTGGTAGTGCTTTGGTATCCCCAGGGGATCTTTTATTGATCTCTTGCAGATGCCAAATGTTGTGGAAAATTCTCTGGAGGGTTTCCTTGGTCATCAGAAAACCTTATATGACTGAAAAATGTCATTTCCAATTTCCAAAGGAAAAACAGAAGTAGAAGGGTTTTTTTTGTTTGTTTTTTGCCAAACAGGACATTTTGAAGCCTGCAGTGGGTGAATGGATAAGGCTCAGTGGCTGAGCAGTGAACAGTAGGTGAAGCTCATGTAAGACCAGGTCTGGCTCCAAGTGGGTCTAGGGAACTAGCGTTGTGTCAAATCCATGGGTGAATACTCCTCAAATATGGAGACCTCGCTTGCATTAGAACCAAATCTGTCAATTTTTCCATCCCATCTTTCTTAACAAAGAAAGAATTTCAGCATGTTATGCTACCATTATGACACTGGTTTATTACCCTTCATAGAAGTAGAAGATCTTCACGTGGCTTGGAGATTGCATAAGTTGCAACCTTTGTTATTTTCTGGTTGTACATATAGGTTGTACATCATCTTGTGTCACTGTAGCAGTTTTTTACCCCAACTAACCTTCATGCAAAAAACATCCTATTTTTTAAAAAATGAACAAGCGTTTATGACAGTTCAAATGGGAATGTTATAGAAGCATTTCTATGTCTTTTGTAACTTGCCCTATATGATGTGTGATCCACCTTACCAAAGGCCATCCTTCAAGCATGTTTTACCCTACAATCCAGAGTAACTATGAGAGCACGTAAAAGACATTTAAATTATTGGAGCAAGGACTCCCTGTAGTTACTCTGGATTGCACCCTAAGACTGTGCTTCTCAAACTTGTCATGGTGCCCTTCACACTTACAGGGGTGCCATGTGACCTTTTCTTCCTGACTTATTTGGCCAAGACTTTTCAGTCAAGACCCCAGTGAGCCAGGAGGCAGGGGCCATTTGGCACCCCTCTGAGTGGACCATAATGCGCAGAGGGATGATGCGCTCAGTTTGGGACTTGAGGAATGTCTTGTTTTGCTGCCTGCCTTGAACAAACAAGGAGATTGTCAAGCATTGAACAAGGCATAATATGGGTTGTGTTTTATATTGTGGGTCACAAACCATACAGGCTTGTTAAAATTAAACCAAGAAGAAATGGTACACAAATACTGCCTCAGTATTTGATTGTAAGCTGTGCTGTTACCATTTGTTTCTTTTTACCCCCTTTTGGCACAATCAATAATCTTACTGAACTCAACATTTTTCTCAATGGCAGGTAAAATTCTCCATGTGGAACACATCGAATTGCTGACAGAGGAATATAAACAACTGAAGAAAGAGGTGGCAGGGAAGGAGCTTGTGAAAGGAACATTACACTTCACAGGTCAGTAATGTACATCATGGCCAATACTTTAGTTTTCATTCATTGTTCCTGTCTTTAAGTTGATAAATGTGTTTTAGTGCTAGCTCCAAACCTGTTCATGTAGGTGGGTTGTCATCCAGCGTGATTTCTTAAGCTCTTTCAGCTTTTCTCACCCCCTATTTATGTAAGAAATTATCTACTGTTTAATCTTTAGTTTCTTTGAAAAACATACCATATGTTGCACCAGAACATCTAGTGCTGGTCTGCAGGCTTTTTCCATGTATTATGGTTGCAAGTTTAGCAACCACTGCCATAGACCATGGTTTAGAATTGACCACAAACCAGGATGTGAAACTAAGGTTTGTTAGGCATCACTGTATGTTTTGAACCCTATTCAGGTTTAACACAACAAACTATGGTTAGTATTAACCATATTTAAGTTGTATATCTGCACTAGTTCTACTTCTAAGCTTACATTCATATTCATAAGTGATGTCTGCCATCAAAAAGTCATTGCACAATGAAGCTTTTATAAGACTGATAACGATAGCATAAAATTCTTATAGGAGTGCATTTATTTCAATAATACCTTGGAGTGGAGTTTATTGGCTCTAGATATATTAACATAATTAGGTCTACCTCTAGTTCTAGACAAAGAGAAAAATAAGGTCAGTGAATGGATTTCAAAGTACAGATTAGTAAGTCAGTGGTACTTGAACTGGAAGCCCTTACTCTATGTAGTCTTCTGGACCCTTTAAGAGGTTGGGGGAAGAGCGATGGCAGGGGTGGGGGAGAGGAAAGGGAACGCTTTTACTTACTTTCATTTGCAGAGACTCTGGGAGGTGTGAGGGAGCCCTGCACATCCCTATGCAGGGCTTGAGATCTTTGAAACAGAGGCTTAGGGTGTAATCCTCACCTAGGCTGGCATAACTCATTGGCCTTCCTGTGGTGATGTAGGGAGGCAAGCACATGCTTGTGCACTGGCCTAACTCCCTGCCTGCACTGAGTGGCAAAGAAGTGTCTTATGGCATTTTTGTGACACCCCCCAGGTTAGCTCAGGACTTGTGCTGTAGCTTAGGCCGGTCTAACTAGAGGTTAGGATTGCAGTCTAAGGGTGCAATCTTGACTTTAGTTCAGAAAAATGGCCCAGCTGAGCTTTTACCTATTGTATTCTTCTAAGTCCATTATAGAATGTAGGCATGTCCTTCTATCCCCTTATATTTTGAAATCCTTTTTGTTTCCTGCCCTATATTCCTCTCTCTTTCATTCCTAAAGGTGGCCCATTGGATGAAAAGTGTTCAGGGTTTCCAGCTTTTAGTGGGATTGCCCGCCTGACTTGGCTAGTTGAGCTTTTTGGAGACCTTACAGTCACTTCTGCGACCAGAGAAGTGGAGAAAGAAAAGAATTATTCTAGAATGACTGCACATTTTCAGACTGCAGATAAGAGGTTGGTACCATTAATTAACAGCAAGTATCAATTAACCGCAATCACATTTCTACTGCTCATTTTATATCCTTTAGGAAGTTAGAACTTTCTTGATCTTTTTCCTTATTACCCAACAATGTGTCAATGATAGATGGTATGCTGAGTTGTACTGTATCTATTCCCAGCATATCCTCATAGACATCAGGAATTCTTTCCGCATTTTTCTGTGACATATGACATGCCCACAATGGGACATTGGATGTTACCTCATTAACCTTGCTAACAATACAGACAAAATTTGGCATAGAAATGTTTTTGTTTGAAAACAGAGTAGAGCTCTAAATAAAAAATAGTACAGTATTAATATAAATAATAATAAATCATATTCTGGACTTAGCTCATCTGTCTTAATTGAAACTGGGAAGTAATTTTTCCCATGGGTTGGAGACTGGTAGTTCTGTCTTTATCTTGGAAAAGGTATCAATACCAAGAATATTGTATCTATTATTTTCTTGAGCTTCTCACAAGCTTCATGCATCTCCTATCAGCAGTTTTTGTTTTGGCTTGCATGTTATCCTTGGATAGTAGAGCTACCCTGTTAGGAATGGTAGCAATGCATAACAAGCCAAACACCCTGCCCTAGCAGCATTGACATCACTGTAAAACCCCCATGGAGCTGATACCCAGGTGACTCTCTCTAAAAAGGTCACTTTAACTCTGAGGATAAGAACTGCAATGTAACTTCCAAAGGGATTCTGTTTGTTTTAAATACCACAGCTAGAATATGGGTAGAACGAAGCTAGAACTACAAGCAATCAAACATGCAGTCTAAACAGAATTCAGACATCCTATCAATAGCTATGGTCAGAGAACTCGCTGCAAGAAAGGCTACTCATGTTCTCGAGAAAGTGGATGAAATGACCTTTTGTGGAAAACAATGATAAAAGAACAGAACTTTCTTTTTTCCATGTTAGGTATAGACATCTGCACATTTTTCAAAGCGCCAAGTTCCAAATAGGGTTGCTGAGTGATCTCTAAAAATTGTCTGCTCTGTTCTTTTGTCTGCTCCTTTTGACAGTTGTCCTTGGGCCAGATGCCTTCTTAATTGCCTAACTATATTTGTTAGGCAATCTATATCATCAATGCCCAGCCAAAACTGCTGGACCTAGAACTGTGAAATTTTTTTTGGGTGGGGGGTGTCCTTTCCGTAATTGAGGCACCCACTAAGAATTGGTTTTCAGAAATTGCAAAGGGAAGGGGGTGAAAAAGGGTGCAACGCGTTTTCCTCCCTATACATTCTATTGAAGAATCACTGACTGAGGGATGTTCTGCCCCAATCCCTGGACCTAAAAGCATGAAATTTGGGGAGGGTGTTTCTTATGTCACATGAGCACCCACCAAGAACCAATGTTGAGAAGTTTAACCCTTAGGGAAGTAAAAAGGGGTGCAATGTGTTTTTGTCCTGTACTTAACATTGAAGTCTGACTTATCAACATCCAGCCAATTTGGTGTTCAGTTCTTAATGCACTAGGAGGGAGGGTGCACATGGGGGATGTTGCACTGGGGGGATGGTGTGCATGGAGAGGTTGGTGTGCATATGGCATTGGTGTCCATGGGGGAGTGTTGCCCAAGGGGGGTTGGTGTGCATGGGGGATGTTGTTCATGGGGAGATGATGCGCATGGGAGTTGTTGCACTTGGGCGGATGGTGTGCAAAAGGAGTTGATGAGCATGGGGGTATTGCGCATGGGGGAAATTTCGCATGGGGAATGATGTGCATGCTGCACATAGGGGGATGGTGCACATCTGGGGTTGATGAGCAGGGGATATTGCGCATGCAGGGATTATGCGCATGGTGGGTTGTTGCACATGGGGGTGTTGCACATGGGGGACGGTGCGCATGGGGGTAGGGTAGGAATTGGGGAAGTTATTCGGGGAATGATGTGCATGAGGGGGACAATGTGCATGGGGAATAATGTGCATGGGAACCGTGTGCATGGGGTTATTGTGCATGCAGGGATGATGTGCATGGTGGGTTGTTGCGCATGGGGGTATTACACATGGGGGTAGGTTACATATGGGGGATGTTGTACGGAGAATGATGCGCATGGGGCGACGATGTGCATGGGGGGATGATGTGCAGTGGTGGGAGGGAGTATGGGGGAATTTTCCTCTTGCAACACGGGTATGTTTTTGCTAGTATTATATAAATTCTGACCTGAATATCCAAGGAAGATCAGCTCCTGATCCCTTGAGGATCTGAAACCCACAGAGATAAACAAATCCATGGGTGAGTCTGATACCTCTGATACCAGAGATTTTCTGAGCCCCACTGAGTCCTTTTTGGATTGGAAAGATTAGAAAACTGGAAAGGGAGTACCAGTTTTCTTTTTTAAAAAAAAACCTCTGGCTGCACCCTAGATCTCAGATCCAGCCCTTCTCTGTGGTTATAGAATTCTGGTGTGTTAAATCCATGGGTCCCAAATCCATGGATAAAAACAGACCTGTAGTTTTGTCATGGACTGGTATCCCTAGGTCTGAAGATTTTGTCACACTCACTCCCTCCCCCCACCCCAGGCATGTTTACTTGAGCAACAGCTCAATGTTTTGACTCCACTAGGTTAAGATCTTCATGTAACTAAAAGCTTCACCTGCTTCTTTCTGTCAGTCAAGGTGTTATTAAATGCACAACTACAGTGGTTGATTGAAAAATTGCCACTGCCAAACTTCCAGCTTCCACAAGTAATTCAGCAGTTGTTCAACAAAGACTATCAGCATTTCATCTAGTTACTAGATGACAGGCCTATATTGTATTGACAGAGAAGCCTTGGATACAGATAGCGTGAGTCAGTACACCACTGAAATGTTCAGTTGCTGAGGGAATGAAATAGTTTACAGGCCAGGGTTTGTGAGGAAAAGGAACGGTGTCTTATATATAGGAGCTGTGCACTGTTGGCAAGAAGGAAATGGGTAAGCAAAGGTTCAGATGGGTAGAGAGTGTTGTCCAGAAAGCCAAGAGTCTCTGGGTTTACAGTTGAATCCTAGAAAGGTAATTTGTATACTCAAAGCTATGGTTTTCCTGTGATAATGTATGGCTGTGAGAGCTGGATCATAAAGAAGTCTGACCGCCGAAGAATAGATGCCTTTGAATTATGGTGCTGGAGAGGACTCTTGAGAGTCAATTGGACTGCAAGGAGATCCTACAAGTCCAATCAAATCAACCCTGACTATTCACTGGAAGGACAGATATTGAAGCTGAAGCTTAAATATTTTGGCCACATGATGAGAAAGGAGGACTCCTTAGATGCTGGGAAATACTGATTCTGGGAAAAACTGAAGGCAAAAGGAGAAGGGGATGACAGATGATGAGGTGGTTAGATAGTGTCACAGAGGCAATAAACATGAATTTGGACACACTTTGGAAGCTAGTAGAAAATAGGGGGGCCTGGCATGCTACAGACTGCTGAGTCGGGAAGTGTTGAACACAACTTGATGACTAAACAACAACAACAAGTAACAAGGGACTTCTGCCCAATATGACTTCCAGTGGCTGTGCAGGTTCAGTTCCAGAATACCAAAAGAGGAGACATTGCTGAACTACTGGGTTGTTGAGTACCCTTGAAGCAACTACACAGCTCAGTTTGTGTGACAGAGCCTGCCACCAAGTTTGCTGTATGGGAATGCTGGTGTCATATACCTGGGCGCAGGACAGCAGCATAGGCTGCAATCCTAAAGACACTTTCCAGGGAGTAAGTCCCATTGAACACAATGGGGCTTACTTTTGAGTAGACATGGTTAGGATTGTTAGAATAGAGACTCTGCAGGCCCAGGAAGGTGACACCCATTCTATATGTGGAAAACTGGTAGAGGCTTTGCCTTGAATGTAAGCTCCATGTGAACCATACAATTTTGGAAATGGTTTCTGCTGTGTTTCCGTTCCCCTGTAGGATTGGGGCTTAGGAGAGGAAAAATCCCAGTGTTTACTTTTCACAGCCTATGGATACCTATTCAAATAGTCCTGAATATTTTGGTCCCCCGTTAGTACTTGGCTGTCATGGGAGATGACATGTTATGCTTCTTGGCCTTGGCTGAAAAGTTACATACATAGTGTTCCAGGTCTGTTCTGTTACTGGGCCAGGTTCCCTGCTGGTGTAATTCCATTGACGTCAGTGGCGTTTCACTAGCTGCATGTTTGGCCTCCTCGTGTTCACTTCTGAGTTTGTTTTAGTGACTTTGCTAGTCCTGGATTCTATCAGGCTGAGCTGGTATGGATGTTTTCGATGTGGTAGAAGAAGAAACATTTATGGTATATTCCTACATGATTTCAGGAGGACTGAACTGCTGTGTTCTGAGTTTGAAGAAAGTTGCTCTTACTGTGCTCCTTGGATGGGGAAGCAGGGAGAGAGAGGGGCAGCTGATTGTCGCATTGGGTTATGTGAATTGATGCCTTGTTTCTCTTTTATTTGAAACTGGGTGGATTGTTAATAGCATTATTTATGCTCTTCTGCACAAAGCATGCTGATTAGCCAAAGCAGCTTTGAAGTTATGGCAATTCTTCAGCATTCACCAGTTTCTCTTTCTTATTCACATCTCAGTAGCTTATCAGCATTTCCATATTGACTTCTATGTTTTATTACAAATTTTAGGGTCTCTGTGTGTGAGAAATAGGGCTTACCACATATCAATAAGGACAAGCAAGTGCAGAGAACAGAAAATGGTCACAGGAATAAAACAACATATATCTCTCTCTCTCTTTCTGTCTCACACACAGAGATAAATGAGAGAGAGAGGGAGACATACACACACACATACAGAGAGAGAGAGAGAGAGAGAGAGAGAGAGAGAGGAGAGCATAACTGCATAATGAAGTACATGAATTAAACCTACAGGAGCCATTAAAGATTTGCATGGTATCAACAACTCCCATGAACCCAATGTGGCAAGACACAAACAAATTGAGATATTCCCAAATAAAAATAGTGAGATGATGGTAACCTCTACTAACAGAATTGAATATAGCACTGAATTGTGGTGGGTACAAACTGGTTGTGCAGGCGAAAACACAATAACGTAGCAAAAAACCATTAAACATTTTCTTATTCATGAGTAAATGAAAATGTTTCTCTTTCTATAGAATTCAATACATTTATCAGCTTGAGAGAGGGGCTTCTCAAGTGCTTTGGGGTCTGCATTAATCAGATCAGGATCAATCTGATCCTGATTTGCCCTTTCCTCTCAGCGTGCACTTTCCAATAGATCAGGAATCTCCAAACATTTTGGCAGGAGGGCCACATCATCTCTCTGACATTGTGTCAGGGGCTGGAAGACTAATTTACAATTCAAATTTGAATAAATTTACATATAGGAATGTATTAGAGTGGATTACAAGGCTTGCCCAAGGGCCAGATAGAGGGGTCTTGCTGGGGACCACGTTGAGGCTAGCCAAGAGCCACATCGAGCCCCTGGGCCAGGGTTTGGAGTCTTCTGCAATAGATCAAAGCATGATCACTTACTCTTGAGTAAATGTGCACTGGGGATCAGTTTCATTTTCCATACGACTCCATTCATTTTCCTGGTCAGCTTCTGAGCAGGCTCAGAAAACTCAGTATCCATTAAAAGAAACAGGTCTCCTAGGGAGTTAAGGGCTTAGAAACATAGTCAGAAGCACTTGTGCAAGATGCTCCACAGCCACTTAAATAGGTCCATGGTGGTGTGATTTAATTGATTGAGCAGGATTTTGAATTTTGTTGTTTTATAAGCTCAATTTCATTTTAATGTTGAAATTGACAGTGTTATTTTGCAATTATCACTATAGACTGGTCCTCTTGATAAATAGTAATGTGTGGTTAGAACGCTGGAGTTAGAACACTGCTTCACCAGAATTCTGCTCAGCAGGCCAGCAATTCAAGACCCGAGTACTGCAAGACAGGGTGAGCTCCCATCCTTGGCCCAGCTCCTGGCAACCTAGCTGTTCGAAAGCATGTAAATGCAAGTACAGTGGCACCTCACGTAACAAATTTAATTCGTTCCGGAGGCATGTTCTTTACGTGAAACATTCTTTACGTGAAGCGTATTTTCCCATAGGAAATAATGGAAAATCAGATGATTGGTTCCACAACGCCAAAAATATTCATATAAAAATATTGACTGGATGTAAAAATGATGACAGAACACTGGGATTGAATTCAAAACATGCATTTAATGTGCATGATCTTATGAAGTCTACTTAGGCTGCAGTCCTAAAGACATTTTCCTGGGAGTAAGATCCATTGAACACAGTGGGGCTTACTTCTGGGTAGACATGGTTAGGAGGCTGCAATCCAAGACACCTTCAAAGTGTTTCCCCACTTCCTCCTTCTCTCCATCCTGAGCCTCTCTCTCCCCTGCTTCCTTCTGGCTAGCCCTGAGCTGCTTCCCTCTTCTCCACTGCTGTTCTCTCCCTGCCCAGCAGACACCCAGCCACTGGAGGAACACCATGGAAGTGTTGCTTTCACTATGGGCAGGTGCGCTAGGCAGCCCTGATGCTTTTTAAAAGGGCTGCCAGCCAGCGCGTCTGCCCCAACTGCCAACGAATGTGTTCTTTACGTGAAGCTCTTTCTTTACGTGAAGCAGAATCCTAGAGAAATTTTTGTTTGTTACGTGAAACATACTTTACGTGGGGCGCCAGTGTAGATAAATAGGGAAAGTGGGAAAGGCAACATCCTGGCAAAAAGGCAAAAACTTAAGTGGGAAAGGCAACATCCTGGCGACAGTTCCCTGCGACAGACCAGCCAGGTTTCCCCATGTTTTGTCCATCATGGATTGGAAGAAACTCTAGTCTACAACAAGCAGACACCGTCAACACATGGTACAAATGCTGAAGTAGTTGCCTTTTTTGTAGTTGAAAAACAGGATTATTTTTTGTTTTGGCTCCCAAGCCACAAAACTTAAAACAATTTTAATTTGGAGGCCTTTAGCCATTGGATCTTCATTACAATTCAAGTTTACCCTATTTATTTTATTTTTTTATTTTCCTAATTTTTACCCCACCTTTTCTCCCCTACAAGAGGGAGCCCAAGGTGGCTAACATCAGAGAAGAATAAAACACCATTAAAATGGTATAGGTACAGCTTCACTGAACTACATTTCCCTCAGCAAAGTGTTTTGAAGAAGACCTGGCATGTGACATGTCTGTGATGTTGGTGGTGAGCACTTTGTCTTAGTAATGGTACTAAGTACATATATGTATATATGCATATACACACATTTCATTATCAAACAATAGAAAATTTCTAATTATCAACTATTAATTTGGATAGGAGCCTAAATGCCTCCACCATTTCATGTTTTGAGTTCCTATTCAAGAATTTTACCAGAACATCACTGGGAACTTTAGTATGATTTGTGTAATAACTACTACTGTAATTTGGAAAATAGATCCAATGACTACTGAGTTGGACCTGTGGACTGCAACCCAATTTATGATTGGGTAGTCATATTTTGGTGCTACCTGGAAGCCAGAAGACATTCTGGAGTGCTACCCAAAAGCTGCAAGGCATTCAAGGGAACAACACTGCTACCAAAGTGGATCTCAGCAGTAAAATCAAGAAGCCCTGTTGTAAATAGTAAATTGTCAATTATGCTGTAAGATAATCCTTCCCTTTTTAAGCTCTCTCACTCAAGTGTTTTTTCATACAGCATGTTCCAAGTTTTCCAATTTACTCTTGAGTATTATTTGACAATTCTTCGGGTTTCTTATACTTTTATTATGCTGTGACAAAATTGCTTATAAAGATGTCTTAACTTTAAACAGTGGTAAGTTTATTAGATGTTACAATTTCTTTTCTCTTTTAATTGTTTCTTTTTCTTCTGGTTTAATCTAGGCCACTCACTTGGATCGAGGAAAGGGCACCAGGAATGAAACGGGATAAAAAAATCAACTTCTGCTTCAAAAGTGGCTGCTTGGAAAGCCTTCCTAAGGCCCCTCGAGGAGAAGTTGGCCTCTTCATGCAAGATCTGATCCTCTTTGCCCGAAAACTGTTGGGCCAGGTCTCCAAGGAGGAAATGGCAGCTGAGAAGAGGCGGATTCTGCTGTGCCTTGACCTTGCTGAAGAGATTCAAATGCACTGTGAGCGACCAGCAAAACTCTACTCTTGAAACTGTTTAAGAATAGGACTGGTCTCCTTGAGTTGTGCTTCTTGTGTTACATGCGTTTTTTTCCCCTACCGTTCTCTAATGTGTCAGACTACAGTATTTGCCATAACCACTAAGGTTTTTCTAACAAAGTCAGGCTAGTCCAAGCGTATTGTGTGTCCTTTGAAGTTTTTTTTAACCTGACAAAATGGGATAGCATATATCGCACTGCCTCATTGTGTAGTATATTGCAATTCAAAGCTGGTGAAGAAACATCTGGATGGATTGCACCTGTTGGGGTCTTTTGGAAATGCATTGATAGTTGTAGCCTTTTTTGACACACTGGGGCTTCAATCCTAACTCCCAGTTTGGCTGGCACAAGCCCATTGCTGGTTTGGAGGTATTGCAAAAGTGCCATAAGTCACTTTTGTGCCACACTTGGGGGTGGATTAGGCCAGTGCACAGACATGTGCCAGCCTTCCTATGCCATCACGGGAATGGGAAGTGAGTTTTGCTGGCCTAAACTGGTTACGATAGCATCCTGTATCTTCTTAGAGGGAGGGGAATGGGATTTATGTGAAAAAATATAACTCCAAGATATGGTTCTGAAACTTTGGGGACACTTCTGGAATTCTGCACTGAGGGTTTTGATTACCGGTATATAAAATCCTAAATTTAGGTCATGTGGAGTGGAGTTGTAGGAGACTGATCCCTCAATTAACAGCAGCAAGGATTTTAAATTAATGCCTAGCTAGATGCTTTGCTGCTATAATCAAGAAACAATATGTGAGAGTAGAAAAATGGCAACAGTGCAGAGCAAACCTCTAACTACCTCTGGCTCAGCTATCTGTCAGGGAATTGACAAATACTCCTTTTTCTTCAACAACCTCCTCCATCCGTCTTTAAAGTTGTTTAAAGGAGGGTGCTTCTCTCTTGGCAAATAGCTCCCATGGATACTTCCAGTCACTCCATTTCAGAACTGCACTTAGCTGTAAAACTACTCCTAAAGCACACCTGAAAATTAAATCCAAACTTATCTGGTTTTAGTCAACCTTCTTCCAATACAAGAGTCAAAGAGTAATCCATCATTTTTGTATCTGAAAACACTTTTGGGGGCAGAACTGCTGTACATACAACACTGAAAATGTAGTCCTATATTCACTTATTCTCTGTAACACTTATGGCCCAATCTATGGATATACTATGGGTCCACAGAGGCAGTGGGGTATCACAAATGTGCCATAAAGCACATCCATGTGCCCTACTGCTGTAGGGCAGCACAGAGAGGTGGTGTGCTTGCACCAGTAAGGTGCCTATTCTCTGCCACTCCATGGTCCACCGGGAGTTTTTTGAGAGGGTTTTTTTGTATAAAATGTGAGTTTATGTTTGGTTTTAATATGACACTGGGCTAAAAATCTGCCCTGAGGTTTTCTTGGTTGCCTTAAGTCACACTGGAACTCTGGTCTTCAAAATCCAAATATCATATTTTGATTCAGTTCTTGGTTCTATAACCTTCTTGAAGCTAATTTTAATGATGTTTTATTCCCTAATGTCAGCCGCCTTGGGCTCCCCCTTACGGGGGAGGAAAGGCAGGATATAAATTGATTAAATAAATAATAAATAAATAAATTGAAGCTAATTGACAAGACAGTTTTGTCTGGAGCGCTATCTTACTCAGAAATAAAAGTTAAGCAACTTTTTGATGATTGTGCCCACCACAAAATTTTAGTGGCCTTTGGTCTTTTACTTTCCCCATCATGTGGCTCATAGATACATAAAACAAAGAATGGGAGACCTAAATGTGTGGGAGAAATATGTCCAGGAGAATGCACATGTGAAACATAGCATCATTTTTAAAAATATGACCCATATCCTATACCTCTGAAATCTGTTTTGGTTATGTATTTGTGGCCCAAGACATTACAAGAGGAATATTCATTCTTAGTCCTTAAAGAAGCCTGGATATCAATTTCTCAGACTCTGCCTTGTACATTTGCCTGGTGTTCATGTTATTTTTGTCCATTTATAGCCTTGTTTCTATGCTGCATTAGCAGAACATCTTCCTAAAGCGCTAAAGTTTAAACCTTTCTGGAAAGAAAATGCCTATATTGCATTTGGAGCCTACTCTTTATAGTTGTAGTCAATTCAGCCAACTGTAATTACACCATATACTCCTAAGTTCTGAGGCTGAATTCCTAACCTCCAGTTAGGCCAGCCTAAGCCTGGTATAAGTCCTGTGATGACCTGGGAGTGTCACAAAAGTGCCATAAGACACTTCTGCACCACTCCAGGGAGATTATTAGGTCAGTGCACAGGCATGTGCTTGCCTCCCTACATCATCATGGGAAGATGGATGAGTTGTTCTGGCCTAGGTTAGGATTGCACCCTGAGTTGGCCAAATAGATTCCTAATTCCTTTTCCATGCAAAAATAGAAGAAAACCTCCCAACTGGATTGAGTTTTGCCTGAAAACAAGTCACCAGTTTGAAATATATGAGCATAGGATGCTGTTTATGGCTTCATTGATTTATCAAGAAGATTGAATGCCATTTCTACGAAACGGCAGGATCAATTGTTTTGCTTTTATCGAATACATGTGGAAGCCAACCTGTGGGATTGTAATGTAAAGAAAGTGATAGTGAATTCCAAACCCAGATCATATGTGTAAAATTACTTTTGCTGTTCTGAAATGACACTGACACCGAAATGAGTCTTTACGTAAACTTTCTTGAACAAATTCATCATTTGTCTGATATAATTCCGGATATTGATTTGCTTCTTACAAAGACTGATATAAGATATTTCAGTGCCTAAGGCCGTAAAATTAAAATAGTTCCCCCTCACCACTAATTATTGTCAAAGTTTTCTGTTCAAACTGCACTGACATACACAAAAGCCAAACTATGCCCTATGAATCAGATGTGTTGACTTTCACATTGTCATCTTTAATTATCCTGAGACTGCTGCCTTGTTTTATAGCTTCAAATATAGCGCTTCAGATACAAGATGTTTAGAAATATATCTAAAATACTACATCAATTTCTATTATGCTTGTAACTCAGGTTTTCCCACATGTATGGTGGGACACAACTTTGCTCCTCTTACTTATCTTGTCTCCAGTTGCTCCAAATTGTATCCATTCTAGAAGCTGAATGATAGCAGAAGGGTGGGGAGGACTTTTCTGGGTTGCGCCAGGCCAACAACCCACTACTGGAGCTCAAAATGGCCCACAATTGCCTTGGAAAGCAACTTCAGTTCTCAAAAGCAAACTGGAAGTGGCTTTCTGAGGCTTTGGGGGGCCATTTTGAGCAACAACCGAGTGTTGCAGCTGAAATCTTTCAGCTCTTAGTTCCCATAGTACGTTGCTTATGATACTTAGAACAAGACAACTCTTGCACATTAAAAAATTAAAAATTCACGAGAGCATTTAAATTGTCAGAAATAAGGCACAAAACTGTTCTTTAGTATAAGCTTTACAGTGGCTTTCACATTAGCTCTAAATATCATCTTTGTGAAAATTTCCTTTTTTTTAAAGTTTTTAAGCTGTACAGTTTTTTCCCCCCAGGGAAGTGATGGCCTTTCTAATTTGGTTTGAATCACTACTGATAATATCAGTGTGTATGTACGTTGCAATAAATTATGGGTTTTCTCATTTTAATCTAGAAGACTGGAGGCCATGTGTGTTTCTGTGTGTTCATATGCACATATGGCCTTGGGCTTGGGCTCCCTCTTATGGGGGAGGAAAGGCGGGGTATAAATTGAGTAAATAAATAAAAATATGGCTTTGTTTTTTCTGGGGGTAGACTTGTATGCTGTTACAAATATGGTGCTCCTCCAGGGCTGACATTTTTTTCCTCTAAATGTGTCCCATCTCACCTAGCTGAAGGTTGATATCCACCAGCATGGAGGGTTCTTCACTTATCATTTTTGTGATGAAGCCCATGTATTAACATCTGCAGTGTGTAGCTGCAGGAATCTTTTTCTGATTAAGCAACATATTTTATTTTTGATACAGATGGAATAGGAAGGAGGTGAATGGCTCTCCTAGCTTTTCTGTGGCCTCCTCTGCCTCTTCTGTGTAGGGTATGTTTCTTGAGAAAACGAACTCTGAACACTCCTGTTTCCTTGGAATCCTTTGATGCACTAAAAATGCCTTTGTGCCATTCTCAGTAATATAACTTGGTTGGTGTCTTGTGCTCTTTGTAGGTTGGTGATACTATTATGTTCTACTTTTAATAAAGTCAAAGTATCTGAGCTCAATTTTTTTCAAGTTTTTATTAGCATTTTCATTCTGAACCCTACACGCCATGTTTAAAAAGGACTTGGAGCTCTCAGCTGCTAGGCAATTTGTCTGTACAGTATAGTAAGCAAAATTGGTCCCTGCTTAGAACTCCATTGGCTGAAATACTGCTAATACCAAACATTTGTATTTTCAACAATACCAGATACATTTTGCAGTACCAAAGAAAATGCCATGGATAATGATGAACCAGAAACCACCACCACCCCAAGTTACAGTATGCTGGGATTTTATGTATTAGAGCCCTCCGAGAGTAATCCTAAAAAAACCCGTAGATAGTTACAAGTCTCGTAAGGCTTGTACCCATCAGGGATGGTGCAGTGGGATACTTGGAGAGGTATACTTTCCAATCCAATGCAGGGTCTGGGGAGAGTGGAGAGGAGCTGGGGTGGGTATTCAAGGATGAATGAGGGCAGAACTGTTGGTTGGCAATAGCAGTTATGGCAGATCAAAACCTCGCCTCCCAAGCATTCAGGAGCACCCTGTGGCTGCAGCCATCTCCTCATACTCAGGCTACCTCAAGATCCTGAGTATCTCCTCATACTCAGGCTACTTCAAGAAAGAGTAGCACAGCAGCAGTCCTGACATTTGTGTTAGATACAGCACAGGCAATTCAGCCTGCCTAATACAGCACAGGTTAGGTTTGCACTATCTCATGTGTGTATGTGTGTTTCCTGTTTATAAATTTTTCCACACCTCCTCAGTCCAAATCTGGACTCAGAGAAACATTATGGATGCATTTCAGATCAAATTATACATTCGCTAAACAGAGTAAGAATGGCTTAATTGTGCAAATGGATTTGTTAATTAGGTGCTGACATTTTATTTGCTCTTGTTTCTGCAATTACAGATAACAATACTGGGCTGCTATTATATACTTCTGATGTATAGATCTAGAAGACTCGTAGGACAGCTTCAGCCTAAAAGTGAAATCTATTTACACGTTCACTCAGAAATCAGCATATTACTGATTTACTGAGCAAGTAATAGTTACTTGCATGTTTACTCAGAAATCAACCCCATTGTACACAAGGTTTACCCCTGAGAATGTGTGTAGGACTGAAACCTTACAGTGCAATTCTTGGCAAGCTCATTCCTTGAAGCTTGAACTTAAAAAGCTCAGCTGGACTCATCCCAGGTCAGTATAGGATTGCAGGCCAAGTACACAAACAGCACAACTCAAAAGTGAGCCCCATTGTGTTCAATTGGTTTTATTCCCCGTAAAGTGTGTTTAAGATTGCAGCCAAAATTGCTGTTTTTGAGTAGGCTTCCATTTTGTTTCTAAACAAAACTAAAGTGGTAGATTTATTGAAGATATCATTGCACACAATCCTGAAAGAATGGGAAAAATTGCTCAGTTTTTAATTTTCTTTTCTCAGTTCCCTTCATATGATTTCTGACACCTCATCCCCAATTGATGAAATATGTGGGGAATGATTGTACTGTAATATGTAAAAACTAGGAAAAGCACTGCAGGAGTAAAATTCCCTGTATGCCATCCCCCCACTGTGCTTCCATCCTCCATGCACATCAACTCCCCGTGCGCATCTTCTCCCGTGTGTATCCCCATGCGCATCAACCCGTGCACAACATCAGTCCGCCATGTACATCAGTCCCCCATGTGCATCAACAGTCCATGCACATCAACCCTCCATGCGCATCAGTCCCCTATGTGCATCAACCCCTATGCACAACATCCCTCCATGCACATCATCCCCCATGTGCATCAACTCTCCATGCTCAACAACCCCCAATGTGCATCACCTCATGCGTATCATCTCTCCATGCACATCATCTCCCCATGTGCAACACGCCCATGCGCAATGCCCCCATGCACAGCATCCTCAGTGCAACCCCTACCTCCAAACATCCCCCCACTGCACCAGGCACCGAGCACCAAACTGGCTGGATGTTGGTCAGTCTTCCATGTTAAATATAGGACAAAAACACATTGCACCCCTTTTCAGCCCCTTAAGGGTTAAATTTTTCCACATTGGTTCTTGGTGGGTTTTCACATCACAGAAGGAACACTTTCCCCCAATTTCATGTTTCTAAGTCCAGGGGTTGGAGCAGAGCATCCCTCAGTCAGGGATTCTTCAATGTAAAGTATAGGGAGGATAACGCGTTGCGCTCCATTTCACCCCCTACTGGTTAGAATTTCAGAAATTTCTTAGTGACTTCCTCCATTATGGAAGGAACACACACCCCAAATTTCATGCTTCTAGGCCCAGTGGTTTTGGCAGGGCGTTGATGAGTGAGTCAGTGACTTTTCTCTTTTATATATATAGATATCCATCAAGTTGAGTTGACTAGGAATCCTATATCAGAAAAATACCACAGTGTCTTGGTTTCCTTCCATTTCACACATCAGTTCTTTGCCAGCTAATGAACTTATTTTTCCTTGATGGTCTGTTATTTGAGTTAATATGCATAATCCTTCCCGTCCACCCAACATGTTTTTTTTCCAATTAGACTTAATATTTTTACAGTGTGTTGACTTTCCATGCCTAATTCTTTGAATTTTTGTTTTGTCTTCAACATGCTGAGTAAAGCTATGGCCCAACAAAGGCGGGATATAAATTTTTAAAATAAATAAAATAAATATATTTTTTTTTCATGAATTCCATTATTATTTAGGTATATGTTTATTCTGCCTCAAACCATTTCTGCCCAAAGTTGCATATATATGCAATAGAGACTAACAGCCAAATCCAGAGCAACTAATCTGTCCACATAAGAGCCCTTGGGTTGCCCTATCTAACACTAGGTTGGAGCAACTGCAAGATGCTCCAGCCCAGTTACTCTGAAGTAGGCTTAGGGCAGAGCAAGGCAAGATAGGGTGCCCTAAGAGAGGTGGACCTGCTCTGCCCTAACTGGGGCAGCCTAAGCAGCTCAGGAGAGGCAAGTTGAGGGCATGTTGAGCATTGCCTAGGGCAGAGCAGTTACTCTGTATCCAAAGCCTGTTTCCAAGGCAGAAATGCCCTCTTCCAGCCCTCAGAGTTATACCACCTCAGGAGCAGGTATAGTAATGAGTAGACCCATAGGGGTCCATGATAAGGCCCGAGTAAGAATGGCAGTGCTGACCAAAAATCTGAGTTCTAGGCCAGCCTAGCTGCAACCCCTTCCTCTCAACCTCAGGATATGGAACAAACTACGGCTGCCCACAAACCTCAGGATACAGCAGGCCACTCCAAGAAGCCCCTTGTATTCACTGTAGAATGTTCTGGCATCTCATCAGGGACTCCTTATAAGGCAGGCACCCAGTGGCGTCACCAGACTGGTGCGGCTGGTGTGGGCTGCATTGGGGATGCGCTCCGTATGGGGTGATGTGCCGGAGGAGTTTGACTGTCCTTTGGCAGGCCCCGGGCATCAGCACCCCCATTCAGGCCTGCTCCAAGGCGGAGAATCAGCCAGAAGCTGACACTTGTCTGAGGAGCTGGCCTGAACGGCGACCTGAGGTGCACTGCGCAGAAACACACTGAGCATGCCGAACAGCTTCAGAGGAGACTTCCTTAGAGCAGAGAAAGTCCGCGCCTCTGCACAGCCATTCGGCCTCACTCAGGAGGCGGAGTGGCAGCCAAATGGCTTCAGAAAGAGTACTGCACAGGCACCAACTCTGACGCCTGCATAGTCTCCCCCGAAGCCAAAAGGCTTCAGAAAAGTACTGCGCAGGAGTCAGAGATGGTGCCTGCGCAGTACTCTTTCTGAAGCCAGTTGGCTTCAGAAACAACTGCGCAGGTGCCAACTTTGGTGACTGTGCAGTTCAGGTGGGGGGGGGGAGCGCATCCCAGGGATGACGCACAGACTTCCGCACCAGGTGATGTGCAGAGTCATGTCACCACTGTAGGCACCACAGCTGTTCCTTGTTCAGTGTGATCTGAGGGTGTCTCCTCAGGAGCAAGTCTTCCCCTTGTGTCAATTACTTAGCATGCTCTGGAGCAGTTAGGGCAGCCCAGGCTTCCTGACTCTCTGGATTCAGCATAACTTTCTGCTCTGGATACAGAATAGTTAGGAGAGTGCAGTTAGGTCAGAGCAGGCTGAATTTGCTCTGGATTGCAGCCTAAATGTGTACACATGTGGGCCAGACAGAAAAGGGCTTTAAATGACATTTGTACATACCGTAAGTTATATTTTGTATATTTTAATATAAATTATAAAAGTATACAACTTTAATCCAACCCTAGGATTCTGTGATTCCGCATTAAAATTCACCATTTTTAAATAGTGAGAAACAGGTGAAGCTGCAATATAAATCCTCCGTCTCTAGCAGAATTGGTCCAGTAAGATGCACTGAGTGACCTAATGTGTCAGGTCAATTATTATTCTTATCTGTGGATTAAGTGCATGGTAGTTTCCTCTTGGTGTCTTCCAAAGTCCATTGGATTTGATTTGAAGGATTACCTGCTCAGAATGTGGGGTCAATGAATTTCCATTTAAATTGGATTTCTGTGTCCCTGCTGGGACCTTGTATTTTCAGCTGCAATGATTTATATGTACACGTGTAACAGTATTGCTCCTTAAGAACAGCACTGATTTCAGAATTAATTTGCAGCAACTTGGGCTTGGGTGGGTTAGAAGTAAGGGACCATGCAAAGAATCAACATTCAATTTCCACGGCCTTCAACCAGAAGTGCCCACTGCTGCCCATCATTATAATCATAGAATCCTAGAGTTGAAAGGGACCTAGTCCAACCCCCTGCCTGCAGCAGTAAATCCTCCTAGGAAATTACTCCCGGTTCACTTAGGTGACCAGTACCTTTCAGTTCCTGCTGATGCCAAGCCATGACCAGAGCCCAGAAATTTTTTGGAAATTTTACTTCCACAATGGCGGGTTTATTGTGCTAGTGTTGTTTTTTAAAAAATACTGTCTATTGAAGTCTCCCACAAGACCTCACTATCAGCTACCTCCCAGCTATCTTTTCTTGGAGTTCTTAGAATTCATGAAGGGCAGCTTTAAGTCAGTTGGACCAATTGCTCCCAACAGGGCCCTGAAAAGGTAATTATACATTTTGGCATGTATTGGTAGACATGTATAGGTTTGGGATCTCGAGCTGCAATCCTATCCAAACTTTTCATGGAGTAAGCCCCTCAAAGGACTAACTTTGAGTAGACATGCACTGGATTGTGCCCCAAGTTTGTTTACTTGTATGCAATCTTTTATTAAAATATGCTTGGAACCATTTGGTTCATTAAGGATGCAATCCAGAAGTGCATTTGGGCTGCCATATCTATCACTGGGGTGGCTCTAATCCATGATGGGGGCAGCCCAGTTATGCTAAAGAAGACTTAGGGCAGCCTAAGACAACATAGGCTGCCCCAAGATGGGTGGACCTGGGCTGCACTTGGTGGGCAGTTGAACTAGGCAGTTCAGGAGAGGCATGTTGAGGGCATGGTTAGCATTGCCTATGGCAGAATAGTTATGCTGTAGCCACAGCCTGTTTTCAGGGCAGAAATTCCCTCTTCCAGCTCCTCAAGAGTTATACCACCTCAGGAGCAGGTATAGAAATGAGTAGCTTACTCATCATGGCTTACTCATGATAAGCCAGAGTAAGAATGGCAGTGTTGACCAGAAATCTGAGTTCTTGGCCAGCCTATCAGCAACCCCTGCATCTCAACTTCAGGATATATCACAACTATGGCAGCCCACTAACCTATGGATACAGCAGGCCACAACAAGCCCCCTGTATTCACTGTAGACTGTATTGGCAGTCTCCTGCTGCAGCTGTTACTGGTTATCAGAGACTCCTTATAATGCAGGCACAACAGCTGTTTCTTGCTCAGTGTGATCTGAGGGGGGTCTCCTTGGGAGCAAGCCCTCCCCAGGTGTCACTTACATGGTACCCACGTAGCATGCTCTGAAGCATCTTGGGCAGCCCAGGTTTCCTGAGTCTCTGGATCCAACATCACGTTCTGCTTTGGATTCAGAATTGTTGGGGCAGCCCAACTAGGGCACTTCTCACTGCCCTCACTCTGGATTGTGCCCAAATTCACATATGTTTTTGACTCTATTTTGATTGTTTTCCATAGTGATGCAAAGTCTATAAGAGGTAAAAATAAAATTTCTTATAAACTTTGCATCACTGTGGAAAACAATGCCGCCCTGGACCTTGCTGCCCTTTGTTCATTTTCTAATGCTAATATGTACTCCTAAGTACATATAAGTGTAAGGCTCCTAAGTACTAATGCGGTAGTTTTCAAGAGTTTTGTGTCTGGTGAGATTCATAGGGCTTGGCAGTAAAGACAAATGCCAATCCTGTAATCTTCATCCTGGCACAGTAAAGGAAAGGAAAGAACTGGAAGAAGGTGTGGTATTCCCCTTTTAAAATAATTTCTAGAATAGTGAGATTATGCAGTGGGTAGCTGAAGGACTGAAATGCAAGGAAATCATTTCCATAGGGAAAGGGGGGCTCTGGGTGTTAAGGCAGGCTTAGGTAAATTATCAGTGCCTCTCAACCTTGCAAGAAATTAGGGCCCACATGCGTTGGGTTGGCAAAGCTATCATGTTCTATTCCATCAAATGCCAAGGGAAATAAAGATGACGTGCATTAGCTTTTAAACCATTACTTATTCATTTAAACCCATCCATTCTGAACTGAGTTAATGAGCCTCTTAGCATTCAGCTAAAAACAGCAGTTGGTGGTTTTCCAGCAAATGGGACATACATTTCTGTTTTTAAAAAGTTTATAAAGCTTCCTGTTATGTTCTGTGCTGGACTGTCTTCAGCAAAACTTAAAATAGGTTCACAGTGAAATCATTAAAAGAGATGTTGGGGGGTAATGTTTGACTGGTGTTCTCCTTGTGTGCCACTTGGGGGCTCTCTTCCTGTTAAGCACTGCCACATTTCACTTGCACATGAATAAAACTGCAGAAGTATTGAACAATTTTCACATTAAATAATAACAACCTTAAATAATCCCAAACCGGCCTAGATTGAGAGGTACATTCAAGCTTTCTTCCAGATTATATCTCTTTTGGTAGAAAAAAGTATCTACCGTGTAATCTTTCTGGACAGAAAGAAATGGGGAATAATTTAATTTAGCTTTAGCTTAGTTTATAACTTGATTTAGTTTAATTACATTGGCTAAAATAAAACAGGCACCATGTGATTGCTGGTGTAAACAAAATTATTCAGAGTAAATGAAATTAATTCACACAGAGAGGGGAATAATTTGAATGAAGCAGCATGCATAGTGTTGTGATGGTGCAAGTGGTTAAGACACTATGCACAACCCTAGACATGTCTACTCAAAAGTAAGACAAATTGTGTTCAATTTGTCTTACTCTCAGGAAAGTGTCATTAGGATTACTCACTGTGCCTGTTAACCAGCAGGCCAGGGTTAACCAGCAAACACGGGTCCTACAAGTCAGGATGTGCTCCCGTCCTTAGCCCAGCTCCTGCCAACCAAGCAGTTCAAAAGCATAGAAACACAAGTAGATAAATACCACCTCAGTTGGACAGTAAAACAGTATTCTGTGTGCCTTCAGCAGTCATGCTGGCTTCTTGACCATGGAAGTGTCTTTGGACAATGAGGCTTAGAAGTGGGGATGTGCACCGCACCCTACAGTCGGTCAACTCGCAGTATAAACTGCAGGGGACACCTTTACTTGTAGCCTGCATAGTGTGGTACATGTCTGATGATGTTCATCTGTCACTGGTAGTTTAAAACAGGGAAGGTACAGCTAATAGCCTAGCCCAAATTTCATCTATTAGTTAAATAATCATGACTTCATTACAGAGAGGAGGGAGAAGATGATTACTGTCACTCTGGTGGCTAATTGAAAGAATCTGAAAAGAATGACAACTTGAGGGGGACTTTCTTGATCCTGACAGAGGCAGATTGCAGCTGCTGGTCACACATTAGTTGTCTGGCAACTGATGTGAAACCTCATTATCCCATGTGCCTGCTGAATCCTCCGATCTAAGGGAGTTCATGACAATTAGCACTCATGTAGAACTAAGTGGCTTTCCAAAGGAGGACAATGTCTCTTCTGTGCTTCTTTTATGCCTCTGCAGCAGAGCGTCCCAGCTCTTGCACAGTAAACTGGCAGTCCTCCCTGTTCCAAAGGCACCGAGTCTCTCTGGTGCCAACTTTCTCTTCCTCTCTGGTTTTAGGATTCAGGAGTGACAGTTTGAGGTCTGGTGAAAAGCAGCTGGAGTCTAGCAAATACTTCTACTGCTGCGGTTGTTATTGCTGCCAAGTCCGACACAATCCAATGAGTTGGCTAGGCAGCTGCCTGCGTTTGAAAGGTTTCAGAGATGCTGGATTAAATCCAAAAACATAAAAACATAAGAAAACTTAAAAACACAAGAAAGGCACTGTGGGATCAGGGTATAATTCACCATCCTACTTCTCCAAGGTGGTCTACAAGTTGCTTCTGGGAGCCCCAAAACCAAGATTCCTCTCCTGCCTTTGCTCCCTTGCAACAACTACTAAGGAGGCATATCTAATTCAACCACAACAGTGGCAGCAGGCTTGGTCTGGTAGTTGAGCAAAGTGCTGCTGAAGAAAGCTAAGCAAGAACAGACCTGGATAACTGTTGGATGGAAGACTGAAAACTAATAAAGCTGTCATGAAACAACAGGGCCAGAGGTGTTGCTGTTTACAAGTTGGTCTACAAGCAAAACTGCTCCTGCTGGAATCTTGGAAAGAAGCATCTCCCTGATGCCAGATGTGTGATGATGTGGTGAAAAGGATTCCGTCCAGATATGAAGAGTTCTATGAGTGGCCCATAGATCAATGTACACTACCCAGCACTCAGCATAAATAGTCTACACATCTCTCACAAGGATCTCCCAGCAATTAACACTGCAATCTTGACGACACTTTCTTGGGAATAAGACCCATGGAGCTTACTTTTGAGTAGACATCGTTAGGGTTGTGCTTTTTATTGCTGAATGAATGAATGAATGAAGCTGCCATTCAGTGCAGAGCTAATGTAAATGGATCAATGATCTTGGCATCCATCAGTTGTGAAAGACTATGGTATCGTGCTCAGCACTGCATACGCTGCATGCGAAGCATGAAGGCCTGGGTTAGATTGATATGGAGGATAGGCTGTTACCCAAGCAGCAAATCCCCCCTCTCCAGGCCACTGAAATAGTCCAATGGAAAGGCAGAGCTAACACGATTGGTTCCAGCTGTGTCGCAGAGCTGAGCTAAGGACAGGAGCTCACCCTGTCTTGTGGGTACCTGGGTCTCGAACCCTCGCCTTCTGGTTAACAGGCACAGTGTCTTAACCATTTGCATCGCGCACAGCCCACGGACCAATGATCTGACTCTGTGTAAGATCATATAAGTTCAAAGTAATTTTAAGACATGCTGCTCTGAAAAAAGCACAGTGGGCAACTGGGGCTGCAATCCTATGCTCACTTTCCTGACAGTCAACCCTGTTGAAGACAATGGAAGTTACTTCTGAGTAGATATGCATAGGATTGCACTATAACTTCCTTTTTCCCACAATCTACGCAATTTTGATATGTGATGTTTTTGTTTCTTTATAAATTATCTTGTGTCTGTTGAAGGGAGTGTGTATAGAGCCTGTATAATGGCCATGGGAGTTCTTCATCTGAAAGTACCTTTATTCAAGCACCATTGTGAAGGAACCATATTTGCAGACCATTAAAGGAAGGAAAATCTTTTAGATATATTGCTGTCCAGGGTGCTGAAAAGCTACATGATTTTATAGGATTTTGAGATGATTCTGAATCATACTACAGGAGAGGGAAGAATACTTGGTGGGTGGGTGGGTGGGTGAATGCCATAACTGAGGACAAAAAGATCAATAAATATGCTTAGCAGTTGCAGACATTCAATTTGCAGTAATTTAACTATGCATTTAATTCTGGTGACAAGCAGGAAAACTGTAATATGTAAGGAGAATTATTGAAAATTCTTTATTATTATATTTTAATACCTTTAATACATATAGTGCATTTTAAACCCATTGTTATTGCTTGCTTGCTCAGTTGCTTGCTTGGTTGCTCTTGTCTTACTTTGTCAATTTTGCACCCAACTTCCAGTAGAGTAAATTTGTTTTCCTGTTCAATTTTTAGCCAGGGTGTTTGATAGAACTGTAATATTGAATTGTGAATATTTGCACTTTAAAATTTGGAGAAATTTTTCAACTTTATAAAATTTGTCTAAAAATGCCTAATTCACCAGATGTGAAGCATGAAAATTAATTCAAGTTCTTCCTTTTTTTGCAGAAGATTTTCAGGCTGTTGCCTAGTATCTCCTTTTTCAGCTTCATCACAGTACATATGACTAAGGGCATCAGCAATGCTATTTGGTGTGAACCTTGCAATTTGTGATAAATGTTTAGGAACTTTGGACTCAGGAAACATTGGAGCTTTGCCATAAGTCAGGTGTTTAAGGTTATGAAGCAAATAGGCCTAGAATTTAAAATCAAGGATTCAAGGTCATGTGCATTCAACAATCAATGTGTTTCTGAATTTTGGATTGGTGCTCAAATACTATTTTAGAGTGGGTACACCCCTGATTTTTATCATTAAAAATGAAATAAAAATAAACAACATTAATGATTTTTTAAATTTTATTTTTAATAGCCCTAACATATTAAGTTGAGGTTATGTTATATTAATATTATATTATATTAACTTAAGGCCA
The DNA here is from genome assembly GCA_030015325.1 of Cryptoblepharus egeriae. Classification (NCBI taxonomy): domain Eukaryota; kingdom Metazoa; phylum Chordata; class Lepidosauria; order Squamata; family Scincidae; genus Cryptoblepharus; species Cryptoblepharus egeriae. The sequence goes on from JAREYC010000004.1 coordinate 52,965,005, forward strand.
TATTCATCCCACGAGTAATCCTTCGCTTAAAAACACAAAGCCACCAACACAAGAATGAACACAAAAATAATTAGAAAGATGGGCAGATAGTTGTCTTCCTCTGTCATGATGCTGATATCCTCACACTGGATGATTATGGGCAGAGCAGTGCCTAGAGAGGAATAGAAGCAGAATCAGGCACGAGACTGAACAAAATCCAAATACAGGCATCCCCTTATTGGGGATGGGATGGGAGCACTTATTGGATGGGATGGGAGCACTGTCCAAAAGTGAAAACCATTGAAAGCGGAACCCAGTCTTTTTCAGGTTGCAAATGCAAAATGGCAAAACAAAACAAATATCACTTGCCAAAGCATAAATAACATATTTATTAACACATATTTTCAACACAAATTACAGCAAAATGAACAAAGGCATATGTGGGCAATTAATATGTGTATTTGAATGATGGTAATTTATTGAAGAAAGTTATAAGGAAATAATTCAATTAAATAAATAACTTTTAGCCATCAATGATTTAAATTTACTTGGGGCTTTAGCTGGGATGATGCTTATGCTGAAAGGAATATTGTGGCTGATATTCTACCAAATCTGATCTGAATCCATACATTTAATAGTATGAACTATTTCACTTATGGACATGCTTTCCTCACTCAAACCAGGTCTTGTTTCTTTCTATAAGTTGAGCTCCTTAGGCTTCTTTGGTCCTCTGCACACATGACATTCACTCTTGTCATGTCACTACTGGGGGAGGGTTAGGCTAGTGCACAGACATGTGCTTTCCTCCTTCCACCTTTAGTCTGTTCTTACCAAGAGCAAATAAGGCAACAGTACTGTTTCTGGCCAACACTATTTCAGACTGCAAGTGGTTGAATGTTCTTCCAGACCAGTCTGTTAGCCTGTCTGCCATTACAGCATGTTTAGGCTGACCAGACTCCCAACTGGAGGCTGGTATAATTAGAATTGGGGTTTGCTTATGTCTTCTTTTTCCAGGATATGTCCTTTTTTTAGCCTTGTGTCCTGGAATAAAATCTTCTTTGTCCTCCTTTTCCTTGTGAGCAGGCAACATGTAGCTTTTTTGTAATTACTAAATCATGCACAATTAACTATATGTAATCATTTTACATTTAATAATAAATAATATACCCTACAATCCAGACTAACCACGGGAGCATGTAAGAGACATTACATGTGCCTGCAGTTACAGCACCACCTAGTTAAAACCTATGGGAAATTCATATTGCAATCCAGAGTAAATTGTTCTTACACCGGAGCAAGGACTCCCTGTAGTTACTCTGGATTGCGCGCATAGTGTTTAAATTAGCCACATGAAAGCAATATACCGGTAAGTGTTTTTATTTTTTATTTTGCCATGTCTTACATTTTTCTTGGCTATCCTACATTTTATCCCCTTTTGTGGTTATGATTTCTGGTAACCCTGTGTGGCAGATCACAGTTAACAGATTTAATGGAAGTCCTGGAGGAATAAAAAAAGGTGTGAGATCAAAGTCCAGATTTGAATGTCTCCCTTGAAAGGAAAAGAAAGCTACAAACTTTCTAATGAGGTATTTCTTCATTTAAAATAGTACTAATTTCCTGCTGCTGCTGCCACTATCATGAATCTTCTGCTGCCATTCCCCTCTGCCCTGCTCCCACCTCTAGTCTCTTTAATAAGAAGCTCATTAAATGGACTTGAAAAATGCCTCTATTTTCTGGGAGTTATATGCCTAATGTTTCCTGGTTCCTGCCCTGCAGCCAGCAACATCTTTTCTTCCCTCTGTGTGACTGGAAACATGTGCAGTCTGTCATTCACAAAGAATTGAAGACATATTTATCAACACAACATTCCAAAATACAAAAATGGTAACATAGATTCCACAACGTTAAAAGAGCAGAGGGTTCTGGTTTGTCAAAACAGCCCTGTTTCTTGATCACTTCCAAATATGATCAAAGGGGTTTTTTTGCATTTGACTTGCTCCACTGTTTTAGGATGCTTGTATATGGGAATATTTTATTTTGAAAGCTATGTTAATGCAGCAGGGAAAAGCATGTTGGCATCCTTGATGCCTCTTGGGTGAATATCAATTTGCAGACTCCTTGGGATTGTAGATTTTCTGCTCTGGTCACAATTGTAAACCTATATTTGGAAGCTTGTGTTGTTTTACTTTCTCAAAACATGAATTATGTATCACCTTTGGTTGCCCAGAGAGTGTCCCTACCGTGGCAACTTGCATATCAATTCACACTTCAGTACTAGAAAGCAAGAAAAAACACTGGTACACCTTGCGTAGTGTTTTCCAAACTAGCGTAAACCCAAAGGTAGTGGAAGCAGAGTGTGTTTTTTTCTGAATTATTCAAAGACACCACACTTTTACACTTCACATGTCACATTTTGAATCTGGCCACATAGTCACAATTAGTCTATAGCATTGTGGAACCAGTGGTGGCTTGCGAAATGATGCTCCCCACCTCACTTCAAATATTATTATTGATTTTCACACAGTTGACTGGTTTGTTTCATCCAGAGATCAAGTCCTTCCCAAGAACCTGAGATGCCTGGTTTTTATTTTAATTTCATAAATATTGTTGTCCATTCCCATAGACACATATTAATTCATAAATATTAATATAGACATATATTAATTCATAAATATTGTTGTCTATTCACTGGCAATTGAATAGAGCCCTTTTTACAGATGAATGTTGTTATATTGTACCTCCACAACCAACAGCTGTAGGCTGTTACTAGTTGTTTGTATGCAATGTAGATGACAAACCAGAAATGGTGCAGAGTCATCATGTAGTTCATATCCCATCCTTGTTTTTGGTTGCCATTTTTGCACATTAAAAAGATGAAGGAGAAGTCACAGAAAAGCCAAAATTGCTTGCTTTTTTCCTGGTAGGGTTTCTGTGCCTTTAACAACTGCATCACAGACATTCAGGCACAGAACCATTCTGGGCATGCATAAGGAAGGATGAACAAAGGTTTTGCCTGCTGAAATGCTTTATTATTGGTTCTTTATAAAGACTTGGATCCAAAGATGCCCTGCTGCTAGCAGAAATTAACTTCTGCTTGTGGAGGAAAAAAGAGACTCCACTGATTCTTTAACAAGACTTAACAGCTCTTTTAATTAGAGCCCATCAGAGTTGATATACTGCAGTCTCTATCTTCCTTCTTCACCAATTTTCTTATACCATTGTGATTCCCCCCACCCCTGATTTACTGTAGTGCCATCATGTGAAAAATTTGCTTACAGAATATACACATTTCCCTTCAGCTTGTGGTTCTGTGGATTAAAGCTATACAGTAATTATTGATTCTGGGTTGAGTGTCTTAAAATTTGAGTTTAGCTTTGTTAGGCATTCACAGTTTGACATACAGTATTTTGAAAGCATACTTTATTACATCTCTAATTGGAATAACCTGACTTTGTTGCAGTTAATTGACAAAAGAGGTGTAATTATATACCTTGAGACCCTATATTTATTGGCATTAGGCTGCTCACTCAACCATGCTCATGAGGAGATGACATGCACACATTACAGCACAGCATGCACAATGAGTCTTAGAGCACAATCCAGAGCAACTTCTCCTTGCTCTGACCTAACTATGCTGCCCTAACTATGTTATATCCTAAACACAAAGTTATATGTGAGGCAGAGAACTTAGGAGTGCCCATAACTTAGGTCTGCCCTTAATTGCTCGGTGCAGTAATCCACATAAGTTACTCCATCGGGCATGCTCAGATGGCAGCCTGTAAGTACTACATGGCCTGCAGTTACACATGAGTTGACCTGCTTCCACATCAGAATCACTAGCAGCTGTCCAAACTGCTGCTCTCCTGATCACATGGGGAACCAGCTGACAAGATGGGGGGGAGTAGCTGTCAAGCTGTCAGAGTGCCTCCCCAGCATGGTGGACAGGACAGGGCTGTCAGGGGTAGAAATGGGAAACAAGCTGCCCCCCTGCACCCCCAAACAGGCAAGGTGCCCCAGGAAAAGCCCAGGCATCAGCAGGGGCAAGATGCACAGAGGGATACATGTGTGTGTGTATTGTCAATAAAAACAACATCAACAGATAAACATGAGTGTCCTGTGGTCTTTGGCAACAGTCCGGAGGAAACATCAGCATTAAAGGTACAGCACGCCAGACACAGGGTCCACACTCAGGTGGGCTGGGAGGAGAGGGAAGACCCCATCCAGAAGGCAGAAGGCCCAGGAAGCAGACCCCCTTGCTGGCTCAGGCAGGGGAGGGGCAAGGGTCCCCCAAGCAGCTGGCAGAGCAGGGGGCAAGGGGAGGCAAGGGGGCTGCCAGGGGCATCTGTGGGGAGGGAATCCTGGAAGAAGGGACAGGCGCCCACCTGGGTCTGCCAGGGAGCAAAAGCACATCCTGGGGCACAGGGGACCTGGGGCTCCCACAACAGGGCAAGGGTGTACTGTTGTGGGGCCACTGCCCACCCAAAACCTCTCACTTCACAAGCCTAAGGGGTGACATCAGGCCCCAGGAACCCTCTCTCAGCCCACCCCAGTGATTCCCAGATGGCCTTTTGCAGACACAAAAGGGGGGTCAGTTCACATGTGTACTTGTTCATATGTTTGCAGTTGCTCCTGCTCATTCAGAGGGTCACAGGGTAGGGGGGCTTCCAGATACAGAACAGTCTCCAGTGAGGATGCAGTGGGACCCCAGAATCAACCACATTCAGATTGAGCACATGGAAGGGATGACACAGTGCCTGCACCTTTAAACAGTGCCTGGACCTTTCAGTATCTTCAGACTGTAGGCAGTTTGAACACAGCACTGGCATCTGCCTGAATTCCCTCATCTCTGCAATGCTCACAGGTGGTCTCACTACTTCCATGTGGCCTCTTGTTGTGGACTATCCAATGCTAAGGAAGCTACAGGCAGCCCCCTCTCCAGAAACAGAGGACCAGGTCTGGATGCCATTGGGGGTCTACACTGAGGATGGGCACCCCTGTCTTCCCCCCCTCCCCCAACTAGGTAGGCACTGCCCCACTCACACATCCTCAGGTCATCCCTGGAGCCCTAACTAGCTTTCCCCAGCCACTGATGACAGAAATCATATGCATGTGTTCATTGTTAAGTCCTTAAAATAACTACTACTACACATGTTCACATCATTAATGTTAACGTATCTGACGACAGCAACATTGACGACTGGAATTGTAAATTCGTCAGCAACACTGACGCATTGAACTGTAAATTCGTCATCAGGCAAGGACTTCACCTGTGATGTATCATACTATCGACTACGTAGTTGTTAATTCGTCATCATTAATAACATCAGCTGTGGAGGGGGGAAGTGATTCTGTGGCTCATACTTTATTCGGTATGAATGGTGCTTGTTTAACTCATGTGATTGGGACAGTGGGGTTTGTGTTCTAGGTAAGTGCTTGTGCAAACATGTCTGAAGGGAGATTCTTCCCAGGGCTCCTTGCAGGGATCCAGTGGCTTGCACTCCTGAATACACTTTCCTGGGAGTAAGCCCCATTGAACACAATGGGGCTTACATCTGAGTAGGCATATTTAGGATTGCACTGTGTCTCCTTCCCAGTGGAATGGCAGCCTGCTGCCTGCTAGCCTCCTTGCTGGTGAGACACCATCCTGCAAAGACAGAAGCATCACAGGCAGAGCTTTCATTGGTTTTGGCTGAGCATGGAATCAGATCAGCTGCCAAACTGTGCCCCTTGGCTTGCCGGCAAAGATGAGTGGAATCAGCACCTGCTGGCTGTGTGATCTGGCAGTCAGTCAGAGGGGCTGCAAGGACAGAGACCACACACACTTTTGAGGGGTGAGTGCCCTTGTTTCCTGGTGGGTCTGTGTGTGCACCCCTTCCCCCTTTCACTCTACAGCCCCCCCTTACCTTGGGGGACCAGTTGGGTTGGAAGGCAAACCTACAAAGGACCTCACAGCATTTCCCAACAAGTGGGCAAGCCCATTTCCTGGTGAAGCAAGCCCCCCCCTTACACAGGTGTAAGCCCCACTGAGTATACTGGGGCTTACTTTAGAGTAGACATGCAAGACTGGAGGAAGATGAAGGAAATTTAAACAAAAGAGGTGCTTCCAACACCCCCCATGCAGCCCTCCTTACCTGGTTGGAGTAACTCTGGGGAAGAGAGAAACAACAACTTGCAGAGCCATAAATATGGTATTGGTAACATTTCATCATTGCAAGATTGCCTGTATAGGTGTTTTTGAGTTTTTGAATGCAAACATTGCTCAACACCCCCACTTATCTGATTGGGGTACCTGTGGAGAGGGAGAAAGAGAGAGCAACAAACATACAAAAAATTTGCAAAGTCTACACTCTAATCATATATCACAGATATCATGTTGTTTCATATCACATCTATATCACATCAATATATCATCATATATGGACCTTATGTGTTCATGTGTTTGTGGGGAGAACGCTCCCCAAGAGCAAAGTGCCCATTGAGAGAGAGCAGGGTGACATGGTCCGTGGCCAAGCACTTTGCTTCTCTGAAAGGGAATTGTGGGTCCAGGGGTGGGCCTTTTTATGGGAGGGTAGCTGTGAGGGGATTGGTCGGCCACTGGGGTGACCCAGGTACTCCGTATCCTCAAGTAGGAAAGTACTGCCCGTAAGGTTTGGTGCGAAAATTTTTCAAAGTCCCCACTTTCCCCAGCCCCTACTTCTCCTTAACATGGAGACCTATGGGTCTCCTCTTTACTAAACTACCTCTTGAGGTAGTATAACTCAGGAGGCATTTACGTGTGCCCATAAGCCTCTGAAAATGTTCAGGATACAACATAGTTATGTGGAAGGGGGAGGAACCTAAGACACGCCCCCAACACGCCCCCATAACGCCCCCTGAAAAAATAAAAAAAAATCCCTACGTCGACGGAGTTACGTCGATGGAGGGTTTTTGTTGCTCCGCCGACGTTGAAGTAATTGCGCCAACGCAAACGTTGTTGCGTCGCCGGAGAGATGCGCCGGCGTAATTGCGCCAACGCTATTGGCGTTTCCTTTGACGGAAACGCCCTTCCGTAGGCGCAAGAGCCCTTGCGCTGATGGATTAGTTGCTATGGATTGGGCTGATAATCTGATAACTAAGCAATCTGATAACTAATCCATTTGGGGTTGATAATCTTTTATTTTAATCAGCACACTTATGAAATCATACTCAAAAAATACTCTGTCTAGTCAAGACTGTAATATATGGAATTACCAGAAGGTGGGAGAAAATGAACTGAAAACCTATAGGGTAAAACCAGGAAGGTGGTGGTGGTGGTTCTTATAGTGCCATCAGTATTTATAGCACATTATGAGACCCTGTCCCAAGGAGTTTACAATCTAAAGATAGTACAGAGAGGGCAAATAGGGCGAAACCAAATGTGATTTTAAACACTCATTTGGTCCTTTTGGTCCAGCATCTTTGTTAAAAAGCAGCCAAGGTGAGGATAACCAGATTGAAACTGTGTCATTAGGGTGAAGATTCCATCCTTTGCCCACACCATATTCTTAATAACATGGATCTCCCCACTTTGACTGCCATTTGTTATAGAAGATGCCATTGTTGGTTCTGATCCCCTTCATTAATATATTTAGAAGGTTCTAACAAAATATGATATGAGAAAATGAGACAAAGTCAGAGATTAAGCTTGCAGATTTCAGTAAGGACTCTCCATCTATTCTCTAACAATTTAAGCACAGTTGGGAGGGTTACCAGATACAAAGGGGGATAAAGTGCCTATATCTTGAACTATTGTATAGAAGAAAGAATTTGGGCAGGTGCAGCTTTTTAAACTTTGTGTATCTTGGGCTCAACTATCTCTGACACTCTCACCTTAGATACTGAGCTGAATAAACGTATTGGTAAAGCAGCTACCACATTTTCCAGTCTTACAAAGAGAGTATGGCTTAATAAGAAGCTCACAGAACATACAAAGATCCAGGTCTACAGAGCCTGTGTCCTGAGCACACTCTTGTACTGCAGCGAGTCTTGGACACCTTATGCATGGCAGGAGAGAAAGCTGAACACTTTCCATATACGCTGTCTCCGATGTATCCTTGGCATGACCTGGCATGACAAAGTCTCAAATGATGCAGTCTTGGAACGTGTTGGAATATCTAGCATGTTCATACTTCTGAAACAGCAACGTCTATGCTGGCTTGGGCATATCGTGAGAATGGTTGATGGTCGGATTCCGAAAGATCTCCTATATGGAGAATTAGTGCAGGGAAAGTGCCCTGGAGGGAGGACATCTACATGGACATCTATAAGGACAAAAGGCGATATAAGGACATCTGCAAGAGGCATCTAAAGGCCGTGGGAACGGACATCAACAGCTGGGAAACCTTGGCCTCTGATCGTTCAGCTTGGAGGCAAAAGATGCAGCATGGCCTTCTCCAACTCGAAGAGACGCTTGTTCGGCTAAAGCAAAAAGACAGACCCAGAAGCAGTGAAACCTGGGGCTGGGCAGGGAACGGACATTATTCGTCCTCAGTGTGGAAGGGATTGTCACTCTGGAATTGGCCTTTTTAGCCACACCAGATGCTGTCTTAGCACCTCCAATCAGAGCACGATACCATAGTCTTTTGAGACTGAAAGATGCCAATGAGTGAAGTCTGCTATCCCAAAGACACTTTCCTTGGAGTAAGACCCATTGAGCACAATGGAGCTTACTTCTGAGTTGACATGTTTAGGACTGCACACAATGTTAATGATTATTAAATTTTAAAACGTCGCATATAATATATATAATTATAAATTCCAAGAAGGATTCATACTGCCTGGTCACAAGGTGGAAAATTAAATTTTTTTCCAGGACACAAGTCTTGACATGTCCTGGGCATATGGTCACCCTGACCTGAGAGCTAATCCTAAGCATGTCTACATGTCCAAAGAAAGTTCCATGATAGTCAATGGGCCTTACTCCCAGGAAAGTGTGGCTGGGACTGCAGCCTCAGAGCCCCCTCCTGTGCAGGTCTCCTCAGAAGCAGGTCCCATGATAGTCAGTGGGCCTTACTCCCAGGAAAGTGTGGCTGGGACTGCAGCCTCAGAGCCCCTCCTGTGCAGGTCTCCTCAGAAGCAGGTCCCATGATAGTCAGTGGGCCTTACTCCCAGGAAAGTGTGGCTGGGACTGCAGCCTAGAGCCCCTCCTGTGCAGGTCTCCTCAGATGCAGGTCCCATGATAGTCAGTGGGCCTTACTCCCAGGAAAGTGTGGCTGGGACTGCAGCCTCAGAGCCCCTCCTGTGCAGGTCTCCTCAGAAGCAGGTCCCATGATAGTCAGTGGGCCTTTCTCCCAGGAAAGTGTGGCTGGGACTGCAGCCTCAGAGCCCCTCCTGTGCAGGTCTCCTCAGAAGCAGGTCCCATGATAGTCAGTGGGCCTTTCTCCCAGGAAAGTGTGGCTGGGACTGCAGCCTCAGAGCCCCTCCTGTGCAGGTCTCCTCAGAAGCAGGTGTCATGACAGTTTCTCTGGCTCTTTAAGGGCTCTTGTGAGGGGGGTGGAGGAGTGTCCTTCCCTCTGCCCGCCCCTCCACCGTGTGTTTGGCTGCGCCTCTTTTCCTGGCTGTGCCTGGAGCGGGAGGAGAGGGCTGAGCCAGAGGGTCTCCTCCGCGCCCTGCCTTGCCCTGCTTGTGGAACCCCTTTGTTTGGCTGTCCTGCCCGCCCCTCCCGGGCTTGAGGAGTCTGAGGATGGTGCCCTTGCCCTCCGCCGCCCCAAGGAGCGCCTGAGCCTGGAGCGCCAGCAGAGATGAGCCCTTCCTTGAGGGGGGTCCTGCTGCTGCCTCTGCCGCCGCTGCTCGCCCTCAGCCTCAGCCTCTGCCTGCAGGTAAGGCCCTCGCCCTTCCCTTCCCTTCCCCTCTCCTCACCCAGAAAGGGAAGGGATACAACCAGTACTGACACAACCTCATCTCCATCTCTCTCATCTCCAGCTACATCTCTCTATTTGTATCTATATCTGTCTAATTCATACCTCTCTGTATGTCTATTCCTTTCCATTTATATCTCTCTCTATGTATAGGTATACATTTCTTTATATCTCTCCATTTACATCTCTCTCTCCAAGTATGTGTATGTGGAGATATCTATATCTATATATATATCTATATATCTATATATGTGAGTGTGTGTGTATATATATATATATATATAAACAACATAAATCACTATATATGTACTGTATTTACTTGAATATAATGCTCACCTTTTCCAGCCACATTTAGAGCACAATCCTAACCATGTCTACTCAGAAGTAAGCCCCATTGTGTTCAATGGATCTTACTCCCAGGAATGTCTAGGTTTGCAGCCTAAGTCTCCTAAATCAGGGTGTGCATTAGATTCAATGGTTGATTAATGTGATATATTGTTTACAAGTATAGGCTGCACATCAGTTTCAATGGCATGTTAGATTTGAGTAAATACTGGTATATGTATATGTATATCTATATCTATAACTCTCTATGTATATCCAGTGGTGGGATTCAAATAAATCAACAACGGGTTCTATGTCCTAATAACCTAAATTAACAACAGGTTCTATGTCCCATTAGTAACAATTTCTCAGAACCAGGCGCTCATTAGCAAAGGGTTCTATAGAACCTCTGAGAACCCCCTGAAGCCCACCACTCTCTATGTTTAGCTTTCTCTATCACTCTCTCTACAACTACATCTCTATATCTCTGTCTATACACACCTCTATCCATATTTCTCTATATCTCTCTCTGTGTTTATATCTACATTTCTCTATTTACATCTATTTATATATCTGTCTAGCTCTATTTATATATCTATCTACATCTCTCTATACATCTCTCTCTATTTACATCTATATATATTTCTGTCTCTCTTTATCTGTCTAGCTCTATATCTCTCTATGTATATTTCCCTAAATTTATCTCTCCCTCCATATCTATATATTTATATATCTATATCTAGCTTTCATGTGGTCAATTTAATTCTGTATTGCTTATTATTAAATTTAAAACTGTTACAAAGAATTTATGAATGCCTGCTTACAAAGAAAAGGAGGACAATTAAATTTTCTTCCCAGGACATAAGGCTGAAAAAAGAACATGTCCTGGGAAAAGAGGACCTATGGTCACCCTGTCAGTAGGTCTTTCAAAGGTTGGCTGACTCTGTCTGCCACCCACAAGCTGTTTGTTTACTCCCTGTGAGCCACATGAAAGTCTTTTGGGATTTTTTATGGGGAAGGGGAGGGATAGGAATTGGGGCTGGATGACGACCCCTTTCTGGGAGGCAGGCCTAGATTTTGCAGAGGTGGTCATCCTGCATGTGGACTGCTGCTAGAGACTTTAGGGGCTTTTCAGAAACTAATTTGCTGATTATTGGAGTCTGTTTGCTTAGGACTTAATTTTCTGTACATACATGTGCATACACACATAAACAAATCCTGTTTATAGGAATCTATGTGCTAAGCACCTAAGTTTCTGTGCATAATGTGTTTATGAACGTGCACACATGCACACACACAGAGAAATTGTGTTTATAAAAGACTCTCTGCTAAGAAGACTATGTTAAGGAGAAACTTCCGGGTTAGACACAGGTTTTTCCCTGTGAGTTTTTACTTGTGGGTCAGTTTCTGTGTGTTGTGTTGGAAGGGCTTCCATCATGTTCCTAGTGGTATAATCTAGGTTTCCTACTCTAAAATATGTGGGCCCTGCTGCACGTTTTTCATAACTGTCTCCTGACTTTACATTTTAAAAACTGACTGACAAGAAGGGTTCCAGCTGTGGGGAGAAGCAGTTGCTTAACCCTCAACCTTCTGATCAAAACTCTAACCCTTTAGCTTTCCCCTGTTTTCTTCTTTCCCTCTTGCAAAAAGAATAGTTTGGGGAGACAAGTTTGAGTGGAATAACTGGCAAAAAGGGCCAAGCAGCCCCTCCTCCTGCCCATGGGATGAACATCCCATGACTGATTTTAATTTAAAAAAGTAGTTACAGGCCACCATGTACAATGCACCATTTGGCCCTAGGCATAACTGCTCTGGAAGACTTGGTTCATAGATGTGATGGCTGATTCTTAACCTTATTAGTCATCACTGGTGCTGGCTCCCTGGAGATCAGATTGTGTGATCTGATCTCTCCAGCTCAAGGGACAGACCTTAAGTGCAATTTCATTGTTGAATCTGCCATAAGGTAGTTCCACATTTTCTTTGGATTGTAGTTTGCTGCTGGTGGTCTATGTTTTCCTACTATTGCCCGGGGTCACTTTATGCACTGTACTTCTAAATTTTTACTTACGGAGATTTTATTTACAGATTTCTATTTACAGAGAAAACATGCATGTTCTGTGTATTAAAAATAAGTATTATTACAGCAGAAAGAAATGCAGAATGTAAGCCTCAGGAGCAGCCTTCTTATTATCATCCATTTCTGTAGTACTTAAAAGTAGTGTTATTGGATTAATCAATTGACGGTAGGTTATCCAGGGAGCTCTTGTGCTGAAGAGTGGCGAACACATTTTCTAGGAAATAAATAGCTTCTAATTCCTGCATGGTGTATCCCCACTATAATCATTACATTATTTAGGCTTGGTGGTGACTGTTAAATAAAGAGGGCCTGGGGTTTAAGTGTTGTGGAAACTCCAATCTCTGGCAGGCAAGGATAGGCTGTGTTATAAAGGCAAGGCTAGGCTGGGTTACTCATTTACTGGTAAAGGAAATGCACTCTACACATACTCAGAGATGTTGCTTAACAAATTTCAGTGCCAAAATCAGACTGGAAGAATTTTTGAATTAAGCTGATACTACCCAGTAATCCAGAGATGAGAAGCAGTGATTTGTTCAAGACTACTCAATTTGAGAGGCTAACAGTATATTTTGGGTATATTAGAATCCTAATATGGTTTTGTTTTTCTTGACAGGGAGCAGTTTGGGGGCAATGGAGGGAAATCATATTTTCCTTCCCCCTACTGCCGTCTCACCCCAGGTGGCCCTATTGCTTGATGTTCTGTTTATTGGGATTCATCTGAATTTTAAAATATCCATTTGAAAAAGATTGCTTACCAATGAAAGGAAACTGGAATTAAAGCAAATTCCTGGTTTGACCAGCTGCTCTTTGTTCTTCCTCCCTTTCTAGAGGTCATTTATTAACCCTTCCCCCCCTTGTCCTGCTTCTCCCTCCCATTGCCCCAAGTGCTATTCTTCTGGTGGAATTTTAAAAGCTGCTTTGCAAGGAAAGGGACAAACTACAGGTTGTGTTCAACATGTCCTGGGAGGTGATGTGCTTCTATTTACAGTCTAGTAAATCATGGGGGTGGGGAGGCAATCCAGATTGCATCAGACTGTGGGGGGAGGAGACTTTATCCCTTTCTCCTTGCCAAGGTCCTGTTCTGGAGGTCCTGTTTCACAGCTGCTTGTTTGCTGGGTGGAGGAAGGCTGGTGTTTTTGCCAGGGGAACCTTCTCAGTTCTAATGGAAAATGGCAGCTGCAGGGGGTCTGATCCAGTAGAAATCAGTAGGAGATTAAAGTACAATAGTAACTTAGTTGTGACTTCAATTCAGAGCAAAATTTTCTCGGAAATTTTGACATGGTTTAAGAGCACAGTCTTGGAAGATGAGCATTTCAGAGGAAGTTTTGAATACAATTCCGTGGCCAGGAAACTCATCTGGGGGGCGGAGGGGGGGAGCAGCCTGAGCAAGCGGGGTGTATGTGTGGGATCTGTGTGTGGCAGTATGAAAGATGTGCCTTATCAATGTAATAGTGCTGCTCCCCATCAGCAACATGGGAATGTTAATATTGCATGGAAAAAAATAGATTTCATTGAGCCAATGGATAGCAGTAGCCTTAATCCAAAATGGATTAAAAGAGCTTTTAAAAAATAAAATACTGTAAGGCCTTTGGGGAGAAGGAAACAGTCTTTCTTTCCTTTGCAATTAATTGGTGACTTGATAGTGGCGGCTTTGGCACCAAAAGATTATGTTCCAACCATTCAAGTTGATTTATAGGACTAGGAACCAGCTCAGTTTAAGAACTGAACACTACACATTCCTTCTTGTTTATGGGTGGTAAACAGGTCAAAAGTAAAGATCATTTTTTTCACTGCAAAGCATGCTGGGTGTCTTTATTTAGCCATGTACATTATGCTGGGAAAGATTGTAATATTGGAAGAGCTTACATTGCATGTAATAAGGCTTTCCTATGTTTTTGCCAGGATGCCTTATATAAGCCATCTGGCTTTTTAAAGTGCTTTTCCTTAGTTACCTCTTGCATAATGTGCTCCTTTTTTATTGTTGTAGCATGTTACCTCCATTAACATGCTACATTAAGTAATTGAGTAGTATTAATAAACAAAACAAAAACTATTGCCGTATTGTAGTGGAGCTTAGGTGCTCCCATATATAATGAGGCATGTTTAGATGTTAATCCGTGATGTATCCAGGAGACTGAAATTCCATACTGACTGATCTAAAGACTATCTTATTGGAAGGATATACCTTGCCAGATCTTTATTTATGTCTTGCTCTTCCTCCAAGGAGTTGAGTGGTACATACAGCACAATCCTAACCAGGTCTACTCAAAAATAAGCCCCATTGTGTTTAATGGGTCTTACTCCCAGGAAAATGCGTTTAGGATTGCAGCCATATTCTCTCTTTTTTTCCACAACAGTCTAGTAAGGTAGGTTAGGCTGTTTGACAGTGGTTAGCCTCCTGGCTGAATAGAGAACTGAATTTGGAGCCATTTGGTTCTTAGGGACTCTAACCACTGCACCAAACTGTTCTGTTTTCAGCTGAGATGTAGCCATTTAATTTGCTGTTTTAGTGGGTTCTGTCTTCTACTGTGGCTCATGAAGTTCTTTGTAAGCTGTGATTGGAACCCAGCATTCCTAGGTATAGTTTAACACACTAGTCAATTGACTGCACAAGTGCACGAGGCAATACTTGCCTTGCTAAGAAAAATATTCTGTTGTGAATAGTTTATTCTGCTCACCCATTATTGTAAACTGAAAGCAGGAGGTTTAAATGCCAAACTTGGCTATCCTGTTTTTAGGAAGAGCCCAGAGCACTTCAAAACCTACCTTCTTTTCTTATACAGGTATCTAAGGTGCAAATACTATACATCATGTTGAGGCCCAATATTGACAAAGCAGATCTCTAGATTGTTCTACTGTACTGTTGATTTTACCAATGGGTGAGTTGCTGACTGGACAAGCTACTTGTATAGAGAAAGCAGGAAGCAACAAAAATGATGGATTGGCACACATGGTCTGGATCATTTGTGCAATCCATCTGCCTGTTCTTACCATGAAAGGATATGAAAAGAACAGTGACTTTCAACCAGTGTGTTGTGGCTCACAGGTGTGCCATGGAGGGGAAGACAATTTATTAGTAGGGGCAATAGGATGTGAGCCCTCCATCAAGAGCATGGTCTGCCTTATCAATGGTCCAAGAATTGATGGTGTGTCTTGACAATTTTAGTACTTTGTCAGTTGCCATGAGATGAAAAAGGTTGAAAACCACTGTGCTAGAAGGTAGTTGGATAGTTTACCTACTTGCTCTAGCAGCAGAAAACTGGGAAGACAGTTGCTTTCAGGGTTGTGAAAGTCTTGTCCATGGATATGAGATGCAGAAACCAATGTTCTCTTTCCAGTGTCCTGTTATGACCTGCAGGTGGAAATTAGATTTGGTTTATGGTTTTCCATAAAACGTTAATATTCTAGCCACAGGGGCATAATGTCTCTGCTGTTGAGTTCCTTGGGCAGTGAAATGGAGAAACAAATGTCCCGTCCATAAAAGCATTTGGCTTAGCTCAGTACCAGAAAGTCCCTGAACTGCTTGGAACTTAAAAAACTGTCTTTCTGCTCCCTGCCCTTTTAAGGACAGAAATAGATTGCAGAGCAAACTGCATGATAGAGCAACAGAAGGTTAAGGTTGCAGTGTGTACAATGTGTGCATTTAATTGCAATAAGATCCACAGTATTCCCATAGGTTTTAATAGGATAGCTAAAATAAGTGGAAAGTTTGGGGATAAGATGTTAATGTTTCATACATGTGTTTTGGGGGATGTCGTCTTTCAATTTCAAATTTGAAATTGCCAAATTAACCCTAGTTTGTTTCTTGGAGAGCATAGCTTCCAGGGCTTAGCTTCCTTTTGGAAATGGATCTTTGAATGCAAGAATGTCAGGATGTTGACTGATAAATGTGTCCTGTGACTGTTTATGTGCCACAAGAGTGACACAGTCACAGTAGATTACAGTAACTATTTTCTGTATTTACAACTTTAGAGTAGTCGAACACAATCCGGGTCATACACATGAATTAAGTCCTTCAGTCTAATTCTCCTCAGAGCTAACCAGTATACTTCTGCTCTGATGAACAGCTGAGCTCCAACTGTCAAAACAGTTCTCCAACTGGCACATCCAACTAGCAAAATATTCAAATCTGAACATTTTATTCATCTTAGCTTATCTGAACCAACTAATAGATTGAAAATTCTAACAAAGTCCTTTCTTTGGAAACTAAACGTTCTTCACCTCTGGCCAGTATGTGTTTTATATATATAGGTAGCATCTGTTATGACCTGGAAAGATCCCTGAGTGGTGGTAAAGTATGCGTCCATACAGTGTGTTCTTACAGGCACATTGCACTCCATCTTAGGCTCTCACTGATGGTTGAGGATGGGAGACAGGATTTGTCCTTGCCTCAACATTGCCACCATGTGCAATGCTTTATTTCCTTGCATCCCCTCAGGGGATGGCTGATTCCACACGGGACTCCTCTGTTTCTCCATGCCCCATAGGCACCACTGATCCTGCTACTCCATGCACCAGTAATCCCAGCTCTTGAGAATCAGTCCTGTTCCTTTCATGTATCTCCATCTCTTCATCTTTACCATAAGTTCAATTTTTTTGTTACTGTAGTTTGACAGAGAACTGGCTCTTATGATAGGAACTAGTGGGAGCAAATATGAGAAAGGACTTGGAGTGACGCATTTTCTGTAAAAATCACGGAAGCCATAGATAAATTGATAATGGCATCCCCGACTTATTGGGTGGATTAGGGACTGGATTAGGGCCACACAAAAGTGAAAAATGTTGAAAAGTGGAACCTAATCATTTTTTTAGTTTATAAATCTTGCTTCCAGTGCTTTTTTTACCTAGCAAATCACAAATGTCCCTATTATCTTGCAAACTGCTGCTGCCATACAAAGATTTATGCAAATTGATTCTCATTAACTCCTTTGGGAATGGGATTAGACCAAGAGCTACAACATGGGGGAGGGCAATTATGGCCTTTAGAACAGCAGAAAGAGGTTAAAAGAGTGGAACATGGGTTGGATGAATGAGTCCTGGGTATAATTGAAACAGTGGTCCATCAGAAAATGGAGGATACCTCTAACAGCCTTTTTTGATGGAAAATGTCTGGTAATTTTACTATTTGGTTGCTCTCCTGAGAACCAAGAAGTGGAATTCATCTTGTCAGTTTTTAAAGGCTTGAGGTGCAAAGACCTTAAGACACTGGTGTTCTGTAAATTAAAAAAAGTATTAATTTTGAATCACTGCCTTTGAGACATTAGAGGAAAATCCCTTGGTATTCTGCAATCTACAGAAAAGAGTACTAAAATAGTTGTGAAGGTTTGAGGCTAGATACTAGCAGGACTGCAAGTAGCCAGCAAAAATCATGCTGCGGGGGAAAACAGCCCATGCAAGATTCAGAAGACTTCTTCTATCTCAGTTTCACCCACTGAGCTGACTCTAGAGCAGTGGGGGTCTCAAAGTGGGGGTCGGGACCCCATTGGAGGTCACCTAGAGCTTTCCTGGGGGTCGCCTAAAGACCCCTGGTTCAGGGAGCCAGGTCAGGCTTGCCAGACCTCTGGCTGTAGCTGCATGCACACTGGGGCTGATTGACAGCCTCAGGGCCCAATCCTATGCATGCCTACTCTGAAATAAATCCCATTGTGTTCAGTGTGTGCATAGAACACACATTTCACATAGAACACACATTTCATTTGTAACAATGAAAATACATCCTGCATATCGGATATTTACATTACAATTCATTACAGTAGCAAAATTACAGTTATAAAGTATCAACGAAAATAATTTTATGGTTGGAGGTCCCCACAACATGAGGAACTTATAAAGGGGTCACGGCATTAGGAAGATTGAGAATCACTGCTCTAGAGGAACATGGCTTCAGAGCAAGATGCTGGCTTGAGCAGAGAAGTTGCAGCATGTCTCCCTGGAGTCAGCTCCATGGAACCAGCTCTGGGGACAGCTGAGCCAGAAGTGCTGATTCAGGCATAGAAGCTGCAATGATGGTAGCTAATCCTGGAGCTGTTTCCAGAGGTCTGTAGCATCTCTTCTGTTGGAGCCAGGTTCTTCCTGATTTGAACAGCAGGCTGCAGTTAAGGCTATCAAGATCATTACTGGGGTGTGGGAAAGCAAGAGCTCAGCTTTAGGACTTCACATGGTTCTCAAGCATTTCAGCTCAGGACCCCCTTCTGAGAATGACCATCTGGCCAGGTCCCCCTAGAAGTGGTGTAATGACCAGAACAGGAAGTACTTTCACTGAGCCAGAGCTCATCCAAGTCTACTCAAAAGTAAATCCCACTGTGTTCAGTGAGACTTACTCCTGGGAAAGCAGCCTGAATTCTCCATTCCAGGATGGCAGTGCCCAGCTTTTTGCAACTCTCTGTGCAGTGAGGTCATGAACAACCTCCCCCCAAAAGGTCCCAACCCCCACGTCACTGGTTTAATAGTGTGATTAAACCACTTAAACCATTTAATTAGTGTGATTAATTATTAAACCATTTAATTAGTGTGATTAATAGTGTGAAGGAATCTTTGTGATTCCTTCAGAGAAAGGTCGAAGGAGCAGGAGTCGAATGAATGACTTCTGGGTATAGTTGAAAGGTGTTGAAAGAGTGGAATAGTCAGAAAATGTACCATCAGAAAGTGTGGGAAGTAGAAATTGCAGGGAAGATAGGCCTTACCTTTCAAAATATAAGTTTTCTTTTGGAAGTACCACATGGTGGTAGCCATGTCAAGAAGGCCAGGATGATTCCATAACTTGCTCTCCTAATAAGGGAAATTTAGTTCAATTTAGTGCTTATTGACCAGTGGTCTGCCTTGATAATATGGCAGTTTCATATATCTGATTCCTTGTTTGTGGCTTTTTGCATTATACATTTTCAGGCTTGATAGAAATCTGCAGGTGGCTGGTTTACCAATCATATTTTGGATTAATATTAATCATAACTCATTTGCTACAATTCACTTTATGCGGATGTATCGGGGTTGCCAAATGTTTGCAGGGACCAGTTCATCAACATTAGGTAACAAAGCTTTACGTAACATTACGTAACAAAGCTTTTTTAGTGAGGGAAGCATAAAGGTCCTTTGGGATGAAAAGTGAGGTATGCATTAACACACAGAATAAAATACTTGGGATTTGAATAATTAGAGGCTTTAAAAGAATATTCTGCAGCATTACTGTACCAAAAAAGTTCATAACCTAGTGGATATTTATTGTGGTGGCATGTTGATCAAGTGATCTTCCAGTAAGAATACCTCTTTTGTAATCTGGTCTTATTGCTTTCTGAACTTTTTAAAATTCAACTCATTATTCAATTCAACTGACTCTATTTAATTCAACTGACTCATTCAAGTCATTAATACTCAAAAAGTTGTGACCACATCTTGTTTTTAAGGGTTATGTAAAGCACAATAGTAGAATAAAGAGAACACTTTATTTGACTGGAGAATTTCTGTGAAGGCTAATTGAAGCATTTTGTTCCCCATAAACATAATGTACAATTTTAATCCATTCTAGGCAGAAATGTCACATGGAAATGTTGAGCCTGATAATGTGGAAATCATATAACCAAGTAGCCTTGCAGTTTAAATGGGTGTGGGAGGGAAGGAGGATAACAGAGAAAAACAGAATATTTTTGATTTCACAATATGGTGGCTGTCCAGCCAATTTTGTGCTGTGAAAAAACAGTTTTCTTCAAAGAAAATGAGCATTTGGTGGGAAGTGGAAGCACAATTGGGAAACTACAGGTACTCCTGTTTTTCCAGATAAAACTATCCTTGTAAAGTTGCCTCTGCCCTGTATTTTTTGATGAAAATAATGTGCTATTAAATCAAATCTGAGAAGAGCCATTATACTGAGTTCATGCTAATGGCATGGCTGAACACTTGACAATCTCTACAGTGAGTGTACGGCTGTCTTTGCTCAGCCTCCAATCTGCTTGGGCATCCAAGGCAGCGCTACTTTGTGTGGCTTCTTCTGGTCTTTACAGACAGTGTGTACACACAAGTGTATTCCTCCAGAGTTCTTGGTGGTAAGCAGTGGATCCTGAGGGATGATACAGATGTGATGGATATCCCAAGAGTTCTTAAGGGCATTCTCACTGTTTTGTGCCCTTGTATAATGTTCAGAGTAAAGATTATGATAATATGATGATGATTTTTTTAAAAAAAAATACTGTATCGCATGATGATATTTTTGCTAGCAGTTCCTAAAGATCTTGGAACCTGTTCTTGATCAGTGTATAGGCATCCCTGCTTTCTGATGGTTTGTTTTCTGATGGTTCCACTCTTTCAATATCTTTCAGTTATACCCAGGACTCATTCAACATATGCTTCTCTCTTTCAACTTCTCTCTGCTGGTCAAAAGGCTAAAATTGACTTCTCTGATGTTGATTTGCATGTGACATGGCGATTAAACTATTTTTGATGTTTTCTTATTCAGGAAATAACCATCATTCAAATATTCATTGTTTACATATGGTTTTGTTCATTTTACTGCAATTTATGTATTTTGGCAATGTGTTAATAAATATGTGTTTAGGCTTTTGCTAGTGATATTTCTGTGTTTGATTGTTTTTCATTTGCAAGCTGAAAAAGACTGGGTTTCACTTTTGGATGGTGCTTCGGTCCCTAACCCATCCAATAAGTGGGGGGATGCCTATACCAGGCTTCATGGGATCTCCCTAACTCCTCTCTATGTGTGCTGACCACAGATCAGGGTTGAAATTGAGTGGGTATCCTCACTGATTATTTTTATTCTGTATGTCTTGTTCCTTGGTTTATATTTCTAGGGCTCCATTCACTTGCACACATGTAGTGAGCCAAATAGGACCCACTTCCCTGTTGTGATGAGAGAATACTGGAAAAACTTGGAAGGGCCTTTCCTACATAATTGCCACATGTGTGCATATGCTATGTGGGATAACACTACAGTTATCCCACATAGCGACTAAGCGACATAGTTATCCCTAAGTGACTTCTGCTCAGTTTGCTGTTCCAGCAGGAGGCAAAAAAAGAGGTCAGGTTGTGCTGTTTTTCAGGTTGTGTTCCTTGTGCTCCCTGTCAATTTGATTTAATGACTACAATTCAGTTCAACCTATAGTGGCCTCAAGATTCAAGGCACATTTAGTGCACATTACTTTGAATAGCACTCTGCTGTATATGATGAATAGGAGAAGCAGTTCTATAACTCCATGTCCAGTTCTGGACATCAAGCAATCAATAATGTTGATTCTTAAATTCCAGAGCATCTTTTCCAGTTTTTCTTTGTGTTCTTTTCTTATATAAATTCAGTATAACATTGCTAACTTCATCCATATCTATTCAGTTTAGTAGCAATTTATCATAAATAATTAAATACTTTCCACAGCCTAGAATGAGATTGTATATCCCGCTCAGTTTATTATTACTAAGATTATTTTATTAGTTGTGCCTTAGGAACTGAAAGAGGAATATCTGAGAACTCTTTGGGAATCTACTTGGATCACGCACCTCTGAAGAATGGTTTTGGCTTGATGAATTTTATATCCTTGGGAACAAATCAATTTAATAATTTAATACAAAGCCCTTATATCTGTAGGTAATCCGTTCTCAGACCCCAGCAGATACCAAATTCAGAAGATAATTTAGGGCACAGTTCTAACCAACTTAGGTCAGCACAACTCTCCCATCTCATTGCTCCCGCAGTGGCATGGGGATGTCTTCACATGTCTGTGCACTGTCCTAAGCATCCCCCCAGGAGTGACATATAAGTGCTTTATGGCACTTCTGTGATATCCCCAGGCCAGCAAGGGACAGGTGTATTCTATATGTGAATTATTTATATGCAATTTTGTCTCAAAGCGAATGAGGTTGGTTTCACCCTGGGACTCCTAGTCTGAAAAGACCCTTCCCTTCCCAGGAAGTGATAATTGCTTCCATTTGCAAGTGAATAAAGAAGAGATCACCTGAAATGGAATTTTTTAAACCAGGGAAAAGGAAACTGATTCATTGCCTCCCTGACTAATGAATCCTAACTCATTGATTTATTAGTTACTATGGTAAATAATTGCTTTTCTTTAATGCAGAAAATAGGTAGTCCTGGGGATTCTCTGAACAAAACACTGTGAATGGGGAGTCTATTGCACTGTCAGTGCATAATCCTGTGAATTTTATTTGCTGAAAAACTGGGTGTACCTGTTCGTAGCATAGAGGCCTTTTGAGGTGCAGTGAGGTTGCATCCAGCCACTTTGTGGCATCTTTTGGTGGTAACTAGGAGATCTTGAATCCCTCCTGATGTGGGCTCTGCATCAGCACTGAGTCAAGTTTGCAGGTGCCAAAAACCACAGATAAGGGGGGGTCTACTATTCAGACTTTGTTTTCAGGTGAGCCTTTATGTGCTGCACTACTCTTTAGTTTAAGGACCTCTCTTGTTTATACCAGTGTTTCCCAAACTTTTTAGCGATCACTTTTTAAAATTGTAATCTATTGCAACCTGCTAGACAAAAAAAAAACAGCTCTAGAAAGACATATTTTAATTAATAATAAACTATTATTTAATAATAATTGGGTCCTGTGTTCCAAAGGCTACAAGAGACCTTATGTATTTTATATAAGTCATTTGCTAGACTCTCCCTAGAAACTCACCCAAAACCTTTATTTACCCAAAACCTTTACAGTCATTCTAGGGCAGTGGTCTTCAAAGTGGGGGTTGCGAAAAGCTGGATGCAGCCATCTTAGAATCCGGCACTAGGCACCTTCCAGGCATGACATCACTTCCGGGTGGCGGCGTGATGGTGGTGGTGGTTCCTGGACAGATTGTCATTCTCAGAAGGGGGTCCTGGGCTAAAATGAATACCACTGTTCTAATTTACCCAGAATGCTGAACTGGACACCAAGAGGTGCATTTAGGGATTCTAGACAAAATAAAATCTATAAACTGGGTTCATACATGATCTCAGCATGCTAATTACTAGAAGAAAATCAGAAAATGTTACATTTAATTGGCATGGCATAAAGATTACCTTATTTCACAGGATAGCTTTCAGCAATTTTTTTGCAAACAGTGCAAGGGTGTTTGCTGAGGATTTTTTTATGTTTCAAAAACTGTTTGCCACTCACCAAAAATCTGCTTGTAACCCATTAGTTGTTGGTCTTGACCCACAGTTTGGGAAACACTGATCTGTAAACATTTTGCCCCAGTGAAAAGCATCTCATAATTCTGGGTCATGGTCCATACTTAGAGGATCTCTTCTGTAGACTCAACATGCTGCTTCCTTGTTATTCTGCTAAATAACTGCTAAATTCTGCTAAATAATCCGCTAAATAACTAAATAAGCCTAGTTTTTTGGGCCAAAAAATGAGCCCCACCAAAATGAGCCACCTCAGCTTATACGCGGGTCAGTAAAAAAAAAATTAAGAAAAATGGCAGGCACGACCTCCAGTGCGAGCTCTCAGAGGCTCTGCACCCTCTCCAGCTGCTGGCTCTGGCTCTCCGGGCTGCGAAGGAGGCACGTGGTGGCAAGACATGGAGCCCACTGCAGCCAAGCCCCTCCGTACAAGTACTCAGGTACTTCTTTGTGGGCCTTACTTCTGAGTAGACATGGCCAGGATTGGGCCCTGAGGCTACAAGGCCAGCCACACTTTCCTGTTAGTGCTGCATTTCCCACCCTCAGCTTATACTCCGGTCAATAAGTTTTCCCAGTATTTGTGGTAAAATTAGGTGCCTTGGCTTATATGTGGGTCGGCTTATACGCGAGTATATACGGTAAGTTCTTTTTTCTCAGGGAAGTATATCTGCTATTTCAGATCTTCTCGATGAAGAACCTCTAATTGGCTTCCTCAGAACACCAGTTGGAGACTGCTGAGAAAGAGAAGCATTTTAAGAAACCTTTGGCAGCAAAGCAGCACTAATGGATATCATGCACTTAAAATTGAACAGCTATTCTCTTTTAAAATGCATTACTACTTTTTCCATTCTAGTTATAGAAAACCCCAGTGACCTTTCCTCTGTAGTACTTATGTTCCAGACCTCCCACCACAAGGAAGCAATTTTTACTTGCCTTGAGGTGGTTGAGTGCTGAATTCCAGCCTAACCTTGCACTTCATCAGCTGTGGCGATGGAAGACTGCATTCATCATGTATACAGCTGGTGTTCTTGGTATCTTGCTGTGATGTGCCAGTCTATTTTCAAAGAAATCAGCTCCTTGGCAAAAGTGGTTGTTGGTTCTTCAAGAACCAACATTTCTCATTTCTCATTTGCTTCAGCGCTAAATGGTAGTTTTCACATCAGGAAAATTATATAGTATATGTTTGGGAAATAAGTTTGTTTCCCTTTAGTATAAGCATCTCCCAGTTATAGGATGGGTAAGGGACTGGAGCACCATCCAAAAGTGAAAAGACTTGACCGTAAGAGTCTTGGCCATTGTGTTAGTTTGCCTGCATCTTCCTTGTCAATCAAGTAGGCTGAGGGTTCTATTCCAATGTGTCTCTGGATCAAAGAAGACTAGGATTATAGTCCCATGTCTCTGGGGCAGAAGAAGCTGAGGGTTCTATTTCCATGTGTCTTTGGGGCAGAGAAGGTTGAGGGTTCTATTCCCATATATCTGAGGGTTAGGATGAGAGAAGGCAGTTATGCGTTGAATAGGCCAGGCTGAGAAGAGATTAGGGGGCCATTGAAGAGAGATGTGGCAAAACCTGGCAAATAGAGTTGTATGGAGTATCCAGACATACATAACTTTAGATTGTGAGCCCTCTAAAGGAGCTCACACTTTGTTTCCATCAGATGTATAGTTGATTGAATTCAAGGGAAACCTTATGCTTGTTTGTCACGAATTATTTGGGTATAATAACTGGTTTGGTGTGTTTGTTTGTTTTACGTAGACACTTAGGCTGTAATCCTAACCCCAGTTAGGCCAGCATCAGTCCCAGCACAAGTCCTGTGCTGGCGTGGGGGTGTCACAAAAGTGGCATAAGGGAGTTACCCAGAGGTCAGTACACAGACATGTGCTGGCTTCCCTACTCCACTGTGATATGTGAGTTGTGTTGGCTTAAATTGGTTAGGATTGCTCCTATACTTTCTTAAAACACTGAGGCTGCACTCCTAACCTCCAGTTAGGTCAGCATTAGCCCTGATATAAGTCATCTGCTGACCTGGGGGTGTCACAAAAGTGCTGTAAGGCAGCCTGGGAGTATTAGGCCAGAATACAGGCATTCATCGACCTCCCCCATACCACTACAGGAAGATATGGCAGGTGAATTGTGCCTGCTAAAATTGTTTAGGGTTGTGAGGGATCTGCATTAACCCATACATTTAAAAACAGGTGGTGCATAGTACCCAGCAATGCTGATGAATAGTAGGAAAAGCAAAACATTACTAAATCAGCGTTGTTGGTTATGTATTTGTATGTTGGGGGGGGGGAATTCTATACATTGTGCTGGGGGTATTGGGTGTGGGATGCATGTGGCTGTTGAATTGTGTTACAGTGCCATTGAAATGGATCAGGTGCCTAGGTTTGGGTTCTTCAAACTGACACTTGTTATCTTTACACTTTAGGTGAAAACCACATTTTCATAAAAGGTACAAAAATCCAATGGGTTTTAAATGGTAACACATTTTGAAAAGAGCCCAAGTTATTTCCAGCAGTCATTCTCCCTTACGCAAGGAGATTTGCATAGCAAAGTCTATGTAAAATATATGTTGTACGGTAACTAAGTGCTTGTATAAATCTGTTAGCTAACAGCCAGATTGGATGCATAGCCTGGGCATAAGAGACTATTCTCAGTGATTGAGAATATTTGGATTGAGAATATTTTGCAAGACAAGCAAACATTACTAATTTTGATTTGATATATGTGATGCCTTGATAAACAAGAAAAAAGTCCCGATGGGGATATTGCTGATTTTGGCTCTCTGCCAACACTTGCTTAGCCTCTCCTGAGAGACCAGCCTATGCATGTCTACTCTGAAGTAATGGGCAGCGGGGCTCACTCTTAGGTGAAGGGAGCAATAGAAAGGAGGCCTAAGTCTGCAATCCTGAAGACACATACCTGGGAGTAAGACCTATTAAACACAATGGTGCTTACTTTTGAGAAAACATGGTTAGGATTGTGGTCTGAGTGCAGGTTAATTTGCTTTATTTTTCTTTATATTTTATATTATTTTGTATTGTATTACAGTATTATAATCACTTTTATATGAGTATATTTGGGTTGTGGAAGGAATTGTCTGAGTTTTCATTATTTCTTATGGAAACATTTGCTTTGATATAGAAGTATTTTGGATTGCAAGCATACCTCTGGAATGAATTATGCTCATAAGACCAAAGTACCACTGTATTGGTGCTTTTTGGCCCTGAGCATGTACAGTTGGGAGACCTAGTTGATGGCAAACAGAAATTCTCTAGTTCTAACAGAAATAGAATAACTTGTAGATTGCCAGTGCTGGTTTCTCAGTTCACTACCCGTGTTTGAGGCTGCATGTGTTTATGCCACTTTGCATTTGTTTCAGGCGGAGCCTTAAACCTTCTATTTTAAAAAAGCATTTTAAATGGGGCAGAGGTAGGGGGGGATAGTTGTTTTTATTTTTTTTTTACTGTTTTTAACAAATATTTTTAGTCTGCATGTTTTTATTCAATTTAATTGTATTTTAATGGTGTTTTAATCTTTAGTTATGATCTATTTTAATGTTGTTTTATTCCCTGATGTCAGTTGCCTTGAGCTCCCTCTTGCAGGGGAGGAAAGGTGGGATAAAAATAAATTAAATAAATTAAATAAATTCCTTTCCTTTGGTTTGCTTTACCTTTGGTATTGTGCAGCTTGTCCACTCTTGTATATATGGTAGTTCAGCTGTACTCAGTGCTATGTTAACTATAGAAAAAATATTTTTGTTTAAATTTAATGTACTCTTTCACATCCATTCTTTATCCACCCCTTTTCCTGTGCCACTGCAGGTCTCAGTGGCTTACCTACTACCAGATTTGTTTAATCTGGTGCTTGATTCAGTAAAGCATCCCTATGGCTTTGATCTTCCCAGGAGGAATTGGATAGCACTCAATAGGATTTGCATTAACCATGGCAGATGCCAGTACTGGAAATGCAAGTGGGGACTGCTTGACAGTCCAAATTAAATCTATGGAAATGTACCACAAACATTATATCATGTTGCAATTGAATGCCCCTTTAGAAAAGTACTCTGGTTCCTTGCAGGAATTATACCAGCTTGAGGGCACTGCTTCCCAGTGGTAATGACTTAGGCTGCAGTGAGTCATTTCTGTAACACACAGGAAAGTAACACACTTTCCTGGGAGTAAAATCCACTGAATGCAGTGGAGCTTACTTTTGAGTAGACGTGGTTAGGATTGTGCTCTAATATCTGATATAATATAATATATAATGAACTATATAAATGTGAATTCCATGTTATACTTACATATTTTGCCATACGAATAAATAAATAAAACCTGCTACCACTGGTACCCAGGGCAGGGTGCTTCCCCCACCTCACACTTCATTGCTGAACACTATGGGTAGACCTGGCCTCTGCTTCAAGATCCAACAGTGGAGGGTCATCTCTCTTCACCTTCAGGGGGTGTTGTGAGGGAACCCTTGGAATGCCTTCTAAGTAATATCTTCTCTTAGAAGCCTTAGAACAGGGGTCCTCAAAAGGGGGCCGGTTCACTGTCCCTCAGACACTGGCGAGGGGCTGGACTATAGTTCGAAAAAAATGAACCTTACTTCCGAGTAGACCAGCCTGGGCTCCAAGGCTGCCATCTTACCCATGCTTACCTAGAAGTAAGCCTCAGTGAGCCTTACTCCTGAGTAGACTAGTCTAGGACTGGGTTTACTTCTGAGTAGGAATGTGTAAGATTGGCCTCTCAGGCTGCAATCCTAGCCACAGTTTACCTGGGAGTAAGCCCCATTGTCTTTAACGGGGCTTACTTCTGAGTAGGCAGGTATAGGATTGGCCTCTCTCAGGCTGCAATCCATCAACACAGTTTACCTGGGAGTAAGACCCAGCTGGCAGGCAGCGGCTGGCTGGCTGGCTGGTGGGCAGCGCATGCGCCTGGAGGAAAACCCCCTTCCGCACAATTTGGGCGGGCGGCACACGTGTCTGCAGGGAAGCTGCCCCACACGCCTGGAGGGAAGCCTCCTCCCATGCAGTCTGGGCGGGCAGCGTGTGTGCGCCTGCAGCGAGGTCTCCGCATGCCAGAGGGAAGCCCCCAAGCACGATCTGGGCAGGTGGTGCATGTGTCTGGGGGAAGCTGCAGTACAGCTGCGTGCAAACATTAAAAAAATTAAAAGGCCAGCAGAAAAAATTTAAAGGGGCAGAGATGTTCTGTAACCATGGGCTGTAGTTTGAGGACCCCTGCCTTAGAACATCACTTCTGGATTTCCTGAACAGTGGAACTGAACTTTTGTTTTTGTATAAACATGAAAATCTGAATCCACATAGAATCCTGGAACAGAACCCTCCTGGATGCTGAGATTCAGCCTGTATAGTATTTGCATAAGTAAAAAAAATCAGCCAGTATATGGCCCATTCCATGTTCATAGTTTTGATCTAAATCTTAATCAGATTTATTCTATTTTAGGGAGGTGGTTCTCTTTAAATACATAAATCTTCTTAAGGTGAGATAAACCAATTATACAGATCCATCTCAGTTAAGGAACAGTAGGTAAGTACCAGTAAGCATTCAGAAAAATGCATATTTACAGAAGAGAGAGCACTTTTTAAAAGTCTGGGTGAAAAGAATAGCAAGTTGGGGGGTATTACAAACATAGCATCTTGAGTTTTTAAAGGAAGAGACTGTTCAAACACAATTCTATCCAAGGTTTACCTGACCATAGCTAGGATGCTCTCCTACTTTTAGACCTCTTATTTCTGGAGTTGGCCATGTTTGCCACATCTTCTCATGGGTTATTGATAAGTATTGCAGTCTCCAAACCACAGTTAGCAAAACTATTTTAGCTGTAGTTTCAAAATATGAATTGGCGTTTACCATCGGTAGTGCAACAAAGGGAAGGGTGAATTTATCAAAAGGAAAGAGAGCCTGACTGAACGTATAGGATGTTCCTGGTCTGGTTATTGCTCATGGTATAGACAAGTACACAGGCTTCCAGGACCAATATCTCTTGGAACAGGAACTCATGGAAATACTAATAAAATGTATGCATGGTTTCATTACCTTGCTTGTGAATCTTTATAAACCTGGTACATAGCAATTAGAGTACCAATTGTAATTATTTTGTCAAGCAGGCAATTATTCCTGTAACTACAGCAATGGAATTGATTGAATAGAGCTTAAAGTCATAACAGTGCAGCAGGGCATGGATTCTGTTTTGAGAAACATCTGGGAACATAGAGAGCAGTTTGATTGCAGTACTGGAAAGCTTCCCATTGAAATTGGGGGTCCACTACTCTGGTTAAAATTTCATTACATTAGTAATGTGGACATGCACATTTGTACATCTGGATTATGTGTTTTTCAAATGAGCAAATCTCCTTCTGTTTCCCCTAAGCTTTAATTTGTTGGAGAAAAAAAAATCTATATGTATCTAATTTTTCTGTTGAACATTGGAAAATAAAAGGTTTTGTCCATCATGTGCAAGACAGGTTGGAATTAAGAGTATATGCTTCTGAATGATTCTTAAAGTGGGAATCTTGGGGGTTGCAACTTCAGGAAAAAGTAGCACCACCATCTTGGAATGGGGCACTCCGGCTGCTATCTATACTTTAATGGGAGTAAGTCTCATTGCACACAATTGGCCTTAATTCCAAGTTGACATGGAGAAGCTCTGGCATCATATTGATGGGTGGGTGTAAGGGGCTTGGCTGCTGGAGTTGGACCGTATCCTGAGTTCGACTGTCAGGAGTGATGCTTAGGCCGGCGTAGGACTAATTCTTTTCTTTCACTTGAATTTTTATTTTGGCTTATCATAGGTCTCAATGGGTCTACTCATCACTTGTGCCTGCTCCTGAGGTGGCCTAAGTCAGAGGGGCTAGGAGGGGGGCATGTCTGTCCTGAGACAGAGTCTGGATATGGCCTAACTGCTCTGTTCTAGGCCATGACTGTTGGGTAGCACTGCTAGGCTAACAGTGCCCTGGCCCAGCTAGATTTGCAGCAGGCCAGGCCCTTTTCTGGTGCAGTTAGGCTGGCCTTTTTGGCGTTAAGCCTGCGTAGTGCCAATTGGCTTCCCATAGTTCAGAACTGCACCCAGGACTTTCTTGGTGAAATTGATTGATCATTTGCCTCCAACATCAGCTACAGTGTTGCAATTGTAAAGTATTGGTTGATGCAGGAGAGTGCTCCGATAGAAGTTACCGATAGAAGTGCTCCGATAGAAGTGCAGGGATGCTCCGATAGAAGTTACCATTCTCTGATAATGTGCAATACATCTGTCACAGCACTGGGAAATTCAGGGTCAGACTGACTGGGTTTGGCCCTCTGATGGGGCTGGTGGTGGACCTTGGGCACCCAAGTGCCCAGCCTGGGTGACCCTGACGCTGCTGTTGTACTAGTATATAACTAATTAATCAGTTTTTCAAGGAACATTTTTGTGTTTGGAATGAATATGTTGCATGTTATGTACACTTTTCTCTTTCCCAGCCCCCCCCCCCCCAATCCAAAAATGTGATTCTGTCTGCATTAAACACTGGGCTATTCCCTTTTCCTTTGATATCCATCTGAGAGTTTCTCATTTGACTGATTTGGATGCACTTATTCTTTCTTGCCTTCCTCCATTAACACTCAGTGTTGTGAGCAGTTGGGTAATGAAAGATTTTCCAGCAGCTTTCATTTATTGCAGTAAAAGCAATTAGCATTTGACATGCTGGCTTTCATGTTATGGCAGTCATTACTAGATTACTAGTTCTTTATGAAGGTGTTCCGGAAGAACAGAGTTCACCACCACCTCCTCTTTACAGCATTATACGTTTAACATACAGTAACTTAATTATATTGCACATAAATACTTTGTTCCTTTTTGTTGATCACTGCTGGATACAGTACAACTAATTTTTCCTCTTTTTTTTGCCTTTTCCTACTTTTCTGTTCCTCTTTCTATTCGTTAAATATGAATCTGAAAGCGTTTTTGAGACAGATCAACATCTTATTTTTTCCCTGTAAAAATTACCAAAGAAATTTACCCTTCAGTAGGTCAGAACAGGATGTCTGTGTACATTCTGTCCTTGAATTTTGGATTTATACCACTTTAATGGTCATTGTTTTTCCCCCAGACAACTGTGTGCATGCTCTAAGAATTATGTGAAGAGAGCATTTACCCTGACCTGTACCTCTGAAATTCTAAGAACAGCCTTCCCTGTAAGCTGTGCTGCTATAATTCAGACCTCATAGCATCCTCCCAGCACACCGCAGCTTGTCAGTAATAATGATGTAATCCAGAGCTGCCACCATGCTACCACTGTATAGTTTGGTGTGCTTCCCTTGAAAATTAGAGGTTACATTTATGAGAATTCTCTGCAAAGAGGGATTGACAACTAAAGTGATTTTCTGTAAATGCTCCCCATGATGTTGTCTAATCCTGGCCAATACAATGATGAACTGAAGCAGTGCTATTCTGTTATTTTAAGATAAACAGGAGATTTTTGGATACTGAATGTGGGTTCATCAGACGCTTTTTGCCCATGTAATTTGGGTTTCATTTTTACAGCTATTTCACTATCTGTTATATGCCAGAAACTTTGGTAGTATAAAATCTTCTTTAGTGTGTCTTTAATTATATATAGAATCTTTGTATAAAAATATTGCCATTCCCTCCCCATCCAACTTGGAATTACTAATCTTCTATTTCAAACCTCACACACAATAGTATGTATGTGTTTGCATGTGTTCCAACTTCATTTTCACAAGGTGCTTGTGCAGTTGTTCTTGTCGGGCAATTTCTACTAAAATTAGCATTTAAAATTAGATAACATATGGCAATGTGAACGTGCCGCTATGAGATGTTCCAGATTGTATACCTAGAATTTATTTCTGCACGTTCAATATTGCATATTTCAACTCATGCATTCAAGAATCAAAGCCCGTCCTAAGTGGGTTGCAAATGTCAAAATGTCTTCCTGAATCAGTCTAATAAAGACATAGTGGTGAGCTCAGAAATACTGTTCATTTGTCTTTGGTTCTTCAGCAGTGTGAAATCTTTGTTTTTAAATTAACAGTGCCGTCTCTCCAGTGAAATCTCTTCCAACAAATGGCTGTGATAGTTGTTCATACCAATTAACACTGTTGAACATCTCCTCCTTGAAGACAATGATGAATTGTTATCTCCCTGAGCAATAGATTATTAAAACACAATGCACAGTTTTTTGAGAGGATCATCTCTTTTGGGGGTTTGAGATCATGGCTCATTCAATTCAGTATATTTCAAACACTTGAAGGGAGATGAACCAAGAATTACTGTGCCTCAAATGGGTATTGAGTTGGAGTTGGAAACTATCAACTCCCTAAGTCTTTACATATAACCCGATTGCCTTGGGTGAACTTTTATGTTCTAAGGTAGCTTGGTCTTTGGGTTCATCCTGCTGAGTGTTATTGCTGGGGAAGATGTGTGGTTTAGTGGCCATCCATATGGTCTCATTGGGCTGCCAATGTGAGTATCACCATCCATGAAATGAAGTAAAAGTCTTCAGAGGGGAATGTTTGTATTGATTGTCAGTGTTGCAAATTGTTGTTAACTTAATTTATATCCTGTTTTATTCATAAACTAGCGAAAAGCGTACCCGCGTTGCGGGTGCAACATTTCCCCCTATGACATCCCCCCCGTGCGCAACGGTCCCCCCCGTGCGCAACATCCTCGCCAGTGCAACCTCTTCCTCCAGAAAACATCCCCTAGTTCACCAGGCACTGAGCACCATATTGGCTGGATGTTATTCAGTCTTCCATGCCCCCTTTTCAGCCCCT
This sequence comes from Cryptoblepharus egeriae, assembly GCA_030015325.1. Lineage (NCBI taxonomy): Eukaryota > Metazoa > Chordata > Lepidosauria > Squamata > Scincidae > Cryptoblepharus > Cryptoblepharus egeriae. The sequence continues at coordinate 52,998,163 of JAREYC010000004.1, forward strand.
GACGGGTTGCCCCCTTTCAGCCCCTGACGGGTTAAATTTCTCCAGATGGTTCTTGGTGGGTGTTCAGGTGACAGAAGGATCCCTCCCAGAATTCCATGCTTCAGGCCCAGCAGTTGGGGCGGAATGTTGAGGAGTCAGCAATTCTCAATGCAAAGTATAGGGAGGAAAACGCGTTGCGCCCCTTTTCACCCCCTTCCGGTTGGAATTTCCGAAAACCGGTTCTTAGTGCACCCATCAGTCACGGAAGGAACACCCACCCAAAATTTCACGCTTCTAGGCCCAGCGGTTTTGGCAGGGCGGTGATGAGTCAGTGAGTGAGTGAGTCAGTGAGTGACTTTTCTCTTTTATATAAATATAGAAGACTCAAGGTGGCTCACAACAACAAATTGCAATAACAAAAATAACATACAATTAATTAAAAACATCATTAAAAACATCAACATCAACAAGACACATTAGAAAACCATTAAAATTGCATACATAAAATGCAACATTTAAAAACAAAACAATATACTGTATAATAAAAGAATAAAAACAGTACAATAAAATTAGACTATAAAAACAACTAAAAGCAGTGGCATCTTATAACTTGCATGCGTAAGACCAAAAGAACCAGAGCAGATAGTAGGATTAGAAATGTATACCAATAACTTATCCGTCATTGTGGTAGTCAAATTTCAAGAATATTGATAGGCTCTGGACACAGCTGTGGGGTGCGGGCAGTAGGCACTGGGAACCAGAGAGAGTCAGGGAGCAGTGGTGGGAACAATGTGACCATATAGAATGGAGAACAGAGTACCTGTCCTTTTAACCATTGTATAGAAGAGGGCATCTAGGCATGTGCTGGTTTTTAAACTCTTCTGTGTTGAGCTAAACCTGCCTAAATTTCCTCTTCAATGCAATGGTTAAAGGTACAAGCACTCGGTCCTCCATTATATATGTCACCCTGGATGGGAAGCAGCGGGCACCCCTTTTGGGCAGTGGGCACCACCAGCAATCATCAGCATCCCTACTGAGCACTGGGCAGCCTTACCAGACACCACCTGGCAGTGGCCATCACCACCTGCCACTCCTACCCGGCACCTGGCACCACAAAGCAGCCCCAGACATCCCTGCTGGGGACTAGGCATGGGACATCAAACCCTGGGTGCTGGGCACACATGCTGCATGGCAGAGGGTACTGGGCAGCAGGCACACCTGCCAGGTACCAGGCACCGACCACTGGGTACCAGGGGGCAACACTGGGCAGCAGGCACCACTGGTCATCAGGTACCAAATTGGTTCTTAGCGGGTCCCTACATAACCAATCATGCTCCCCAAATTTCATGTTTCTAGGTGCTGCAGGGGTTGGGGCTAGGTGTGGATCAGTCTTCAATGTTAAGTCTTCATGTTGCACCCCTTTTCATCCTTTTAGGGGTTAAATTTCTGAAAATTTGCTCTTATTGGGTGCCTACATCATGGAAGGCATATGTTCCCTGAATTTCATGATTTTTGGTACAGCGGTTTTGGCTGGGCCTTGATAGGGATTCTTCAATTAGTATGTGGACAAAAATGTGTTGCACCCCTTTTCACTCCTTTCCAGTTTAAATTTCTAAAATTGGTTCTTAGTGGGTGCCTACAACCACAGAAGGAAGACCCTCCTCAAAATTCATGCTCGTAGGTCCTGCGGTTTTAGCTGGGCATGATGAGTCAGTCGATGAGTCAGTGGCTCTTTGATTTTATGTGTAAAGACTGAATGGCACACCTTCAGATTTTGGTAGTTCAACAGCATTAAACCTAAAGCTTGAAGTTGCTTTCACAAATTGTAACGGTGTTGCAGATGGAGCTAATAAAAACTTGTTCCACATGAGCCTCCTCTGCTGTTATTTTGAACGTGGGATGCAGACAGATCCAGACTGTGTATTTGATGCAGAACAGAAATTGTGCTATAGATTTTTCATGGAGCTGAGTGCAAACATACTTCACAATATGTGTCCTAATCCCCAGTTCCTTTTCTTTACTAATTGTCCTGCATTTGCAGTAACTTAAGAGAGTTTTGAGACTGATTTTAAGGATCTCATGAGCTGCACAGTGCTTCACGCTGTGTTTTGTTATAAATGTTCCTTGGTCTTGGCTTTGTGGATGGAATAATAAACACTTGAAGTGCATGAAAATAGAGGAGGTGGATGTTTTTAGCTAGATGCTGGAAAAGGATCTCATGAATATAAGGATCTAACAACCTGAGACATGGCCACCTCAGTAAACCCTACAAGGAGTTGCAATTGAAGGCTTTCAAGTAACGTGGGAAGTTGCTACACATCTATCTGAAAATAACCCAAGTTGTCTTGGCTCTCCACAGTTTCCAACAGGTATCCCCCACCCCTTACTTGAAGGTAGTAGGGATTGTAAATGTAGATGGGGAAGAGGCAAAGATCATAATTTCAAGGTGGAGGGATTTTCATGATACAGTGTGTATCACTATTCCTACACAAGAATATAGACTCTGTAAAGTTCTAAGCTCGCCTGATGTAAAAATGGTTGCTTGCCATCTGATTCCATGTTGGAGGAAGGGAATTGAGAATGGAATGACAGGGGGTTGAAGTGGTGGATTGAGCAGAAAAAGGAGATTTTAAAACTGTTACTACTTTTTCACTTTTTCTGCAATACACTTTTCAGGTTCTACAGTACTTGTCCTTTCTAATTCTGATCTCATTGCAAATCTGTGAATCAAAACCTAAATGGATGTTATTTTTTATTTTAAAACTTCTGTTCCAATTTTGAACAACAAGCAACCTAATAATTCTTTACTTGGAATAAAGGCTACATTCAGTGTTAGAAACGTTGAGCTACATAATGAGAATAACCGGAGAATTAAAAAAATTTCATGAGCTTGCATTAAATGCCAAGGTTTTACTAATGAGTTTGTGTGTATGATTTAATTCTGTCCTTATGTATTTTGCCAGTTGCAATTTAAATGAAAATGAAATGGCAAGATGTAAAGAAGCATATTGTGGTTCTGGACATGCTGTGCGGGCCTCTTGGATTACTCAAAAATTTAAGTATGAAATGGAGTAGAACTCTTGCCAAGCGGCGAGTGCCACGATGGAATTAAAAGGGAATAGCTTTTGTATGGAGAGTGCAGTGGGCCTCTGTTCTGTTTTCTTCCTGGGTTTATTTCTGGATTTTCCTATCAGAACACAGTGACTATTTCTTTTCTTGTGATAACATCCTGTAACCATTGTGGAGAAATAATTTTAAAATGGAGGCTGTGGAAAAAGCAAGTAGCTTGTGGCAGAGAACAAGTTAATGGGCTCACTGGATAGATTGTGTACGTATATAGGTATAACCTAATTATCAGCATTTCTTAATCAGTGATTTTGTCTCAACAGGAATGAATTTGGCTCTTTAAGTTAAAGACAAATGTCCCTTAATCATCTCTGCTTTCATAAATTTTATGGTTAAGGTGGTCTAAATGTGTGATTCCCTCCTGAGGATTTGAAATACAGTGAACTTTCAAAGTTCATCGTATTCGCAGGCGCTTTCAATCTGATGTAGTTGTGTTTTGCGCCCTTGGCTGTGATTTTAATCAGCTGTGTTTTAAATTTGTTCCATCTGTTGTATTTTTTTGTTTTTGTAAATGGTTTTATGATGTGCTAATTTTGCACTGCCTTGATGATCACTGAAAAAGCAGGTCAGAACACTTTAAAGCAGGGATGAGCAGCTCTTTATTGGGAAAGTAAAGAGGAAAACTCAGACTTCCCATCACCTTGGAGCTGGAGAGTTGAGCACAGAACTCCTGCCATATCCCACTGCACTCCAGGGACAATCTCATCACTTGTTCCAAGCTTGGAAACGACAAGGCTCCTCTCATCACACTTACTTCCAGAGAGCAATGGTGTGATGGGCCCAAATATACAGTTTCTACCTTCTTCCACTTACATTGTCTGCAATAGGCATTAATTCTACTTCAAGCAGCTGTCTCCCAAGAATACAGCTTTTCTTGGAAAGTGTCAAACTGAAGCAACTTGTTTCATTAGTCAGTGGGCAGACCAAAGCTGTTTATAGAGAGATATAGTTTCCCATGAAAACCAGAAGTAACTTTAGATTGGAATGAGTGCTCTGGTGCAATCACTTTCCCCTTTCTGCCCATGCAAACAATTACCTGTTTCCCAACTCCCCTTTAGAAGTTTGAAAACCACTACCATAGACAATTCTGTGAATTTTATGATTGAAAAGATTATATATATGAATAAATATCTGTCTTCATTGCAAGAAACAAAATCTCCAATTAACGTAAGCTACTTATATTTAAAACTTTTGCAAGAATAGTGTGGGGAATGTGCTTGGTATTTGGTGAACCCCTTTCTTTGCCCTGCAGAAAAATAGTGGTTATCGTACAACCTCTTTACCCTGATTTGTTAAGCGTATTTAGTTATGTTGACAATTCCATCAAAATGCAGAAATGGCATAGAGTAAGTGTTTGGATACAGTGGCTTGTTTTCCCAGGAATTCCAGCTTTTTACAGTGGTGCCTCACATAAAGAGCTTAATTCGTTCTGGAGGCATGCTCTTTAAGTGAAACGCTCTTTAAGTGAAGCAGTTTTTTCCATAGGAAATAATGGAAACTCAGACGATTGGTTCCACAACCCCCAAAATATTCATAAAAAATATTAACTGGATGTAAAAATGATGACAAAACACTGTAAATGAATTCAAAACATGCACTCAGTGTGCATGATCCTATGAAGTCTAGTTAGGCTGCAATCCTAAAGACACTTTCCTGGGAGTAAGCCCCATTTAACACAATGGGGCTTACTTCTGAGTAGACATAGTTAGGAGACTGCAATTTTCTGAGAGGCTTATCTGGGCGGCTGCTGGAGGTTCAACGAGGCTGGTGGGGGCACTTGGGGGCATTTAGGGGCTGCTGCCTCTGGCACTTTCAGGCAACTGCCCCCAAGTTGGGGGCAGTTAGAGGCAGCAGTGCTGTCCAGCAGCCCTTTTAAAGAGCCTCCATGTGGAGCATCAGGGCTGCATAGAACGTGTGCCCATAGCGTGCTTGCTTGTTAAGTGAAGCGGAACTTGTTGTGTGAAGCAATATTTCTTGGAAATTTTTCCTTGTTATGTGAAACGCTTGTTAAGTGAAGCACTTGTTAAATGAGGTACCACTGTATTTTTAAATAGGAGATGGGTATCTTCTACTTAAGGTAGCAAAAATAGGCATAAGGGGTGGCAAAGGCTTGCATGCTATCTGAAGCCAGAGGGGTGTATGCTTAAAGATTAATTTCATTGTTCTAAGTATCCACTTGCTGCTTTCCATGGCAAAGCAGAAATTGATGATAATATGCATATAGTGCAAAATAATGTACAGTTGTTTAATTTGCATAGGTAACAAAGTTGGCATTGAAATTAGATGATCTTGGTGTGGTATTTTGTACTTTATAAAACTTTTGTGCACGTAGTTCCAACTCCATTCACGTACAAACGACAGGAACAACAAAGAACATATGACATGTAATTAGTTGTGCAGTCTTTTGCTGTGAATGAAGAAGACACCACTACTGATTTTGGACTGAAGGGAAACTTTGTTTTTAAAACAAGAAATTTTAAAATAAAATAATTTTGAAAGTGAAGTGGGGAAGAGGAATTGTGAGGATATTAAAAAATGTCCTTTAAAAACTGAGCAAATGGGGCTAATGCTGGGGAGACAGTAGGATTAAGAGGAAAAATATATTACTATATGTAATCACTTTTGTGTTTCTCTTTCTGAAAGAGAGAAAACACACATACAGAGGAAACATGAAGGAAACAAAGCCCGTGAAGTTCTCAATTCAAGCTTTTCTGATTCATGAGGAACATCTTCCCACTGCCATAACATTTCAGGGATTGTGACATGTAGCAAGCCAGTGTCTGGTAGTTTCTTTATAAGCTGTTGGTAGCAGCTTTGTCACTCTTCTGTAAAAGGTCTGGAAATAAGACAATATTAAGTAATGCACCACTATATTCTAGGACACTTTCTTTCTCCGTATTTTATTGGGTAAAAAAGGGCCCTCAGGGCTTAGCTGCAGTGCTTAGTGATGGACACACAATCTTATGGTGCTAAGTGGGGAGCTGTATTGGTAACGCTTAGGCCACCCAACCATTGAAATGGTGTAGGTGGATGGCTGTGTCCAGAAACTGTGGCAAATTTTTCGTTTAATATATTTTTATGCTGCTTAGTGTTCCAACTAGTAGAGGGTAAATCTGCCCAAACCTGCCGCAATAATAATAATTCAGAATAGACAGACTAATTTGTTGGACACCTGAGAATTAATTAATCAAGATGTCATGGTGATGAAATCAATAATATCATTTATGCCACTTTTGCTATGATGTTTCCAGAACTCACACCAGCTATGCTCCCTTTTTGTGAGTAAGGATTATGAGAATGCCGAGGCAGGAGATCCTTTGGTTCTGTAGTATAATTTCATGCGGCTGAGGGAAGCTTGGGACATTTGAAACATATTACTGTAACTTCCCTGCAGTTATCCCCATAATAGTCTGAGATTTCAACAGTTTCTATTTCCCAATATCCTCATATTAAGAAATGTCTTTCTGGCTACATTTGGAAACTAATTATACAGAAATGTGGTTGGTTTATGGAAGCTTGAACTACTTGACAGCTTCAGTAATTAAACTACAATCCAGAGTTTAATTATTTTTGTTGGTTGATTAGCTATGAATCAGGGGATTAATAACCGAAAGACTATTAAAGATAGTTTACATTTAATAAGTTGTAAGCTGTCACTCTTTGCTAGGATGATTATTTCAGTTTTTAAAATTCACTTTTATAATGACACACCAGAACTAAAGGTGCCCTTTGCTTGCAGCCACACCAATTTGCATTTCAAAGAGCATTTAATATGAGAAAACATTTGTAGATTAATCAACAACCGGTAATCATGGCTGCCATGATGAACTTCTAAGGTAGCTGGTAAGTGGTACTGGTAATGCGCTTTGAATACAGTCGTATCTTCAATGAAATCTTTGCATACAGATAGTTCCCATACTTTTCATTAGGTGTGTTTTTCAGCCATGATATCAAAATCTTAGGCTTGGAAGCTAGTACAGGTATTGTGACCTTGGAGTTTGCTGTAACATTGACGTGAATGGAATAGCTATGATTCTAAAGCCCTAACTTGTGCAGAGCATTCAGTCCTCATTGGAGGTGAGACATGGTGCATCTAAACTGTGCATTATGATTGATGAGATGTCATAACTGCAAAAAGGAGGACAAGGTTCTCCCAAAAGGTAGTACACCCAAGAAAAATGTAGGACATGAGAATATAAAAGCTAAAAACATTCATTGCTTTCATGTGGTTAATTTAAGCACTAAATTACTTATATATAATAGTTTTAACTTTATTAATAATTTATTACATATAATTAATTACAAGGCTGCCTGCTTACAAGGAAAAGGAGGACAATGAAGATTTTTTTCAGTACACAAGGCGCAAAAAGAGGACATAAGGTCATCCTGTATAGTGGTACACCTCCAGTGGTACTTGAGAAGGTGTCTGGTGGCACTTGTTAGGACATCTGCCACCTGGCAGTGAGTCCAGAAATCAATCAATCTTTATTTACTGCTTTTCAACAAAGTTCACAAAGCGGTTTATAGAGAAAATGAAATAACTTAATGGCAAATAACTTAATCCCAAACAGGCTCACAATCTGAAACCAGCAGAAGCCACTATAACAGACATTGCTAGGGTGAAGACCAGTTCACCTACTAAATAAAAGAGGAACATCCACTGGAAAGAGTGCCTCTTGCCCAGTTACTAGGGGATGTGATGTAACAGCAGTAGGAGGTTTACCTCAATGGGCAGAGAACCAAAGCATGTTTTTCCATGCTCAAAAAAGTCTTTCCATCCACTCTGAACCTTGATTGGTATTTATTGCATTGCATCTAGCCTCCCAACTGAGAACTAGCTGATGATAATAATCATCATCAGTTATGTCCAGTGGTCCTTTGAATGGGCCGACATTGATACCACTATTTGAATGTGAAGTGGTATGGCAAAACTTTGAGTTAGAACTTTTGCATTAGATCAGAATTTGTGTGTATTTCAGTCCTTCACTTTACCTAGATTCAAAGTATTAAATCAGTTGATGAGGTATGTGACCCTGGCAGTTCATTCATGCATCGCCAGCATTTTCACCAGGAGTCATATACGGTAATGTAGCTGACAGATTCTGTGCACATCTGTGTCAGCAGCAACGATCTACATGGTCAGTTTGTTACACATGTGCAGACATGAAAAGGTCAAAACAGTCTGCTAGGACTGAACTGGAAGCATTATTTGTGGTTTTACGCATTGGGCCTAATCCCCTGTTAATGTCTTATTCATGTAACAATTGAGCTTGTGAACCTCTGCCACTCATCAGTTGACTGAGTGTAGCCAGTGCCAGCTGTAAATTTAAACACTGTCCAAACCACTTAATATTCATTTAACTGTTTAATAATAAAAAGCAAAATGTTACTTGGTGTTTTGCATGCATCCTCCTAGTAACCATTCCAATCTTTGTGGTTTCCAAACTTTCAAATTAGTTTGAAAGGAGGTATTGTGAAGCTGCTGGGGGAAAAAGGGGTGTTATTATGGACTTTCTGCAGTGCTGTCCTCACTAGGCGGTGTGTAGGGAGCTCACAGATGCTTCCACAGGGTTCTCCCAAGCCTCAGAATTGTAAATATGAACCAGAATTGGAATTGGAACCAGAGTTGCAATCACAACTCAATCAATAGTATATACGGTACTGCTTTTCAACTAACTGTTCACAAAGTGGTTTACATTTGCAAGGTTAAAAAAATGTAGAGCAACTTATTTGAGACGTTTTGTGGCTTGGGGAGCTCTGTGGAAGCATCTGTGAGCTCCCTGTACCCTTCCCAGGAAGGATGGAGCCACATAACAGTTTTAAAAAAAATCTCAGGTGGCAGCATGGTACTGGTAATCATGGTATGGCCTTTCCATCTCCCCTTAAGGAGCCAGAGATGGGGCTTTCCTTTGCTGGTGATCCACCAGTTTGAAACCACTGATTTAGGCATTCCTGCAGGGTAGATGACAGTGATGATGATTATGACGATGGTGATCATCCGTGTTATGGAATGTTGCTGAGAGAGGAATTGTTTGCTGAAGGACATTTAGTGTGTCTATTGTGAGATTTTAATCTGTTTCCTCACTTGCTTTGCTTAAACACTAATTCGGTGTTAAATGAATTATTTATACAGGTTGCACTGAAAAAAGATTATGAATAGCAAACACTTAATTCTGCAGGTTGTGGTACATGGGCAATCTGCCAATATATGTAGCAACTTCAGTGGCTCACCAGAAAACTAATGCTCTGATCGCTCAAACAATAAGGCAAGTGGCGATTCTTTACTATCATGTGCTGCTGTCCATGGTCCTGAATGTCAGTTTGGCATTTAAGGGTTGCTAAGCTTAGCCTGGATAAACAACTATAATTAGAGGGGAACAGGATTGACAGGATTTCCTTGCAGTTTGTGGCTGCTGTGGGGTGTGTGTGGGGGGGGGGGTGTAAAGGCAATGCCAGTGCACAGCATGGCGCCTTATTCTATTGCAAATAACAAAGGGAGTGCAGTAATCTTTTGCAAGCCATTTAAAGCAAATTGAGTGTTGTCTTTGACTGCAGTTGGCATGTTTGTCTTAAACTAAAGCAGGAGCAAGAAAATCGACTGCATTTCTTGGCACTTCCTTTTTGGATATCTTCCTATTAGCTTGGCAATTACCTGCTTACAAGCCAACAATTTTCTAGCAAACATTGGTAAATATGAATACGTTTTCTTTCTGCAAGAGTGAGAAAGGCATTATGCTCAATTGTCACCCCATTGCTCTAGGATAGAAATTTATTCACCATCTACAGTGTAATAATAGAGAGATGAATGATTCATTCTTTTAAAATGAAATTGCATTTTGGAGTTATTAATGCTCCTTTCATGGAAAAGGTTAATAGAGCCAAATACAATGGAATGCCCTTTAATGAGATCCTGCTTAATGATAACCCACATTAATTCCTCCTAAAGAAGGATAATTAATGTTGTCTATTTGAAAAATCAAAAGGATTAAAAAAATACTCTTAGCTATGTGCATGGCTGTTGCTAGCTAGGGAGGAATATTTTCCATAGAGGAAATTTGCTTACGTATTGAATACCAGATGTGTGACTCATATCTGCTGATTTTGTAGTAGACTGACATATGACTATGTATTCAGAGGCATATGCAAACAGGTGCAGGTCAAATGTCTTATACGAAACTTCTCAAGTAAAAGCAAACATTGCAATGTCTCATTTATGGGTGGTTATCAAATACAAAAGGGCTGGTCACAAATTAAATAGAAAATTGCATGCATTGGTAAGTAAACTAGCCTACTGAAACATTGGTACCGAACTAAATTTGGTTAGTCTTCTATATAAAAAAGGTAAAGTTGCCCTGCAGGTTGCCCTGCTAGTTGGGAGTGATGCTCAGTCCTGTTTCTAGAATCATAGAGGCAGCATAGTCCAAAGTTGCCTTTGTGGACATGTGGCCTGCAATGTGCATGGAATGCTGTTACCTCCCCACTGAGGTGGTACCTTAAATACTTTCCTTTGCATGCTTTTGAACTGCTAGGTTGGCAGGAGCTGAGCTAAGGATGGGAGCTTACTCTGTCTTGCAGTACTCGAGTTTCGAACCGCTGACCTGCTGATCTTCAAAATTGACATGCATTGTACTTTTAACCACTCAGCCACTGCAGCCCTATCAATCTTTCTATATTACACCATCACAAAGTATAACTCACAACCAATTTTTAAATGCCTATGTTTACAAAAATCTGAATGTTACATATGTAACAGGTTAATTTTTAACTCTGTACAGCTAGTTCTGGCCGTACTATCCCTTCTAGATTTTTGTTCTACAGAATTTTTTGCTATCTTTTTCTTCACCAGTCTACACACAGGATCTTCCAAAAATAATGGCTCTTTGGGCTGAATATTAGCACAGCCCAGCCAAAACCATATCAGGAAATCTCCTTATAATTGGCATGTCAGTCGATTGACAAGTCAAATATTGACTGTGGTCAAACATTCCATGAAGCCTCAATGCTTGAAGAATTGGTCTACTGTGTGCTCTTGTTACCATTGTGCTGTGTGTGTGTGTTGGGAAAATGGATGAGAGGAAAGCAAATACAAGCATTTTAAGTTTGACCTGGTTTAGTTCTGTGTTTAGCTCTTAAGTATTGGAATGAATTCTTTCCCAAAAGGCATTATTGGGCTCACCTTGCAATATTTTCACAGTACAATGGTTTATATGAACATATTAGCATAACATAGTGAGGGTCACTCTACTCAGGATAGAAAAACACGTTGTAGAAAATCTGAATTATTTTCATTGGGGTCTGGGGAGAGAAACCATGCTTGGATTAAATCTCATTTCCTACAAAGGCAACTTCTTCAGTGTTTGTACTGTATGGTGGTGGTGTCCACTTGTTATGGATTGGAGTGTCATCCAAATCACGATGTACACGATATGGGGAAATCTGGCCAGCCTGCTGCAGGGGCCTTTTGCCAGGCAGTGTCTTTCCCATCAAAGTGGTACCTATTGATCTATTTGCATTTGCATGCTTTAGAAATGCTAGGTTGGCAGGAGCTGGGCTAAGGATGGCAGCTCACCCCATCTGGCAGTACTCGGGTCTTGACCTTCTGAGTGGAATTCCTATCAAGCAGTGTTCTAACCCCAGCTTTCTTACCCACTAAGCTACTGCAGCCCTTCATTGTATTTTATTTTCTACATCTCTTAAAAAACGTAATTTTTACAATTATCAAAAGCATGTGTTACTATCTGTAATCTTTCTTTTCCATTCCATGTCCAAATGCATAGTATTGAGCAATTGCTGAGTTGGCTTTTCCAGTGGGGAATTAAATCTGTTCCAATTCTCATTCCAATTACAATTGCATCTTCTGTGTAATGTCACAAAATGGGGTTTATTGATATGTAACAACACTATGCCAGAGGGAGGAAAATGAAGAGAATGAGCAAAACCTTCTTTTTGAGCAAAACCACTCTGAAAGAAAAACCTTCTTTTAAATAAATAAAGCCCTGACTCCACACAGCTGGGAATGCTGAGGTGCAAACAGCAGATAGATATTGTTCACTTAAATTGCTTTGAGACTGTGCAGAGAATTAGTAGATAAGAACAAAATGAGATGTGATGGCAGCAAACTCATTTGTTTGTGCAAAGGAATAAAGGCGGAAGTAAGAAGGTTGAGTAAGAGGAGGGGAGCAGTACCCTTCCTATACCTTCAATCCCTATAGCCTTTTATCTCATGTGTTTTTCCCCAGTGAAGCTGGTATCACAGCTCAGCTGTGGTTTAGGCGGGAACAGATTACCAGGAGATTTAGTGGCATATTGGTGTACATCCTTTTAGCTATAATCAGACCCAACCCATCATTTGTGATTATGGTAGACCTGAGTTGAAACAAATAGGATGGCTGCCATCTTTATCGACCCTACGATTGCTTCAGTGGAGGCGACATTTCTATTGTCAAATTCAAATTTGGGAACGTGGTGTTGGCTCATGCATGTAAGGCAGTTCTGGAGGGTTAGACCAGTTCACAGACATGTGCCAGTCTACTCACACTACCACAGGAACAGGAAGATGGGTGAGTTGTGCTGTCTGTTCAGGGGACGTGTGTTGAGCCTTATCCATGGATGAAAATCTGCTGATAAGCTTATGCTGCAATCCTAAAGGCACTTTCCTGGGAGTAAGACCCATTGAATACAATGGGCTTACTTTTGAGTAGACATGGTTAGGATTGTGGTCTTAATCTGTAGTCATTTGTGACCTGCAGACCTTTTCCTTCCCTATAAGTGTGATTCTTTGATATAGTTATAATAGACTGAGTTTGGGTATGGATTTTGCTTTGTATAATGAATAATGACCTATTATTTTCCTTTTCAGTACACTGAAGCCAAAAAGCAGTGCTGGTACTTCGAAGGAGTGTATCCTACATATTATATGTAAGTGGTCCTACTTTTCTCTCTTTTTGATTCAAGTTCTCATGTTAGCATTTATTCTTGTAGGAAATATAAAGTTTAGAGTAAGAATAAAATCAGTAAGCTGTCATTATAGTTTAAGTTTTAAAAGTAGTTAATTTACTTTTTTCATTCTCTATTACAGTTTTATATCAGATCCAAATTAAGTTTAGAAAACAATGTCCTTAGACTCAGCTCCACAAATTATTCCTTCCCTCCAGATCACTTGACAAAGGAAGATTATGACCATGTCTACTCAGAAGTAAGCCCCATTGTGTTCAGTGATACTCCCAGGAAAGTGTCTTTAGGATTGTAGCCTAGTTGTTTACAGTTTGAGTTTTGGCATCCATGGGGGTTCAGAACCTCTATTGATGCAGATTTTCATATTAAACAAAAGCAATTAAAGGATTAGACAGCCCTTTAAAAGTAGCTTTCTTACCATGGTAATACACTCAATCTCCCTCTCTGGGGCTTAGAAGAGCTTCCTTTCAGCTGTGAGGCAGACCCACCCTTCCCGCTGGAGTACTAAAGAAATGTAAAGTGACAATCACTTCCAATAGTGATTTTCTATTCCATTGCAGCAAGGGAAGAGAGGGGCATGCCTCCCAGCTAATTGAATGGGCTCATCTGTGTTGAAATAAAATAGTGGGTGGCAATTAGGTTATACCTATACTTAAACCTGACTGATAAAGCCCACTCAATAATACAGTCCTTATCTGTATCTATATATCTGTCTGTCTATCCCATCTAATCTATAAAATTGAAGTGTCACTGACTCATCAACTGACTCACCAGTTTTTGGAAATTCCAATGGGAAGGGGGTAAAAAGGGGCACAACGCATTTTCCTCCCTATACTTTCCTTTGAAGAATCCCTAACTGCAGGACGCTGTGCCCCAACCCCTAGATGTAGAAGCATGAAATTCGGGGACTGTATTCCTACTGTGATTTTCTATAAATCAAAAGCTGATTTATAGAAAATTAACAGCTAAGGTGCTGAAAAGGGATGCAATGCATTTTTGGTCTATACTTTACATTGAAGACTGATCAACAGCCAGCACCAAATCCTGCATTTGCCCAGTAGGAGGGGTGCCCAGTTGTGGGGGTGTGTTGCAGCTGGAGAGGTATGTTACTCCTGCAACATGGGTACATTTAGCTATTTTTTTCATAAAGGATTGTTTGTCATTCCTGCCTCTTTGCCAGAAAGAACATGGTTCTGGCAGTTTGGCAGAATGAGATGATAAAATCTGGAGTGGACTGCACCTCTTCAGGTCATAACAACAGGTGCTATTTATGTTCTTATATACCACCTTTCAGGCCTTGAATTGCTCCTTTGGCTTTATCATTTTACATGTACATGAAAACAACAAATTCCTTGCAATAAGATTTCAGTGTTCAAGGGATGCAGACACATGTGAATTAATCATAAGTGTCTGAAGAATAGACTCCAATCAACAGCCTAGTCTCTCCTGAAAAATTCATTTTGAATTTTCCACTTATAGCCTTGATTCAGGATTGCCTAAAATCCTGTCTTTTGTTTTTAAAGCATCAGTGCCTGTGTAGCTTCTCCTGCAGTTCCTGCAGAATGATACACAGTTGGCCAGAACAGATGAGCTAATTTAAGTTAGCCACTTTAAATAATTTGAGGCTGCAATCCTAGAGACACTATCCTGGGAGTAAGACCCATTGAACACAAGGGGGCTTACTTTTGAGTAGACGTGGTTAGGATTGTGCTATAAGTAAGGTACAAATAAAGATAATTTAAATAAGATTCTTTGTCTCTTCATGAGGGCACACTTTGCTTTCATTAAGATTTTGTTTTCTGCTTCAAGGCTGAAAAGGCATGGAGGCCATATGTGTCATTTGTATAGTGTACATCTATGTCATCACACTAAAATTCTTAATTTTTTTGCTTTCACATGCTCAAAATGAGATCTTTTCACTTAACATATCATGATTTCAGTGGCTGAGAATGGTGATAGATCAATCCTGCTATGTAAATAAGAAGGAAATTATCAAATATACCCAAAACAAACTTTCTGAAATAATGAATCTGCCAGTTCTGTTGTGTCCAGAGGTATTCCTGAACATAGCTTCTTTATGTTGTAGCCCAAGAAGATTGATTAATTTTGTGCAAAAATAATAACTTCCTATTCCTGTACATCAATGAGATGAATTAAATTTGTCCAGAGCTTGTACCCAGACACTGAAATGGAGACAGCTCATATATTATCTGGAGCAATTTTTCGAAAGAGGCTGCTGTTTATGGGTGTCATTGTTGATGATGGCAAATGTGGGACTGAATTTTCAGTCTGTTTTTTAATGTGGCTTCACAATGGAAACTTAATGGGCGCTGACAGAAAGCCAACCCAGCCAGCGGAATGGATTTTGTGCCACACGGCCCAATGAGATTGATTATATTCTGGAGACTAGAAGCATATTTTACCATTGTTACCTTGACTTTGATATATTTTTGTTATGCACACCATTTTGCAGAATGATCACACACTCGTCTCTGAGAACTCAAAACTGCTTGGCTGCAACCAATTTGCAACTAATTGGATTACATTCATCCTTTTGCTACTCTTGCCTTTTCCTGCAAATTGGTGTTTCTGAACCATGCTACAGGGCTACTATTTAAATTTTAGTGGTATCTAGTGGTACTCACAGGATACCTGGACACTTGCTGCACATGTTGACATAACAAATAGTGGTAGGCAGCTCAGCTTAGTGGACAGAGCTCCAAAGTACGCTTCTCCAATCTCAAGAAAAGCCTCCTGTGCACTTTGAGCCCTTTTCTGCGTTTGTCATAATGTGTCTGGCCTCCTGACCCTGAAGTAATTGGCTGTTACTTCACCAGAGTTACTTTGGTGGTACTTCATATAGGTGTACTATAAGAAATTGCATGTAAGAAGGCAAACCTTGAGAAATACGAGCTTAAGGCCTAATCCTATCCAACTTTCCAGATCTGGTGCAGCCATAATGCAGCCCTATCATAAGGGAACTTAAGTTCCCATACCTTAAGAAGGCTCCAGTGACTGCCCCACCACTACAGGATTCAGTGCACACCACACTGGAACAACTGCACCAGCACTAGAAAATTGGATAAGGCCCTTGGGGAGCAGTCCAAACGCTTCCTTGGGTTGGCATATATCCCAAATTATTACATTTGGTTTCTTATCCAGCTCCTTTTTCCTTTTCCAGTTAACTTTCCTTGTTTGCTTGGGATTATGCTCTTTAAATACAAAATAGCTCTCCCTTTCCTTGTGGTTTGCTTTTGTCCTTATGGCCTTGATTTTCATGCACTTTTTCAAGAAGTGAATAATGTTCCCTTCAAAGAAAGCATTTCAGTACTTTCCACTGCAATACTGTCTATGCTTACTCAGAAGTCTATGTTCAGCAGAGGTTTCCCTTGGAAAATGTGGATAAGGTTGTAGTTTAAGCCTACTCCGTGACATATTAGCATTCCACATGCAGATGGATTTGAATAGAAGAAGCAATCATCCATGCACTTTTATTTATGAAATATTTATGTTCTGTGCCTTTTGCCTGAAGTGGGCCCTCAGGGAAGCTTACAATCGATATTATAAATAATATAAATTAATAATCATGCAACAATCCAATAGTGGCAAAAAGCTAAAGAGGCAGGGAAGAATTGCTATTAAGTGCATTTTGAAACAAGATTATTTTTGCTTTTGTTTTTTTAAAAGCTATTTGTATATGTTAGTGAGGAAAATGGCTGGACAAAGAACATAGAATTATCACTTCATCATGGTAGAGATCATGGTGAGAGCTAGACTATAACATATCAACCTGCTTCTGAATTTGCCAAATTGTGCTTAAATACATACAAATTAGTTTATTTACAATCCCACTGAAAGTACTGGTGGTGTAGCAATAGTGTAAATCCTGATATTTTAACAGTTTTGAGGATTACATTGTGTGTTTCCAAGGTTTCCCCCCCATTCGACTATATACATACTAATACTGTGGAGCCAGGTTATCCTTGTTACCTACAAAAAATCATGGGAATTGTAGTTTGAGGTTGTTTGTTTTAACTGAACTACAACTTTCAGGATTCCCAGTAGAATAAGAGTTGAATTTTTGCATTGCTGCATGTCTATGGAAGTTATTTTTTCTCCTTAAATGCACAGTTCAGAAGTAAGAAATTCACATTTTTAGAAACCAAAACTGCTGATGGGGGATCAGTTTCAGAGTCTGAGATACTTGCTTCATTTTTATACATGCTTGGGTGATGAATCCCTAAGGATTTTCTGGCTGTGGTACGTTAGAAGGATTGTAAATTCTTATTGGTCCAGTCCAGGGTGTCCCGGCCTGTGACAAGCTTCCATGTGGCCAAAGTAAGTCCCCTCCATCCAACTCTTGGGCAAGCCCTGTAACCCTCCCGATGTGACAGAAGCTGCTTTCTCCACACTTCCAGAGGGTAGATGGAGAGCTGGATTGAGTGTACACACTTCTCTCTGCTGATGAGAGTGCTATAAATTGAAGATCTGTGTTAAACCTTTGAAGATCTCTGTGTTAGAAAGTATTTATGAAGTGCTTTGAATTCATGCATGCGTTCGTAAGTTTAATCTCTAATATATTCATTTATGTAAATTTATTAAAATTTGAAATGTTAATTTTTTTCTTCTGTTCCCCAAAAAAGTGTCATAGAGATGATGTGGTCTTCCTGTCAAAAGGTTTTTTACATCCCTGGTCTAGTCCGCTTCACTGTATCAGAATTCTTGATCATGTTTGCCAACACAGCAGTCCAAAAGTGCTTTGGCTTTGCTAATATGGGAAGGCAGACTAGATAATTGACTACCTTGAGAGACTTCTCTCCAGTGACAAAATTTTTTTCCCATTCAACCATAACAGATATAGTATAAAATTCTACAGATCAGCTGTGAACCTTGCAAAAAATGCTTCCACTTCTAAAACCAGTCTTGCCTCTTGCAGCTTAATATTACCATTCACTAGTTTAGAGTTAGTTTAGAATCTAATACACTAGCTAGACTGTACCGGTCACTAGAGTCAGTTACCATTGAGAGAGCTGTGTCACAACCAATATCTCTTGGTTGGGGGGAGGGAAAAAAACTCGTTCTTAACTCTGGAGGTTCCAATCAAACCCTGTCTGAGCATATACGAGGTAAAATGCTGCACAAAATGTCCCTGATGGTTTACATATAAGTACTGGTGAATATGCCAGTAACTTAATTTTATCTGTACTTGTTATCCATATGTACTTCAAATATATAAATTAGTTGCCTCTTGTAGAACTAGGCACAAAGCCAGGATATAAGGTTTTAGTAAGAAACAATTTTCAAAGGTCAAAGGAACCCACAATCTGCCATTGAAAAGATAATCTAAAAATAATTTGGCACAACAAGAATTGACATTAAAACAAATGAATAAATTATGTATAAAAATGTGATGCTACCTTTTGTTGAAGAGCAAATTAATATTTTTGCTGTTTTATTTTTGTAGATTTAAACCCAAAATTGACATAGTAGTTGTTAACCATGTTGTCGGCAGAGAGGTGATAAGCAAATTTTAACTAAAAACTGAAATACTAATTGAAAAATGCCAAAACTTAGATATTGGACATCACTAGAGCTTATGCTACCCTGAGAAACTGTGGGCTTCTTTCTGCCATTGCTGTTTTATCTGATCTCACACCAGTATCTGAAAGATTGATGTCAGTCTTTGCTGGGGACCTCCCTGTATTGGTGTAAGGAGAGCGCATTAACAATTCTGGCTTCTTTACAGTCCCAAATTAGCATTGCTGTGAATCTCAACGGAGTGGCCCATCTGTGCCTTGTGCAGCCATAGCAACACGGCGCTGCTTTCCCTTCCAGATGTATAATGTCACGTATGACGCTCGCAGAAGTGGTTCTCCGGGCGTCAGAATCCTTGGTTTGTCCATGTCTGTTCTCCTATGAACGTGTTGACAGTTAAAACAACCAGGTTTGACAGAATCCCAGCCCACTGAGATTTAACTTTCCTGCCAACTGTCTTTGATGGGCTAAATGTTTACTCTGCAACTTTACTTTGCAATTCCCTAATGTCGTCTGTTCTTGGTGGTTATGCAGATGCCGTTCCTATGAGGACTGCTGTGGTTCAAGATGCTGCATAAGGACTCTGTCTATTCAGCGGCTATGGTACTTTTGGTAAGCTGGTGCTTGATTTGGGCAAGTTCTAGTGTTGTGTACATTGTTTATGCTGCTAGACCTTCCCACTACAAATATGCGTTTCACTTTTATTATGGCTGCCACCAGGAGATCCGGGGAATGGTTGCTTTGCATAAGTGTTCAGGATTCTTCCTAAGCCGTTCTTGCAGAGTGGTAGTTTTATTTTAATTTTAATAATTTTATTATAAAAAACAAAGTAAAAGTATCAGGGAGAGAAATAAAAAAGAACATGGATAAAATAAAACATACATGGAATGATGAAAATTATAAGGCAAGCGCAAAACTGTAAATCAGTCTTTCTTCAATCTCAAATCAATTCTCACCATCTAAAGATCTATCCAAAACAATCTTATTTTAAGATTCCAAAAAAGAGAAAAAGGGACATAAAATTATATAACAGTTGTCTAATGCAGAGCAATAGTTTTCAAAATTAAATTTCCTTTAAACTGGCAGTGTTGATCCTATTTGGAGGGGGCAGCCAAGTTTTGTCAATCTCCAGCATTGTTTTGCGAGAGTTTGACAACCAAAAAGTGGCAGCCAAAAGGTGGCATTATATATGTTGGATTCCTTACAGTTCTGTGCATCGTAGAACATGCGTTGGTTTTATATAATTTTGGAAGAAGTGCCCAGTAATCACCCCAAGCTTCATTATCTCTCCTAGCTTGAGGAATCTCAAGGAATTTCCATTTATGGTGGGTGGGTGTAAATGACTAAACAGTAGTGTTGCTAGAGAGCTGCAGGGGCTGCGGGCCGCACCAAGTAATGCGCAGGGGCTGCAGGCAACACCATTACTCTCTAAAATATTTAAAATCTTAGTGTTTCTAATGCCATCATTCTTATGAATCTATGCATAATTTCATGCAGAATGCAATAAAATAAACTGCATTGAAATATCTCTATATTAAATGGGGTTGTGGGGGGTGATGATACATCAGCATACCAACTGCCCAAGGCATTGCATAGGCTGACACAAATCTTTATGACATTGTTGTCACTAGTAAAGAATAGAGAGGGGTTTCTAACTGAGAATGGCACATATTATAGAATCATAGAGTTGGAAAGTACCCAGTAGGTCATCTAGTCCAACCCCCTGCCTGCATCAGGAAATCCCTTTAGAGCATCCCTGACAGGTGCTCGTATAAACCAAACATATAATTTGGTTTAGAAAAACAACTAACCTAGAAATGGGATACTGGTATACTGTGGTCTACCAGATGCTTCAGAGAACATGGCCCACTGTGACATAGAGGAAGATGGACTTGAAGATCCCTTGCTCTAATCCAGCAAGGTTGTTCTTATGGCAATCCTCCCAAATAGTAAATTCTCATGGTGTTCAACACTGACTAAATTGTCTATTCCTCTCCTCTTCCTTTTGTTTAGGTTCCTTCTGATGATGGGAGTTCTGTTTTGTTGTGGAGCAGGTTTCTTTATCCGAAGGCGGATGTATCCTCCACCACTGGTTGATGAGACAACTTACAATGTGTCATATACTAGGCCGCCTACTGGCAGCACAGCAGGTCAAAAATTAATTTGTCTTATTAAACTAAAATTTATTAATAATGGCAATAACACTAATTTGTGACTTCGGCAACTGTTTTCTTGTCACTGATTTGAGGGTAAAACAGTCCAGATGTACCTAGCAGCCCTGTATCCTCTGCTACATTCTGAAGTTCTCCGCTGAAATTTTTAGTGCAGCAGAGACCTTCAAAATGGTACAGAGATGTTTTTAAAGGTGTCCATGAATAGCATCGAGATCTTGAAAATGGCACGGTGAATAGATTCAGGATGCAGATGCCCAGAGACCTTCATAATACTGTAGATATCTTGAGAACAGATCATGAATACATTGAAGTTACTTCTTCCACCATGGATAAGTGAATTTGCAGATAGAAAACCAAGTTGACTGACTTATTTTGTTGTCATCTTCTATTTTTGTTAGGTTCTTTGAAGCATACAAGTATATACAGCCCTGTTTGCAATAGCATCTACTGTTTTCAGAAATAACAGAATAGTTCAGAACCAGGTATTGTTTTTGCCTCTCTATTTAGGAGCACCACAGCCTGGGATGGCGTATTACGGAGATCCAGAAGGAGCTATGATTAACCCGATGGCGATGGCTTACCACGTCCAACCCAAGTCCCCACAACTGAACCCAGTGTACCCACCTCCACCATCTTACTGCAACACACCACCCCCACCATACGAGCAGGCAGTGAAATCTTCCACATAACCTCTGCTACAGTGCACATTGATGTGGTCAAGAAAAAAAGGAAGAACAGAGAAGCAGAAGACTTGTTCATGCTCCAGCCTCTTCTGAGAGTTAGCATTATTTTTGGACAGGAGCTGCAGATTTACAAGGGTGAATTCTTGTCAAAGCAACAGCAAAGCCTTTTTAGTGCTCTTCTCTGGGAAGCCTATGTTGAAATAACATCCAAGTTCCTCTTTATTTATTCTCTTTGTGTTCCTAAGGTGTATATTAGGACATCATTGGAGTAATGATGTATGGTATGGTAGTTAAAACAGAACTGTGTCCACTAGCCTCAAAGTCCCAGAGTTTTTGGAGAAAGAAAAGTGGCTGACTTGGGACTGGAAGTGAACGTCCAACTGAAACAAGAAGGTCACTTAACTGTATTTATCAGAGACTTAGGAAGGGTCTGGATGAAGCAGATACTGAGGAGCTCCGGTGGAAAGGTGCATGGCACATGATCTCATGTTGGAGTCAGATTTGTTTCACTTGCACAAATATTGGGTGGAAGAACCGCTTACGTCATAAACTTGCCTCCATTTTCTTTTTCTGTGGAGAATTACTTTTTTGGCCAAGAAAAATACGTGTAATGTACTGTTGATGATGTGAACGTCTAGCAAACTATTGATATGTGTGGAAAGGCCGATAGTGATATGCCCACATGCTGTGATTAAAAACTTGATTACCTAAAAAAGAAAAACTTAAAGGGAATCCAAACAAGTATGGTAGTGATGGAATGAGGGTTTTGCTTTGATTTGGGGCCCTTTCTTATGACATTTTTTGGTGTATACCAAAGATGTTTCATGGGTACACCTAAAATTGTTATGTGTGAATATCAGAAATGGATCTCATGTGGATAACTTTCAAGAGAGCCTGGATTGGCTGTAGATTTCTATACTTCACAACAAACCTGGGTTTGTCATTGCATAACATATGAAAATAATCCTTACTTTTGGCTTAGATGTTCATCACGTTCTTTTCAGGCTGGAGTTTCACATTCACTTTAACGTGGGAAACTTCTTTTAAAATGTCTTCTACTCATCATGTTTACGTAGTGATTTGTTTCTTTCAAATGAGCTTTATAGTGACACCAGAAATAAACAATGTGTTGGTTCACAATTAATATAGCAAAGGCTATAGAGCCCATGTGAACTGTGGGTGGCGCAAGTGCTTATTAACCAGCAGGCCAGGGTTCAAGACCCAAGTCAGCCCCACAAGACAGGGTGAGCTCCTGTCCTTAGCCCAGCTCTGCGACGCCAGTCTGGATCCAATCGTATTGGCTCTGCCTTTCCATTGGACTAATTCAGTGGCGTTGAGATGGGGGGTTTGCTGCTTGGGTAACAGCAAATCCTCCATAACAATCTAACCCAGGCTTTCATGCTTCGCATGCAGCGTATGCAGCACCGAGCATGATACCATAGTCTTTCAAGACTGACGGAGGCCTGCTTTTTATAGAGCCCATTCTGAAGACACTGATCTCTAGAAGACAGTCAGCTTATAGTGAATTTACCTCCACCAAAAATGAATGAGAATCTGCCCTCCATTGGATTCCATGCATGAGAAACATTCCATATTTGTTATGCTCTTTTCTTTCTGCTCTTTTCATTCCTTCTCCTTTTCCTTCTTAATAATTTAGCCTGCAAACTAAATGAGACTTGAGGCTGCAACCTCGAGATTTCCCCTTTACCTTTTGCATCATTACACTTTACCTTTACACTAGCAAACAACTTTTCCTCTCCTTATGTGCCAACTCTAATAACTAGGATTTCAGGTATACTACACAAAAGATGAGCGGCAGACAAAAATGTGGTAGGAAGGCCCTGACGTGAGTTTGGAGAAGCTCCTTATTGTCCTGGAACCAATTCATTAATAGCTTAACTAAATTGTAATCTTTTGGGTTGTTATACTGCTTATCTAGACTTTGCTGTTTAAGGTCACTAATGAGGTAACCTTTCCTGTGTCAGAAAATCTAACAGGTATCGATAAATGCATTGAGGCAGTATTTTTTTTAAGAAAAATAACTTTGATCTTAGCATTCAAGATCTTGAACTGAGTAGAAGGCGATTCTAGTATTTTGCAATAATCCAATATCTTTTGGACAATAGTGACAATAATGACATGTTTTTAAGGTATACCTAAAAATATAAAAGGTTTGCATTAAACCTATTAAGCCCACATTTTGCACAGAGTGGTTAAGTCGGCATCTTGGGGTGAAATTTTGTATAGTTAAAACTATTTTAAATCTGAAAAATATGTACTGTACTATCTCTTAAAGCAGGGGTCCTCAACTCCCAGTCCGTGGTCCGGTGCTGGTCCACGGTGCCTTGCCCACTGGACCGTGCTGGCACTGCGCCCCGGACTAGAAGCAGGAGCCCTGGGGGACACTTATTCCCAGCCCATGCATGGCCCAGTTGCCTCTCAGCTGGGGCAAACTGCACAAGTGAGGCCCAATGGGTGAGCTGCGCATGCGTAGTTTGCCTTGTCTGTAAGGTGAACTGTGCAGGTGCAGCCCAGCTGCTAGGCTGCACCTGCACAGTTTGCCCCGACTGCAAGGCAAGCCAGGCTGTGCCCGGGCCTTGGGAAATTTTTTCCTATGGTTCTGGGCCGTCGTCCTCACAAGACCACTGTCTTAAAGAACTAAATCCCACAATGAAATGTGTTCAGGAACAACAGCTCCATTCTCAAGTTCGCTGTCAGGGAGTGGATTGATGAGCAGAATCACCTGCACTATTTAATTGATTTCTACTCAAATGTACACACGTGGGCTGGGCAGAAATGGGTTAAACTGGTTTTATTTGTTTGCTGAGGGTAAATATATTGGAATCTGTGCAAGTAAAGTGCATGTAAGATTCAGGTTGATATGCAAACACATACATAGAACTGGATATGTTCATCAGGAAGTCACAGTTGGTTGCTTTTGTGATTGACCCACTGGTGAAACTGCTTGAATAGTTACTGAGAAGTAAGTCCCATTAACCTTAATTCTAAGTAAATTTGTTTATAAATTTGGGATTGCGGCTTAAATAACTGCACTCTGTATCACTCAGGCATGAGTTTAATTTAAATTTGGCATTCAGCATCAGTAGTGAAATTGAACGGGGTGTTTAGTGCATGTTCAAAAGACTTGCCTAGCTTTCAGACTAAACCTTTTCTTCTGCTGTTTGCTAAATGTTCTTGATTTTACTTGCTCCCTAATCTAATGCTGCTATCAATGATCCTCTGCAAGTTGTTTTGTTTTAACAGTACCTGCATACCTACTTTTGCACCACCAGATGAAATCCATTTTCCATTCCATGGACGGATCTTTTCTGTTGCATTTCAGTGGAAGGTGATGTGTCTATTTGGAGAGACTATTGAAAAGAACTGGGTAAGGGGTAGGAGCAGAGATACACAGAGCTCTGCATGTAGTTGTTACCCATGAAACCTTTCACTCCAGTTCAGAGATGACTTATCCAAAATGCCCACCAACTTCTTTTCCCCACATCAAAACATTCTTTTCAATGGAGTCCAAAACAGTTCACCTTCTTTTGTATTCAAATGGAAGAGGATTTTTACATTGTGCTGATCCAGCCATGCACAGGAAGACTAGATCAGTATAAATGTGTTTTCTCTACTAGTACTTTAGGGACCCACACACTTCAAAAACACAGCAGTAGTAATCCATGATTTTTGTTCTGTTGCTGTTAAATGTTGTTCATTTGTGTCATAAGATGCTAACATAGTGCCAGTTCACATATACATATCCACTATATCAAATTATATTCATTATATAAAAATATTTTGTATATATGAATGAGCTGTTAAGGGTTCCCACCACCTGAAGCCCACTTAAAATACAAGACTTTTCCACAGCGGCTGTTCACACGCTCAACTGAACATCATCAAATGTTGCATAATCAAATGTAGACTGGTCAGGTGGGCCTTTTATGGTTTCTTATGGTTTTTTTATGGACCTTTGTGTGCTTGCATTTGGGGCGATGTTCCAAAAGTTTGGTTTTGTGCATCTTCTTATGGGGGGGGGATGATTGAAAAGAGTCCTTGGAGGCTGAAGATGGAGGAGTTACAGGACTGGTGGAACAAGCTCTCTTGCCCCGAGGTTTGGTCTTAGGCAAGGTAGCCTCCTTCACTGCCACCTTCACTATGGCTGAGATACTAACTGACACAGCTGCGTCAAGAGCATTCCTGAGAGAAGTGATGACTGGTTCAAGACTATGCAACTGAGTGGAGGCAGGGGTCTGAGAAGCACTTGGTGTTGTCAGGTTCAAGATCCCATGGCCCCCCTGTAAGGCAGCATCCACCAGTTCTTGAGCCATAGTGCAAAAAGGAAGACACCCAACACAATCTTATTGCTGAAGAAACCTGTTGTGCTCCCCTCTCACCAGCAAGGCAAGCCTTGCTAGACTCACTGTGACCAAATAGAAGACAAGATGGCCACTGCAGCGAAATGCGGGAAAAAATGAGTCTCAAAATGGCAGGCGCGTCACTGGCGTCCCCTCAGGGCCCTGGAGGAGCACGTGGAGGGAGTTGAGGAGCACCACGCCCAGCTGGGTCCCGGCTGCTGCAGCCCAAGCCACACTAGTTCCAGGCATGCCTCCTGGTCTCTCTGTAGTTGGGCAGCTGGCTCCAGGAGTGGTCACTGAGGGAGAGCGCTGATGGTCGAGAGGAGGCAAGGTCAGAGGGCGGCCTCCACCCAGCCCTGGCTGGCTGCGGAGAAGCAGGCAGAGAGAAGGGGCGAACCCTGAGGGCAGCCCCAACCGATGCCTGACAGGCCACTCATCCTCGGCCAGGAACAGAGAGGGAGGTAAGGTCTCCGTCACCCAACACCCCCTCAGGAGTGGAGCGGAAGCGGGGGGGGGGGGGAGATCTGTCCAGAAGCCCTGGCCCCCCAGATTACAGAAGTGGAGAGGCAGCAGGGCAGAGTGGGAGAGCATTAGATGGAAGAAAGATGAGACTAGCTGTGCTCTATGGAGCCCAGCAAGACATGGCCCTTACTCGTTAGGGAGCCCCGCACAGGAAGGAGATGAGGTCCAGCCCTTTCCCACTCCTCCAGAGAGAATACATTGGTCTGACAACTCTGAGAATTGAAGTTCTACTAAACAGTTAAGTTTGGACTTGGGCATTTTGACCAGGTAACAGCCCATCTTAAAAGCACAAGATGATTGTACATTTTTTTCTGAATTAATGGAAGCTGCATATGCACTGTAGCAAATTTCTATATCAAGAGTTCCTCTTTCTGTGAACTGGATTCTATAGTATTAGCAGATAGGTGTAGTTTCAACAATTTTATACTGTTCAGTGTGTCTTACCTGAAACTTTTAGCATTGGGTAGAACTCATTTTTATGGTTGACTCTGATGCTGTATGTTGAAATACAACTTTGCGCGAACTATTTTTTCAGATCTGGTTGTTCCTTATGATATTTTGGTGACATTACCACCTTATGAAGTCAAATTGCTGTTCTAGTGACATTGTTTGGTACCCCATTTGGAAAAAAGAAGCAAAGTTGTGATTAAATCTATTTCTTAATTTAGCTGCTTGCAGTCTTTCTCTTTTGTTCTAGGAGGATTTTAAATAAAACCTTTCATATATTTTAAGTTTGATACAGTTATTTCATGTGTGTATCAATCTCTAGTTTTTATACACCGCTTTCCAATTGAAATGTTCACAAAGTGGTTTACAAGAAAATGAAAAAATTAATAACTAATGGATGTAATAAACGTAATGGGTAAATGAACTAATGGGTGTATAAATGTAAGATGAGTTAGATGGGCATATTCTAGATGGGGAACGCTCCGAGACTTACAATTAAAAGCATGCTTGTTTTTTTTTGGGGGGGGGGAAAGGGGACAACACTGCTCATGCAGTTTCAATCAATAAACAGAATTTATATACTGCTTTTCACCAAACATTCACAAGCAATATAATTCCTAGGATGATAGCAGTTTGAGATGTTTCCCATCTTGAGGAAGTTCAGACCTTCAAGTTGACATTCAGGAATGGGGCATTGGCTGCAATCCATACTTTCCTAGGAGTAAGTCTCACTGAACATAATGGGACTTAATCCT
The DNA here is from genome assembly GCA_030015325.1 of Cryptoblepharus egeriae. Taxonomy (NCBI): domain Eukaryota; kingdom Metazoa; phylum Chordata; class Lepidosauria; order Squamata; family Scincidae; genus Cryptoblepharus; species Cryptoblepharus egeriae. The sequence continues at coordinate 53,025,699 of JAREYC010000004.1, forward strand.
GAGTAGACATGCAGGAGCTCCGGCATTACAATGATGTCATATCCTGGTAAGTTTGACAGGGGCTCCCAGATTTTTAAGTTGAAAAGGGGTCCTGGGCTGAATTGCCAGAGTACCACTGTTGTAATAAACGCATCTAGAACTATGCTAAGCACTATGGGAATATCAGCTTTATACCTGCTATAATCTAATCTTTGTTAATATTTTGCTTCTGTCTTAGCTTTGCAGCTGGTAATAAACTTTGAATGACCTCTGGAGCCCAGAATAGTCAAAGAGGAGATCCCTTTCAGGCAAGAACGCTAATAGGGATCTTACAAAACCAGGTGGTGGGCATGGAAGCTAGCCTGCTACTGTGACTGTGGCAACAGCTTCCTGTCATGGTCTATAATTTAATTATATATTGTGACCCAGTGTTCCACTATTAGAGAATGATGGGTCTGGAGGAGGCCCCATGTGTTTTCTTGTTCACTTCTCCCAAGACAAATCTCCGTTAATACTAACTCAGCCTCCCAACTACATGGGTCCACAATATGTAATTCAATATTGACTGGTAATGGAATTACACTAACTTAATTATCGGCATTTTCTATATCAGATATTTTGTCTCAACATGAATGGAAGTTGGCTCTTTAAAGAAACATCCCTTAAGTAGCAGTTAATGGCTAAAAAGCAGCATTTAACATGGCAGGAATTATTATTCTTTGAAAAACAGTTATAAATGTTTATCTCATCAGTACAAAATGATAATCACTTCTTAATTGCTTTGCCAGGCGAAGCTTCTGCTACTGAGCTGAAACTAAGCTATATAGAGCACAATCCTCACCATATCTTCTCAGAAGTAAGCCCCATTGTGTTTGATGGGTCATGCTCACAGGAAAGTGGTTTTAGGATTGCCACCTTAGTTTCATATTGATGAATTTGATTCTTATTGATTCCCTGTCTGCCTCTTTCCCATGATAAACAATTCCTTTTGTGTAATGCAAAAGTGGGTATCCATGGAAGATCCCAGAACCCAATGTTGAGGATGGCAAGGCTCAACCTATACTTAACAATTTAAACAATGTAAACCGTTTTGCTGATAGGTCTATGCTATAAGATGTGGTTTCAGCCTAATGCACTTTTTAAAGTTTTCAGCGTACAGATTGTTCAGAACACACGTTTTGATAAATTTATTTTTTGAAAACTTGCAACAGCAAATTGTGATAACCAACCCTCCCTCTCTTCCTTAATCGACAATCCACTTCCTACAAAAGGCTCATTTACAATGCGATGGTCCTTCCCCTTATATGGCAAAAGAAAAAAGTGTACTCAGTATCACAAAATTCAGAACAATATGATTCAACAACCTGTTCAACAATCTTTAACATATCAGAAGAAGAGCTCATTTCATAACTTAACATTGACAGGAAGCGGTTGGACTTCTTAAAAGTCTGTTTGATTGTAAAAGGATGCATGTATTTGGGTACATTCTTGTTTTGTTCCGCTTCAGTCAGAATAGAACAGTAAGATGCAAAGAGAAACACAACTTGTGGAGAACGTGTTTCGCATCAGTGACACTCACTATGCAGCTCCTTAATACAGGAATATCAAATAAACCAGCAACAGTTTAGGAGTACAGGTGAATTAACAGGGAATCCTAAGCAGCTTTGTTGTTCACTGGCCACCTGGTCCTCCATTTGGGACATGCTTAGAAACAATAGTGAATCATTACCCCTCAATCCTGTCAGTAAACTCCATTTTCTGTAACAAAGGGGTGAGGTTTTCTTTTGAAAACATGTTGGGATTGGATCATAGCCCAGCTGAAAAATAAGAGGACCAGATAAAATGTTGTCCCCCTCCTGCTCTAAGCTGTTTTTGAAAATCTAGACAATTCTTCTTAAAAACATTTTGGGAACCCAGTTTCTGAAATGAAGGGCAAGCCCTGCTGTTCCTGTTGAAATGAAATCTCCAGCCTCAATCCAGTCCCACGAGTTTCAAGCACTCATTTCAATCCCTCTTCCCCACAATCAATGGGACCTATGTATGCTTCACGTTCAAAGAAGTCAAAGCTTAATAAAAGTTCCCAGTTGGAAACTAAACCAGAAGTCTGGTGCTTTTTAAGCTATAATGGAGAAACTGAAGCAAATGCTTAACTTTTTAAAAATGAAAACAGACACTTTGTGTCTCCTGCTGTCTTAATAAAATGGTCTTTGAAACTATCTGCACATAACATGAAAACTTGGCTCCCCTCCTTTATTGTGGCAATAGGACAGAAAGACCATTTCCATTGACAGCTCATTTCCAACTGCATGACTTGTGCTATTGCCATTTTACAGTCAGGCATGGTGGGGGGTATAAAAACCCAACAGTAGTGGATGTCACACAACAAATTTCAGCTTTATAACAGGAAAAAAAACTTCACACTTACAGATTACACCAAGAAACATGCTAACATTTGAAAGACCTGAAGAGACAACTGTGAAAACCAAAACAGAGATTCCAACGAACTCTTTTGCCCCAACAAAAAGCATCTCTGCAATGAAACAGCAAGGTGAGGAATTCTCTTGCTCATGCGGTAATGATGAACTTGGTCCTTCAGGAAACAGGTGAAAAGTCTGCACATTTCTTTGCTGACTCTAACTTTTGGCTTGGTATACTTGAGGCACTGAACAGTATCCTTGATTCCCTTTCCACTTAGCTGTTGGCTTCCCCTTTGCTTTTTTTCCTTTGAGGGCTAAGTTCAAATGCTGGGAAGCGGGAGCTTCTGGGTTGTAGAACATCAGAGAGGAAATGGATGGCTCCTGCCATACCTGAAACAGAGACAGCAGAGTTGAAAACACACACAAAGAACACAAGCAATCTCTGATTCGTGATCAGATGCTTACATTGAACTGTAAGGAAAACCCTTAGAGCCTTCGTCCATACTAAGCACGAGAGGAAGAATAAAAATTGCTAGCTGTTTACAAATATTTATGTATCACTTTCCAGTATATAAATATTTCAACAAAGTATTCACAAAACAGTTTGTGGTAAAATAAATCCATCCCCAAAGGCTTCCTCTCTAATATTTGACAAAAGCGCCTTTTCTATACAGCTACTGCATGCAAACATAGTGCATACAATAGAAACTCCAATATTATTTAAGTTGTATCAGTATTCCACTTTTTTTAAGGCTGGTGTAGAAAAGGGTCGCTTGTTTTTTTTTCCCTACAAATAGCCCTTCAAGGCAACAGTGTCCGGACCAGGACAGTGGGCAACCGCAAGCCATCTAAATGGGGAGGGAGTGTCCTCCAGCTTAGAGTCCCCAATAGAAGTGCCTGGAGCTTGACATGTAACCATCAAGTCATGCCCTCAAGTCATTCAGTGGGACAGTTTCCTCCCTGTGGAACTTGCCAGGCTGCCAACTTTGATTGCATTTAAATGGACTGTGATGATTCACTTGTTCCACAGTGAGCGGTCTGAGAATTTTCTCTGGCTACTGCCTGATTTTATTTGTTTTGTATTTTATTGGGTTAATTACACTGATGAGGTGGCTTTATATTGTACCCGCATTGCTGGAGTAAAATTCACCCTATGTGCAATCCCCCCATGTGCATCGACCCCCCACCATGCACAGCAACCCCCCATGTGCAGCAACCATGGGTACCCATTCCAGGCAGGTGCAGGATTTGGGGCTGGATGTTGATCATTCTTCAATTTTAAGTATAGGACAGAAACACGTTGTACACATTTTCACCCCCTTCCAGTTGGAATTTCCAAAAACTGGTCCTTAGTGGGTGCCTCCATGACAGAAAAAACCCTTCCCCAAATTTCATGCTTCTAGGCCCAGAAGTTTTGGCTGGCCATTGATGAGTCAGTCAGTGAACCAGTCAGTGACTTTTCAGTCTATATACATAAAACTGAAAAGTCAGACTCATCAACGCACAACCCAAACAGCTGGGACTAGATTATCACAAATGAAGTGTTTGATAAGAACAGTCTAGCATCACCTGACACAGGACTTTACTGTGCTATGAAGGGGTACTCTCCATGCAGTAAACAGGGATTTGACACCACGTGGGAAACACAACCCAAGTGTTCGCACACTGCTACAGATTTACTTAAATAATTCTGCAATTCCAGATATTGACCATAGATGGTGAACAAGAGTCATTTATATACTCATTAAATAGCACATCAATACATTTTGAGTTTGCAGTTCAGCAGGGTTGGGAATTTGATCTGCATGACTCCAACTAGAGTAAAAATGCATTTTTCACTGACTTGGCAACTCATGAGTTGCATGTGTAAAAGACTCTGAAAAACACTTGAGTACTTAGCTACTCCTGCAGATTCAAGTCTGCTTGTGTTTGAGTGTGTTTGCTTAACAGTGTGTATGGCCTGAAACTTGGTGGGGCTGTAATTCAGACCAGGTGAGCAGAAGGGAATTCCAGCCATGAGGCAGGAGAGGGTTGTGATCCTCCCTCTTGCGCTAGCCCAGGGATGTCCAAACCTTCAACTTCAGAGCTCCTGGACAGTTAACAAGTGTGTAAACGAGAGAATTTTACCAAATGCACCTTTTCATTTCATAGATCACAAAGTGAAATTACCTCTTCTACATACTTGTTAAAGGTCCAGGAGCCCTGAAGTTAAAGGATTGGATACCCCGATCTATTCCCTACCACTCCCTCTTGCTCTCTTTACAGATGGACAGAGCCACAGGGAAGTGGTTAAAGAGAACCACACACAACCTGGCAGTAGCCTCACTGGGCCTTTGAAAGGGAGTGTGATCACTCATTTCATCCTTTAAAGTCACAAAGGGGTGACTGAAAATGTTGTTGCTTTTACAAGTCACTATAAGCATACAAACCTAATGTGAGGCGCAGGCTGCTTCTCAGCAACCTGACCACTTGAAAAAGTTTAGACTGAGATAACTAGGGAGCAGTTAACAACCCCTTCCTGTTAACCTTGACCAAGTTTTTTTATGTGTTCATGCTAATGAGAGATACTTCCCAAACATAGGGCGCAATCCAGAGTAACTACAGGGAGTTCTTGCTCCAACGTAAGAACAATTTACTCTGGTTTGCAATATGAATTACCCATAAGTTTTGACTAGGTGGTGCCATAACTACGTCGACGTAAATGTCTCTTCCATGCTCCCGTAGTTACTCTGGATTGTAGGGATAATAAGCCTGTATGTTTACCTGTGCCTTACCTGTGTAGGCAACGAACAAAGGCCAGCTTCACTCACATTTTGTTAACAGAGGATAATCAAAGACTCTGCTATATGTAGAATTCAGCTGTTATTTTTTTTAAAAAGCCTTACCTTCAAATAGTGAGTAGGGTCGGTCAGGAATTCGACACCCATGTGCACCATAATCTAAACACCACTCTGCAAACTGGGGGGGAGGAGAATGCAACACAATAAATAAATACATATATATATGAAATATATATGAATGCAGCAAAATAAATGAAATTATATGTGGAAAAGTAGTCTAAATAAATACATCTGATAGATACAAAGTGCTGTGAATTAAATGAACGAAATTGCTGTTCTTTTTCTAGATTATGATGTTGAGCTTCAGACATAAGAAAGCATGTGATTAGGTTTCAGGAAATTGGAAGCAAGGATTAACAATCCACTCTACAGTGATTAAAGTTTGCATATGAAGGCTGAACTGATTTGTATCTCTCATCAGAAATAGTGAAAGCAGACATAGGTAAGACCAAATGTTCTCAAAGCTTTAGGATCGGGACCCACATTTTAGAATAAAAATCTGCCAGAACCCACCAAAAGTGGTATCAAGCAGAAATTTTTTAACCATCCTAGGCTGTAATCCTACCCAGGCGTAAGTTCAATTTACTATATTGTTAAAAGCATTTATATAGAAGCCTGTTTAAAGTATGGATGGATCTGTTACATTTCTCCCAAATTCAGTCACCATGTTAGTTTAATATACTGAAAAGACTGGGGACTCATCTGAAATTGGTGCATGATCCACTTAGTGGGTCCCAACCCATAGTTCGAGAGACACTGGGCAAGATACTCTGAGCCTGAGGAACAATCATACCTTACTCTAGAGCAGGGGTGTCCAAACTTTTTGGCAGAAGGGCCACATCATCTCTCTGACACTTGTTGGGGACCAGAAAAATTATTTACATTTCAAATTTGAATATATGTACATAAATTTAAATATAAGTGTATTAGATACATTATAAGGCTTGTCTGCAGGCCAGATGGAAGGATCTTGCCATGGACCGCAACTGGCCCCAGGGTCAGGGTCAGGATTTGAGTCAGGAGCTGAGTTAGGAGTCAGTGATCATGCAAAATAACTCATGAGTCACAGGAACTCTTCTGAATTATAAGGCTCATTTTTTGAGCAAAAAACACATACTTAAGCCTTTCTCCTCCCCCCGTAGCTCCTGGAACCAACCTATCCTCCCACATCTGTGGCTGCTGTTCTTCTGAATGCCAGCTTCCAGATCACCAATCAGGTCTACTGGCACAACACAGGAGTAGCAAAGAAAAAAAAGCATGCATGCAAGATCTCACAAAGGGTAAAAAATAGGGACTCCAGTAATTTTGAGTCTGCAGTTGTTTATCAAGTCACCAACCCAGAATAGTGAGTTGAGACAGAGTCAGTGACACCTACATCTCAAGTCTTCAAAAATGGACAGTTGGCACCATTCAAGTGTCCATCTCTGATAGTATTTATTAATAAGAATTTTACTTTTAGTTACAAAGGGTGAAACACACAGACAAAAGGATGTACCAAGAGTGTGATAGCATCTGTATATTTAAAAAGAAAAAAGATACCTTGCAAGCTCGATAGAGGTACTTTTTATCCTGAGTTAGGTGATAGAGGGATAAAAAGGAGTAGCCATTTCCAGAGGTTCCATGGCAAATTCCATAACCTTTCCTCAATAGCCCCCGTTGCCAAATGACATCACTGCATTCCATAGCATCCTTCAAATATTTATCATCTTTGAAAACCTGTGGGATTAGCAAACATACACTTAACCACTACTAGCTCACAATAATACTTGCAAAACTCATGCCTCAGTTTGAGGTTCTCAGCTGGTGTCACACTGCGCCAACCTGAGAAGTTCTGCTTCTGCTACTTTAGGAGCAGTGGAAGACAATGACATGATCAGGATTTACTTTACCTTCAAACTAGCACCAGTCTCAAGGAAGGACTTCTAAGCCCATGCATGCTAAAGAAAACCTGATAGGAAACCAGTTCTAGTTCTTTATTGCATTTTTTAAAAAAACATACAGAGGTTTGGGTGCAGATGGCTTCCAACCAGTTCTGGCAGTGGTGTGATCTTGAGGCTCATGCTGCTTTTGCCTCTCCCCCCAGGACAGTCCAACCATGCAGCAAAATGGGGCAGGAGGAGGAAACAGCAGATGCAGGGTACTACCTCCATCATTTAACCCACCATGGATGGAGCCATCCCCAACTGATACATACCTTTGTATCAGTTTTGATTTCTTTGGACTGGCACATTTTTGATGTGTGTGATGCCCTGCACTGTAAGGGAGATGGTGGGCTGTGGAAGGCTGTGGCAGGGCACCTCCAGGGTTGGCCAGATTGTTTCTGAAACTTTTCACATCTTCAAACACAGCTTGCCACATATGATGAAGGGATTACTGATGTTTCAGGGGAAAAAACCGGAACGTCCATGTTCATTGGGTTTTGGCCAGTACCAATAATAATAATTTTTTTCCATTGATACACAGTTAAAGTTCAATGTTATCTCACAAGATCTTAAGATCTTTAACAGCAATTAAGAATCCTCTAGCCATGCATCCAATTTTTAGTGGTGGCCTACAAGATCTTCTCAGAAATCTAAACAATTAGCTTTCATTTTAAAAGGACACATGCTTTCATCCCTCATGCTACTGCCCCATAACTCTGGACAAAATAAGAACATACCTTATATGCTTGCATGAGCATGTGGATGACTCCTGCGGCACCGTGGCACCAATGCACTAGCCGGTCAGTTTCATTGCTTAAAGAGGATGGATAATTCCCGGATCGGAATTTTTTATGACGTATATAGTCAATGCTCGGCTTCACCAGCTCCATCAAAGTTTCCTGATCTACACCAGCTGCTGGCTAAAACCCAAATTAAAAAGAAAAAAATTGCTTTCTTAAAAGGTGGGGTCTACATGTTACTGAGAATGTTTGTTCTTACTTGGATTGTTCAAATTGACTTGGAGATTTTCTATTAATTATTAATTTACCTTGTTTAACAGTGTTATAGTGAAGGTGGGACAGCCTGATCTGTGATAATGGAAAGGAAATTTGGCTTCCATAATACATTTAGAGGATGGCTTTAAGTGGAAACCAACAAAAGATGTGTGGTTCACTTAGACAGCCTCTTTTCACACAATAAAACACAGAAGTGTACACAGAAGGTGTACATCTACCATCAGGGTTACCTGAGATTTCCTGCCCATCTAGAATTTGCACATTTCTTCATGGGTGAAATTCATGTATAGCCACTGTGCCTGTGATATCCAAGTAGGAAACCAAACACGCAAGTTCATATTGTAATCAAACAATACCTGCATTAGCATGTAGTAGATCCCAGACACACCATGGGCTGCACCAACATATTGCTTCCGATGCCACTGATACAATAACGGGCAACGGTCAGACTTTCGTTCCTCTCTGGAGAAGTTTTTACCCGACTCTATGATGCAATTTACCACCTAATACAGTGAAAAAGAGAAAAAATAGTTACTGGGCAAAGTCTGTGACATCACCCGGCTTATGTGACTCATTATTATTATTATTACTATTATTATCTTCCCTATAATTGCTGCACTATTCTGTTTTGTAAATGTGGTTATTAACAACAGTGAAATAAACTGTCAGAATGTTGTACAACTTAATTTGCAAGGCTGAGCATTTCTTCTCTGCAGTACAAATGAAATGCAGGAGTTCATGTGCAACCTTCCTGAAAATGTGCTAACTTCACCTAGGGCTGTCTTCTGTCCCTCTCACACTTCCTTTGCACATTTAGCTATGCTCCAACAATTTGTATAGCATGTTTTATTTTCTCAGCTGGGTGTTTTCCCTTTCTAGTTTGCACTCCTCACAAGTGAGCTGATACTGAACAAGGCAAGTTCATGAAAGGAAAGGAAAACAGAGCACAAAATCCCCAAAACATGGTTTTATTTACCTCTTTGATAATTGATTGTGGCACAACGTCTGGACCAATTTCTGTATTCAAATAGAGCAATGCATAGAGGTAACCAGCTCTTCCATAGAGCAGCTCATCAGGAAGGTCAGAGTCTGAGCTTACGACTATTTTCTGGAGTTGCAAAAGTCTGGATATAAGAGAATTGAGAAGAGGGTTGAAAGGTTCTTTTTCTACATCTCTCCTTTCTCTACATATCTCCAAGTACTCAGCTTTGTTTCACTAACTAAAGATGAGGTTTTTTTAGTGACAATAAAATAAAAATACACAGCACTGCCGTCTGCATGTCTGGAAAACATTGAAATCCATGAAAATATAAAACCATTTCCACTCACCTCTTTTTATAGGTTATGATCTGATCTTGGAATGTAACTAGTCACTGACCTGGTTAACACTAGCAAGTAAGAACTGCTTCTAGATGGGAACATTTTTTTCCTAGCTGGAAGGAAAGATTTGCCCCTCAGGTCAGTTTGTCACAAATGACTTAACGTAAGAGTTATACGTTGTTAAACAAATTTTTAAGTAGTAACATTTCAGAACTTGTTTGCAAATCTGATTCAATCCAAGGTACATTAAATTTTCTAAAATATTTTCTAAAAATCTATGTGACTTGTTGATTTGAGAAAATAGCATGTGAATCTTCTCTCCAAGGGAGCTTCTTAAGAATATGAAAAGGACAGTAATACAAACCTCCTTGAGGCAGTCACCATTTTCAGAAAAGATAACCAAGCAGCAGGATAACTTTCCTTAATGCTAAACAGTGTACCCTTCCTACAAGCTTAAAAGAGCCAGATCAGCCTCCAGTCTTGCCCACTTCCATGTAGCTCCCTTGTGCAAAAAGTCATTCCTTGCACAGACCAGCTGACACAGGTTATCCAATAGAATTTATTGTTATTAATAGGTTACTGCATTTTTATCCCATCTAACATTTGCCTAGGGCTGCACACACAGTTTTGTCTTGGTCACACAACTGTTGTATGATTGGGGTAAAGTGGTGAGAAAATCCAACCCAAGGTCATCCATAAAGGCTGCAATCTTGGGAGACACTTTCCTGGGTGTAAGACCCATTGAACATAATGAGGCTTTTGTGTAGCTATGGTTAGGATTGTACTCTAAATTCCACACCTCACTGAAGGATTGAATCTGGATTTTCCTGATCCTAGGTTGACACCATAACCACTTTGCCTAATGGCCCTGAATTAAAGCATCATATACAATAGTGCTCAGCTGGGTCAATTCTCACATTCGGTCCTAAACCATCAAAGGGACTGGTTATGTAAAATAGATTTGTGAACAAATCTACCAAGAGGCTGTCCCATCCCACCCGTCAATATAAAGTCCCTTGCATTTCAAAAGCAGTTTCTGATCCACTTCCTAGGAAGTGTTCAGGAAGGAGCTGTACATGTGGGAAAAACAAAACAAAAACAAGTTGTCTAGCTGAACTTGCAGGTCTGCTTCTGGACAGCTTTTTGGAGAGCAGCCACTAACTTTGGAAACAACCCAAATGAATCTAGTAGAATTTATTTCCAATTAAACATGCTTACGAGCCCAGCCTTAATCTTATCTTATTTTTTGCTTCCACTCCATAGTCTGGCCTCATCCAAATCTGCAAGCATCTCTCCAGTTCTCATTTAAAATGGAAATATTGATATCAGATGCTGGGCAGAGATTAATCTTGCAGGGATCCTGGATTAGGAAGAGATTGATTAAAATTCTAAATATAAACTGGACTGGAATGGCTGGAGGCAGAGCTGAGTCCTCGAAAGCTAATCTGCAATGCTGGGCACAGCCAAGGAGGCTGGCAGAAAGCTAACAGGTATGGCAAATGAGTGGAATGCAAATGGAAAATGCTTCGGGCTTTATAACTCTCCCAAGGACGTTCTTGCCAGCTCAAAAATGGGAGGAAAAAAATAGATGGGAAAGCAGCGTCATCATCATATCTTTGAAAGAAAAAAGCAGCAGCCCTTAATCAGCTGAGGGCACAATACTAACCAACTGAGGCCAGTGCAACTCATTTGTCTCCCCATAGAGGTGCAGTGAGCATGTCACAAGCCTGTGTGCTGGACTAATTCCCACAGGAGAGATGCAGTTTTGTGACACTCCCCAGGACAGCCTAACTGGGGGTGAGGATTATAGCCTCAGTCATATGCTGCAAGCTTTCCTATCTCTACTATTGACAGCCCTGAAGTTTCTCTGTCTCTATTGACAGCCTCTACTAGCGCTAGGCAACTAAATGAGTGACTGTTGTCTGAGACCCCCAGGTGGTGCTCCATTCTTCAAGCCCACAGGAGGAGGCCTCAGACAGGCCTTCCCAGTCAGGACCCAGGCAGATTGGGCATACACTGGCCAGCTCCGGGGCCTGTCACCTCGTGCTGGAGTGATCTCACACTGCTGTAGAAGAGGTATTGCCTTGCTCAGTTGGTGGATGGCCAGAGCTGGCCCCCACCCTTGCTTCCCAATGGCCAAGGCAGTGGAGTGCTGGCTGTATGGGGGTTGTGGCTGCCTCCCACCCTGCGTTGGGCTGTCTAAAGGTGGGCAAGGCCCCTTGGACATGGCAGAAGCTGCTGGGTGCCTGCCCCCTTGGCTCAAATCAGCCAATGGGTGCTCTCTGCCTCCTTGAGCATCCACCCTGCCTTTTTGGAGCTTTAGCTCAGGGTCTTGGATGTCCCTGAAGATGCCAGGAGGTGAGTGAGCCCCACAGAAAGGGCAGTCCCTGACAAATGTTATTGTAGCAAAGCACTGTGCTTTGCAAGTGTTTGTGTTGCCCTTGGGCCTTTTAGGCATTTGTGAGCCAAACAGACTGTGGTAATGCCAGTTTTTATTGAAATGCCAGAGTGGTGCTATCAGTAAAATCATCTTTTTAATTTTCTTAGTATTAAACTTTCTTTTCTATGCTGAACAACCAAGTCCTGATACATCAGTGTCACTGTTCATATGTGGTCTGAAAAAGTGAATGAAAGCTGTACGGGCCAAATTATAAATATGCATGTAGGACTTCAAATCATGGTAGTGCCTTCTCCAGACTTTCCAAGGTGGTAATCACAGAACATTCCCCACAGTTGATAACAAACAAAGGATTGGTTCCCAAATAATATCACACACCTTGACACACATTCCTTGGATTCCCCCTCATTTTTCAGCTTGTGGTACACCACTGCTCCTACTGCCAAGGGTCCAGCATCACCACAGAGGAACGAAACTCTTCGTCCATTCAGATTGCGTAGTATTCTTTTCACATAGTCAAGGGAGCGATGCAGATGACTTGGCTCCATCGTCACTCGGTACAGCTGAAGGTATAAGAGGGCTATCCCTGGATTTGCCACACACGAGGAAGAGAAAGAAAATATCTTATTCTTATGTTTACATGCCCAAACATTAAATAATCTTAGCAGACACATGACACAACCCTAGATGTGTACGTTCAGAAGTGATTTCAGTGGGGCTTGCTCACGGGTAAGGATATATAGAACTGCACGTTTATTCATTTTTTGCCAGTTCTCTCCCCATATATTTTCTTTTTTAAAAAAAAAATCTTAGAGAAATAAATTCTTAAGAAGCAAAATAGTGGATTTGTATCAACCACTTGTGGGTCAAAATTGACTGGATCAAAACAGAATTGCTTTGCTTAAGATTTCAGGCTTGTTGCCAACTGGCCCTGCCCATGGAAGCCATGCATCTACAAGCACATGAAATAGTACCACATGGAAACAGTTCTCAACCAATGGTGTGTGGGAGGGATGTGTGCTTTTGATAATGAACAACAGCCGGTACAATTATGGAAGAACAGAGAAGGTGGTTACAAGTAACTTTGGTTTGCCTGTTGATGTTCTGTGACACTATAGAACAGTAAACATTTGCTGCACATCTCAACTCCCTCAAAATTATCAGCCTTGGATAAGTAAATCCATAATGTGTAGGGAATGCAATCAGCTCTCATCATCTGTGGGTTTGCAAAGATTTGTGATCCGAGGATTTGACTCAATGTGGACTGAAATCCTACATCAAGTCCAGGAGGTCTTCAGAGACGTATGAAGGCCACACATGGCTTCCCTTAACCTCAGGTCTACCAGACTTTCTGAAGGCACTTCAAATTTTTCAGCCAGTCCTCTGCTTATATTCCATTAGCCAAAGAAATCTGGATCTACGGAGAATCTGGGAACAGATCCTCAAAGGATACCAAGAGCTCACTGTATCGTTATTAGCAAAGTATTAAGAATAGTTCTCTAGTGCTTTTTTAACTGCATGGGTTGTCCAAACTCTTTTGAAAGGAGTTTTTTTACTTCATCTAAACTATCCTTTAAATACATGAAATGCCTGTATTCCTACAGGCTAGCCTGTGTTCCTACTATGGTCAGCTGATATTTCTCTTCTTGCTCTATATGTACCATAGACATCTTACACTAGATATTTTAAACCCTTTTCATCTCACAGCACATTTACAGGGCTTTAAAACTGACATCCGTGGCAGTAAGGTAGATGAAGTAAAACACATTTTTTGAATTTTGCACTTTTCAGTACAACATCTTACCAGATCACTTACCAAAACTTTATTTACTTCCCCCTATTCTGCTTAGAGATGTCTCAGAAGAAATTGTTCTCCATTTTGCTATATTTTACCTCCCCGAGTTACTGATATCTAAATTATGGACAGCTTCATTTGCATTTTCCTTTACTGGATCTTTCATGCAGGCTCAATAGAGCCAGCCAGGCAAAGGCAGGAAGTTTTAAGCGACGTAGGTTTCAACTTCTGTACAGACCTCTGGAACAGAACCAGTATGTATATAAGGGATATAACTTACTGTGTAATGAAAAAGTTATGTAGTGCAGAAAAATAGCATACTCGCTGAAGTACTTTTCTTGCTAAAATACATATATGATATATGGAAATGTTTGGTATTCTGATTAGACAAGGAGGGTGGATAGGAAAGCATGCTGTACGGAGTTGTGGGTTCAAATCCTCACACAGCTACAAAGAGAAAGCTTTCTAAGTCTTCGCTATATTACACAGCTGAGGCAACTACACAGTGAATATCTCCCAAATCTGTCACCAGGAGCAACTTGAAGTAAGAGCAAGATATAAAAGTGCTGAATCTATATGTCTGTTTAATATATGAATCTATATGTCTGAATCTATATGTCTGTTTCACGCACACAATCTTTCAATTTGGTCAGTCTTATCTGAATATTCCTGTATAAATCTCAGGAAGGCCACAGCTATCATCCGTCTACCCTGTTCTAAGCACAAAACCAATTCCTCTTATTGTACTGAAGTGAATTAGTAATGAAATCCATCAGCCAGGGCATCACAATTCTGCTGTGTTCCACTTCTGAAGAAACGGCAAGTGAGATGAGGCTATTTCTTTTTAATTGGCTGCCACTAGGCTGCTTCCATTTTTAGATTTCTGAAATGAGCCAACAGCAACTGCCATCGTTTTAACACTTTTCCACCTACAGCACCATCTGCTGAGAGCGCTCCAAACCCTTCCAAGCGCCATTACGGAAGAACAAGAGAAAAAATACTGATCTATGGGAACTGACCACGGATCAATCTTGTCCTAATTTAACTCCTTGTAGGGCCAAATCGTACGTTAGACTCCTAATATATGGGATCCAAACCCCTGATTAGGCCGGCACAGGTCCCATGCTGTCATGGGATGTCACAAAAGTGCCATAAGGAACTTCTGTGCCACTCCTGGGTGGGTTAGGCCAGTGCACAGACATGTGCCAGCCTCCCCACACCACAACGGAAATGGGGAAATGTGTGAACTGGACTTCGGCTGCAATCCTAAATACACTTTCCTGGGAGTAAGAGCCTTTGAACACAATACAGCTTACTTTTGAGTAGACGTGGTTAGGATTGTGCTCTAAATTGGTTAGGACTGCACACGCAATGTGTGCATTGGCCCTTAGCGTAGCTCACTATCAGAGGAAGCAATCTCATCTTCCAACAATAATCAATAGCTCAAAAGATTTACAAGGCTGGAATGGAACCACAAAAGAGGTAAGATGCACAAAGCCTTCTACTCAGCCATAGAAGTTTTGGCCCATCACAGGTACTTCCCCAGGAGTATACTTTGGCAAGATGGGACAACACATACAATCAACGCAACATGTGTTTGACTTTTAAGAACAAAGCTAGAAGGAACAAAGAAAATCATGTAATCTAACCATTTAGACTGAGTCTTGTTTAACATTTGAATTACCTTGGTCTACATTAAGAAGACAAATGAGGATGAAGAAAGTTACCATGTGAGAGGTACCAAGGAATAGGCACACTAATATTGCCACAAAGAGTTCCTCCAGTCATTAGAAAATCAAACTGAATTAGGACCATGGAACCAAAGTTTTAACCCTCTCTCCCTCAATCAAGATTCTGCCTCTCAACGCATCCCTCAAGTGTTGCTTTTTGACCAGAGAGAAAGAAACTGATGATACAAACCGAAACCAATGATACCAATGGCATCACTGATCAATGATACCAATGGCATCAGATGCCACTGATAATGATGGTTCCCTCTCTGGTTAATATCAGCCAAAAACCTTTCTAGCCTTTGCTTCAAATCCTACTCCATATCACGCTTTCTAACAAAGAAAAACAAAACCAAGCACACAACATATGTACTACATGCTTAAAGTAAAGCATACTTTAGCTTTACTCAGCCCACCCCTCTAGCTTCTCAAGTTTCAGCAGACTTTCCTCTTCATATGTTATGTCTACAGCCAGATGTGCTAGGCATTTGCTTCTCTTTCTTTTTTTAAATTTTTAAATAGAAACAGATTTTCTCAGGAAGCTGCATTACCATAACATTTTTCTGCATTTCTACCACATCACGACACACATACAGCCTGGTCAATTAAAGTAACAAATTAGTTTCAAAAATTCAGGTGGTTCAATTCATAAATCAATTGATCCAGCAATTGATCCATTCATGAAAATACCAGGAAGGGTAGATGGTTTTCTGGACTCACTAAGGGCACAATCCGGAGTAAGGGCAGTGAGGAGAGCCCTAGCTGGGCTGCCCCAACTATTCTGTAACCAGAGCAGAAAGTTATGCTGGATCCACAAGTCCCACAGCTATAAGTATTCACATACTAGGCCAGCGTTTCTCAAAATTTGTTCTCTGCCATACGACTTTGCATGGACCACCTGTTGGAAGTACCACCAGAAATAATTGGTGATGACCACCAGTTACTTGCATTTGGCTTTCCAATATAGAACACAGCAAACCCTGGTAAGTGATTCATGGTGATGGCTTTTTCAAGAATCTCTCCACTGGACTGCTTGTCTTGTTTGTCGCTGGTCTCCCTGCCAGACTGTAAGGGGTCCCACATGTACCAACTGATACCACCTCAAGTATCACTTGTTTTAAGAGTACTGTTGGTTGAAAAATATAGCTAGGACAGATTATACCCACAAATGGTAAAAAAATTATGGGTGATGGTGAAGGACACACATTTTTTCCCCTGAATGATAAAATATTCCAAGTCAGAATAAATCTAGCTCTGAACTGTTTAAAACTAATTCTCTAGGATTTCAGATTGGTATGCCCCAGTTCTACCTGGAGATGCCAGGGATTTAGCCCAGGATTTTGTGCCTGCAATGAGCATGTTCTACCAGTAAACCAACGGCTCACTCCTCTTAAACCTAGCAGTATAGTTTGTATAATGGTCAAGGAAAATCTGGCTGATCATTAATTGCCTTTATAGGGAAAATTTTCTCCTAAAGGAGATTTCAGGCAAGAGAGGGATGCATGTCTTCCCCATGGTATTTATTGTAGCTCTTTGGGCAAGGCTTTATGGAAAAGCCACAAATTGTGAATAAATTGAATATCAATGAAAATCAGGCTTAAACTCAGGTTCTAGCACTTAACTCCTTCACATTTACATCTACTCCAAGGTAAACACATCAGCTTTCAAGTAACTATTTCTAGTAGATTGGATTTCTCACCTGTCCAGCCAGTATATGTAGAGCAGTCATGAGGATCTGCTGTCTTTAGCCCTTCTTCCATTTGCTGCAACAGATCCTTAATTTTAGTTGTGATCCTTCTATCAAAATAAGAGCAGATCTAAAAGGAAAACACAGTGTATTAAAAAGTAAACGAAAAAACACAAGCACAAAGCAGATCTAAGAATTAGAGCCCAATCCTATCCCTGTTTACTCAGAAGTAAGTCCCATTATAGTTGATGGAACATACTCCCAGGAAAATGTGGCTAGGATTGCAGCCTAATTTTCTCATAGCTGAAAATTTCAGCAATGAAATTTTCACTTTCTACAGCTCAGTTTCATGTTCTATAGGGTTCCATGCATTTATTATTTTATAGGTTTTTAATCCATAATCTCTCTATATAAAACTCAAACGTCACTGACTGACTGACTGACTGACTGACTGACTGATCAACAGCCAGCCAAAACCGCTAGGTCTAGAAGTGTGAAATTTGGGGAGGGTGATTAGTTCCGTGATTGAACTAAGAACCGGTTTTCAGAAATTCCAACTGGAAGGGGGTGAAATGGGGCACAATGCATTTTCCTGCCTATACTGTGCATTGAAGAATCGGTGACTGAGGGATGCTCTGCCCCAACCCCCGGACCTAGAAGCATGAAATTTGGGGAGGGTGTTCCTTCTGTGACATCAACACCCACCAAGAACTGATTTTGAGAAATTTAACCCTTAAGGGACTGAAAAGGGGTACAACATGTTTAAGGCTACAATCCAGAGTAACTATGGGAGCACATAAGAGACATTACGTGCACCCGTAGTTACTGCACCACCTAGTGAAAACCTATGGGAAATTCATATTGCAATCCAGAGTAACTTGTTCTTACTCTGGAGCAACGACTCCCCATAGTTACTCTGGATTGTGCCCTATGTACTACACTTAACCTGGAAGACTGACTGATCAACATCCAGCTGATGCACTGGGAAAGAGGGTGCACAGGGAGTGATGGTGTGCATGGGGAAATGGTGCGCATGTGGGGACAATGCACATGCGGAGAGATAGCCTACGGGGTAATTTTGCTCCCGCAATGCGGGTACATTTTTGCTAGTTTTCAATAAAAGGAGATATTTCACTCTGGCTTTTTATTGCATTATGTGGTAAAACACACATCCAATTGTACATAGCATGATGGGGTTATTCCTAACCATTGCAACTGTAGTGCCTCACCCCCAGTGAAGTCACCTGGTGTGGGCCACATTCCTCCAAGGCCTCTTGATACCACTCCACTTGTGTACACTACACTGAGCTCTCTAGTGCAAGGGTGAGATAGAAATGTGATCCAGAAATAAATACTGGAAACAAGTCACTGACATGTTTACTGACATGTTGCGTAAACCAATGAAGACTTCCTGCCACGAAGCTGGTAATTAATTTGCATATCTTCTGTGGTCATTATATGAATTTATTGTCACCAGCCAATGACAGCGCGAATAAGAGGGTTAAAACACATTATGCAATACTGAAAGATAACCATTAGTATGTGTATAACAAACACAAGGCATGAGCAATTCCCGAGTGGTCACCAAGCAACCAATGCCACTACATCATCCAAAGATGTTCTAATTAACTATTCCCATTAACCAGCAATCCTTGCCATTAAGTATCATTAGGCTTCAATTGGCTCCCAGGGAATTGAGAGAGCTTAAAATAAAACTTAATTACATGGAGCGTGCAGTGGTATCCACAAATATGTCAGGGTACATGCAAACATCCCATTAACATTTTAATATTAATGGTTCAGGTCTACAAAGCTCTTTCCATTCCCTGGTTTGAAAAAATAATGATCAAGCTTTGAAAGGCAATTCTTGATGAGGCTCTGCAGACACCTGTCAAAACAGTGGTACTAAACTTAATGCTGTCAAAACATGATTTGGTGGGCTGATAACTTCACAGACGTTGAACTTGTTCATGAGTGATCTTGAGTGGGTTGTAAATAGTAAGCTGGACAAGTTTGAAGATGAACTCAGTTATTCTAAGGGGTATTAACCAAAGCATTGTGAAGTGCTCTAAGAGGTGCCCTCCAAATTGGCAACCAAATGGCAAATATAGTTTAAGTATTACCTGGTGAACAGCAGTTGTGAAGAAGGCAAATTCCACTGTATGGGCTGTTAGGGAAAAGTGTCAGTGTTTGCATTATTATGAATTGGTTGTCCAAATGTGAGTGGGAATTATGGTTGCTAACCTTCCAGGTTGAACCTGAAGCCTCCAGGAAGCAGCACCAATTTTTAGATGACAAATTAATGCAATCCTGGAGATGATATTTATTTATGGGATTTATACATCACCTTTCCTATGCCCAAAACGACTATCAAATCTTTTACATCCCTGTAAGGTAGGTGAGGCTGGGTGTGAGTGACTAGACCAAGGTTACCCAGGAAGCTTCCTGGTTGAGGGAGGATATGAACCTGAATTTCATAGGTATCTGCCCACCTACCTAACTACTATACCATATTTCCAACTGTATGTTCTGTTGGAGGGGAATGGAATCCCCAAGGATAGTTTTGGTGCAACTTTGCAACTCTAAGAATATCAGAACAAAATATTGATAAGACACAAGCAACACATGTTAAATCTGATGTTCTCTGATCTTAAATAGCATATTACACTACAATCGCAAAAGCCATGTGCTATGGATGATCTAATCAGTTACTAAACAAAGAAAACCAGTTTTTAGGATTGTGATAATAATCTTTTTATGAACCAAAAGACCATTCAGTTTACAGTATCTGAGCTGGCAAAAAAGTGGCTTTGGAGAGGCCAGTGGAACAGCCCATCAGCCCTTTTTGGCTTCAGTGGCAGGGAAAAGGGTCTGAAGAATGGATGAACAAAACAAACTAGTTCTGGAGAAGCATCACAGCAAAGCTGCCATGAAAAAATGGAAAAACGTTTCCTCTAATCTTCGAATGGGGACAATGTGTTTTTTGACTGGCCTCCATCTACAGCAGCATCTGTTGCTAATGTGCTTCACATTAACATTTGTACACAAGATTTTACATCCAGAAAAAAAAATCAGGAAACTGGCTAGATCTCCTTCAAAGCACACATGTAAACTGATTTTTCCATCTGGCATCTGAGCAAAGAAGATATACCAGTTTACATTATGCATTTCCCAAGGCAAATATTTTAATGCTCTTAGAACATGATGTCCACCATGTTTAAAGTATTCTACAATCCAAGTTCCAATGCTATACAGGTGTCCCTCATTTCCACTAGGGTTCCATTCCAGAACCTCCTGTGGATTAAAAAAAATCACTGTATAAAGAAAACAATGGAAAAATAGGTGTAAAGACCCATTTCCAGGTTTCTTGCTTCAATATTGCGCGTAATCGAAAATGGTAGAGCCCCAATATTTGCAGGGGTTTGATTTTGGAACTGAAAAATGGAATGATTGCTTGCATGACTATCTACAACTGTACAAAGCAGTATTTTAAAAGTGTGATTTGCAATGGCCATTTGTGTTCAGTCAAATCAGTATCTTAAGAAATCTGTGTCAAATAAAGTTGGGTAGTTTCCTTCCGTTGAGGAGGGTGAAATTTTCAGGATGGATTCAGATTAGGAGACCTGATTTTAGAATAGAGGAGATCTCTATTCAGTTCTGAAGCTCACTTTACATTTAACGTTCAGTACTTTTCAGTATAATTGGAAGGATAAACTGGGAGGGGAGGAAAGGATACCACCATATACATTACCCTGCACTCCTTAGAGGAGTTGTATAATACTCTAATCCAGGAGTCTCCAAAATTTTTGGCCAAATTTTTTTTAATCCTCTGGACAGGCATCACTAAACCATCACTAAACCAGTTTTTGTCTCAGCATAGAGCAGCACCCAATTCTCTCTTTTAATTATTAGGTTCCCTCCTGCTGAAATAACTTTTATTTTCAAAGCTGCAGCAGTAGGATGGGAGATAATTCTTCCATTTGCTCCAGAATCCCCTCTCTCTATCCAACCCCCATTGCTTGTTTTGCCCTCTCTTTGAGTTTTGCCATATTCACTTTGTTCCTGCCTCCCATCTCCTGCTTTGAAAAGAATCTGTGTGTTTCAGGTTGGGTTTGGAACTGGACTGCACCAAGGTGTAGTAGGAAAGTTTGATTCAAGGCTCTGGACTGAACAAGACCAGATCTTGCTGACAACCACAATAAAGCAAACTTGTTCACTAAAAATAAAATAAAACTTGTTCCAAATAAAATAAAACTTGTTCCAAATAAGTTCAACACAAGCACATAGGACTTCAAAGGAGAAAACTTCTAAAGCAGGAGCTGAGAATGCTGAAAGTGAAAGTCATGCGGGTCACCAGAACTAGAGGATATCCACTAAAATTTAGTGTCAGGAGAGTAAGGAAAGACAAAAAATATTTATTTACCCAATCTGTAATTAGTCCATGGAACTCCTTGCTGCAGGATATGGTGATGGTGTCTGGCCTAGATGGCAGAATCAGGAGACTAGGCTAAAACCCTTCTAATTAGCTATTTATGATTGTATTTTTCTCCTTTTTATAATAGATTAAATAATACAGCATCCCCTGCTTATTTGATGGAGCTGTGATGAAAAGTGAAAATGGTTGAAAAGTGGAACATGGTCTTTTTGGGGGGTTTGTTTGTTTACAAATGTTGCTTCTGCTGCTTTTTAGCAAGTAAACTGCCAAAGCCCTTTCTATTTTGCAAATTCCTGCAGTCACACAAAGATTTCTGCAAATGGATTCTCATAATTCCCATTCTGGAAGATCAAGGAGCTAAAGGGACCATATTTTCTTTCTTTCTCTCTCTCACACACAACAACAACAACACCAACAGTCAGAATCACCAGTTTATAGGCAAATCAACATGGGGAAAAAGACAATTTTAGCTTTTGGAACAGCAGAGAGGTTGAAAAGAGCAGTGAATGAATGACTTTTGTGTATAACTGAAAGGCGTTGAAAGAATGAATCCTCAGAAAACGAACCATCAGAAAATGGAGTAAGCCCACTAAACAAAATGGAACTTACTTCTTCTGAGTAAACACAAATAGGATTGTGCTGTTAGGCTGCAATGACTAAGGATGAAGCCCCCTATGGCCTCCATTTCTGCACATAAAGACAGAATGTGTATTAAGTATAAAGACAAGAAAACTCCACTTTGGCTACTGTGCAATAAATAACATACCAAAGTGCAGCCTCTTGGATGGCCCTCATCTTACAAAGAAAGTCTTTGCAACTTTGAGTGTGTAGAAAGGCCTGGAGGCAACAGAACAGACCTGAGTCTATGGGATATAATTTTTTTAAAAAGACAAACAAAAAAGTTACAGGAACTATATATTGGCCGTAGTTTGAAAAGCCCCATGCTTGAAAAGCGAGAGAAGCCCCATGTTGAGGAAAGGAGGATGTTTTGGTGGGAAAAGGTGCAAGAGCAAAGAATGAGGAGGAGGAACCTTTTCCCGCCTTTTCCTTTTGGCGGGAAAAGGTTCAAGAGCAAAAAATGAGAATAACATTTTGATGGGAAAAAGAGGTTGTAACCATGCTCAGCACCTTTTGCAGGAAAAAAAAGTCTCTTTTGGATCTTAAATCTATAATTTCCCAGACTCACAGTGTCTACAAATCACAATAGATAAACATTTGTAGTTTTCACACAAAATATGCAAATTTTCCCCCAAGATATTCTGGGGTCCTTCCTTTGGCTCCCAGGTCATTTTGTGGATCCTGAACTGGGATATAATTTAAACCCTCCCTCCCCCGCTACACCCCCTCTCATAGGCTCTGGCTGCGTTAAAGCCCAATCTATGTTTACTCACATATTAAGTCCCATGATAGTCAATGGGCCTTACTCCCAGGAAAGTTTAGCTGGGACTGCAGCCTCAGAGCCTCATCCTGTGCAGGTCTACTCAGAAGCAGGTCCCATGATAGTCAATGGGCCTTACTCCCAGGAAAGTGTAGCTAGGACTGCAGCCTCAGAGCCTCATTCTGTGCAGGTCTACTCAGAAGCAGGTCCATGATAGTCAATGGGGCTTACTCCCAGGAAAGTGTGGCTAGGACTGTAGCCTCAGAGCTCCCTCCTAGGCCTGTCCACTCAGAAGTAAGTCCCATGACAGTCAATGGGCCTTACTCCCTGGAAAGTGTGGATGGGACTGCGGCCTTAGTGCCCTCTGCTAGGCCTGTCTACTCAGTCAGAGGCAGGGTGGAGGAGAAAGCAAGGCGCCTGGAGGGGGAGGGGCCGGGAAGGCTCCATGGAATGTTCAGACAGAGCGTGGAACGTTCACCCCGCACATCGAACGTTCGGACCTGGCGTTCTAGAACGTTGGGGGTGGCAACGTTCTGATGGGCTTTGCAGGCTGCCGGCTTCCCAAGTGTGTGTGTGGCTCACCTTCCCGTCGCTCTCGAAGGGGAGGGCAACATCTCTGTCTGGGGAAGAAGGGGAGTCTTGGGGGGCGGCGGCGGCGCTGCTGCTGCTGGAGGAAGCCCCGGCTGCATGGTGGTAGTCCGGGTAAGGGTTGTTGAAAGAGCGCTCCTCCATCTCCGCCTCTCCTCCCAGGTGCACCTTCAGTCTCTTGGACAAGCCCTCCCCCATTTCCGCCTCCTGCCCTCCCACTGCTGCTGGGCGATCGGCTCCCCTCTCTCGGGAAGGAGGAGAACAGCAGCACCGCCACCACTAGCAGCAGTACTGCACAGACAGCAGCTGTTGCACCGCTGGGGAGCAAGGGTGGTTCAGCAGGTGGCTGCTACCTGCTTCGTCGTGGGGGGCAGGATTGGATTGGGGGGCATCACCCTGCCTTGGCACATCTGGAAGGTTGTGTGACCGTCGATGCTGCTGCTGCTGCTGTTGTTGTTGCTGCTGCTTCAATTCCTATGGTGCAATCACTTAGTCCTCATCCCCTCTCCAAGAAATTGGGGGGCAGAGGATCACTCACCCTGCCAGCGATGGGGTGCACGATGCAGCAAAAGAAATTCTAGGCAGAAAAACTCCCCAGCGCAGCCCCCCAGCCCTCTTCCCCGTCGCTCATCTTGCTGCCCCCCTGGAGAGATCAGGCCACTGCTGCTGCTGCTGCTGCTGCTGTCATCCCTTCCTTAGGCTGCCTTTCTCCTCCTGCTGCTGCCTCTCCGCAATCCAGAGATCCAGTCTCCAAAGTCATCTTAGACCAGAAGCAGCAGGATCATCAGGGGGAAAGAGAAGCCAAAGATGAAGCAGTAGACCAGCAGTTCCTTGGGTAGGGACATCCGATCCCCCTTGGGTGGCTGGAGCCACCTGGAAAATAATGGGGATGGGGGGCAAGCAGCAAGTCGATGCAGAAGCCCCCAAGCCAGGCTGCACCTTCCTTGCAATCAGTATTCCTCTTCTTTGGGCGATTCCTCCTCTTTAGCTCTCACGCATGGTCCATTTGCCCCACCGATGGATGATGCACCTTCCACTGGTTCAGCCAAAAGATGCAGCCAAGAACTCCCCAGGCAGGCAGAGAAGGCAGGCTGGTTGTGGCTGGGTGTCTGAAGAGCAGCTGATTGATCACTGGCCCTCTCCCTCCCTACTCTGGTCTGCAATGCTCCTCTGGCAGCTTCTCCTTTTCCTTCTGGTGGCTGTGGAATAAAATTGGTGGATCTGCCTTTGCAGTGCCAGCGAATGAACACAAACAGTCTTGAGTGACACAAGGCTCAGGAGGGAGGGCCGCAGTCAGTTGGCTTGGCTCGCTTCATCGCATGCACAAGCCACTCACACACGCCTGTGGCGCCTGCACTGCCTTGTGCTGTGGCAAAACCACCAGGACTGTACACTCCAATATCCGTCCACCTAAGCATAATAAAGCCGTTTCCAATCCTTGCTGCATTCAGTAGAATCACACCTTTCAAAAGAAAAATACCAGGATAAGATGTTTATTTTCCTCCTGTTTCAAATTCGGCTTCTGCGCCTAGAGAGAAAACACTGTGTAAATTCTAATGTTTTAAAATTGCCACTTGTAAAAAAAAAC
This sequence comes from Cryptoblepharus egeriae, assembly GCA_030015325.1. Taxonomy (NCBI): domain Eukaryota; kingdom Metazoa; phylum Chordata; class Lepidosauria; order Squamata; family Scincidae; genus Cryptoblepharus; species Cryptoblepharus egeriae. The sequence goes on from JAREYC010000004.1 coordinate 53,050,792, forward strand.
AATTTATAATAAGTACACAAAAAACAACACAAAGCAATTTATAATAAGTATACTTCACAATGTGAAATGTGTCCGAAACAGGCAAGTTGTTGCTTGATGATTTCAGACTAAGAGCACAATCCTAACCATGTCTACTCAAAAGTAAGCCCCATTGTGTTCAATGGGTCTTACTCTCAGGAAAGTGTCTTTAGAATTGCAGCCTAGGATTGCCATAATTCTCTTCCACAAAACCAGGACAGGACCCCCTGTTGAACTTGTCAGAATGTGAACACAATCCCACCCCTCAAAACCAGGACTGTCCCGGTTTTCCAGGGCACATGGCAAGCCCATTTTGAAAACATCATTAGGAGGGAATGCTAGAGAAGGACATCATGGTTGGAAGAACAGACAGAATGAGAAGAAGAGGAAGACCAGCAATCCAATGGCTCAAAACAATTACAATAATAATGAAGAAGACTCTAGCTCAACTCTCCAGACTTGCTCATGATAGATCTTCCTACAGATTGTATGCATAGTATATCCATCAATTTGCAATGGCTCAGGACGGAGCTAAAGGCCTCTAGTAGTAGTAATATAGTCTGTAATCACTTTGGCCTATGACTTCCTGGCACCTATAGTTGTGTGCCAAATATTGCTCTCCCTGTACCTGGTGGTGTGCCAGCATCCGATCATTTCACTCCCAGAATTTGAAGGAAGATGGGGAAAAGAAGAAAAGGACGTATGGAGGAGAAATGAATGAGGGGGTTAGAGTGGCTCTAGTCCACCAACCTCTTCTACACTTCCTTTTCCACAGTGTCCCTTCTTTTTTCCTTTTCAGGAAAAAGGATAAGGAATAGTGGTGGTTGGTGGGCTGTCAGCTTCAAAAATGGGCAGACCTGAACTCTGCAGTCATCCAGCTGGTAACACTTATAGCAAATGGTCATCATGATAATCCATCTTTATGCAGATTTATGCAGATCTTTATGCAGATTTGCCTGCGTACAATGAGTGCAACAAATCTATAGAGCAACTTATTTTGCTTTAACTTCCCTAAGGCATGGAATGCAAAATCCAGACAATTTTTATCACAGAATGACCGAAAAACACTAATGATTATAAAGAAGGGTTGTTCTATCAAGAAGCCTTTTTGAGGTCTGGGAACCTTATTAACTTATAAAAAAATTATTTCTTGCACTTCTTTTGGAAGAAGGAGCTGCAGCATCAATCTTTGGGATGACCTTGACTTAATGAACGCATGCAGATAGGTAAAGATAAGCCTGACTGATGCTTTATGAGCTTTACAGCACAATCCTAACCATGCCTACTCAACTGTCAGTCCCATTGTGTTCAATGAATCTTACTCCCAGGAAAGTAATTAGGATTGCAGCCTCAGTCTATTCCACAAGTCAGCTCCCTATCAGTCACATATTTCCAGTTCTCTGCCATCTCAATCATAATGCTTTTCAAGTTCACCTCACTAGAAACAGCATTCATGTTATCGTCATCAGATGCAGTCCTCAGTTCTTCCATCTTTATATTTTGAAAACCATGATTCTAGCAAACACTGTTGCAGTGAGGTATTGCTTTAGACACCCAATTTGGTAGGTCCATTTTTAAATCCTAGACCATTCAATATTGATTGAAAGGCCTATCCATCTAGGCCAAGCCTAAAAGAATAAAATTATTTATATCTTTCTCAGTAGCAAATGCATACACACTGGCTCCCAATAAGGTTAGAAGACAAGGTTATTTTGTTGTGGTAGTTGCAATAAAGCAGGTAATTTTTATAAAAATGCATATCAAAACACTACAGTAGTTCTGACTATGCATTTGTTGTGAATCTACAGCTGTCTTTGCGCTCCTCTTTGTTTCTGGCCAACCCAGAAGCCTTCATCTCAATGAATCCGATTTAATCTGATGCACATTGGGGGTTGATGCGCAAGGGCGATGTTGCGCATGGGGGGATGTTGCACTTTGGGGGTTGATGCGCATCGGGGTGTTGATTCATGGGGAAGGTAATTGGAGACCAGTTCCAAGTGTCAGTAGGACTCGTACAAGAAGAATTCCTTCTTCCTCCTGCCCCTGGGGCAGGATGTTCCAAATTCTAGGCACGATTTCAGAAATAGTGATATAGTGCCCTTTTGTGTACCCTATTAATCATACCATAAATTTATTTATTTAGCGTATTGCAAATACATGGACTTTAGCGTATTGCAAATACGTGCCATTGCCATGTATTTTGAGAGCCAGGAATTCCACATTGATGTCTGGCTGCCAACTGTTCCCAACTGCCAATTTTTCAATGTAGTCTGGCTGCCAATTTTTGCTAGTTGTTTAGTTCACACTTACGTGCTAACGGAGGGTGGGTGGGTGGGTGGATCACGAGGAGGCAAACTAGCATCACACCCTCAAGCCATAAAAAGTGTAAAGAAGACTGAAGTGGTCCAGAAATTGGTTCAGGTTCTGAAAGTTTTTGAACTTGACTAGTCTAGTTGTGGGTCACTTCCACAACACACAAAACCAAAACCAGCCTTAAAAGGGCATTTCTTTCCAGGATAAACTGTGGCAGACCAAAAGAGAGTCTGTACTCTTCACTTAAATCGAGCAGGAGTAAAATACACCCTCCTTTACAGAATGACCGAAAAACACTTTACATTGCTACATCAACCTTTACATTTACATTGCTTTACATTTACGAAAAACCTTTACATTGCTACATCAATTCCTGCTTATTGCAACAGGACCTTCAGGCCACCGTGAACAGTGTCATGCAGAAAAATCCTAGAATTTTTTGTTGAAGCCATTTATATTAAAGGAGGATCAGCCTGGCATATTCTTGGAGTTCAGTTAGAATTTAAGAAGGAAGGAGAAGCTCTATAGCAGTTTGGTGTTAGCATTATGTCCAGCAGGACAATACACATATTGCCTACTGGAGAAGATTCAAATTTTCTCAAGGATAAAAGTGTTCAAGTCTTAAATCAAATTAACCCTACAATCCAGAGTAACTACGGGAGCACGTAAGAGACATTACGTGTACCCGTAGTTACTGCACCACCTAGTGAAAACCTATGGGAAATTCATATTGCAATTCAGAGCAAATTGTTCTTACACCGGAGCAAGGACTCCCCGTAGTTACTCTGGATTGCACCCTCAGTGATCTTTGGAGACACAGACCAGGACTCTGTTTATTTGATCCAATACTTCTTACAGAATGCTCAAAATGGTGTACATGATGCCTCTCTGATCCATAAAAAATAGGCTAGGCATAGGCTGCAATCCTAAAGACACTTTCCTGGGAGTAAGAAGACCCACTGAACACAATGGGGCTTATGTTTGAGTAGACATGGTTAGGATTGTGCTCTTAGTGAGACACTGAACTGGACCCAGTCAGCAAAGAGAAGTGATCCACAAAATCACTCTGCTCTGCTACGTGATCTTTTGTGCTGATTTCATTGTGTCTCAGGGAAACATCTCAGGACATTGGCCACTACATCAGGAGTCCCCACAGCCTTTTTTATCACATTAAGGCTGCAATCCTGAAGACACTTCCCTGGGAGGAAGACCCATTGAACACAATGGGGCTTACTTTTCAGTAGACATGGTTAGGATTGTGCTCAAAATGTGATGATGATACTGGTTCAAAATAAAATGTGCCAAAAATAGGCCAAAAAAAGCAAATTCAGGAATTTCACTACAGGACATTTAAATTTTACCTTGGCACAAAACTGGTAAGTCATGTCATTATTACTTAGGCTTTTTCCCCCTCAAGCATTCTGTACGATAATGCAAAAAAATCAAGGTTTTCAGTAAGATTTATGTTTGAAACCAATTCTTTCTCTTTCTCTTTCTCTCTCTGTGTGCATGAGAGAGAGAGAGAGAGAGAGAGCCTGTTCACAGCTTTCTGACATGCATTATTCTTACTCTGCAGGTTATTTGGCTTATAAAAATGCTTCAATCATGCTCCGAAGTCCTCCCAGGCATGAACAAAAAATGGGAAAACAAACAGCAGAAAATGTGCAAATAATGCTGTGCTGGAAGCCATTTGAGTCATATCATAGAACCGCAGAGCAGAAAGGAGCGTAGAGGTTAAATAAGGTCACAAACAGAGCTAAAGCACACATTCAGAAATTGGACATGATATAGTCCTCCAGGAATTGTAATTCTTTAGAATACAGGTGGGAATCACATGTTGGATTGCAATCTGTGCAAATGTGCTGTAAGAAATAAAAAAAGAAACATTTATTCTTTGAAACGCTAGTTTTCTGTCAGTATGGAATTTTCTGTTTATGATAGAGAAATTAAATGGGATTACCAGATACAAAAAGGACAGAGTGCCTATATTTTTTAACCATTGTATCAATGGAAATTTTGCTAAGTACAGTTTTTTAAATGTTGAGCTGCACCTGCCAAAAGTTCTTTTCAAATGATTAAGGAGATAGGCCCTCTATCCTCATTTGTATCAGGTGGCACTAAATTTAAGGAAGTTACTATGCAATCCTAAGTATATCTACTCAAAAGTAGGCCCTATTGAGTTTTACTGCTGGGTAAGGGTGTAAGAATTGCAGCCTTTGGGTGCAAGCCTATGCATGTTTATTCAGAAGTAAGACTCATTGTGTTCTATGGGACTTAGAGCACAATCCTAACCACAATCCTAGAAGTAAGCCCAATTGTGTTCAGTGGATCTTACTCCTAGGAAAGGGTGTTTAGGATTACAACCTTACTCTCAGGAAAGTGTGTTTAGGATTGCAGCTATAATCTTTTCCCTCCCCCTGCATTTGGAAGATATCTAGTGCCACAAGGGCTCTAGTCACTCAGAAGGACATTAATAGTTATTGAATTATCAGCAAAAGAATTGAATTGTTATTAGCAAATACAGGAATCCCCCACTTTTTGCCACCCTGTTTTCGGTTGTTTCATCCCTCTTAAAATATATCCAGAAGTCTGTTTTTCATCCGGGAGACTCACTGATTCATCAGTTTAGAAAAAGGTGTACCACATATGCCTTTCCTCATTTGCCACATATGCCTTTATTCATTTGCTGTAATTTGTTGTGTATTTTGGCTATATGTTAATAAATATGTGTTACTAAGGCTTTTGCAAGTGATATTTATATCTTTTTTGGTGGCCATTTTTGCATTTTTTCACTTTTGGATGGTATTCCTGTCCCTAATCCATCTAAAAAGTGGGGGGATGCCTGAGTCACTGAGATACACACCAGCACAGTGCTTTGATGATGAGTCCCTGGAGCTGGCACACTGAATTTCAACATCAAATCTTTTAAAATGTTATATAATTCCTGATTCATCCAAATCTCACTCAGATAACCAGAGCCTAAACAAGTTAGGCCAGCACAACTCACCCATCTTCCCATTTCCACAGCAGCATGTGAGGATCGGTGCCAGTGGCATAGCTAAGGGGTTCAGAGGAGAGCAGTTGCACCAGGTAGCAAGCTGAAAGGGGCAACGTGCTGAGCTTTAGTGTCCAAAATTGTGAAAAACGATATGTATGAAGAATACCATCATGTTATATATCATTTGAAAGGTAATTTAATGAGGAATGCAATGAAACAAACTGCATTAGAATATATGTGATCTATCAAAAGGTATAAACAATTAACCAGAAAATGAAGGTATAAACTGCCTATGAAAACCAAAACTGGATTTTTTAAAACTCAAAACTGATGCAAGGGACTAACTGCTTTGAGAGCCAATGCGATGTAATTATGATACAGTACACAATCTTTTAGCTTAGACTACGAGAAAACCAAAAACCATAAAGAATGTGCCAGTCATTATGAGCAAAACAACACTCTCCTCTCCCTGCAAAACACCCAACTTTTGGTTTTTAGATTGAAGTAGTAAAGGTTGGAAATCCACGCCAGATGGAGATTTAAAATAGTGGCTGGGTTACCAAGTTAATTCTCCTCTATTACTGATAACACACACACACACACAAGCATCAAGACCTTTTTAGGATTTTCTAGGTCAGAAGCATCTCAGTTTTCTAAATTCTTTCTGTTGGACTTTGAAATAATAAAAATCCAATGTCATGATCTAGTAATCAGTTATCGAAAATGCCACATGCAGACCACACACCGAATGCAGTCTGCGCACTGTGACATCTATCAGGAATATGAAAATGTCATCAAACTCATTTGAATTGCATGCTTATGGGATGCATGTTTATCTGTAACCAAAATGATGTCAGAAAATAAATGGTACCAAGGGGGACATAAAGATTATTATTTTCTGCCTTCCTGTAATATGCAGAATGTCTTCAGTGAATCCACCTATATTTTTGGAATGTCTTCCTAATGTATTATTAAGAAATTGGCAGATGCTAGACGAGCCTTTAGCCATAAATGAATATTTGATGAGAACACATTTTCACAAGGCTTGCCTATGCTCGACAGTCTGCATTCTCAGATGAGGCCAAATCTAGCAATTTAAGATGTCATCGTCTGTGGCACCTGCTGTTTACCAACAGAAAAGGACAGAGTTTGAGGCCAAAGATTTGGATAGTTACGGCTAGTTTAAGCTCTGGCATCACCTCTTGGGAGTCCAGGGAAAAGAAACCTCACAGCTGGAGATGGCCCTGTCTTGGCTCTGTTCTTCTGGTTATGCTCTTCCCAAAGCATTCTCCCATTTGAAGAATACAAGTAGAACCTGGGCTAAGCAGGGTAGAGGCAGGGTGATCAGATGTCATAAATGAAAAACTGGTTTGCATAAAACCAAGAAGCACTTTTGTATCTTTTAGATGCTTTTAGATGCTTAGAAGGCATGCATTATCATCATATAATCTAAATTCTAGAAAACCAATATACTGGCTGTTAAATAGGTGGTGGTTTGCCCAGTTTGCCCTGAAGACTCATACACCCAACAATTTAAGATTCCAGATTTGGAAGTTTTCTGTCCTGAACCCCCTCCAAATCTTGCTTTTGGAAACCTAGGGGAGACATCTAAAACCTTAAATGATCAGAAGTATTTCCATACCAGAAGCATCTCCCATAAGTACTCTACAGCACTTCTGGGAGAATTATGGGAGGAAAGGAGCTGGACTTCTTGATAAAACCAGCAAGTCCCAGCTCCAAAATCCCATTATTTTAATCAGATCATGGCACTTGTGTAGCCTTCTGGAAACAGAAGATGGGGAACATCAAAAAACATAAGGCGGTTGGATCTATTTTGGCTTTCCTATTATTTGAGAAAAATTGGGGAAATGCTTGCAGTGCAGCAACAGCCATGTAATATTTTCTATATGGCTTTGCTTAGTTTGTCAGTATTTTATTTTAAGTGCCAGATCTCTTTTTATCTTGCTTGATCAGGAAATATTTCCCTCCTCTTGGACGCCTGCTGGCTTGAGGGATTGTCTGTTTTTAACCTTCCCTGAACTGAACCTTGGCTGTCAGGATTTTTTCAAGCAACTGTAGGATGTACAGAAGGATCACAATCAGGCCCTCCCAGCTTTAAATAGATGATGTGCTGAAGGCCAGCTTTGCTTGAATATGGAGTATAACAAGCTAGAGAGTGACACAAATTATATTAACTGCTCGTGGTTACCTTTTTCTCTTCTAGCTGATTTCATCCCCAAAGATTTGGGTAGTTTATCATGTAAAATAGGCATCAAATAAGTATTGATATACAGTGGTACCTCGCTTAACAAGCGCCTCGCTTAACAAGTGTTTCACATAACAAGCAAAAATCTTGTTTGCTTGTTCACATAACAAGCAAAAATCTTGCTTCACATGACAAGTTCCACTTCACTTAACAAGCAAGTGCATTATGGGCACGTGTGCTATGCAGCCCTGACGCTCCGCATGGAGGCTGTTTAAAAGGACTGCCGGCCAGCACTACTGCCAACTGCCGCCAACTTGGGGGCAGTTGCCTGGAGGTGCCAGAGACAGCTGCCCCTAACTGCCCCAAGTGACCCCACCGACCACCTTGAACCTCCAGCAGCAGCTCAATTAAACCTCCCAGGAAAGTGTCTTTGATTGCAGTCTCCTAACTATGGCTACTCAGAAGTAAGCCCCATTGTGTTAAATGGGGCTTACTCCCAGGAAAGTGTCTTCGATTGCAGCCTCTTAACCATGTCTACCCAGAAGTTAGCCCCATTGGGTTAAATTGTGTTTTGTCATCATTTTTACATCCAGTTAATATTTTTATATGAATATTTTGGGGGTTGTGGAACCAATAGTCTGAGTTTCCATTATTTCCTATGGGAAAATCTGCTTCACTTAAAGTGCATGCCTCCTGAACGAATTAAGCTCTTTATGCAAGGTACCACTGTATTTGTTTTGTCCTGCCCGCTTCTCATTCCTTTAGAATAGGGGTCTCCAAACCCTGGTCCTGGGGCCCTTGGCAAACCTCAAGACCCTTCTATCTGGCCCCTGGGCAAGCCCTGTAATCCACTCCAATACTTTCTTATTATGTAAATTTCTGTAACTGTATTCAAACACAGTGTCAGAGAGGTGATGTGGCCGTCCTGCCAAAAAAGTTTGGAGACCCCATTAGAAGAATGGTGGACTATTATGATAACTTTTATAATAAACTTTTTACAGAAATACTGGATGATGGTTCAAGTTGGTGCAAGTCACAGTAATCAACAGCTGATTTCAGGAACTATTTGACCCTTATGGTGATCAGATCAAGTTGTCAGACCTTGTCGGACCTGTTGAAAAAGAACACGCATAAGACAACATTATTGGAATAATGTCATGTCCTCATAAATGTCACAGCTTCTTAAGAATTCAATTTGTGCTCTCTCTCTCTCTCTCTCTCTCTCTCTCACACACACACACACAAAGGCACATAGAGCCCAGTCAGGAAGATTTGCTCTGCCAGGGGCATATATAATGATAAACAAGAAAATATCCATGGTAAATAAAAAGGAAGAGATAAGATATGCAAAATTCAGGAATTTAAGACTTTCTTACAACCCTGAGTATTCTGTGTCTCCAAAATTCTGTGTATATAAAATTCTGCGTCTGGGTGTCCCCAAAAAGAAACATAATTCTGCCCAAAGGCAATACAAATCCTGTGCCAAGGAGGAATTTTACAAACTGCATTAAGCAACTGCCCCTACATGGTGTAATAATTTATTTTGCTCCTGCTGGTCTGAAGGGCAAGACCATTACCTATGCAAGCCATTCCACCCCTGACCTCTGGAAATCCTGTTCATTCCACTTCCTCCCCCAGATTCTGGCAGAGCAGGCATTGAGCCCTAAAGCCTCACAGCCATTAAGGATTAGAAATGTCATTTTAAAAAGAACCGGAAGAGACATTCGGGATGCTGGATTTTGCATACAGTTTCCATCCAAATGTTTACATGGTGTGTCCACAGAATCACGGAATACATTTTTTTAATGTAAAAAAACCTCAGCCAATCCAATCAGAATGACAAATATAAATTAAAAGAAAACAAAAATGAATCAAATATCGTATTTACTTGAATATAATGCGCCATCGAATATAATGTGCTTCCTATACTTAAAATCAAAATATTATATTTACTCAATTCCAATTAACAGTGAATCTAATGTGCACCCGGATTTTGTACACTGAATTCAGATGAAAAAGGTGAGCATTATATTTGAGTAAACACAGTAGAGGGGAGATGAAATGCTTGCCTAAACAAATATACTTCCACCTGACAATCAAACACAAAGGAGCATGATATGCTTCTCTGAGCATGGAGTTCCACAGGTCACCTCTACTGAAAGTTCCATGCATTGAGCATTATACTTAGCACAAGCCCTGCCTTGTTCATTTGCTTGATGAAGACTTAGTTCTGTGGCTTTCCGCCTAATGCGTTCTGGCTCCAGTTAAAGGTGATGCCAACACAGATTTCACTGCACAGAAAGGAGATACATGAATCAAAAAGATGTAGCGCTAATTTATCTCAGTGGAACTGCACAACAGGGGATGCCCAAACCGACCCGCAGGCTGGCACAAAAGTGCTGCCATTGCGGATGACTGCCCTAGATGGTCACCGACATGCTCATATTAATGCAACAAGATGCTCACTTTATAGTTTTGCCTGTTTGTGTGGATAGAGAGGAATTCAAGAGGAGTCACTGCTAGAGCGTGAAGGGGTTCAAATCAAGTCCTGTTCCTGTCAAGTCAGAAAGAGCAGCATTTCTTAATCAAAGAAAATGAATCTGTGGAAAAATGTGTCTGAACTTGTGGGCAGAGGATCCTCTTCCTTCAGTATGCTGAGGATCTTGTTCTAATTAGCATTGCTACTTGAGAGATCGATATTTTGAACAAGAATTAACTAGTACTGAATTGCAGTCCTTGGAAGTGGAATCAATCACTTCATTAAGGCCACTGGATGCTTCATTAAGGAACATCGAGTTTTAGAACTTCTCAGCTTGTGAAATAAGTCTTCACTGAGAGAAAGCATTTTGGACAACGGAATAATTTAAACATGCAGAAACCTACATTCACAATGCATTCTTATAGTTGCTGAACTGCACTATATGCTGTGATAGAGTTGGGATGATCTGGAGGCTTGTGAGGAGAAAGGGACAATATTTTCCTTTAGCTGCCATAAGCCCCTTGACTAGCAATGGGACTTCTTGGACCTGTGCCAGCTATATTGCTGTTATATGTCCAGAGTCTCAAAGGGGGCAGTGGCATAGCCAATGCAACAAAACTTTTTTTGTTTGTTTCCTGGAATGTTAGAACTGATTTTGGGTATATTGGGCATGCGGATTCCAAATATGTAAACAGTTTTTCCTCTATTAGCTATACTTTTTGAGATACAGCGCTAATGAGTGTCTATGTGTCTTGTATTGATGCATAGACACTCATTAGCGCTGTCCACCACAATTATGTTGGCTTATCTGCCCACCATCCAACAGACTCTTTTATCCTGGGGTGTGAATCAAAAACAAAATCTAACAAATAAAAAATATATACTGTATATAGAAGAGATTAGTTTTATGTGGTTTATTCCAATTAAACTATCATGCTTCAATAGCTCATTACAGTCATTTATGAAAACAAGGAATATAAAACAAATTTATGTGCATTAACAAATAATTTTGGTAACTCCTGCTGCTTTTGTTTCAGAAAGGATACACTACAACACAACACACACATGCACACAGACAAAGGGCGCAATCCAGAGTAACTACGGGGAGTCCTTGCTTTGGTGTAAGAACAATTTGCTCTGGATTGCAATATGAATTTCCCATAAGTTTTCACTAGGTGGTGCAATATATACGTAATGTCTCTTACGTGCTCCCGTAATTACTCTGGATTGTAGGGTAAGTGTACAAAGCCCTTTGTACAAAACTCATCTATAAAAGGATTTTTCAAATTTCTTTTTTCAGCACAACATAACAAGGACTTTTGCAGAAATTAAACAGTAAAGACTTTTAAAAAATTCACAATTGGTTGCAGATGTTTAAGATAATGTTTTTTACCAAGCGTCTGCCTCTATTGTGACTTCTTACTCCAATCAGATTAACAAGGAAATTATCAAAGGATATCTAGATCTGAACTTTAGATGTCATTCCTTCTTTAAGAGAATTCTGTAGATTGGGGGTGCGGGGCAACATCACACCAAATAGGGTAGAGGAAAATGACAGATAAATGTAATCACTTACAAAAACTACATTTTTTTTAAAAAAAAATTTGTAATATGGAAATATTACATGTAATATGGAAATTGTAATTATTACATATTTGTAATATGGAAATATTACATGTAATATGGAAATTGAGTGCTCTCAATTTTCTTGATGACCAGATAATAGAATGAGTTTGGCTGCAATCTTAAAGACACTTTCCTGGGAGTAAGACTCAATGAACACAATGGGGCTTACTTTTGAGTAGAGATGTTTAGGATTGTGCTATTTATCTCACTGGAATATAGTACAGTGCTTTTAAGTACAGAAGCCTTTATTTTCTATATATTCAACTGGTCTCAGATTTTGATAGTACCCCAACCATTCTCTGTGAATCCCATTCCCAGGATGCATTATTGGCATAACTGCTATTGTTGTATGTAGCATCACCAGGAGTTGTATGGAATGTGGAATTTACCAAGTTGCTCCAGATCTGAATGTCATATGGTGAGACATGAGCAATGATGCACTTTAGACACAAGAGCATCAGTAAATACCTTAGAAAACTGAAGAACTGCTTTATTCGCAATCATTGTTTCTGAATCTATATATTTTTTACCTGAAGGCCCAGTATTTTCCCAAATATTCTTTTAAGTCCCCACGGTGATGTCTGCAAATGTCCATAACAGTAATGATTTTTTTATTCCAGTATTTCTGCAAAAGTTTACAAACCAGTAAAATGAATCGCCCCTCAGTGAAAAACACATACTGTACATAATATTTGTTACCTAAATTAGAAAAAACCTAAAAAGTATAATTTACATCTTTTTATACAAACACTTTATACAAATGTTTCTTGCATCAGCATGAAAAAATTCAACAATACAAAACGTAGCTTTTAAATGTAAAATTGTGCTTTCACAACTATTTTTTCTTTACAAGAAAATCATTGCCTGCAGAACTTGGACCTCCATTCTTGCACCTTGTATTCTTTCCTCCATACTCACTAGGCTGTATGTCTAACCAGCCAACCTTACTCTATGATATTCAATTTTCAACTCCCCCCCCCCAAAACCTCAGCCTCAGCAGCAAACAACTTCAAGTTCAGCATTAGAAAATGGCTAATTCAAGGCTGACCAGAATTAGATAGTTGAGCTGGGATGAGGATAGAGGATTGATGTGGTGAAAAACAGTGGCTTAGCTTGAAGGAGTACAAAGCACCAAGCTTTGCAAGGGCCGGTGCAACCAAGGATTTGCAAACCAAGGATTGCAATGTACTCATTTTTTTCCAGTGGTTCTCAAAGCCATTAGTAAGACTTCACATCTGCTTTCATTGCTATTTGTACAGCTCTCAGGTTAAACTGTCCAGGAATTGCTGCTGAACAGAACATGATCTACAGGTTTCTATTCTGCAGAAATCTAGCCTTTCTTTACACATATAAAACTCCTTGGATTACGTATACAGGTCCAACCTTGTTATAAATGGATTTTTTAATACACGGATTTGACTCAACATGAATGGCCACTGCAATCCAGTTTTGAAAACTGCTTTTCTACTAGTGTAGAGAAGCATCCAGGCAAGAAATCATTCCATTCTTTAGTACCAGAATCAAATCCCTGTAGATACTGAGGTACTACCTTATTCAGTTAGGTACAAATGGAGGAGCTAGAAACCTGGAATGGTTCTTCTGAATGCTTGTATTTGCAGATATGAACCCTTAATGGGTACACAGCAACTTCCCTTTGTGTATGCTAGAAGTGTGTGTGCTTGAAACCTCTGATGAGGGATGTTTTGCAGTTGTATGGTGCATCTGGTTCTCATTGTTGTATCTGAGCCCGGGAGGGGGCGGTGAGTCTTCCAAGGTATACTTGACTCACAAATTAATTATGGTGCCTCCATATGTCTGTGCACCATTGTTGAGATGGCTTGTATTCTTGGCAAGGTGCATGTTGGGCAAATCTGTCAAGGACATCCACAATGCCATGGCTATAATTTGTCATGTGCTGGATGGATTTTCCTGCATCCATTACATCAAACTGATTCTCCCTACAGCTACAACTTTGCCTAGGATCTCAGCTGCCAATCTTTCCCTTTCCAAATGTAGTTGACTTCCAAGTTGGCTTTCCTAGGTGCAGTTTATGATCTTATGGAATTCATGGGAGCATCAATTTTTGGCCATAGTAAAACAATTTACTACTACTAGTTACTTTTACTCTTTCAGCACAAATAGACAAACATTTACCATCATATGTAACCATTGCATGGAAACCATCTCATTTAAGCTATAATAGGATGGTTTGCAACTTCTACACTTTTTAGGAGTTTTGTTGTGCTAATCTCAGAGGCTTAAAGAGAGAAGACACAACTCACCATTTTCTTTTCTAGCAGAATTTCAACGGCAATGAAGTTTATGAAATGCAGTTCAGGGTTGGCCCATTCAACAGGGGGTCTCCTACCTCCATCCACCTACCTACTTCCTCCACTTCTCCTCCTCCCATTTCTTGGATTGGGAAAGGAAAAGGGCAATGGAGCAGAATTGTGGAAGAGAGGAGAGATTGGATCATCACAAGAAAAAGAGGGGGCCATGTTTGACATGCCACCACAAGGGCCAGGGGTTTTTGAGCATGCCATAAGGGATTTGTTTCCTGCCTTGAGTACACTAATCCTAAATTGTGTTTTGATAGAAATTTGTGTTTTGTTTTTACATCCTAAAACAACAGTCTACCTTCATAGCTGTTGCATCACATTTATCACTGAGATGCATCCATGTGTGAGCATGCACAGTGTTATGGCTCAAAAAGAAAATTGTAATCAAAACTTGTAGGATGCAAATTTAAAAAGTGTAGAATGTGAACACGTGTACCCTACAATCCAGAGTAACCATGAGAAGACATAAGAGGCACTTACTCCGGATTGCTCTATGCATTTCCCACAGGTGGCACTGTAACTACGTTGGTATAAAAGGTCCTGTAGTTACTCTAGATTGTAGCTGTAGAATCCAAAACAGATTGAAGATATGATGCATATGTATGGCAAGCAATGGTGGTCATATTTTTAATATGCTAATTATTAAAATATTTAAATCAGAAAATACGAGCGCTGGCAGAACAATGGGTCTCATTTTTGAGTATACCATTCTCCTGAGTATCTGCATATTGGCATATCTTAATGTTCTATTGAAGCAGTCATTAAATGGACAAAAATATTTGCTTTAATGAGCTTTTGGATGCAATCCTAAAGACACTTTCCTGGGAGTAAGACCTACTGAACACAATTGGGCTTTCTTCTGAGTAGACATAGTGAGGATTGTGCTCTTTTGTTTTATCCTGCCATTGATGTTGCCTCAGGGAGAACTTAATAACTCTTTTAAATTAGAGTTCTAGTGGTAGAAGCCACTAGTTTAGTGGCTTTTCTTTACAGTTTACAGTTTCTTTAAGAAGATTACAGTTTCTTTAAAAAAAGTTAATGAGAGCCTATGAAAATTATGATAAATTGTCTTTTATTCATGAGTTGAACAAGAAAATGAGACATCTTTGGTCCTGACAGCCCATTTTTTAATGTAAAAAGCTGATTAAAGTGTTATCTTTAAAATACATATTTTATTATTACTTTCTAAAAAGACTTCTTAAAAATTCAGGTGCTAGAGCTAAACAACAACAAGAAAATAAGAAGTTATTGGGAAAACAAAAGCAAGTATCATAGGATGTCAGTAGAAAAATCACAATTAATGGTGATTTAAGATTATTACTGAACCACCCTTTAATAAAGTGTCACCTTTGGCAGTGGAATTCTATATAGTTCACAACATTTTATCTACACATTTTAAGAAAGGTGCAAACAGAAAGACAATTTTCACTTTGCCCCAATTAAAATGTTTTCTCACAGAGAAATATAAATCAAAGAAAAGCCAGAGCAATGTGAACAACTGACATTGAAGAGGTAGGTAGCAGATTTAGTGTTTATTGCTCATAATGAACTTCTAAACCCCCAAAATGAAATGCTTCTCAGGAAATGCAAGAGTTTTACACATAGGCTGCCTCACGTGTCATCTAATTTCTAAATTGGAATTAGTGCCATCCAAATTTGAGTGGGAATTAGTGCAAGATTCCTGTGTAGATAACCACATGCAACAATTCCACATGCAATTGCTATGCTGCAAATCCTCTGGCCAAAACACATAGAAAATATTTCAACTACTTGCAAAATGAAGACTATTTTGTATAACCTAAAGCTGTACAAGGTGAACAGACACTGGGAAAGTTGTGGATACCTGCAAAATACAAAATAGGAAATCTTCAAGAAAATTACAGTAGTGTGAAGGGGTCAGGTATACATACAATTTACATTATAGGAATGTGGGAAGTGGTCTCAGTTGCTATTCTCCATCATGATAGAGACTTGAACCCTCCAAATAACATATTTTTGGTTTTGTGCTTTGTACATGTTCCAGCATCTGTACCCCAAAACCTTTCTACGAGATGTACTTTGTTTGTACAGAACATTACCAGCTTCTGAAGATAGGTCTGACTTTTTTCTTCTCATAAAACAGGGAGCTGTTTTATGCCCAAGATTTGCTTAGATTTGCTGCTGCAATAGACATATAGACTACTTTCAATACCAATTTCATTATTACATATTTGTTTAAAAAAATCAATGGAAACCCTTTTGTGAATCTGTCCTGATCAGGAGAGGCAGAAGTAATTCTAAAGACCATTTCTGATGTAATTCCTATGGTAAGGGAGCTGTTGCAATGTGGCTTCCTTACACACTACTGAAAGAGTGTCAGAGGAGTTCAAACTAATGTGTAAAGAACTTCAAACATTAACCACAGTGGTGTCATCCCAGTTCCTAGGAAAGAAAACGGGGGAGTGCAAATAATTGGAAATGGACCTTATGGTGAACAACATTTTTTTCAGACATTAATTGAGTTGGGATAACAACCACAAAGATCAGGCACCTAACACAATGCAGATGAAAAGTCCCTGTTATGACCAAATTTGTTCTCCACTAAAGCTGAGGCATCAAGAATTTCATTGTGCAGAAAGGTGTTCATAAAAGCCAATGATCTGGCAGTTTTCCCTTTAAAAACTCATCAAATATTTAAAACTTCATGGAGTCTACGGGCCCTGTCCTATTTAGCCATTGCACCACTGGAACATGCATTCTTATGGTACAAATTGCTTTATTATTGCTTTTGAGATGCAGTGTTACTATAATATTTTCCCAAATCTAATGGTTAAAAACTATAAAAATGCAAGTTCCTTAATCATGGGACATTATCTGACATTATTGCTGACGATTATATTGATATATTGTTGATCTACTTTTTCTAATGAAGAAAATTAAAAGATTATTTTCATCCCTACAAAATTAGGACCGAAAGATGTAGATGGCATTACAGTGTTCATTACGTTTGACAGTACAGTAACTTTAGACATCAGTGGCTAAAAATTGTTCACTTTCCTTTCTTTAAAAGAAGAACATTATGACTTTATCAGGGTTTTGGGACTAGGCAGCTAAGATTTATTTTGAAATATCCATGTCTAGGCAATTTTAAACAATGCTACTGCTTTCATGGTCACGACAGAATGTGACAGCATTTATGTTTCCAAAACCAGTGGCCACATATCTCACTGAAATGGCCTGAAGTTCTTCTGGCATCTATGAATTGACTTATATGCTCAAAACAGGTGGACTGATCCTTGTTCTTATAACACAATAGCTGTCCATCACATAAATCTTATGATTTATGCATAAATATATTATCTTTATATCTCTAGTTGCATGATTGGATTTGGGCGTGAAAGTACATTTACCCTGTAACTGCTTTTGGTATTTCTGGTGAATTCCCTCTGTCCCAAGCTGAACCCCCAATATCTTATGGCTCAATGGGAAGTTCTCCTGCCACACACTCTACTCACAAAAAAAACATTGATCCACTGTGTGTGTGGTGTTGCCTGCCTTCATCATCCCACTTCAGCCACATTGCAACCGTTGCATTTCCTTGATGCTTAAACTCATACAGATGTGCCAAAGTGCCATCAAGGCGGGTGGGCAAAAATTGTTCTCTTAAAAATACATGTACAGAGCTTTTCTATGTACAGAGCTTTAAGCATTTAAAACGTTTTTTTCACAACTGCAGAGAAAACAGTAGAACAAAAAAGAACTCCCAAAATACTATCCAGCCTATGGTGAGCATTTTAAAAACAGTCTAGTGAGTACTTTACAAGCATTTTTGAACAATGCCTTATGATGGAAGAGTTCTTGCTTTCTAACAGCAGTGGTCAGTTGGGCAGTGAGGACTGAATCTTCTACTAAATAGAGGAGGTCTAACAGGAGCTTCTCCAGTCTATTCCTTTTGTCCTTTTTTTGGTCAAACAGCTTGAGCAGAATCTCTACATTTTCTGGACTTTTATACCTTCCTTGTTTTTACAGCAAAATATTAAATGAAGCTGATGTTTAGAGCCAAACCACAGGAGCACAGAACAAGTTTTTCTTGAATCTGAAGAGTTTGGTCAATTCTGCTCACGACTCTCAATAAAAATGTCTTTCTTTCTGCCATTTCTACCCCCACCCCTGCCCGATGAGCTAAGTGGCATCCAATAGTTCAATATCCAGGCTTCTTTATACCACAGAAGCTCTTTTAAAAGTACCAAAATATCTTTTAAAAAATATCAAGCCATCAAAAGCATTTAAAGTAGATGCTGGCCACCACTGTTGGCATTCATCATGAGTCTTCAATCCCATATGACCTGCAAAAAAAGGAATGAATGCAACAATGATTTCTTGCTTTGGCTGTTGACTCTTCATCCCAAATCACAGCTCAATTTAAGGTAGAGGTAAGAGTAGTCATAAGCAAGCTGGGGAAAATCAGCGCACATATTTGGAATTAGAGTTCAGCCTGGGGTGGGTGACTGCTCTTTTATCGGTCCACAGTTTCTTTTTACAGCAGCCACATCATCACCTGCATTACTGGCAGTGCTGGAGAAAGTCTCTCTCAGTGGTCATGCTGATGCTTCAATGTATTCACTTTTTGATGCTGCAAGCCTTAGATACTCTGGATTTTCAGCTGCAGGAATCTTAGAGATGCCATTAGGTTTGATTTCCTTGGGCAAGAAATCTTGCTGGTAATCAGGATTTTCAAGATTGATTTGGTGATTGGCTGTCTGGTCCCAGTAAGGGGAGCTGTCAAAAACTGTGTTAGCAAAAGGAGACAGGCTGGTGTTGAGATACTCTGGATTGTCCAGGGCTGTACTGTGGGAATTCTGGTGATTTGAGTTGACTACAGGTTTTGGATCTACACTGTTGTAGACTGGATTTTGCATGATAGAAGCAGAAGGTTTTTTGGTCACTAGCTGGTTCACATATTCTGAAATGATTAAAAGACAAGAAAGAAAACAAGATTTAATATAGTATAATGCCTGACCAGGCTTTTAATTCTCTAGTGAGAATTAATTTCAAAGAGTACCCCTCAAAAATCAGGCTGATGGAACTGATAGTTCTGGAGGGTAAACCAAGGAACAGTGCTCCCCAATGCATTTTGTTTTCATATAGTTTTGTATTTCAAACTATTAATATTCACATTCACAATCATATTCTACAACACCACAAGAACTTCAACACTTTCCTTCATTTAAAAAATTTTCTAACAGTATTGCCAAGTATGTATTTCTATTGTTTCCCATAGTGCTTAAAACTGCTAAGCAGATTCCTAATTAGAATCAAGGTAGTCCTTGCTCATGGGTTCCTTATCTAAGGGGGGAAAGGAAAGGGGCAAAAAGCAGAACTTCCCTAGAAGTGGTGCAATTCACTTAGCAAAAGCATTTAAGATATCAAAATAATATTGTGGCATAATCCTGGATCAACATATTGTACTGACTGAATTCACCAGCAGTTAATGCATATATTGCATTAATTAATTTTTAATAAAAAGATAAAACAAGGTACTCTTAAAAATAAATGTATAAAGACCAAGTTAAATGTTTTAGGGATGTCCCTGGTGTTTGGAATTTCTGAACCCCAGATTTGGAGTTCTGAGTTAACACTAGTCATGATTGGAGAAGGGCTCTGATGATTTGCTTATCCATCATTCATTTATTAATGTCTGGATTTTCTAATGACTATAAACATCTTTGCCCTTGCATTTACTCTAACTGTAGGGTTTTATTCATTCCTTCAGTTCATTCATGTTAATTTTTTCTCTTCAGCTATGTGCATGATCTCATTAACATTGATTTTAATGTAACATTGATTTTAATTTTATGCACCTCTCATTAGCACATGTTGGCTGGGTACTGCTGACCAATCAGCAGCTACAAATGTACATAAAGTAGATCAAGCAATTCTCCCTTTCCCCACTAGAATCAGGCTCTCTGCCCTCAATTGCTGATTCCCACTAACAAATCAGGTTTTCTACATCAGTCATAGCAAAGTAATGGGCATTTCTGTTTATAAGCAACCAAGGGCCCACTTCTATCCAACTTTCTAGCACTGAGGTAGCTATGTCAGTGGGGTGTGCACTGTATCCGGAACTAAACTGGCGGTCAGGGAGGCCTCCTTAAGGTAAGGGAATGCTTCACTTATCTTGGGGCTGTATTGAAGTTACATTGGACCTGGAAAATTGGATAGGTTTGAGCCCTAGTTTTCACTAGAGATAAAATGCAACCATAGAAGAGGCAGCCTGCTGGCTAATTTAGTTTGGTTAAAGAACAAACAAGAGCCTACAGTTTGGACTTAAGAAGGTGTGTTGTCTCCAGCTAAAACTATGAAGCCACCCCAGAAACTCAATGCATTTCCAAATATGGTGAATTTCATATTATGAAGGCATTTCATAATATGAAACTCACCATTATTTCATCACTATGAAAAAGTGGATAAATTCAATGTTATACACACACATGCTTTTGCATGCTTTTGACATGCTAAAAATATTGATACAATTGTGTACAACAGTGTTGTTTTATAGAACATGGTGACTCAGGCACATGACTTACTCAGAAAAAAAATGTGAAAATATGGAACTAACAGCTATGGCAAACATACTCTACGAATAACAGTAGGAGTGGCATACCCAGACAGCCACTTCATGTGAGGCTTAGAATAGGAGAAGTCTGACCATACCTAAGAAGCTCATTAGCACCATGCCACCCCAGCTTTTGCCATGAGGGTTGTACTGCAAAAGAGAGTCAGAACAAGACCATCTAGCAGCCTTGCACCACCACCTCCTGTTTCAGCAGCTTTACTAGCCCAATGCTATGCCTCTCCAGCCTCTGTCCTTCTCCTGCCTCCAAAGGAGAAGCTAGAATGGTTTGGCAGCAAGATTGCTCACCAGTCTGGGAGCAGACCCAGAAATGACATCATGATGCTCAGCCTCAGACACAGTGATGCCTGAATATGGTACTGCATTGAGATGAAACATTGTCAGTTGATGCTGACATTCTCCTTTATAACTACGTATTCACTGATTGCTAAAAGAGAGCAGGAAAAATACACAGGAACTATCAAGAAGAAACGTGGGAGAAAATTATGTGGATTTTACTAATTCTTTCCAGATATAAAATAGCAAAGCTATAGGCACTCTTGTGACTAAATTTACTTGTCAGAGAAATAACAAAACACTTCAGAAACCTACGACATCTCCTTGCTCACCTGGAGCAGGCAGGAAGCTATCATCCAGGCTGTCATCCAAGATCACCCCAGTTGGGTCTGAACTGTACCGCTGGATAAAGCTGTCTTCTCTCACTGGGTGTCCCTGCTGGTAAAATAAAGTGTCATTAAAAGAGAGGAATTGTTCTGCAGCCCACAACGTCTGACAGCAAGGCATAGTTCCAATTCTAAAGCAAACTATTCAGTTTATGGAGGAGTATCACAGACAGGAAAAGAACCAAATTAATGTTTCTCAGTTCCTGCATGTATTTCTGAATGACTCAAAACTTACCCCATTTCTGTCAATGCAGGTCACAACTGTAGAATTATTGCTGGTAGCACTCTAAGGAGAAAGAGGAAACTGGTTTGTGATACTGGACATAGCAGAGGAAGAATATTAGCTGATCCAAGGAAATTCATGATAATTTTTTTTAGTAAGAAAGAAACTCTGATCATGAAAATAGTAACACTTATTGTGAAATAAACTTCACAGTATATTTCTTAGTTCACCTGATGACTCACTAGACTTTTTAGAGTCTAATCCTGTAAGGCCTTATGCACCTGGAACTAGTATTCTGGTAGTATAAGGTCTTTGACAGATGTCACAAAATGCACATCAAAACTCAAAATTACTGGTGCAGGTCCAAGTAGACCCATTCCAGAGTTGGATATTTATCCCTAGGTTAGGTAACAAATGTTCCCTTATATGGAGAAGACCTCTGGGACTGACCCTGCAGAGTGCATGCTCTGATAGCACAGCTACATTGGAAGGGGAGGGAAGGGAAAGGAATGAGGCTTGAGTCTTTAAGATGTCAGCAGACTTTTTGAGAGAGTGGCGATTTTGCTACAACAGATATATAGCTATCTTTCAAATTTTTTCATATAAATGACTTTTGAAAATGCTATTCCATACCAAAGAACTTATAAGAGGTGTTCGTGAGTTTGATGGACTGCTGAAAAATCCTTGGTGCGGAATGAGGTATTCATCTGCATCCACAATGTCATCCATGTCCTCTTCTTCCATAAGGGAACGATAAAATTTTGAGTCTGTTGGGCTTGGTAAATGCATTCTTTCATCTCCCTGTCCAGAGATAAATCACAGTGGGAATTGGTGATGTTTAGCAGCAACATTATTACAATTCAAAGTCAGAGTGAGATCATGCATAGTTAACGTCTGTACTTTGGGGGAGATGCATAATTCTAATAAAAATTAAGTAGAAATGAATGAAATCAGTCTCTGAAGTTTCACTAGTTGCATTGAAACTCTTGGGAAAAACCCTTTGTAAATTTTTCCCCTTGAAAATCCTTAGATGTTGCTTGAGCAGAAACCTCCACATTCATTCAGAAATGTCAGCTTAAGCAAAATTCAGTGCCAATTAAAGCCAGATGCAAATTTTGCTACATAAGCTGATGTTTTCATAGGTGATCAGACTCTGTAACAAAAGATCACTTTTTACTAGCAGTGTGGGACTCTCCATTTCAGGACACATATTCAGACAGAATTAAAATAGAATTCAATCCAGAATTAAAATAGAGATAAACCCTAATGCATGGAATAGCTTTCTCTCTCATAAAAGGAAAGGATAAAGGTAGTACCTCACAGGTCACCCTGCTAGTTGTGACCAACTCTGGGTACAGTGCTCTTCCCCTTTACAAGGTCAAAGAGCTAGCACTGTCCAAAGATTCCTCTATGGTCAGGTGGCAAGTATGACTAAATGCCAAAGTAAATGTTACCTTCCCACCCAAGTGGTACCTATTTATCTACTTGCATTTACATGCTTTCAAACTGCTAGGTTAGCAGGAGTTGGGCAGTTGATGGGGGCTCATTCCTGCTTGCCAGATTCGGATCTTGAACTGCCAAACATCAGGTTGACAAGCACAGCATCTTAACCACTGAACCACCGCAGCCTCTCCCATACAGCTATCATAAAGCTGTGTCATGCTTTGCGTGTCATGCATGTCACACAGCCTCTCTTCAGATGTGCAACTACGGGCAAAATTTACACCATTCTTTAGTTACCTGTCTGAAAAGACACAGGGTGAAATTCAGAGTAACTATGGGGAGTCCTTGCTCCGGTGTAAGAACCATTTGCTCTGGATTGCAATATGAATTTCCCATAGGTTTTCACTAGGTGGTGCAGTAACTACAGGTGCACATAATGTCTCTTACGTACTCCCGTAGTTACTCTGGATTGTAGGGCGAGTGTCAGGTAAAATGACTTTACAGTTTATGTCCAGTTTGAGGAGTGACTCCACAAGGGGCCAACTCTGATCAGTTTTTTGGACTTGTTTTGTGATTAAAATACTAAGGGTGCATTCCTGACCTAGGCCAGCACAACTCATTGGTCTCCCCATTCTATGTTTGTGCACTGGCCTAATACTCCCCCAGGAGTGGGGCAGAAGTGTCTTACAGCACTTTGGTGACATCCCCAGGTCAGTACAGGACTTATGCCAGAGCTTAGGTTGGTCTAACTGGGGATTAGGATTGCAGCCTAAATAATGTTATGTGTTCTTCCAAGTGTTCAGGATCTAATCAGGAACATAAAAGCATTGAAAATCCAAAGTTAATACATAAAAACATTTTATATTTTTTCCAGGAACACACATAACCATACCTGTATAACCAGGTAACGCTGAGGGTCCCGGGCCATTTTAGAGAATTCTGATATCAGCTCCCGAAATCTGGGACGACTCTCTGGATCAATCATCCAACCTGAAGGTGGCAATACAGGGAGGAAGATGAAGAGAAAAAAAGGAGAAAGGGACACTCCCCCAATGCAGGTAAAAGTGTAAAACCACAAAAAAGCTTCAAGTTCTGTTGATAAGGTGCTAGCAGTTCCTGGAGTGCAAGATAGCATGACAAATGCTTCCCCTTCTTATCTGTGAAGTACCAGCTTCTGCTCCTCTCTTGATTGGCAAAGGAAGATGGGAGTGGAGAAGGTGTTTATCTGCAGTCCAGAACTCTTCTCTCCTCCACCCCTTTCTTTCTTTCCCAATCAAGGAAGTAGATTGGAATTCTATAGCTATTGGATACTTTTGGAGAAATGACCTTCAGTGTTCTCCAATAGTTTCTCATCTGCATGGGAGCCAGAATTCAGATTGCATTTATTTTAAAATTTCAATTTTAAGCCTGGCAGCTTGCTTGGATACTTGCCAAACCAATGCAAGGTCAGGAGGGGACTGGGGTTGTTGCAAGACTTAGGGCACAATCCAGAGTAAGGGCAGTGAGGAGAGCCTTAGGTGGCCTGCCCCAACTATTCTGTATGCACAGAAGAAAGTTATGCTGCATCCAGAGAATCAGGAAGCCTGGGCTACCCTAACTGCTCCAGAGCATGCTAAGTCAGTGACATCTGGGGAGGGCTTGCTCCTGAGGAGATCCCCCTCAGATCACACTGAACAAGGAACAGCTGTGGTGCCTGACTTATAAGGAAGCCCAGCAGTTTCTGACAATCAGTTACAGCTGCAGTTCCTCTAGTGTAGGGTGGATGCATAGAGTGGCCTGGTGTATCCTGAGGTTAGGGAGCTGCCATAGTTGAGCCATATCCTGAGGTTAAGAGGCAGGGGTTGCAGCTAGGCTGGCCAATAACTCAGATTTTTGGTCAACACTGCCATTCTTACTTGGGCCTAATCATAGACCTCTATGGGTCCACGCATTACTATACCTGCTCCTGATGTGGTATAATTCTGAGTTGCTGGAAGAGGGCATTTCTGCCTTGGAAACAGGCGCTGGACACAGAGTAACTGCTCTGCCCTAGGCAATGGTAAACATGCCCTCAACATGCCTCTCCTGAGCTGCCTAGACTGCCCCAGTTAGGACAGAGCAGGTCCACCTCTCTAGGGGCACCCTATGTTGCCTTGCTCTGCCCCAAGCCTTTTTCAGAGTAACTAGGGTGGAGCATCTTGCAGTTGCTCCACCCTAGTGATAGATAGGACAACCCAAGTGCTACTCTGGATTGGGTTGATATGCATATTGGCTACCAATTGCTAGACTTAAAAGACTTCTTTGTTGTCCATGTTCCACCCACCCCAGAATGTTGTTACCCAGAGTTACCACAGGGATTATAAAAAACAAAGGGAGTGAAAGCAGCATGAATATGAGAGAATTGCCAGTTTGAACAAAAGATAGGTGAAGAAACAGATAAGCTGGGATAGGCTCTGTGTTGTTAGAACAAAGAGGGTCCTGGAAGAAACTAGAGCAACAGTTTTTTATCAGTAAGCATGAAGTATTAGTGGTAGTGGGATCTCCTGCAAACACTGGGTAGTCAGGGAGAGGCAATCTGGAGTGACAGATGTTTCTTCCCCTTCTTCCTCCAACAGCATTGGAAGGAGGACGGGGCTGACACTGCCATGAACCTCTTCTGACTCGGTAAGCTGGAACTGGACTTAGCAGTAACCAGTGGGAGGCTAAGGAGGACAACAGACACAGGCTGAGAACTTGTCGATTGGTCATTCCTTCAACTTTGCTACTGTATGTAAGAATTTAATGCTGTTCCATGGATAGGCTGAACTTGAAAGCGCTCTAACTTTTAAAAAAGGAGACCTTATACTTTTTAAGGTATAGGGGCCCTGGGAGTGGCGAATCGTTTGTAAGAACTCACAAACCATGTCTTTTACTCTTGAAAATTTATTCATAGGCAGAAAACTGTCTGAAATCAATCAATCAATCAATCAATCAATCAATCAATAACTGAAAATGCACTCACTCACTCACTGACTGACTCATCAACAACCATCCAAAACCACCAGGCCTAGAAGCATAAAATTTGGTAAAGGTGTTCCTTCCGTGACTGAGGCACCCACTAACTGGTTTTTGGATATTCCAGCCAGAAGGGGGTGAAAAGGGGCACAACACATTTTCTTCCCTATATTTTCCATTGAAGAATCCCTGACTGATGGAAGCTCTGCCCCAAGCCCTGCACTTAGTAGCATGAAATTTGGGGAGGTGTTCCTTATGTGACATCAACATCCACCAAGAACCGATGTGGAGAAATTTAATCCTTTAGGGGCTGAAATGGGGTACAACTTGTTTTTGTCCTATGCTTAACATTGAAGACTGACTGACATCCAGCCAATTTGGTGCCCAGTGCCTAATACACTGGAAGGGAAGGTGCACTGGGGGCAAGGTTCCGCATGGAGGTATGTTGCACTGGGGGTGCGGATGGGGAGGTTGATGCACATGGGGAGATTGATGAGCATGGGGGTGTTGCACATGGGGGTCAGTATGTATGAGAGTGATGCACAGGGGGATGTTGCTGTGCATGGGGGTTGATGCACATAGAAGGTGTTGCACAATGGGAGTATTGCACAATGGGAGATGGTGTATGGGGGTATTTTACTCCCGCAACCTGGGTACATTTCAAGTTTACACGGGTAAATTTATTCATAGACAGAAAACTGTCTGAAATCTTATATATATATATAATATTATATAAAAGCAGGCCTCCGTCAGTCTTGAAAGACTATGGTATCATGCTTGGCGCTGTATACGCTGCATGCACAGCACGAAAGCCTGGGTTGGATTGTTATGGAGGATAGGCTGTTACCCAAGCAGCAAATCCCCCCTCTCCATGCCACTGAATTAGTCCAATGGAAAGGCAGAGCCAATACAATTGGATCCAGCTGGCGTCGCAGAGCTGGGCTAAGGACAGGAGCTCATCCTGTCTTGTGGGGCCGACCCGGGTCTCGAACCCTGGCCTGCTGGTTAACAGGCACAGCATCTTAACCTCTTGCGCCACCCACAGCCCATATATATATTCTGACTGACTCATCGACAACCAGCCAAAATCGCTGGGCCTAGAAGCATGAAATTTGTGATGTAGGCACCCATTAAGAACTGATTTTTAGAAATTTGAACTGGAAGTGGTGAAAATGGGTGCAACATGTTTTTTCCCTATAAACATTGAATTGCTAACTCATCAATGCCCAGACCCCACCCTGGACCTAGAAGCATCAAATTTGGACAGCATATTTCTTCTGTGATGTAAGGACTATTGAACAACTGATGTGACGCCTGGTGATGCCTGTTGCCTGCCATCCAGTGCCAGGTGCCCAGCAGTGGCCGCTGGTGCCCAACCGTGCTTGAGGGCCACAAATATTCTTAAAATTTAACTCCCACAATGACGGGTAAATCCTGCTAGTTCTGAATAAAGCATTTGACTGACACCTAGTGGACTATTTATGAATATCTTTTCATACACAGAAACCAAATTTGCATAGTTTCTATACATTAAGTTCTAGGTAGAAGAGACCAGAAGCATCAGCCAGAAGGAGAAAGGTTCCCATAAGACAAATATGAAATGATAAAGTTTTTAGAAACTATTAATGGAGAAACCTTGGAGTGCAATCCTATTCCTGTCTACTCAGATGTAGACTGAGATGTCTACTCAGATGTAGACTTGCTCCCAAGAAAGTCAGGTTAGGATTGCAGCCTTAATGTTATAGTCCTCTGGAATCTCATGGGTTTGTTTATCTTCCCTTAAATTTGTATGAATTAAATTTATATGGTTGAGTTATATTCACACAAGAAACAAATTTAAAAATGATTTAGGGACTTGCAGTTGAAAGACAAGATCCAGTCCTCAGCCACATAGATACAGCACTGGAACACTCTCTTGCAACAACTAGTTTCCAGTTTAGATGTGCTGTGGTGCAACCCTGTCATCTCATTCCCATGATGCCTATTCTAAATACCTGGATTTTCCGATTCTTTTTCTCTGTCTCTCTCTTCTTTCTGCTCTAGAGGAGCAATAAAGAAAAGAAGAGTCCAATAGTCCAATCTTAACAGACTATTTTGCTGGAATGCATGTTTAAATGAATCACACTTGACACATTCAAGAAACTGACTTACATTTAACCATGATCATGTAGACATCAATGGTACAAATGGGAGGCTGAGGCAAACGTTCTCCTTTCTCCAAGACACAGGAGATTTCACTGGCTGGGATCCCATCATATGGTTTAGATCCAAATGTCATCAATTCCCAAACTGTGACACCTGAATGGACCATGGAAAGAATAAATGATGAAAGAATCATCCACTGAATCAAAAACTGGATACTCCCACGAAACAAAAGGATCTTATTAAATGCACAAACAATCTTCAGAAAGTATTTTTAACATTAGTTTTGGAGCAAGGAGTATTTTCTTAAAGGGTCATTGCTGCTTATCAGCAATTGGGTCACAACAGAAGAATAAATTTCTTGTCATTGATGTAATTAATGAAAAGAAGTTTTACAAAGGTCTTGTTGACTCTCAGATAGTTTCTGAAACTGCTCAACCTTTAAAGTACACATGGTGACTGCTTTGCCTTTTTAAAAAACAGAGATAGTAAACTAATTTTTATGCTGGAATCCTAAAGCATAATAGAGAGAAAGGCTCACTGTGAGAAAGGCTCACTGAACCCAGATAGGAACTACTTCTGAATTATCATACATCAAACTGAATACCACATTAATATCTCTGAAGGTAAATTAATAAATAGAAACATTGCTGAGCTACAGTAACTTTTTAAAGAAAAGATGGCTTGTCATAAGATTGTATTTTGAATGAACACTCACAGTCTGTATCTTCTTTTTGCTGTCTATATGAAACACATGCATTTCAACTGTTTTCAACAAATATTCAGAACATAGTCCTAAAGGAATGATCTGCTAGGGCAGTAAGTGGCTCCCATGGCAGCTTACAAAGCAGCAAACATGCCATAAAGCACATTTGGGACAACTCAAGAATCAGCAGTGCTGGTGGGGAGACATGTGCTCCACTGTTGCTGCATCCTGAGCCAGGGCTGCAAGTAGAGGTTAAATTTGCATTGGCCAGCATAGGGGCTTGGAAAGGATGGCAGGGAAGGGATGTTTCTAGGTGGAGGGGAGAGTGGAATTGGGGCAGGACTGACAGAGGCGTTCTCTGTTGTATTTGTTTCAGATGATAGCAGAAGATGTACATTGTGCAACCTGGAGTTTTCAGAGACAATTTATCTCTGAATGCCAGACACAAGGGAGTTACACAAAGATATGGGTATCATATCTTTTGAGTCCTCACTGAGGGATCTGATGGGCTGCCAGATACAGGAAGCTGAAGTGGATTGGCCCTTGGTGTGATCTAGTATGGCTCCTATGTTTTTAGTGAGAAGCTAGCAGAAACCAGAACAGGTCCACTGACTGACATAACAGTTAGGGTGGATATGGGTCTACCCTCCCATCAACTGCTATGTGAGACTTTACAGGAAAGAATTGAATATAAATAAGATAATGTGAAGAGTGAAAGACGCTGGGCTATAGAAACAGAATGTGGATGGGTTGTTCTATTTCCCATGCACACCCCATCAACTCCTGTTATATCATTACAATTAATCACTTTGGCATTCAAGATATTGCTGTAAATACAGTGAAAATATAATGAAAACAAGACTTGATTTTTCTAGTAGGTGTTAAACAGTGACAGGGAAAAAACACCAGAGATCTTTTCAACTGCCAATTCAGAATTAGTTTAGCATTTCCTTCAGTCTTACCATAACTCCAAACATCACTTTGGTGGGTATAAATGCGATGCAGAATAGACTCCAAAGCCATCCATTTGATAGGAACCTAGAAAGAATAAGGATGAGACTTTAGACTTGCCAAATCTGACATCTAGATAGTTATCAGTGAGAAACATCTGGAGTAACTGAGAAAATGCTTGGATACTTTGAAAAACTGGTTGTAGGCACCAAACACTTTAAATTAGACTTTCAATTATAAATACATTACTTAGAATTGCCATTCAAAATATGGAAATTTTTGTGAATTTACTGTCAAGAAACACACTCCCTTTACATTTACAACATATATGCTTAGTATAGAGACCTGCTTCTATTGGACTTTATTTAACCATTTGTCGATGACTACTTGGATAAATGCAAAACGCTGATTTAGGCTGCAATCCTAACACCCAGTTAGGCTTACCCAAGCCCTGGCATAAGCTCCTGTGCTGATTGGAGGGTGTCACAAAAGTGCAGTAAGATACTTCTGCCCACTCCTGGGGGAGTTAGGCCAATGCACAGACATACGCCAACCTCTCAACACCATCACGGAACGATAGGCCAGGTGAGTTAGACCGGCCTCAATTTCTTAGGATTGCATCCTTAGTTGTAGTGTTACAGTTCCCAGTTCAATTATCATTGTTATTATGTATTTATGTAAAGGCAAATGGCGATCTGATATTGGATTATAACTGACCGTTATTGTACCTGATAACAATAATTTTTTTACCAAATAGTTAATATGTGACTATATTTGGGCCCTATTTCCTGAACATGAGTTTGTATCTGGCAATGTAATTGTCTACAGATATGGACAAACTAATGTGAAACCCATTGTTCCGTTGTGAGTTTCTCTCTCCCTTCCCCACTCCATAAAAGAACTGCCACTGATTTTAAGGAGAAACAGGGAAACAGCAAGGGCAATTCAATGTTTAAATATCTAAAGGGCTTTCTTATGGAAGAAGGGACACATTTGTTCTTAGCTGCCTCTGAAAGTAGAATTAGAATTAAGGGGTATAAACTGCAAGCAAGGAGATTCCAGTTAGATATCAGGAAAAAAAATTCTTGACAGTGAGGGCAGGTCAGCAGTGGAATAGATTGACAAGGGAGGTGGTGGTGGACCCTTACTCTCTAGCGATCTTCAAGCACCTCTTGGCAATGCTCTAGGGGGATTGCCTGCTATAGGCAGGGTTTTGGACTTGATGACCTACTCGATCCCTTCCAACTCTATGATTTTATGAGTGTTGGCAGAACAAATTCCCCAAAAGGAAGTGGATAATGAAAAGGTAACATCTAGGACCAGACTATATAGATGATGATTACAGAGAAATTTTGAGGCATCAAAAGAATTGTGGGTTCTTATATGAGCATGTATAACTGTTTGCAAAATGCTCTTCACTAGGTCAGTGATTATTACTGAGAAAAATCTGAGATGACTATTGGATTATTAAAGATTATTATTGGAAAGAACTCGAATAGTCCAAAAAAGAGAAAGAAATCTATTGTATTTCTTACTTTTCCACCTTCTGCATGGTACTCTTTCTCCTCTGCTCCCAGCAGTTTGGCCAGTCCAAAGTCAGTGATCTTCACATGCTGAGGAGTCTTAACAAGGACATTCCTAGCAGCCAAATCACGGTGTACCAAACGGCGTTCCTCCAAATAATTCATTCCCTGTAAAACATATGCAAGAAAATCTTATTCAACTGACACTAAGATCTGCATTGCAAAGGACTTCAAAATAAAACATTAGATCTTCATATTATAAGAAGCAAAAATCAGCAGAAGCGTCAATTGAAAATGTTTGCCCTATATGACAAATATTGTTTTTGTATATACTGTTGCAAAGATCCTTCCTACATTTACAAAAACAAATTATAGGTAGCGTTTGTGCCATCTTTGGTCTCCCCCCCCCCAAAAAAAAACACAGCATAATCTATGAAATTCAAACTTATGCTTTCAACACTGGTGAATTACAAATTACACTGTTTTACAGCACAATCTTATGCATATTTACTCAAAAGTATATCCCACTGTGTTCAGTGGAGGAAATCTTTTACATGCTCCTAGGAGTAAGTTTCACTGAAGTCATTGGGCCTTACCTTCTGAACATCCTTGCACAGAATGGTGCTAAATACAGAAATGGGTTTAGGTCATGAATATACAGTCTTTGAAGCCTTATCAT
The DNA here is from genome assembly GCA_030015325.1 of Cryptoblepharus egeriae. NCBI lineage: Eukaryota > Metazoa > Chordata > Lepidosauria > Squamata > Scincidae > Cryptoblepharus > Cryptoblepharus egeriae. Next base: position 53,082,686 of record JAREYC010000004.1, read on the forward strand.
CATCCATTTTATTTTTAAAATAAAAGAAGAAAGCATTCCCAGTGTGTGAACGCAGCTCATTTGTGTGTGTGTATGTTTTACTAATGCGATTATAACCTTGGGGGAAATGTTCTCTCCCTCATGTCCCTCATGTCTCCCTCATTCTTTCTCCATTAAACTTTGGATGAACATGATAACATTTTCTAAAGATTTTCAGATGAACTCCCACAATGTATTAGGGACTTCCAGTGTTGCCAGACAAATTACCACAGAAGCTGGCAGAAGGCCATTATAAAAACTGCTTTCATTATTGTAATGTCGTTTTAATGAGCTGCTATTCTCAAACAAATAGAGTCAACAATACTGGAGGGAGGAGGTAGACCCTATTAACAGTCACCTCATCAATCAAGATTTTGCATAACCAGTTTTTTTTAGCTCAACGTTTTCTCCTTCAATTGAGTACTTATGTGTTTTATGCAATGATATATTTGTGATGCCTGAATTTGAAAATAATTTCATTTTATCTAACCATGCAATCTTGAAATTGAACTGTAAATAATTAAATGTTGTAAGTTGCTAATTTCAGGCATATAGGAGGTCCACATGTATCACTTGGTTTCGTTATGTCTTAGCTAGATCATCTTTGCCCCATTAGTCCCAAGGAAACCAGTTTATTGCCTACACCATGTTAAGATCATGACTATCATTTTTGTAGAAACAGGGACAGAACAGTTTGTGAAACATTCACTATACTCTGATGTCCCACCACAAAATCCCATTTTTCTACTTAGGAAATTTATGATCTGCCTCCCGAGACAGTTTAGTGCTGAGAACATTTTATGTTTCAGATAAGATAACCCTCTTTAAGGCAGAAGAAAAAATTACTATTTCACAGTCAAAAGGAAGCAAATAAAAGCATGAACTCTGGTTGAGTACTTTTGGGATCTGGTTTCCTGTTGGTGAATTTGCAATAAAGATAAATTACAGTTTCTAGGCACTGCAGTGTTGGCTCTATACAGCCTGGAGAACAAAAAAAAAAAAAAAAAAAAAAAAGAGAGAGAGAGAGATGATGAACACCATCTACTCAATATGATTTTTGTCTTTATAAAAGGCAAAAAATAGCAGTATGCCACACATTCCAAAGATGCTTTTTAAACTCGGAAGAATTTTCAAAAACAGTTCGTAGTGCAACTCACTGAGTGCAACTTGCTCTCTGGATTATGGCTCCAGTTAAGCACACAAATCAGACATTATCAGATCCATTACTGACAAAAGCTTAGAAGGAATTTGCTTTTAATTTACCTTTGCAATCTGCACACACCAGTTGAGAAGGTACTGGGAGCCAATGTTATCCTTGTGTTCTCGGACATAGTCAAGAAGGCAGCCAAAAGGCATAAGCTGGGTAATGAGTTGAACAGTGGAAGTAAGGCAAATGCCCAGCAAACGGCACACATGAGGGTTGTCCACACTTGCCATCACATAGGCTTCCTGATTGGAAAACAGATAAACTTGGTTAAGAACATCTTTGAAGATGGTCAATAAAATAGGAAGACATTGAATGAAAGAATGTGAAGTTCATATATGATAAAGTTTATACGCTTTTCAGTCCTCTGCCTGAGATGGCAGGGGAGATAGGATGGGCCCTGGGGGAATGTAGAACAAAGACAGAACTAGGGAAGGTCTGGCAGGTGTTTGGTGGCAACAGTGGTTGCCAAATCCAATTTCCTTTCCTAGACCCAAATCCATGGAATGGATCACGTGGACCTGCACCTGAGATTTCACTGACAAATATCTGAGTAGACTCATCTGTGCCAAACAGGCTTACTCCTAAGTAAGAAAACAAATGTTCTTTTACCCAGAGGAGACCTCTGCAAACTGCCCCCCTCCCCCACAGGATGCAACAGAAGCAATTTGGTCACAATTTAGGGAAGAGGAGTAGGACTGGGCTTTTAGTGCCTTGATAAGGACAGCAACCAAAATTAAATATTGGCATACATTCCTTTTAACCACTTAGTTATGCATTGTTGTTTTCCCCCTGGGCAAAGAGCCACTTTTAAAACACTAGTTTTCTTATCATTAGTAGGGAGAGAGCAACTGTTTCTATTCATTTGAGCACACCATGTTTTTGATGTTTCTGTTTCTGATGTGTCTTAGGTATGTTTTTAGGTATTTTAGACTGTGACTGTTTTTTCATTCCATTGCTATGGTGCTAAAGCAGAGATTCTCAACCCAGTATGGCCAAATGCCACTTCTCCTGCTGAAACAATATTTTGTTTGAAAAAAAAATCATAGAATCCTAGAGTTGGAAGGGACCTAGTAGGTCATCTAGTCCAACCCCCTGCCTGTAGGAGGAAATCCTCCTAGAGCATCCCTGATAGGTGCTTGTCGAGCCTCTGCTTGAAGATCCCCAGAGCAGAGGAGGTGGATAATATGAGCAGATGAGGTGGATAATACAGAAAAAAGTCTGTATGCAAATAATAAGTTCAAATAAACTATATTGTTTTTTCAGTGAAAATTGTGGTGCCATAATAGTAGAAGCAAGTTTAATAATAGAAACATAATAATAGAAATAAATCTCTCATTCCATTTCTGCTTCTCATGCTATTTCTGGCTACAATGGAGCCATATTGGATTACTTTTTAGCTAAATCAATATTCCCTACTGTTCTAAGCTCCAAGGCAACTTCCTGCAAAAGTTGGCTTAAAGTCTGTCAAATGGGAAATTTATCTGTATTGACAATGTGTATTTGGGAGCCACACAGAATATGGAAGAGTTTAGGATTCTACAGAGTGTGTTAAATTTGATACCGCACAGTGAAAGAGCTCATTGCCTCCCAAAAGAAACAATAATGAAGTCATTGTGCAGTTATGTGTTCCTTTAAATGTGCTGAGAAATTGCAGCAGGCCCCTTGTTTTTAAATTTTATCTTGGAAATCTCTGAAGTACAAGATGACCCTCTGCAAGTATGCTTGGTATGCGGCTGCAAGTCCCCTAAATTAGCTCTTATCCCAATAAAGCCATTAGGAGCTTTAGTTAGAGAATGATCTGGATTAAATTACTGTTAATATTTCCAACATAGAAGGAATTCTTAAGCAGTAGAGCTTATAGAGAGTCCTCCACCAAGACTTCCAGCTACCAGCGTCTACCACTGTTACTGTATGCAGCAATGGACAAGCAAGAATAAAGAATTGTTACTATCAAGGTTGCTACGCTTACCCTACAATCCAGAGTAACTACGGGAGCACGTAAGAGACTTTACGTGCACCCGTAGTTACTGCACCACCTAGTGAAAACCTATGAGAAATTCACATTGCAATCCAGAGCAAATTGTTCTTACACCGGAGCAAAGACTCCCCGTAGTTACTCTGGATTGCGCCCATAATGTTGATAGACATGGCCAGACCCATTGAATATGATTACAGCTTTCTAGTTGTAAATTTACATATGCAAAGTTGATACCTTTCTCTCTCTTTCAGATCTGAATTCTCCATATACTCCATATGAATTCTCCATATACTCCACTGCCTTGAAGTGGTGTGCAATACAGTACAATATGGGATGTATAGCTATGAATGTACTTATCTTCAGATTGAATTCACAGCACACACACACCCCACACAAACCTTCTACAGAAGTGGAGGGGAACTTCATAACATCTGGCAGTGAAGGGAACTAAAAACAAATTTCAATTTACCACTCACTCACGCCTCTTTATCTTTTTACTATAGTGGGGGGGGGGGTGTGTGGGCAATCTTGTGGTGTGTTTGTTGAGCTTCACGATCTCATTGGCTCACACCCATTCTGATGGCCTTGTATTCCCTTTGCCAAGGCACATTCACCGACTCACAAGTAAACACACATTGCTGCTGTTTCACTTTCCCTAGGGCTCATACATTTTTGTTTGTCAGCTATCAATCAGTTTGTTCTGCGATCCATCAAAAATTAGCTCACGGCCCACTTTTTGGCAACTATTACCATATATTAATAGTTATCAAAATGTTTTTGAAATGTTACCCTTAGCGCATTATATAATTTATCTGATACTTTGCATGGAGAGAGCTGCTTAATACTGGCTATACTGTATTTGTCAAAAGCTACAAAACTTTAATTTCAAAGAAGTCTTAACAATGTGGATTTGCTTTGGTGTGACATATTAAGCGCATTTTAGAAGTGTTATAATTGAAGAATCATGGGAAAACACAAATTTCATTATATCAAATAAAAAGAACAGTTTATAAATAATAGCCATACTCTTCTACTACGACCAAATTTTCTATACAATATTTCTAGATTGTGCAACTGTAATCATCGATGTTAATGTAAATTAAAACAAATACAGCAGACAACAGTAAGGAAATTCTCAACAGAAAGGCACAAACATTTTTTCTACTCCCTACAATATTTCTTAACTGACATTTTCAACTGATCCAAATGAAAGACGATTAAGCATTTATGGTCTATGTGCAGTCCACACAAGGAAACTGAATTTAATTAAAGATTCAGTTCAGTTCAGTAGAATTCAATTGAATTAAAAGAACAAAATAAATTCCAGATGTCAAAGTTGTTGAGAATCAGAATTGCAGTCATTTAACAATTCCACTGAACAGATTTTGGGGATATAAACTGATTATTTGCTTTTGGTTTATAAAATATCCAGAGCCAATATTTGAATACTTAGTAAAAGCTCACATCAAGAATTTCTTTGTTGGCTTTGGGAGATGTGGCCTCTCTCAATTCCTTAATAGCCACAGGAATTTTAACACTCTCTCCTTCTGGAATCCAGAGGCCCTGCCAAAAAGCAAAAGAAATAAGTTTAACTTTGTGTTATAGGCAAAACTTGCATGTAACATTCATAGTGCTTTCATATGATTGCAGCATCCAACAAACAAAAGGGTTTAGACATATTCACTGTTTCTGGAGATGATGAATGGAATTTGAATGCCATGGCATCAAACACAAGGATACTCAACTGTGCAACATAATCTTACGTGTGTTTTTTTGGAACGAAACTCCAGGGGACTCATTTCAGGAGGACTTCTTGCTCCCAAGCAAATGTACATAGGATCACACTCTTGCAGTACAATCTGTAATTGTCTACATCAAAGTACTGTTCATTTTAAGGTAGGCCCTGAGAAGATGAATCCTGGGCAGCTCAAAGTTCCCCAAATGCCTTATGACATTATATATTACATATTTGCAATGGATTGGGAAACTGCTATACAGCAGTTTAAGGTACTCACCTAACAATGCAGACCTGTTAAAACAAAAATTGCTCAGAAGAAAGCCTCACTAATTCCAATTAGTTATGGATAAGTGTATGTAACCCTAGGATATATCTCGACAAAAACTAAGAATAAAATTGGATCTGATCTCTTAACATGATCAGAAGTACTGTATTTGAAGAGCTTGTTTTCTATGGGTTTGTTTATGAGTGCCACATCTTTTCTCTAGTTAGCATTAATTTTAATTAAAATATGTTTGCAACAACATTTTATTTCTGAAATTAAAATTTTTAAGCCAAAGTTAAAAAGAAAAAAGTTTCAGTAGATTGTAATATGTATTTCAGAAATGGAAGTCACTTTATTTGTGAGTTTTATTTTAAAAAGACTATTATAGAGGAAATTTGAAAAAGTAATTTTTCACAATAAAACTGGTTAGAGTTTATCCGTAAATATGTACTGTGGATATCACTCAAAAAACTAGTTTGAACATTTATGAACTTAAATCAATGTATTTATTAATAATGGATATAACAATTGTTCCAAAGGGTAGATAACTGTATATTTAGAAGTGTTCATCAAATCACCAAAAGAAACATTTGTCTCCTGCATTCTGAGAATGAAAATGAATAGTCTAAAGAATGGTGCATGTAACCCAGGAATTTAAAAATTCTTGCATTAAAAATAATTTTTCTTTTTATGTGTTTGAGGAATATTTTCAAGTAATTGATAAAACTTTGTAGCACTAACAACCGTCATAGCTCTAAGGAAGAAAATGAGCCTCTAGTTTTGCTGCAATGTTCCCTTTATTATTGTCTCCACTGCTGCCACTCACTGCCCATGGGTTTGATTTTCAAGAATGGGTCTGGAATGGAAGGAACTGATATTTTATAATCCACAAATTGGTTCAGAGTCATCTCAGTGAGACTTCCAAGTAAACACCCTTAGGATTGTACTTTCAGTACTGGTAACCTTTGGTATAAATCAGAGTATAGGACCAAAGAACAAAATAATATATTCTACATATCCAAGGGTGTGGCGGCGGCCTTCTATTTCTTAAATAACAACCACCCCATGATACCTGATAAACCCCCTTTGAAACCAAGAGAGCTTTGCAATTTCTGATATGACATTTAAGTCCATTGTATAAAAAGAAAAGTAGATAAAAATCCAACCAGGCACATGTCCTTAAAGTAGCTACTTGGATCCAGATCATTCTTAACAAAATTATTTCATTCATTTTTGCTTGTTTAGGCAGCTTTGTGTCAGTATATAAATAAGGTGGCAATATTACCTTATAGACAGTACCAAAAGCCCCTGAGCCAAGGATTTTGACCTTTTTAAATTCAGTTTCCTTCAGAATCCTCAGAAGTGCTTGGTTTGGTGCTTCTCCACTGGGTGTCAAAGGTTCAACAAGCTATTGAATGACAACAAAGAAGACTTTGTTTTTACAAGAAAGTTTAAGATTAAAATTTTTGAGATACACAAAATATAATTTGATACTGTTTGTACTCTATCATCCCACTTTAAATAGGTTACTTTGAAAAACTTTGCGAGAGAACATAAACATTGTGTTACTGACTTGAAAGACTACCATACACAGTAGGACAGTGATGGCAAACCAATGGTGTGCATGCATCAGTGGGCATTCAGAGCACACTCTGTTGCCAAACAATCATAGTGCTCAGTCTGGGAGCACTGTAAGCGCAGGGACGACTTGAAGTGCTGGGAACAAGTGCACATTGCTCTGAAGAGGAGGACCCTGCTCTTCAGAGTAGTGCACACCAGTGTCCAGTGCACATGACTGGAACTCTGGGAATTTGCACTGCCTGAGCACGCGCACTGGGCACTGGAGCCGTCAGTCAGCACTCAAGGCCAAAAAGTTCTCCGAAAACTGCAGTAGGGCAAGATTTTGAAAAGTCTGTAGGTTCAATTTACAACTCTCTTCTTCTAAGATGTATAAAAGTCTAAGGGCTCAATCCTACGGTGCTGACATGTCAGCAGAGGGTATAACAAAAGTGTTGTTAAGACACTTTGCCAGTGGCAGGAGACATGCAGCACCAGTGGAGAGGCCAACATGACTGGGCACTGGCATAGCATAAATCATAAATATAGGTTGGTAAGTATTTTCTGGTGGGAAAGCTTTCTGGGGTGGTGGGAAGATAGCAAAATTGAGCAAAGGGATGGTGGATCAGAGGAGAGACTGGACCTGAGAGAGGTCGGCAGATACTGCCACTGAATCCTCACCCCTTTTCCAAGTCGCAGAGCCCAACTTATGTCTCCTCAGTTCTGCAGCAGCACAGGAGCTGGTAAAGATCCAAGAAGACCCATTGGGGTCAGTTCTACAGGGGATAAAGGATCTGAGATTCCTTTGCCTTGAAGAGTCCTCTGGTGGTTGCTTTGACCCCAGGGAACACAGCAGTGGCAATTCTGGTGCTACTTTACCATGTGGCACCTGGGCAGCATAGGATTGGGCCATTCACAAATTTTCTCTGAGCAGTTTTACCCTTCAAATGTGCAATCTCAAACCTGGAGCCCAAAGCGATGCAGCCCAAACAAAACTCTTCCAATTAAAGCTGCAGACTGTATGTACTGCCACTGAATCCTCACCCCTTTTCCAAGTCACAGAGCCCAACTTGTGTCTCCTTGTCCTTACATGGAGAAGAAACCAGCTAGTCCAAAGGGAAGCAAATTCTGCTTTACATTCCCATGGTTAAACAGACTAAAATTTAAAATCTCAAGGCAAGCAAAATAATACAAAGTCTCAAGGTCAGCTTTGGAACTTTTTTGCTAGGTGTAGATCAACATTATATTTCATGCAAATGCCCTCTGTGTTAGCAGAGCTGATAGGATTGTAGTATGACATAGGTATTAAAGGGGAGCTGTACTGCTCATAATAAATGATATCACAGATGCTATCCATATTTTCCAAAGAGAAGTCATGTACCTATCTAGAAACACAATATATTGTTTGTATGCTAGAAAATGTACAATTGGTAGGGTTCTGCAAAAGGGGAAGTTATTTTTCCCGACAAAAGATAACACCCCTTTGTGAGAAAAATAATATTTCCCAACTATTGGTACTAATCAAAAGACAAGTGCTTTCCTTAAGGGAAGACACTTGAATACCATGCAACAAAATAAGGAACAACTGCATACATTTTGTACTGTAAAATGATTATTTGGAGCCACACACTACATTTTAGAAATATTTGCTATACCTACCTCTCTTTCTTGGAGCAACCTGCGCAAAGTTCGTTTCCTAACAATGCGACGCCTACGTACATAGAGACCAATGCCTAATGCTATGACAACTAAGCCAAGGATACTTCCAACAACTCCAGCTGCAATAGATGGGACCTTGGAGCTAGAAGACAAAAAAGTCAAACATACTCATACATCATTGAACTATGTTAGTATTAGTTATATATATAAAACCTATTCTTCCAAGGAATACATGATTCTTCCTCCCTCTTCCTGTTAATTATGGATATTTGATGCACAATATGCCTGATTGCACACATACATAGTGCTAGATGCTTGCCACAAAATCATGACCAAGGCCAGTTCTGTGATTCTTAAATTTGGACTGATGAGAAGAAGCCTCAAGCTCCTTCAAGTCTCAAGGAAGGTCATACTTGACTTTTAGGTGGAGTCTTTGCATCCGAAGCGGTTCTGTTCCAGGAACATCCGTGGATGCCAAAAATTGTGTTAAACACAGTGGTGTAGCTAATGATCATGTAGGCCAGTGCAAAGCTCAAAATATTGTACAAAAGAAGTGCAGTGTTGCCTGATGGATCCAAGGGGCAACCCTGGCATATCACCTTTGGCTACACTGCCGCAGAAAGACTGCACAGGCTCTCAGGTAAGTATAAAACTGGTAAAGTAGTTTTTACTTCCAGATTTTACTTCCAATTTTATTGCATTATTCCTGGGGGAGGGTTAGAACAGTGCATAGTCATGCACTTGCCTCCCTACATCACCAGAGGAATAGGAAGACCAATGACACTAGGTTAGGATTGCATCCTGAGTTGTATTATATATCCTCCTTTAAAATTCAGGTATAAATAAAATGTGGTCAAAGAAAAGGTGCCTAGGTGAGCCTCAACTTGCTATGGTAGTTCTGTGAACATAACCCTCCCTGTATGAGTTTAAATCATAAGCTTCTATTTGCAGCATAAAGCAGTTTGGTCGGAGGCACAAGTTTGTTGATCTTAGGCACATCTGCTATTGGGTAACGTAATTCTATTTTGCCTTAGTATGAATTTGCCAAAAAACAGCAGGTGTAATAAATTATGCATATACATACATATTTTCTTATATCTGCCTGTTATAAGAAACTGACACATTATACGAATCATAAACATAATATTAATTAGCAAGAGTTACCCATTAGGACAGCCTTCAAGCCCTGGTCCTTTGCATCTGTAAGGAAGGAAAATAAACAGAATTAATAGATGATGGCTACAGTCTTAATTTTTGTCATTCTGAACATCGCACATTAAGGTAACATATTTGCTAAGTACAAGTAAACAAAAGACTTGAGAAACTATCAAGACCCTTGAACAGATGGTTTTATCCAAAGGTCACAGTATTTTGTATGTTCTATTGCAGGAACAGCTTCAGATTTGCGTGTTTCTAAGCTCACAGGGATAAGAGTTCGCCAGAACATAATTCAAACCCAGCACAGAACTCTCAACTTTTTCCTCCCAAGAACAAATTCAATCTCTTTAAAAAAGACTTATTCACTAACTTCAAAAAGATTGCCTATCTTGACTGCATAACGCAACCTTCACAAACAGACAACTGTTTGCTTTCTTCCATGAAAGGAACTGGTGAACTTGCCATGAGTGGGAAAACTGTTACAAGTTAACATTCGTTGTTACAGCAAGGTAGACGGTTGAAAATGTCGAGGTACAGTACATCAATAACTGGGGAATGTCTCAGTAGCAGACCTCGTGTTACTTAGCACAGCTGCCATCCACCTCACATACAATGGCACACTTCTGCGCTTAAAGAAAAAAATTAACCTCCATGACTTGACCTGTGACTGAAGGCTTTGGTTCAGTAACATCAGTCATTGCGGAAAACTGTTTGATACTATTTTCCAGTTAGTTCACTGTCGTGAACGACTGTTTCTTCTATAATTTGCAAATACTGTACACATTTTTTAAAATAAAAAGCAGATTGTTATAACCAGAATCAAAAAATGGCAGCATGCTGTAATATTAGAAACAAAGTTATCAGGGAAATAGGTCTGGTGTAACATAACATTCTCCTTGGCTGGCTACATTTCCACATGCAAGGATCTTTTATACTAGACTGAAAATGGGTGTATATCTGCAGTAGTACAATTTTAAACATTTAACAACCATGGAGGTGGAGGATTTAAAAGCAGCAATTATAAATTTGTTTACAAGAGCTTCTCTTTTAGCCCATGTTTGTCACATGGAGTTTTATAACACTCAGCAGAGTTTGCTTATGTTCCAAAGAATCAAAAATATCACCGTCAACACTCTGGAATGTTTTACCCAATGCTCCTTTGGAAACTAACCTAGAAAATATAAATGCACTGTCGAGCCTAGTCGCTGCCAGACTTTGAAATATGTCTCTTTGCTCTCCATTTACTAAGAAAATTGGGGGCAGCATACAAGTCCTTGAAACTATTCTGTTCATCTGCGATCAAGATTACAGGCTTTCATCTGCACATACATAAATATTAATTCACTTGCTACACACACAGCTGGTAGGGCCAATTTTCCATCACAATTTTAACAAGGTTTTTCCTCAGCCCACCATTTCCAATTTAATCTATCACAGCAAGGTTTCCAAGAGTTATGGCCTTTCAAAGTACGCTTAGAATGTAACAGGACAATCATAAATGAAATGGGAAACCACATGCTCTGCAAAAAAAAAAAAGTCTACGAGACTTATTTGCCTGAGTTGGATTTTTTTGTGAACCTTTCTGTATGATTCTATTTCCCAGAAGTAGAGGCTACAAGCTCGGGTTGACCAGATGTCACAAACATAAAGTGCACATAAAGTAACTCATAAGTGCATATGCAGGCCTCCATCAGTCTTGGAAGACTATGGTATCATGCTCGGCGCTGCATACGCTGCATACAAGGCACGAAAGCCTGGGCTGGATTGTTATGGAGGATAGGCTGTTACCCAAACAGCAAATACCCCCTCTCCACGTCACTGAATTCATCCAATGGAAAGGCAGAGCCAATACAATTGGATCCAGCTGGCATCGCAGAGCTGGGCTAAGGACAGGAGCTCACCCTGTCTTGTGGGATAGACCCGGGTCTTGAACCCTGGCCTGCTGTGCATATATACTTTCAAAAATGAACAACGTGCAACTGACTCCTCATTAGCTCTATAAATAAGAATTGAAATTCAAATGGTAGATGCTTCTTGTAGGACCTAACCACATAATCCTTATCTGCAGACAAAGGGGTGACTCAGAGGAGACATCCCATTTCTGAAAAAGTAACTTCTTCTATTTAAAAGATACTGAAAGCAATAAAATAGAGTAATCTTCAAGCAACACGTAAAGAAAAGATTATAACTGAGTACTGTTTCTCTTTTTTTGGAAGGGGTGTCATCCTTAATTTGGGTAAAATGTGGCAGAAGTGTTCACAAATGCTTTTAACTGAGAGTCAGATAAAACACAGGCACCTAACATAAAAAGGGAGCCAAAACAGCTGTGCCATAGATTAGGAAACAACAGTCTTCTCTTATAATTATTTTGATCCTTAGAAACGTTTTTCTACACCTCAGGCAATGACAGATTGTACAGCACACAGACAGAGTTTTCTTGTTAATTATGGTTTTTACAGCAACATTTTAGATGCTTAATCGGAAATGGCATGACCTGGAATGCTGCCTCATGCTATCTTCCACTTGTTACACGGTCATAAGGTTAAGAGGTCCAGTGTCCGGCTCAGCACATGGTGACCATGTAGAATGGAGGACAGAGTGACTGTACTTTTAAGCTTGTATAGAAGAGGGAATTTTGGCAGGTGCTACTTTTTAAACTCTTCTATGCAATGGTTAAAGGTACAGGCACTCTGTTCTACATTCTATATGGTCACCCTGGCTCTGCACAGTTGAATTTCAGGTTTTTATCTCAGCACATCTGACTAATGAGTTACAACTGTGCTGAGACCGTCATGGGGTAAAACACAAAATTTAATTAATTTTCTGCATGAGAGAACTGTTGCCATTTCTTTTCCTCTCTTTGTAATCTCATGGTATTTACCTACTCTCCAGTCTTTGCTTTTGGATGAGCCTGCCAGAGTGTTGGCCAAACACCTCCCCCCCCCCCCACAGGATGCCAGAAATGGAATGGAAGAGAAGGCCATCTTTGCCAGATCCTTTAGTTTTCCAGTGCAGTTGAGGAAAGAAAACACTTGCACCATTCATACATAGTGCAGCCTCAAAGTGCTTAGGTATCAAAATGCTTGTCCCTTCCACAATTATGATGCTAGCTATCCCCATTTTATAGTACAATCACCACATACTTTAAAACATTACAATTATATGGGGAAGATAAATAATTAGGATAAGCATGCTTATTAGTATAAGCATGTCCCTCCCCAGGGAACCTATCATGAGAAAGGAAGAACTGTATCGTCTTCTTCTTGTTGTCCCATATGATGGCAGGTTTTGCTACTGGAATCACCATTTCTTTTGGCCATGGCCTTGGTGAGGGCAGGTGATTTTCATGTTGATATGCAGTGTGTCAAACCAGTGCTGTTCTGGTTGACCCTTTGGTCATTTAATGTTGGTATCTAACTGAAGGCCCTTTTGTGCCAGCATGTCATCATTGGCAAGCAGAATTCTCAGAATTGGAGTAGATAATTCTCAGTACTCTTAGAGCAATGATTTTCAACCTTCGTCTCATGGCACACTGATAGGGCACTAAAATTGTCAAGGCACACCATCAGTTTTTTTTTAAAAAAAACCATTGACAAGATACACTATGATACCTGGAGTTGGCTCAAATCCTCCAATTGCCCTTCTAATAATGACCCTTCCAAGTCCCTGCAGATGATCCACAGCACACCAGTGTGTTGTGGAACAGTGGTTGAAAATCACTGCTTGTGGCAGTGATTTTCAACCAGTGTGCCATGGCACCCTGGTGTGCTTTGAGTGGTCCATAGATGTGATGTGGGGATCTGCAAAATTTATTTATTAGATAATATCAGTTGCAATCCTATATATGCTAACCTAGGAGCAATTTCCATTGAACTCAATGGGACTTATGTCTGAGTAGACATGGTTAAGATTGCGCTAATCAGGACCATTGAGGGATGTGAACCATCCACCAGCAGTATGGTGTGCCTTCTCAATTGTCAAAAGACTGATGGTGTGCTTGTCAAATTGTCAAAAGACTGATTTTAGTGTCTTGTCAGCGTGCCATGAGTTGAAAAAGACAGTGAATCACTGGCTCAGGGCATACCATAACAGGTCATGGTATCACCTAAATTAAGATTATAAAGCAAAATGGTTATCCTTTATATTATACTGGGTGCAGTCCTAACCAACATTTGAGCACGGGCGTAGCTGTGCCAATACAGCATGTGCTGCATCCTATAGTTGGGGGGGACAGCCACAGACACCTTATCAAGTTAAGGCAATGTTTATTCCCTTTACTTTGGTGTTGCATTGCCCTTATGCCAGTGCTAGAAAGTTGGTTAGGATTGCACCCACAGTTCAATTCCAGTTTCTCTCCCTTTTTCTTTTTAAATGTTTGCTTGGACATTTAAATCCTGTCGTGCTATAATGGATATCTGAAATAAATTCTGTCCACAAGGTGTCACTGTAGTTCTAACCCAAAAAGTTCTCAAACTCTGGGTGTAGTTTGTATCTATGAGCAGCTAAGACACAGATCTGATGTTGAACCTCATGGTTTTTTTTAAAGTTAAAAAGCAGCCATAGGTTTGGAACTGAACTGTAGCACCAAGGAAATTAACACTTTCTGTTTGCATCATTTGCCAGATTAAAATCTTACCCTCCCTGTAGAAGAAAATAAAAAGTAGCAAATTGTAAATATTAATAAAACCAATAAAAACCACAAGGTTTGAAATAGTCTATAATTATTATTTCTAGAATGGTCCTGCTCCTAATTACTAATCTCTTTCCATAATTTAGGTTTCTAGACTTTGTGAAATGTATTTGCCGCAGCAGGGAATAAAAAAAATCTTGTTCATTTAATAAAAAACCATACAGCATTTGTGTTAATTTATTTTCTTATTTTTAAAAATAATTGTTTTTTAACTTTTGTCTACATAGTGAAACCAATAAACATTAAGCATCACTTCAACTTTTTTTAAAGAAAACAAGTACTTCAACTCACCCACGAGAACAGTTTGGGTGACAAAGTTGACACACTCCATTTTCATCCGCGTATTTCCAGATCAAGGTATCATTTTCTCCCACAATACCAGCAGGACAAGATTTAACACAATGAGGACCATCTATAAAGTGGGCACATTTTGTGCAGTTGCCTGGACCCTGGATTAAAAAGATATTGAGGGTAATTTGTCCATGAGCTAATAAATCCAGTAAGGAAAACATGTAAGAGGTTTGCATCAGAGCATTGAATTCTCTTGTGGTTTATTACCATATTCAGTTCAGAATCTTGAGTATTCCCAGGCTTAACATTACTTGTTTTATGCATTTTTCTTCTAAATTTTGTTATAAATGTTGTTTAAATACAAGCTGATTTATCAGATTCCTGAGCTGGGGCTGCATAGGCAGTTTACTGAACCTTAATACAACAGCCCTGGAATTAAGGATCCAAGCAGTGGCGTTGCTTGGAACCAATGCAGTTACTTGTGGTGTCATTCCGCCAAATGTGTAGACACTGAAGTAACTGGTGGTGACATTTTCATATCACCGCCAATTACTTCCAGCTTGTGAGCTGCTGCAGAACTTGGACTTGGAATGAAGAATAAAATTGACTGGGCTGGGAAGAGGTTGCTCCAAGACTGGCCAATTCACTTCCTCAAACCAGTCTGAAATTCTGGAGTTTCTGCATACTTCATGAACAGGAAACATTCACAACTGCTAATGGCAAAACAAGGGTGACACACCACCTGCTTTTAAGAACATGAAGAACAAACACTGAATCCAGGTAGCATGGCAAGTTTTTCTATTGGTGTCACTGCCTCAAAGGGTGTCACACAGGGTAGCCCATACCAACACCCTTGGAATTAAAAATGCCAGCATTTGGTTCAGTCCCCAGAAGAAACTAAATGCTAAGCAACTCAGGCAGCCCTATACTTGTGGACTTATTCATATAGATATGAATGTGGACTCTCCCTCACTGGGGATCTTCAAGTAGAGGCTCGATGAGCACCTGTTGGAGATGCTCTAGGGGGAATTCCTGCTGCAGGCAGGGTGTTGGACTAGATGACCTACTAGGTCCCTTCCAACTCTATGATTCTATGATTCTATAGATGAGAAGCAGGCAGTTAGCTTCCTCGTGACTTCCTCTCCATCTAGTTGCCTGAGCCAAATTTGGATTTCTTACACAGCCTATATGTGGAGTTGGAGAGCCTATGTCTATAGGTAGACATAGCTTATGCATAGCTTATGCATGTCTACTCTGAAGTAAGTCTATTACAGTCAATGGGTCTCACTCCTGTGTAAGGGGGCAATGGAAAGGAGCTTAAGAGACTGAGCCTTGCATGTATACTCAAACGTAATCTAAAGTAAGCCTTCTTATAATCAGTGGGGCTCACTCCTGGGTAAGGGGTGCAAATTGCAGACTGACAGACTTGAGAGAATTAGAGCACAATCCAGAAGGGCACTTGGGTTACCCTATCTGTCACTGGGCTGACCCAACTGCAAGATGGGCCACCCTAGTTATTCTGGAAAAGGCTTGGGGAAGCCTGAGGCAACATAGGCTGCCCCAAGACAGGTGGACCTGGGCTGCCCTAGCCTGGGGCAGCATAGGAAGTTCAGAAGAGGCATGTTGAGCATTGCCTAGGGCAGAGCAGTTACTCTGTATCCAGAGCCTGTTTCCAGAGCAGAAATGCCCTCTTCCAGCTCCTCAGAGTTATATCACCTTAGGAGCAGGTATAGTAGACCCCTAGGGGTATAGTAGACCCCTAATGAGTAGACCCCTAAGGGTCCATGATAAGGCAGAGTAAGAATGGCAGTGTTGACAAAAAATAAATCTGAGTTCTTGGCCAGCCTAGCTGTAACCCCTGCCTCTCAACCTCAGGATATGGCATAACTACAGCAGCCCACAAACCTCGGGATACAGCAGCCCACTCCAACAAGCCCCTTGTATTTACTGTAGATTGTACTGGCAGTCTCATCAGGGACTCCTTATAAAGGAGGCACCACAGCTGTTCCTGGTTCAGTGTAATCTGAGGGGAGTCTCCTCAGGAGCAAGTCCTCCCCAAGTGTCACTTGACTCGGTGCCTACTTAGCATTCTCTGGAGCATCTAGGGCAGCCCAGGCTTTCTGACTCTCTGGATCCAGCATAATTTCAGCTCTGGATTTAGAAAAGTTGGGGCAGCCCAGCAAGGGTATTCCTCGCTGCCCTTACTCTGGATTGTCCCCTAAGGCTGCAATCCAGAAGTGCACTTGGGCTATCTTATCTATCACTGGGCTGGCCCAATTGCAAGATAGGCCACCCTAGTTATTCTGGAAAATGCTTGGAGCAGCCTATGGCTGCATTCCTAAAGACACTTTCCTGGGAGTAAGATTCATAGGGAATCTTACTCCCATAGGGAGTAAGAACACAATAGGGCTTATTTCTAAGTAGACATGGTTAGGATTGCACTGTAAGTGCAGGTTAATTTGTTTTTATTTTTCTTTATATTTTGTATATACTTTATTATTTTCTATTATATCACACAAGACTGACGGAGGCCTGCTTTTTTATAATTATTTTAATATGATTATTTTTCAGTTGTGGAATTAACTGTCTGAGTTTCCATTCTGTCTTATGGGAAAAATCTGCTTTGATATACAAGCGTTTTGGTTTACCAGCATGTTTCCAGAATGAATTATGCTCGTAAGCCAAGGTACCACTTTAAAAGTTTTCAGTCAAAAGCACACATTAACATGCATGCATTATATTCTCCTAAGTGAAAGGGAAAGATCCTCAGCTCCACCCTGCACTGGAATTCAAGCTCCTTTGAAGCCATTTAAACTTTGCTGCTTTCTTTGGTTCTAGCCTACCAGCAGCCCATATAAAAAAAACAGTCAGAAGCTCCTGCTGGTGAGCTGGTTAACAGCTTTCTGCTCAGAGTGCAGTAAATGAGCCCAGAAATTTTCCAGCTGTTCTGCTTGCTCTTCCTGATTCTCCTGGAATCCTTTCCAATCTGTTCTCTGTCTGATTCTTCTCAGCCTTTCCCCTATTCCTGTTATGCCTACTAGGTTTGGTTTGACTGCTTAAATCCAGCTGGAAGACGGATATATTTTAAATGTTTAATTTAAAATGTCAGTAAGATTACAGAAAACAGAATATTGCTTATCTAGTGTTGCAGATTTTATACATGCATGACATCCTTCCCCATTCAGAACATCTCTCTCTAGTGTATCCCAAGTATCATGGGTTTCTGTGCACATGAAGAGAATTAAGAAAAAATGATTTGCTTTTTTCATATATTTCTTGGACTTAATGTTGATTACTTTGATACAAAGAAAATTTCTAACTTTGTTCACCCAAAACATAAATTGTTTTTTATTTTTACAATGGTTTTAGAATGAAATGATTAGAATAGAATAATCATCCATTGTCCCTCTTGCAAAGTTTCTACACATACTACATAGCTAGAAAATGAAGATTTAGCTTCTTCAGAAAAACTTTCCCTTTCATTTTGGTTGACTTTTATGTATACTGTATACTACAAGCAGAAGGACTAGATGGTTCTATTAAAAAAGCCCATATATACAAAGGACTTAACGTACATCTTCCAGGTTAAAAAAGAATTATCTTGACGTCTTCTAGTAGTAGACCTTAGCTATTAACAACTCCTTTGAGGTCTTAATGACCTGACAATTATGTCATCTGTACCTGTTTGTTGCCTTGTGTATATGTAAGCACAACAAACTTCTTGACTGGGATAATGGTACATTAAAACACTGTTGGTCATAAGATTGCAAGATCACTTACAGGACCAAAGCAAGTTGCACTGTTTTCAGTTGAGTTTAGCACCAAGCATTCTGGATGGCACTGATGGCATTCAGAGTTTCTTTCAAACTCCCGTGGTTCCCTGAAATGGATAGAAAAGGGAACTTAAGTTATATAACCAATGCTACTTCCTATTTGTCCCATTTGATCTCTCTAATTGTAAATGCAGTATTTAAGTTTGGATTATTGAAAGGAATAATTACAATAATTATACAATAATATAATTAAAAAGGAATGTTACAGTTACAATGGTTATCAAACTTTTACGGACAGTTACTTCCTAAGTAGGGCTGTGGTGCCAAAGGCAGCAATGCAATCCCTAGATCATGTCGCTCAAGGGTGTAGAAATGTCTTCACCCTCCTTATCCCCAGTAGGGATGCGATCCTGAAGTTCATGTACTTGCCTCTCCTTTACCCCTACCCCTTAAACGAGTAGGGGAAACTTTACATGAACTGGTGGGAACCACTGTATACTGTATTGTACACAGTGGTTCTTAAGCCAAGTAATATGCAAGACCTCTATTCTGCCATTTCCAAAATATTGTTAGGCAATCATCCTAACAACTCTGATAGAGCAACCTGGTCAAATAAAATCCCAGTCCAAGACAAGGAGTAGGGAAAGTGTATTGCAACATATGAACTGACTTTTTGGAGAAAAACAGCATTTGAGTCAATAATCATGTCTTTAAAAAATGACATATAGGTTAAATAAAAATCAGCTGATAAGGTTTGTGCCTTCTCTGAAACACAGAGAATAATTAAATATAGACTCAAAAACAGATGGCATAAACATTTTATGTCAAAAAATTTTTACTAATTAAAAACTATCTTCATAATTTGATGAGATAAAATATGAAAATTTACCATGTAGGTCAAAATATCACCTGGAGGAAATTTAGGGTGTTTTTTTTTAAAGGTAACATCTGCTATTGGTATATGTGTGTGCATATACCTGTTTTTTTAAACATACTATCTGTTTTCCAGTGATGGAGAACTTGATAATAGCCATAAAACTTTGAAAAGACACACACCAGAAAAAATTATTTTTCTGTGAGCGCGATCCTAGCAAATTTAGGCTGGCCTAAATGCCAACATGGCACCACGTGGTGGTGTGGGGAGGTCAGCGTCTGTCTGTCCTAGTTCAACCTCCCTGCCTCTCCTCCCCTGGGTGTGGGGCAGAAGTGCCTTATGACACTTTTGTGACACCCCAAGTTCAACACAGGACTTATGCTGAGGCTTATGCAGGCTTAATTGGGGGATAGGATTACAGCCTATGTTGAGGAATTTACATCAGATATTTGATGTAACAGATGGAAGTGCTTTCTTGTTTAGGACCATAACTATTGGAAACTAAAGTATTGTACAAATAGCCCCATGCACTCCAAAAGTGTCTTTGTGTTTCTTCAACAACTGTTATCTCTATGCTATTTGCTTTGAAACTGAAGGACTTTCAAAGAATGTGTGAACTAAATAGATGGAGGGTCCATTTCTGTTTGTATTATGGAGGCAGCTGAAACATTTCTTTGGCATTTGATTTCTGCTTTTGGTCTGTTTTTATGCTGCAGATATTATTTAGTTAAAATGGTGATACCCCACCTTTCCCATGTTGAAGAGTAGATGCCCAAGGCAACTAAAGATAATTTTTATTTTAATTATGGGTTTTTAATAAATGCATTCTTATCAATCTTGTGTTTGATTAATGCGTTATGACTTTTATGTTTTTATAGGTTATTGTAAACCACTCTGAACACCTTATATTGGAGTGTATTCAGTTGGAGGAAAAGGCAGGACTTAAGTATTTAAATTAAATAGCTTTTTCATTTCAGATATTTTATCTCACTTGTAGCTCACTTGGTTTACAGATTTGGAACATAGAAGAAGAGACACAGCAGGGGAAATCACTAACGAACAGGTTAAAATAATTCTTACAGTCTCACTAGACCCAATCCGATCCAATTTTCTAGCATCAGTACAGCCACAATGCAGACCCAGAGGCCTCCATGACTGCTCCTCCACAGCTGGATGCAAATCATGGTAAGTGCTGGAAGGCTGGATAGGATTGGGTCCTATTCTTGGAAGCATTTCCACTCTAGATAAAGTCATTATTTACAAAATTTTATGAAATCTCTGTGAAATACAGCAAATTTATATACATCCAAGATTCATAGAATCATAGAGTTGGAAGGGACCTAGTCCAACCCGTTGCCTATAGCGGGAAATCCTCCTAGAGCATCTCTGACAGGTGCTTGTCAAGCTTCTGCTTGAAGATCCCCAGTGGGGGACAGTCCACAACCTCCCTTGACAATCTGTTCCACTGCTGAACCGCCCTCATCGTCAGGAAATTTTTCCAGATATCTAATCGGAATCTCCTTTCTTGCAGTTTTCACCTATAGGACACCTATAGGACTAAAGCCCATATCCTAAAGTCAAATTAAGCTTTTTGCTCTGGAGCAGTAAAGGTGACTTTCCATAAGATAACACTAGAGGGTGACGTAACTGCATGGACCTGTAACTGCTCTGGATTTTACCCTTAGCCCTTATATATTCACCTATAGGACTTAGATTTCTTGTATAAAATTTGAAAGAGTATAGGAAAGTTTCAAGCATGTCTGTCTTACCCTTGCAAAATGTTGCAGTCTTTGACACATTCACCACTGCGAATGAAGTGCCGGCAAGAAAAACACTGGAAAGGTCCTGGGCCCCAGCAGCCTATATCTGAGCATAGAGGATGACAAACCTGACCTGAAGCAACTAGAAGAGACAAAAGACATCAGAAGATGAGAGAGCAGTTAATTAGAGAGCAGTAAATGGGATAATCCTCACTGGCAGTGATTTTCAACCCTTTTCATTTCATGGCACACTGACAAGGCACTAAAATTGTCAAGACACACCATCAGTCTTTCGACACATCTAACTCTCCAGTGCCAATGCAGCTACAATGCAGTCCCAAGGGAAGAGAACAAATGTTCCCTTTGACACAGCTGCACTACTGCTTGAAAGTTAGATAGGAAAGTTAGTTTCTTTCCCTGAGAGAGAAAGGTGAAGTAGCATAACATCAGAGGTAATCTACATTTTAATAGGTTTTAATAAGCTTGCAAGGGCTATTAAAAACATCTCAAACTGAATATGATCCTGACAACTGTTTTCAAATATTTATAGGCCACCTTTCAGTTTTAAAACTTTCAAAAGGCAATTAAGAAATAAAACCTAAGACTTCAAAAACAGATAGTTCACAATAAGTTTCCTATTAACAAAATTAAATTGGGAAAAAGATGAACTGTTTTAACCTGGTGCCTAAAAGTCAAACTCTGCACAGTGGGGAAGATATTCAAGAATAACAGGAAAACCTTTATTTCAGGCACTCATAATTGCCTAACCTCTGGTTATGGGTATCACTTAAGGAAGGGGAAGTGCCTCTGAAGACCTTACAGAAAAGGGGGGAATACAAATGGGAGAACACTGTCTATATGGTCCAGTTGTATCTGAATCCAAATGAGCTCAACCTGATGAAAAAATCCTGAAGTAATGCGCGCATTTTTAGAAAAGCAAAGTTGGTTAAAAACCTCATGAGATAATACAGATAAATCTTTTAACACCATTTAGAAAATATTGTTATCCACCCATTGTTTGCTATTAAATGCACTAACATAATACTGCTATGTTTTCAAAAATGTGTATATTATGTTCAGATTTAACAAGGGGATCCTATCAACTTACCACATTCAGTTTCATTTCTGTTTCTGGCACTTCTTGTTTTCTGATGTTCTGTTACAAAAAGTTTCTTCCAATCCACTCTGTCAGAATAGCAGAGGTTTTGGTTTCTCACAATGACTACATCTCCATCACTTACTTCCTTGAGTGAGCGCAATCCCAGATGTGTTATGTTCAGGCCTGTGATAGCAAGAGCATATTGGCCCCTAAAAAGAAATAAGAATGCTGAAGAGGTAAGAAAACATACAAAGAACAAAAAATTATCTAAAATTACTATTATTTTAGTTATCTTGGGATGGAAATATAAATCAGTGAGAAACTTTAGAAACCTAAAAATACTGTATGTAGAAAAGCCTTGTCAGAGACAAAGAAATGTTACATACAAAGAGAAAAAGAGCCACTAGATGCCAAGAATAATTTTTTTACCGGTATATTATACTTACAAGGTCCAAAACTACAGCCTAGTTACAGCAAGACAATACTTGGCATACAAGTATACTATTTGTTGTTGTGTATATTGATGTGGAGCTGCATAGGGGAATTAGTGCCCAATCCTGAGCTGGTTGCACTGCTGTTCTGCCAGTGTTCTGCTGGCAGTGGGTATTACAAACATGCCTTAAAGCAGGAGTCCTCAACTCCTGGTCCTTGGCCCAGGACTGCCTGGCTGTTCAGCCACCTGCCAGACATCCTCCTGGCCCTGGAGCAAATTGGTCATGCACAGCCTAGTCTCTGCACTGAACATGCCCAGATTGCTCCTGCCCTGGAGTGAATTGGTCGATGCTCAGTAGTGCTCAGGAAAACTGCAGCAGCCACTCTGGCATTGGGGCATTCCTGGTCCTCTAGGCAACTTAATAAATGTGTCCTGGAATAGAATACATGAGGGTCAGCCAGTCCTACCTCTCTAAGGGGAAAGTAGTTAAGGCACAATGAGTCAAGTCCCTGATAGGAATCTTCAACTGATTGCAGTTAGTGTAAATGCAGACAGAGGGGAGCTTCCAATCAAATGAAAGATTTATTGCAAACAGATATAAAAAGTAATGTATACAAAAGGTACTGCATTTTTACTGAACCATTGGTAAAAGGGTAGTAAATACTAATCTATCTTAATATTTTGCTTAGGTGTGTGCACACCTGGCTTGTGGTGGAAGAATATCTGCAATGTGTGTTTTGTGCATTGCAAGACAGAGATAGAGTAAGAAAAAATTTATAGCCAATTCTATTGGGCTTGTATGCTGAGGGAAGAAGCATTCTGACAGTGTAGCCTACCTGACTTCTATTGCAAAGAACTATCCAGAAATGTGTAAAGTTGCACAATGCCAGAGGACTAGCCCTGGAGGGCTGGAGCCTTTTCCCCACCTGCTGGCAGATCTACAAAGTCCTCCAAACATAGGTAAGATAGTGGGATCTTGTGGTGGTGGTGGGGGGGGGGGGAACAGAAATCAGGCACTAAATATGTAGCTACTCTTTTGGCTCATGTATTCAGAATGAATGAATACCATGTTAATGAGAATAAAATATTATTAAGCTTTAAACTGCACAGGGTGTCTTTCCTTCTTGCTCTCTCTTCCTGCACATCTCTCCATCTCATAAAAAACAGAAGCCTGTAAATTTGAAGTGAGCCCTTTATACTTCAGAATTATTGAATCTAAGCAGATACTGATCTGAACAGCAACCTGGATGGGAAAACAGTGGAAGAAGATTGTGTCACATAAATTGGGAAAATCCACCTTTGGCTAACTCAGCAATTCCCAAACTTACCAGTGCTGTCACACCCTCAGAATACAGAAGTGAGTGGCATTGATATGAAACATCACATAATGATGACACCAGCCATTCACTTCTGGTTTTGGAGGGTATCAAAGCTTCCAAATAGCAGTAAGAGGATCAGAGCAGTTGGCATGGTATGGAGGCTTGGTGTGGGCTGAATTTGGCACCCAGGCTGGGGTTTGGATACCCCTATATCTAGATACATATTCACCTATCCCCACACCTAGAATTCTTGGCACATGGGCTGTACTTACATTTGTTTTGTTCTGCCTCGTATAATCTTTAAATTTTCAAAAGCATTCAAATCTGTGACATTTGCAGGCCAAATCTGGATTAACAAAAACCCTAAAACAAGACAAATTGCATAAAAAAGATTTTTGTCAAGCAAGAATACCTTCTCATAGTTTTATGAGAACATCAAAATGAAGAATGACATTTGAGGAAGCCTGGAGCTATTTTTAACACGTATTATAAACAGCTTACATGCCGGCCAGCAAGATAGCTAAACATTATGGAGGCTGGTGTCTTACAGACCTGAGCAGCTTAAGACACCAGTGAAGTTTGCACTTCCTTTAGCAGGTCTTAGAAACACCACTGTTTCTGTGCATACATAAGTATACGCAAATAAATATGACACACCATTTTCCAGAATCAAGACCATTTCGAAGTATAGAAAAATGAGAGAAAGAAATAGCAGATGAGTCCTTTACAATTATTTCTCTACCCAATGCAGTCATGTGCTGTTGCTTCTACTACTGAGGTATTAGATTTGGATCTGGGGAGAACTCTCAAACCATGAGCTGTCACTCACCCTTCCCTAGTCATTGCAGGAAGAAAAGGATCAATGATCTAGGCTATAGCATCACATTTATTTCAACCACTCTAGAGGATTTTGCTACACTGGCTGATTTATCTATAATAGAAAGGTTGGGTGTGCATCTGTGAGCAGGGATCATGTGAAGAAATGCAGCATAGCCCAGTTCATTACTACTTTTTCCCAAAAGTAAGGGGAGGCTAGACCAAAGAGCTAGTATTTCTCCCTATCAGCTCTGTTGTGTTTTTCTTTTTAAGTCGTCTGCATTTTTCATTAAACTGTTTCTTTTGTACATCTTCAAATGCCAATAAAGGTTACTGATTGTTTGAGTAAGGGGATATCATACATCCAGGCTACTGCATACAGAAGTTGCCTCAAAAGGGATGTTATGTGATGTTAAACATAGCTGGAACCAATGGCTGCTTCAAGTTACATTAACATAAAATGCTAGAGATGATGCGCAGTCAGTCAACATATGCATAATCCGCTCTACTCATTAATCAGTAAGAAAACCTGCTTATTTTTTAATGGGAGCTGCAAGAGCCCGACTGCGATCCCCGGGCAAAACGTGCCTGGGAAAGGTCGGGCTCTGCCCCCTCCAGGCTCTGCAGTGTCTGCAGAGGGGCAAAAGAAGCCCGCGGTGGAGGCGCGCAGGCTTCATTCTCAAACTCACTTCTATTCTAACTTGTTGAGACACATTGGGCTAGATTAATGGGAAACCATTTTCTCAGTCAAGCTTGCCTAGAAAGCTGAAATTTTCACACTCCTTCCTTCCCCTCTTCTTTCTTGCTTGACTCATCATGGAGCTGTGATATTTAATTCTTCACTTTTTAAAACTGTGGCTTAGCAGCTCATGCAAAGCCAAGAATTGCAATTTACTTGGGTAACAAGATGTGAAGCCAACACCAAACTCCAGTTTCATATTCTCTTATTAAAGTTAAATTATAGTTTTCAGTTTTGTGAAAGTTATTTTTAACTAGCCAGAATTCCTAATCGCACAGCAGAGATAGGAAGGAAGGAAGAAGCACACAATAAAATCTTCAAGAGTTTGTTCTTGTAAGCAGGGTCTGCTTAAACCTGAATAAGTCTAACAGCACAATCTTAACCATGTCTACTCAAAAGTAAGCCCCATTGTGTTCAACTGGTCTTTCTTCCAGGAAAGTGACTTAATGATTACAGCTTAACCCTACAATCCAGAGTAACTACAGAAGATGTAAGAGGCACTTACTCTGGATTGCTCTATGCATTTCCCATAGGTGGCAGCATAACTACGTTGGTGTAAAAGGTCCCATAGTTACTCTGGATTGTAGTCTAAGGGCGCAATCCAGAGTAACTACGGGAGCACGTAAGAGACATTACGTGTACACGTAGTTACTGCACAATATAGTGAAAACCTATGGGAAATTCATATTGTAATCCAGAGCAAATTGTTCTTACACCGGAGCAAGGACTCCCCGTAGTTACTCTGGATTGCGCCCAATGTCTTTAAAGCAACTTGATAATACCAACCTGTGATTTCTTTAACAGTTTTAAAGATATCCAGCTTCTTTGGGTCTAAAGGAGGTGTTTTTGTATATGAATCGCTAGAGGAACAAAATAAGAATGTTCAGTTGCTGTTTCCATAGAAAAGCCATGTTAGCCTTTATTCTTTCCCTAACATTATTTACTTATTTACAGGTTTTTTTCCTCCTTTCTCTCCTGGCTGGGCACTCAAGGTGGTTTCCAGAAAGTTATCAAACACACACATGCACAGACACACAAATGTTAAAATGTTTAAAAAAGTTTGCATTTTAAAATATTTAAACATTTTAAAATGTTTAAAAAAGAGTAAACCTAAAAAATTCATTAAAAGCCCAGAGTGGGATAAAAACCATTAGCAACCTGTAAAATGTAGCTCACTTAACAGCATAAAACCACCATACTAAAACCAAAGCCCTAAATTTAGAATGCAAATGTAAAAAAAAATGTCTTTAAATCTGGCCAGAAAGCTTAAGGTAGTTCGCAAGTTATCCGATACAGAACAGAACTTACCCTAGAACAGATACATGCAGAAATATTAGATCTCCATTGATGGTGGTGCAATTCTTAAAGTAGTCAATATTAGATGCATTGACAGCAAGAACACCTTTAAGTTCACCTGTTCCAATTCCACTACACACTGATAAAAAAGATAAATAAATAGTGTTAAGGCAGAATAGAGTCTTAAGGCATCAGGAAATTTATATACATTCACCCCAGCAACTAACTCGCACAATTATCAGTTCTAGAAGGCTGGGAAAGGGCAACATTGATAACCAAGGATTGTGGTTATAGTTTATTTTAGAGAGTAGAGCAAGGTGTTTTACATGCTTCCCCCATCAATTACTATTTATGTGGCAGACAAATAAATGTCTAGATTCCAGCAGCGGACAGTCAGATTTTTTTGGGAACTGTTCAATTAGGGTATAAAGGCTTCTTGCCCAGCAGCAGCTTATTCAAGATATATGAGGTGTGATCAATAAGTATCAAGACTGGTGCCATAGTAAAGGAGCTAAAATATGCAGAGTGAAGCAACTTGGCACAGATTGACCTTGACTCCAACCTTGCATGCACACTAAGTTCTAACATCCTAGTTCACGTCCTCTCTTTACAGCAGTGCTTAGAAGGAATGTGAGTAGAGTGTGGTCATTGCATTGACCATGACAGAAGAAGCTGAGCAGAGAATCTGCATTAAATTTTGCCAAGAGCTTGGTGATACCTGTGCAGAGACCTATGCAAAGTTGCAGAAAGTGCATGGAGAGGACTGTATTAAGTGTGTGGCTTTCGAAGGGGACTACTTTGAAGGCGATTAAATGCCAATTTATTACATGTTGTAGTTTTCTTTTTATAGCACCAGTCCTGATCACATTGCTTCTGAATATGGAGATTTTCACTCTTTTTTTCTAGCACACAGTTTTGTGTGTTCAAACTCACAAAGACCACATCTGAAAACTTATATTAGTGTCTAATGGTTAATTGAATATATTTAATACATACAATTAATATAATATATTGATAATACTTTCATTTATGATATGGAAATGTAATTCATTGCATAGCCACCAGGTTTCTCCTGCCAGTTACCCGCATGCTTGGAGTTTGGAATGTTATGTGTTTTTGTACCCTGCTGCAGTTATTTAATAAAGTGACCCTTTTCAACCCAACAATAACCAGTGTGGAATCTTATTTAGGGGATACACGAGTAAGTAGTACATAAATCTGAAAAATAAGTGAAATCAATGATTATTGCTAGCCTTCCACCAACATATAGCATCTTGCACTTTTGAAAAACTGCTAAACAAACTGCAACCCTGGTCGAGACTCATTATGCACAGATAAATGTTATTGTTCTGTGAGCAAAAACTGGTCAATGGCTCTTCACTCAGTAATGCAGATAAGAGATGCACTAGTTTCCACACCTTTGCTACATGGGCCATCACATTTTTTACATTTTCGAATGCCATTTTGTTCCACCTCAGTTGAGTCCATACTGCATGTCCGTACGCATGCGCCATGGTCAGTTACCACGTAATTATCTGAAAAAATAGGAGAGAGAAACCAACAGGAATTGAGAAGGACAAACACTGAAAAGCTACAACTAGCTCTGTTAAATTGCATTCTATTAAAATATCAGCCATTATTTCTCACTTAAAAAGCAATGGTAAAGAAAATGGTCAAAAGAAGCCTCTGTAAATCTAAACCCACAAACAGAAGATCATAAAGCACAACCTCACAAGGTGACATGAAGAGATTTGTACATTGATATGAAAATTTGTGCAACCTTACACTAATATGAACATTATAAATAAAAATTAATGTAAAACACAAATGCACTTTTTATACTAGCTGTTTAATGTAAAAACAGAAGCTCAGTACTTTTCATGGATTCCTTTAGTTTGCCCAATGTCTCTTCAAAGAGGTACATACATATTTTTAAGAATTAAAGCTTGAAGGAGGCAAACCCAGGAACAATGATACATGCATAGATGCAAAGGGTAGCTTTAAATATGGGTTTTTACTGTACATGTTTTTTTTTACATCTTCTTTACATCAAGGTTGGATTGATCATTCAAACATTTCAAATGCCAAGATGCAGCAGTACTAGACTAGGGACTTAACTCAGAGTGGGGGAAGGGCAAAATTATTGCAAACATGCAATGGTTAACTCTCATTCTGTAAGTTAACTTGTCAAAGATGAACTTTTTCAAGAGGTGTTCTCTTATATTTGGTAGGGGTTAACTCCTACCATTGGTTTGGTAGGGGCAATGGTTAACTCTCATTCTGTAAGTTAACTTGTCAAAGATGAACTTTTTCAAGAGGTGTTCTCTTATATTTGGTAGGGGTTAACTCCTACCATTGGTTTGGTAGGGGCAATGGTTAACTCTCATTCTGTAAGTTAACTTGTCAAAGATGAACTTTTTCAAGAGGTGTTCTCTTATATTTGGTAGGGGTTAACTCCTACCATTGGTTTGGTAGGGGCAATGGTTAACTCTCATTCTGTAAGTTAACTTGTCAAAGATGAACTTTTTCAAGAGGTGTTCTCTTATATTTGGTAGGGGTTAACTCCTACCATTGGTTTGGTAGGGGCAATGGTTAACTCTCATTCTGTAAGTTAACTTGTCAAAGATGAACTTTTTCAAGAGGTGTTCTCTTATATTTGGTAGGGGTTAACTCCTACCATTGGTTTGGTAGGGGCAATGGTTAACTCTCATTCTGTAAGTTAACTAGGCAAAGATGGAACTTTTTCAAGAGGTGTTATCTTATGTTTGGTAGTGGAGGGTCCCTTTTTACCCCAGTTCTTTTATGTCAGTTCTGCAGCCTTTTTTAGATTATGAGTCCTTAAGAAACAGAAACTATTTTTTAAACTTGTTTGGTTATGTAAACCATGTTGCCAACTACTTTTTGTTGAAAAGTGACATATAAATATTCACCATTGTCATAGGGTGCAATCCAGAGTAACTATGGGGAGTCCTTGCTCCGGTATAAGAACAATTTGCTCTGGATTGCAATATGAATTTCCCATAGGTTTTCACTAGATGGTGCAGTAACTACGGGTACACGTAATGTCTCTTACGTGCTCCCGTAGTTACTCTGGATTGTAGGGATAGTCTTTGATGCAGTAGGACAAATTCCCAGTCATTAAGAAATATCTGGTCAATATAGGCATTGACACAAAATAACAATGCCTTATTGTTGAACAAATGAAACAAGCCACTTTACCAAGAACATCAAATATTATATGGAGATCTCTCAGCAGTTCTTAAACTTTTGAGCTGAGTTCAAACTAATCAGCAGCCAAAAATTTGCTGATAATAACAATTTTTAAAATTTCATTTTCTTTCTCATGCCATACAACATACTGCTTGGAACCTCCTGTTCTAGAAGGCACAGCTGGGAACATATGGATGTGACCATGAGATACAGATGTCAGGAACCTATTTGAAATATTCCAGGTGGAAGGAACTGTTCTTGATCTTCCCTGGTGAGTGATCTTTATTTTAAAAAAGTTTAAGCAGACTTACGTGGACACTTCTTTACACAAGTGGCTCCAAAGCTATACTTTCCATTTGGGTTGTCTTCTAACTGATAGCCAAAAGAATTATACACTTGCAGTGGTGGACAAGATTCCTTGCAGGTTGCATCATCCGAAAACATCTTGCATGCCTATTAAAAGTTATGAAGCAATATTACAAAATAAACCATTGTTTCAGTGTATCTCAATTTCATATAAGTAGATGGAGAATATGTAATTTCTTGTCCAAATGATTTAACATTAGCAGTAAAAGATAATTTTCCTGACTCTTGTCTGGATAGCCAGAAAAAGTCCCTTTTATTGCAAAGCTTTAAAAGGGTAAATTTAAACTAAAAATTTATTAGCCGAAATATAAAAAGCTTAATGAAACTGGTCATGTCAGAAGCCAAAATTAAGTGGAAAAGGTATTTAACTAAAAATATCCATTACAAAATATTCCTTTTTGATATAAATTTTTGGTTTGGTATAAATTTTTGGTTCATATAAATTATGAATTTGGAATTAAACATAGATAGGTTGAATAAGATATTCCCTTTAAGAATTTTGAAAATTTTGTTAAGCAAAACTTTAGTTACTCATATATAATTGGTGTTACTATATGTTAGCCTCCCTCAATAAAGGTGGCTTATATCACTAACTGTTATTGCTTATTCAATTAATATAATATAATATAATATAATATGTGTGTGTGTGTGTGTCAGTGTGAGTGTGAGTGTGTGTGTGTGTGTGTGTGTGAGAGAGAGAGAGAGCTTCATACAGGCATCCCGGTGCCTGAAAAACTTAACATTTCACTACACCAAGGACAGAGCTGTCACAGAGCTGGGCTCACCCTGTCTTGTGGGGACCTGGGTCACCACATGGGACACCACATGGACATGAATAAACTGACATAGGACACCTGAATCACCTGAACAAAACAAAAAAAATTGTATTTGAGCACAATCCTAACCATGTCTACTTGTGTCCAATGGGCCTTACTCCCAGGAAAGTGTCTTTAGGATTGCATCCTTGTATTCCCTATTCAACAGCCTTTCTGATTTTGATTATAAAATACTAATACAAGTTATCGGCTTACCAAGCAGTCACTCTCTTTTGGGCCAGTACACCCTGCTGCACACTGAGTATGACAACAGTCACTAGGCAGGCTCCCTTTGCACCGTCCTGAACACTGCTCAGCACAATTGACCTTTGTTACTGAAAGGCAAAAAGGGGGGAGAGGCAAATTCAACACTGTTAGGACAATTGTAGCAAACGGTATATGAACAGACAAAAATGGAAAACACATTAAGTTCTTTGAACATCCAAAATATCTAAATTAGGGATCTCCAAAACCCAGCCCTGGAGCCAGATACACCTCTTAGTGAAACTGCATCCATTTTTCAGGTAAGCCCTGTAACCCTCCAGAGGCAAAAGGAGTTTTGCTTTCCACACCTTGGGAGGGTATGTGGGTATTCCACACCTCCTCTCTCCTCTTGAAAAGTGATTTTTATGAACTATTTGAATTCATTTATTCTTTCATAAGTTCTATCACTAATATATTTATGTAAATTTATTCAGATTTGAAATATAACTCAATTCTTTATCTGGCCCCTGACACAGTACCAAAAAAGATGATGTGGCCCTCCTGCCAAAAAGTTTAGAGACCACTGATCTAAATGATCAGGTACAGTGATGCCTCACGTAAAGAACGCCTCACGTAAAGTAAGTTTCACGTAACAAAAAAAATTTCTCTAGGATTCTGCTTCACGTAAAGAAAGTGCTTCACGTAAAGAAAACATTCGTTGGCAGTTAGGGCAGATGCACTGGCCAGCAACCTGTTTAAAAAGTGTCAGGGCTGCCTAGCGCACCTGCCCATAGTGAAAGCAACACTTCCATGCTGTTCCTCCTGTGGCCAGACATCCGCTAGGCAGAGGGAGAGAAGAGCAGTGGAGAAGAGGTAGGCAGCTCAGGGCTAGCTAGAAGGGAGCAAGGGAGAGAGAGGCTCAGGCTAAAGAGAAGGAGAAAGTGGGGAGACACTTGGAAGGTTTCTTGGATTACAGAAGAAAGTGTCTTTGATTGCAGCTTCCTACCCATGTCTACCCAGAAGTCTACCTCAT
This sequence comes from Cryptoblepharus egeriae, assembly GCA_030015325.1. Taxonomy (NCBI): domain Eukaryota; kingdom Metazoa; phylum Chordata; class Lepidosauria; order Squamata; family Scincidae; genus Cryptoblepharus; species Cryptoblepharus egeriae. The sequence continues at coordinate 53,114,984 of JAREYC010000004.1, forward strand.
TGTGTTAAATGGGTCCTACTCCCAGGAAAGTGTCTTTAGGATTGCAGCCTAAGTAGACTTCATAGGATCATGCCCAATGAATGCATGTTTTGAATTCAATTACAGTGTTTTGTCATCATTTTTACATCCAGTTAATATTTTTATATAAATATTTTTGGGATTGTGGAACCAATCATCTGCGTTTCCATTATTTCCTATGGGAAAATCCGCTTCACGTAAAGAAAGTTTCACGTAAAGTTAACTGCCTCAGGAATGAATTAATTCTGTTACGTGAGGTACCACTGTATTTTGAAGAACAATTGCAGATATCTGGAAACATAGCAATACAAAATAAATGTAGTACAATTAAGGGAATTGATTGATTGGTCTGGAACCAACAACAGTTTTCAAATCCTGATGAAGTTGGAATGCTTCAAACATCAGTACTGATTTTGTATGTGTGTAGTTAACGTGGGTAAGAGTTTCATCCAAGGGCAGATAGGAACTGCTGGAAACAAACGTATACCCCACAACAGAAATCTTCTAAGGTTAAAAGGGATCTTGTACTGGCCACTCATCTGATTTCAGCTGAAGCCGGATCTGAGCCTCAGATGGCAATTACTACAATCAAGACTAAAATCTATCATACCAGATGTTTTATGTAATGCAGCAGAACAAAGCAGAATATGTCCAGTGAAAAACTTACTCTTTTACTAGAACTTAACTGAATTATTACTATTCAGTCATAAGCATATTTGAAACACAAGGAAAAGTAATGTAAATATTGTACTCACTGGTTTGGCAGTTCTGTAGACCAGCACCCCAGCAGTTATCTGTTGTGCAATTGTGGTGACACTTAGGACCTAAAAAAAAGAAAAATAATGAAAAATGTATATATATAAATGTCTCTGAGACTGCAATCCTAACCCCTAGTTAAACCACAAGTCCTGGAACAAGTGCTGCACCACTCCCAGGGTGGGGAGGAATAGGTTAGTGCACAGCCTTCCCATACCATCACAGGAATGGGAAAATACTGGAGATCATATTTGTCCATGATATGTTGTAACACATATACCTTTCTCCTCAAATAAAATAAAAGCATATAAAGTTAGCTGATGGTCAGTAACCCAACAACCTCATATGATTTGAATTATTTCAGTCTGTAGAAGAGGAGAATTGGGGATGAAATATCACAGGAAAGTATAGGTGCATGGAGGTTATATGCCTTCTGGTGCATGAATAGATCTTTGTGAAGACCTTTAAATTTTTTTAAAATGGATTTTTTTATTCAAAAACAATGATTAAATACACATAGTTTACTTGGGATTGCCATAGTTTTAAAACAGATTTGGATTATAAACAGCAGGCAGAAATTCAATAGGCTTGACTAGAATCCTGCATATTTTATTCTTCAGTTCATACTTACATGCTGTATTGTTGGGTCTGAAATACACAGAATTCTTTCCTGTTATCTCAATACCATCAAAACGCACAAAACCTCTATTAACGATATCTTCCCATAGAATAGTATCCATGTTGCAAAGATGAGGGTTATTGTTGAATTTTACTCCTCCATTTAGAATTTCTATCAAAGGACAAAGATATTAAGAACTGAGATGGTTTGCTTTCCATCCTATTTGAATGGTGAATGTTATAGCACGCAAGTATGGTGTTATAAAAACGGATTGATCATGATGAAATACTAGTGACAATGGAAAAAGGAGGCACTGCACAAATCAGAATGATCTTGTGAACATTTCAGTTCAGAAAATACAGGGTCAACTACATTCACAAACCTTTGTACTTCTGCATGGAGAAGTCACTGGTTGGGCAGAACCAGTTTTCCAGCAACTAGAGCTTGCTGCCTCTCAGAACTTTTGGGAAAACTGGTCTGATAAAAAATGAAAAACAACAACAACGAAATACCTAATGTATTGAAGTTAGTATTGTATGACAATGGAAGTAAACTGTCAACAAGTGGTCTTTGGCCATTTTGGCCTGGGACCTCCTTCTCCATTTACTGGCACGTGAACGTGATGGCATCAAATTGAAAGTGATGTTATGACTGGAAGTGACATCTCACCAGAAATGATGTCACTGTTGCATCCTGGTATGTTTGACAGCATCCATGCCGCCGCCACCATGTCTACTCAGAAGTAAGTCACATTGTATTCAATGAGATTTACTCCCAGGGAAGTGAGGCTACAATCCTATCCACACTTTACTGGGAGTATGCCCCATTGGCTATAATGAGACTTACTTCTGAGTAGACATGCATAGGATTGGGTTCCAAGTTTGCTGGAGGACCTGTGGGAGCAGCTCCCCTGGGTCCACCAGAGAACTGGGCAGTAAGGCAGGGGCCACCAGCAGCTCTTCACCTGCTGCTTGCCTGGTTCTCCATGTTCTCCTGCACAACCTCCAGGAGAACCTGGCTGTAGAATAGGGGCTGCCAGTGGTTCCTCTCCTGACACCCCTTCCCTGGAGGCCATATGCCCTGCATGACCCCTGGGGAATCAGGTGGCAGGATGGGCTGCCAGTGGCTCCTTTCCTGCCATTGTCTGGATCTCTGTGGGTCATGTGGGGTTGCCTCAGGCAGCCTCCAGAAAACCAAGTGGCAGGAGAGGGGCCACTAGCAGCTCCTCTCCTGCCAACCCATCCCCCAGAAGCTGGGTATAGAAGCCCTGTGTGATCCCCAGGGAACCAGGTGACAAGATAGGGTCCACCAGCAGCTTCTGTCCTGCCGCTGGCTATTCTCTGCGGGCCATGCGGGGGCTGACCCATGAACCCCCTAGAGAAATAGGCTGCCAAAGGAGAGGGCACATAACCGCAAAGGCTCCTACCTGGGGGGCACCTCTAATCTTGAGAGCAGCGAGGACCTGTGCTGCCATTTTGGCAACTCTCTCTCTTCCCCTCTGGGGAGGAGATCGGGAATTAAAAAATTTTTTAAAGAGGGTCGCAACCCTCATTTTGAACACCACTGCTGTAAACCAAGAAGTTCCTAGTCCGAAATTGATTAAGATGGTAGGCATCTTTAAGTTAGTCCCATCTCAATCTCAGAATCTCATTTGTAAGAATATAATACTACTGTATCTTATAGTTTACTGATGTCATCTTAGTCAAAGCTCTGAACAATCTAAATAATAATTTCTGTCTTTAATTAACAGCAATGTAAATCTTTTTGCTAAATTGTTATCTTTTTAAAAAACATGCTACTCCTGTATTTCATCAATAAAGATGAGCAGTATCTGCTGACTTAATTCTAAACTTTCAAGGAGACAGAATATAGAAGCACATTTTTTGCTGAGGATTCCAAACTTTGGGATCAAAAGTGAAACATGGTGTTGTTTTGTTATTTCAGGCCCTCCCCAACTCTTACCTGCTAAATGTCTCATAGGCAGCTCTTCAAGTCCCTTCATATCATTGTAATTTAATAAAACAGCCAATGCAGCACTTTCAAAAAGAGTGTTTCCTCGGATTATCTGGAGATTCTCCAAAGGAATAGATCTCACTGTGTTAAGTGCTATGAGGACATAACCAGCCACTTCTTTTATGCTCTGGGGTTTAAACAACAGAATAAAAAATTATTATCCATTTTTCACACTGCATGAGAAAGTCTTCAAACCATACTAAGGCCATAATATTATCTCTCCATCTGACTTTATAAGAAAAAAAACCTTTTAAAAACTCAACCAATATTTAGGAAAGATGTAAACTTGATACTTGTTTAGAATAGTGTGTAAATACTATGAAGACAGATTCCAGAAAACTGAAGATAGTTTCTTCTTCTAGCAAATACAACAGCAAAAAATATAACGTTGTGGAAAGAACACTATATTCTTAGTTTGTTAGGTATGTGGAACACAAGGGGATTTTATTTTTCAGGTTCAACAGAATTACTAACCAGTTTATTGAAACTTTAAGAACATCATAAGAGTTCTTATAAGTATATAACATAAGAATATAACTCTTATGACTTTAACGTCATAAGAGTTAAAATCATTATCTACTGGAAAAAACACAAAATCCTTTGCTATAATAATTAAACATCATCCTCACTCTCACTTGGGTAGAAAACCATGCTCTGAAGTCTGGATTTATGGTCAAAAGATTTAAGGATTTAAGGTCAAAAGAGAGGTGTGGTCAAGAAAGTTCTTGACTTAGCGAGAAGTCATCATGGCCTGTATGATTTGGCCAGCCTCTCCCTGCTTGACAAAATGACTTGCTAACCATTGAAGAGACCAGGAGCCTCACAAGCATCCTCCCTTCCTATTCTAAGCTAGAGCAGCAGGCTCTTCTCACTAACCTTCAAGAAATTGAGGTCATAGGTGTGATTCACATGGGTGATCTCTAGATTGCCAAGCACAACCTCACAACCTTCATACATCCTCTTCAGGCTGTTGTAGTGTTCCTCCACGCTTGCGAGCTGTGTCAGCTTGTTGCTGGTTCCTTGACACACTGTAAAGAGTGGGAAAAGAAAAACATGACACATTTGCACACAAAACAGTGGAAGTTATATTTATAGACTGTGTGGCTATTTCTCAGACTTTGTGCACCAGGCTTGTAGCCTGAGTAGAGGAGATACAGAAATATATATATATAGGTGAAAATAATTTTTTAGCAACAAAATATCAATGCAACATCTCTCTTTAAAATTCTTCTAAATGCAAGTGGGCTAACTGCAAAAAAAAATTAAGATTCCTCCCATCCTGTTCTTCTGTTGAACATGGGAACGGACAAAGAAGAGCAAGCTACTGCGAACGATGAACAGTATCTGCAGACAGCTGCAACATGCACCATCAAACTGAAGGCAGCAACTTATCAATTGCACTAAGAGAAACAATCAGATGTGTGCAGCACTGGATTGCAAACAATATCACTCACAAAATTCTTACAAAATGGTCGCAACTGCTCTGTTTTTTCCCCTTTGGAGCATGATGCATGGATATGAATTACATAAATTCTGTATTTGCTCTTTTTTGAACAAATATATTGAGTATGCAACTCAACCAACACTGTCAACCAAAACTGTGGGATACAGAATGAGATACAGAATTCACCAGCCCCTGGTGAATTTAATTTTCTTGGGTTAACATAACATTAACTAACATTAAAACTTGGCATGTCTCATATTTTAAGGAATTATACTGACATGGCTTTGGCTTGGAACCCAAAATGAATTTCAAATTTGCATTTTCACAGGGGAAAGACAAAAAACTCCACATAGCGAACAATTGAGGTTACACAGGCTACACATGTTGACTAATGGAAAAAAAATTAGTACGTGTCTTACATTCTATTGTTACCTATCTGGCAAAGCCATGATGACAAAAATATAATAATAATAATAATGAATGCTGCTATTTTTAATTTATTTTTAAAATTACAGTTGAAGTTCTTCAATGTGAAATGTAATTTGTATATGACCTATCTAAATATTCAAGGCACTTATTCTATAAAAAGGTAAAATTACTAATTCCTCCAAGCAAGTCTAGGCTATTTTTATGCAGCTAAAATTAAACCAGTGCTCCTTGCCATGCCAATAGAAATAGGAGAAACAGAATAATATATAATCACTGTCAGGAACACAGGTCCAAGTGCTGAAAATCTTCCATGACTTTCAGAGCAAAAAATACAGTCTGTTTTTTGTATGCACTATTCACTATCTGCAAATTTGCTTATCTGTAAAGGGCAAAATTGCCACTAACCTCTCATTATCTGTGACACTGTTCTCATTATCTGCAAATATTGCTAATACATCATTAGAGTCAAGCTAGCATGGAGGAAGAAGCATCAGAAATATTGTGGAACCTTCACATCTATCCAGCCCCATAGACTTCCAGTTAAGATTTATGTTAATACACTGTATGGTGAATTGGGTCCTCTCGAACCTAACCCAATTCCCCCCAAAGGTTCAATTAATCACTAACTGGTAATTTGGTACCCACAAGGTTTATCCAGGAACCTAATCCTAAAAGGATTAAGATTATAGATATAGTTACTCATAAAAAACCGGTATCTATAAAAACTGGTGGCAGACTACCACGAAACTAATACCTGGCCTCAAAATCAAGTTGCTTAAAATGACGAAATACAGCACCTATACTGAAGATAACTAGTAGCATTCTGTTTTCAAATGCCTGTCATTTCCTCCATTGTCTAGTAGTATCAGAGATTCAAGGAATTAGGTACTAGTGCAAGCTACTGACATGTGAGCATTGTACTCAGCAATGTCATTCACATCACTGGGCCCAAATCCTATCCAACTTTTCACTGCTGATGCAGCATTAGCAAATGGGGTGTGCACTGCATTGTGATTGTTGTCTTACGTTGGGGCTGAATTGTGATTGCATTAGTGATAAAAAATTGGAAAGAATTGCGGCTTTTGTAAAACAACTGAAGGGGTCAGACTATGAAGAACTTAGATGAATTCTGGAAAAAACTTGTGGAAGGCTTAATATGGAATTTTAAAAATCTAGAATTCAGCGAGTGATATACATTCAAAAATGGTATTAAAATAAAATGAAACAGGGAGATGAACTCTACATAAATCCATTTATTTTTACAGACAGTTACAGAAAGAATATGTTGTATTTTCTTTTAGATTTTGATGATCCAGGTTGGCTGAGGAGACTAAACTAACATCTGTTAAAATTGTTAGCTATTTTTATTTTAAGCTTGGGTTAGCATGAACTAAATTCTATTTTTGATTTACAAAATATTAGTTCTGCTTTACATAGAGTATTTAGAATACAGGTGGAGCTTCTTTATTCATGGGGGGTTACATTCCCAGACACTCCCTGGATACTGACTTTAAAGAAATCTGAGCTGTGTTCCGGTTGCCTCCGTAGGCTGTTCTGATGCCACTTCCGATTTTTGGCAAAACTGGAAGCAGCCACGTGCCCTTCTAGTGTCTCTAGAGGTTCTTCTGCACTTACAGGTCTCAGAAGAGCTCCAATAGCCTCCTGAGGCTTCTGGTTCTGCCAAATCTTATTCAACATTGGTCCAGAGGACACATGTGGAGGCAAATCCATGGATATAAAATGCATGGATAAATAGGTTCCATCTATAGTATTATTATAATATCTTATAATAAACTTCCAACTCCTGTCTTTATGCTTAAGACCATACAGATAACGGAAGTTTGCACTGCCTCATTTTCTACAACATACTTCTCAGTTTAGATAGAGGAAAGACATGTGTAAAACATTTTTGGGGAGATGGGGTGTTTTACAGTGGCTTGGTATTTAGACTTAATATAAAATAGTAATCAATTACTATACAATTCCTTCTGACGAGCTGTTTTGGCCAACTATAAGGTTTGAAAACTTTTATACAGGGTACCATGCTAGATCTAAACCAACTGTGCATCTAAGTTAAAATCCTAAGCATAATCTTGGAAGCAAATAAGTTTGGGAAATAAGAATTCTACCTGTTCTAGTGCAACAAGAAAATTGGTTTGTATTCTCAAATTTTTAGTGATGTTGGGGCCACATAGGAACTATGTGGGACAAATGACAGGCTTTTTCTGAAGGAGTGTTATGGCAGCGCTAAGCTTGAAGAATCTCACAGTGAAATAATATTTTGAAAGCTTCAGGTTAACAGCAGCCATGGGGGAAAAGAGAAACATCAGGTTAGTCACTCAAACATAGTACCATGCAGCTTTGAACTGATGAGAGACAAATCAATTGAGAAAATAACAAAATGTCTTTGCTGTTTCTTTTTGCGATTACATGACTTTCACATACAAGGCCACAAAGATACTGCCTGACATTGGTTCATAACATGGGGCTTTGGGAATTCCTGTTAACACAAATAAACAACTACATCCTTGCTGGTAGTTGGATTGAAGGCAGTACCAAAAGAGAAAGAACAAAGGAAAGCATTTCGTGAGATAGCAGAAACCCACACCATAACAGACTTCTACTTCTTAGTCTTGAGAAATCCAACAAATCTGGGAGCAATCACATATTCTCGTTAGCATGAAACAACTTTAACTTCCTAAAATCTCTGAAAGTTATCATAGGAACTGCTATGTTGATCCAATGGTCCATTTAGTACAATGCTGTATATCGGGGTGTTCAAACTCTGGCTTAGGAGCCAGATGTGGCACGTGGGAAGACCCCCTAATCTGGCCTGCAGGAAAACCTTGTAGGATTTGTCTCCAATACATAAATTTTTGCAATTTTTTTCAAACTTGAAATATAAATCAATTCCCCATTCCCTGACATTATATGTGGCTCTTCTGCCAAAATGTTTGGACACCCCTGCTGTATATAAAAAGAACCAAACAGATTAGTCTGGATATTCTCATGTCAGGTCAAATAAGTGATTATGGCTGCAATCCTAACTCCCAATTAGGCATAAGTCCCATAATCATATTAAGTGCTGTAAGACACTTTTGCGCTACTCCTGGGGGAGTGTTAGGCCAGTGCACAGACATGCACTTGCCTCTCTATATTACCACAGGAACATGAAGACCAATGAGTTATGCTGGACTAGATTAGGATTACATCCTATCTTGTTCATTCTAGGAACCTGGTACTCACAGGTATATCTGCAACTACACGTGGAGTATCAACTTAAATTGCAAGTTGGCCAAAAAAAGAGATACTAGTGAGGAATAACTGTTGTAATTATATAGTGCCAGTTGTATATATTGTGTTGCTCCATGAGCAATACATAGTAAGGTTTTTGGATGAAGGATCTGACAGAGCTGATTCATGCATGTCGTACATCTTGGTATGACAATAAAAAGGACTTGACAGTTTGTGCTAAGAGTTTAGCACATATTTACTGCAAGATTATTGCCCTTAGAGCCATGCCTGTGTAGGTATAATGTTATAGTATATGGTATAATGTAGGTATATATAGGTATAATGTAGGTATAATGAACCTCAGGTATAATGATAAGATTAGTATTGTATATGGAAAAAATATTTCAAAAAATTCTGGCTACACTAAACTTTACATGCATTATAACTGATTGCTGACTTTGAGGAGAAGGTTTTTAATAAATTCTACAAGTGAGAATGCAAGTCTCTATATCTTGTGTTCATAATGTATAACACATACAGTATGTTATTCCAGTACACTGACAGGGGTTTTTTGTTTACATTCATGAACTGGGATGACTTTGTACAGTTTTACTAAATGTTATTAACTATGTGGCATCTGTAATGGAATCTTTCATTTCAATGTCGTAGCAGCTCAACATAATAAAATAGATTGATTCCCAATTTCATTATTCGACAACTAAAATATCAGAGATACTTTATAAGCCCTTGTTCTTCCAATCCAGTTTTTATTACAAATATGCTCTGGGTCTCATTTAATACCCAAGGAGAATCATATCTAAGCTGCTTTACTTGGTTTTAAGCTTCCATTTATTTTGTCTCTAGATAGTCTAGAAATCTGTTTTTGGCATTCTTACATTTTTATCAGCTCCGTCCAAGGATGGAAAAAGAGAAGAAATGGAACAGGAAAATCAAACAGGAAATAGAACATACAAACAGACACAGAGTGAAAAGTCAGGAGATGAAAGGCAAATGGAAAACAGATAATGCTTTCATAGTTGTCCACTGGCTGGGAAAGTCAGCATTCCTGTACATTCCTGTACAATACAACTTGCTTCAATATAATAGCCTCAAAGAAAAAAAAAACAACCCTCAAGTCATTCATAAATGGGAAATAAAGGCTCTTCCAGCATGATGCCATCCAGTTGAATGTGCAATTTTGCGAATTCAAAATTTATTGATTTATAAGTGATGATTTATTGAAAAGTAAGTGATGGTGAAATATGTCTGAAGTCACAATCCTAACCAACTTTCCCGCACTGGCATAGCTGTGCCAACGGGGCACGTGGGGTAGTCACAGAGTCCTCCTCAAGAGGAGTTAATATTTGAACCCTTATCTCAGAGTTGTATAGCCCTTAGTGCTGGATTGTTGGTTAGGATTGCACCCTGAGTCTACCAAGAAAGCCCCCCCCCCCGAATCTTAATCCACTTCTTAATTTTAATGGGCTGCCTGTTCTTTCTTTCTTTCTTTCTTTCTTTCTTTCTTTCTTTCTTTCTTTCTTTCTTTCTTTCTTTCTTTCTTTCTTTCTTTCGGCACTCACTGACTCATCAACGCCCAGCCAAAACCACTGGGCCTAGAAGCATGAAAATTGGGGTGGATGTTCCTTCCGAGACAGAAGGAAGAACCGGTTTTCGGAAATTCCAACTGGAAGGGGGTGAAATGGGGTGCAATGCGGTCTCCTTCCTATCCTTTCCATTGAAGAATCCCTGACTGAGGGATGCTCTGCCCCAACCTGGAAGTGTGAAATTTGGGGAAGGTGTTCCTCAACACCCACCAAGAACCGATGTTGAGAAATTTAACCCTTAAGGGGCTGAAACGGGTGCAACACATTTTTGTTCTATACTTAACATTGAAGACTGACCAGCATCCAGCCAAGTTGTTGCTTGGTGCCTGGTGCTCTGGGGGGATGTTGTTCGGAGGAAGGGGTTGCACTGGGGACGATGCTGCGCATGGGTGTGTGTTTTGTGCCTGGGGAGATGATGCGCATGGAGGGTGGATGTGCATGGAGGGATGCACATGGGATATGTTGCACATGGGGTGATAATACTCAAGGGAGGTATGTCGCATTTCTCTAGTACTTCAATATATATTAACGCAGAAGTACAGTAAAATATTGGCATGAGAGTAACTTGGATTGAGTTCTGTAAGGCAAGCAAAAACTTCTAATAAACATTAACTTGATATACAAGCAATGTCTTGATAAACAAGTGAAAACTGGCTGGAATACAGCCAGTTTAAGCACCCCACCAGCATCTGGTCCACTTCATCTGAGAGACCAGCCTATGCATGTCTAGTCTGTAGTAAGCCCTATTAGAATCAGTGGGGTTCACTCCCATGTAAGGGAGCAGATTGCAGCCTGAGAGTTTTGAGAGACAAAGGGCACAATCCTAACCAATTTAGTCGGGTCTTACTCACCTGGCATTTCTTCCTGTGATGGTGTGGAGAGGTTGGCATATGTCTGTGCACTGGCCTAACTTCTTCCCCCCCACCCCAAAGAAAAAAGGCAGAATAATTATGGCACTTCTGTGACACCTCCAGGTCAGCAAAGGACTTATACTGGGGCTTATGCAAGCCCAAATGGAGTTTAGGACTGCAGCCTAAGTGCAGGTTAATTAGTTTTATTTTTCTTTGTACAGTATTTTGTATTTTCTTTATTATTTTGTATTATATTACAGTATTGTAATCATTTTATATGAATATTTTTGGGTTGTGGAACAAATTGTCTTGAGTTTCCATTATATCTTATGGGAAAATTTCCTTTGATATACAAGTGATTACATGCTTCTGGAGCAAATTATGCTTGTAAACCACTTTACTTGCATAGGATTCATAGGTACCTAGAATTCCCAGCAGAAGGTACACTGGCTGATTGTGACAAGAAATTTAGGGGATGAAGAAGTAATAAAGTGGCCTCTAGAATTTGTCAAGCCAAAAGAGTGAAGGAAAGTGGCCACACCATGGAATTTCCAGAGAACTGTGTCATCTCTTGTCTTCTAATTGTCTTCTGTGTCATCTCTTGTCTTCTTGTTTTACCTACAGAGCTAATCATTGATGGGCTAGAAAAAAATTAACAACCGGTTCTCTGCCCATCTGGCAGCCACTTTTAAATGGCTATTTTTAAACTTTATATGTCCTATCTCTCATTAACAACCAGTTCTATAAAGTAGGTGCGAACCTGCTGGAGCCCACCACTGGAGCTAATATACTCTCTCTCAAAACATCTAATTCTGCCACACAAGATGCTACATTAGAAATTCTAGCCATCTTGTTGGGGGAAAAAAATTGCCTTTAAAAACCAGTCTGCTTCTGTGCTTTTTTCCTCCCTTGCCAGAAGACATCTCTAGGCTAAAACATATTTTTTTTAATTTTACAGCTATTTTCACGTGCCCACATGAAAGCTTAATAATAATTTTTAAAAATCTTACTGAGTGCTGCACCTGCCTAGTTTATCCTGCTATCATTTACTACACAACAAAGATTGGCAGCATTCAGAGTTATTCTTCCTTTACAGCCAGGGTTTCTTCCACCAGGTAGGGGAAGCAACTTTGAATGCTACTTATTATGAAAACAAAACATCAGCAAATCTATACTAGAGCAATCTCAGAAACAAATCTTTGGTGTTTATTTTGTACACCACAGTTTGATATTGAAATTCTGCTTTAAATATTTTGCGTTTAGTAGAAAGGCAGCCTAGAAAGTTATAACACAAATAAGATGTTATCAAAAAAGAAAGAAGCTACTGGAGAATAAGAAGAACCCCAAAGCTGGTAGTGGTTTTATACCACTTCTCTCTTATAATTTGTAAAACCAGTTTCATTTGTGTGTGCCAAATGACTCAAAACAGTATTGTATAGTTCTCTAGTTTAGAATTATTCCATATTTTAACATTCACTGTTTTCTTATGAATCATTGAGTGCATCTCTTTTGTTCATTTTGTTACAGCCTTTTGAGCAGAACTTTTTTAGGTTCTTCTAGGTTCCTCAACCCAGCACCTACTACCTGTCTCATAGCAGAGATTGCTAGATTGCTGCCACATGCAAAAGTATAAGCACCCTGGGTATAAACATCCTCAACCCCTGGTTGCACTGGTTAAGGGTAAATTGTGCAGGCAGGTGGAGGGGGCAGCTTACACATGCACAAATACATTTAAAAGGATGCTTTCAGCTCTCTCTCTCTCACGCACTCAAACCAACTAATCTAACTTGAAAAAATTCTTTTAAATCCTGAAATAGTAAAAGTGCAAATCTTGGAAGAATTAAAATTTTGAATTTCAGCCTTATGTTAATTAAGAGCTGTAAATATCTAAAGGTTGACCATTTTCCACTGGGAAAAGTTTCTGCCAGAAAGTCTGGGGTGTGATGGAATAGTGCCGGGGGTCCCCAAGCATACACTGCAATACTTCAAGGCATCATGGCACACTCACAGGGGTATCATGGATGACCCTGGTGGCCTCCCTCCCTGTTTCCACTGGGTGCCATCATCCTGACCTCCCAAAATCTTGTGAGATCCAACTCAGCTAAGTTTTGAGAATCACAACAGATAAAATGAGAAGCTGAAGAAAGACACAGAGAACAGAGCTTTCACCTGGTTTTAGAAGTAACAAATGCAAGGCGCTTCTTGGAGACTGGGCCTGTGAGGCTCTTATGTTCTCAAGTTTTTTTACTTGTTATAACTGTTTGCTCTAGTTCAAATATTACTGGGTGTCTCCAAAGCTGACGCTTCAGTTCTTATCAAATTAATGACAATTGTATAACTGAAATCACCAGGACGCCAAATAATTTTTTTCCTCCAATTTGAGCTGGTGACACAAAACGGACAAATCTACCCATGATTCATTTCCTTAAAATCAGGGTGTTCTGAACATTACAGTTTCCTGTTGAAACATCACCTGATGGTATTCTTGTGCATAGCTATGTGAGACTGTCCTCTTAAAACATAGGCAATTTTGAAATGTAAACACAGTAAGACAACAAACCAATCATATCTGCGTCAGAGCCTGCTCTGTGAGCAACTTTGCTGAGGCATAATTATCGTTATGGACTTAGTTTCTCAACGTATTCAGCACTGAGGTCCCTGAACAGTTTGCTCCCAAAGCTTTTCTTACTTTTCTGTCCATGTTTGGCTAATAATTAATCACAACTAATCTGATGGACAATATTATATTTGTAAGCAAAATCACTGTTTAGCAAAGCAAATGTAAATATTGGCTCAGGCAAAGTAGGAAGAAGAGGAAATGCTGCCACTTCTATGGACTGTGATTTGTTATTCGCTCTTAATTATAAGGTTCATATGGCTAAATGGAACTGACAAATTAAATGCAACCTGTTTTATATCACCATGTAAACAAAATGCTGTTCTGAACATTTACTCATGTAAATGAAAATGCTGGAAAATGGCAGTATTTTACTCAATTTATAACCTACTTTATCTCAGGAAAAGTGGTAACACACCAGAAAACCTTTAGAGAAATACTTAAACTCTTTTCTTCTACCACCCTATCCCAGGTCACTTAAAGCCATCCACATAGTTTGTAGAAGATCAGAAAGTCAATTCAAGCACATCACAGTTCCCGAACACTGTTTTAAATGGATTTTGCTAAATTTCAAGTGCAAAGGCTATTCCTCAATGGAGGGGAAAACTCTTTTCTTTGTCTGTGAACCATGGAGGACGAGGGACAATCTTTTGCAAGTTAGCTCTTTTGATGTTCCACTATACCAGCTAATAGCACAATATACACAGAAAATTCCTTTTCCCAGGATGAACAAGGAATTCAAAGATTCAATGGCATCTTGGGTTTTGTATTTTTCTTCCAGACAGATAGAGAAAGCTGGTGATAATTATGGTGGAAGTTATGACTCCCAAGTATATCAGAATACTTTGTAGTCTCAACAAGTACATAGGTTTCCCCTTTACTGTGGTTTTTTTATTATCTCCATAGACTATTCTGTATGACATGAGAAAGAGCAACGTATTTGGGGAAAAAGAAACAGTTCGGCCTTTGGTTTCATCATCACTTAAAAATGATTAACCAAAAACAACAAGTCTACTTGTAGTATCAAAATCACTTTTCAAAAGAAACAATACTGAGTACTGATTTACACACAAGAACATCAAACTAGTTCTGTCTGAATAGGTTATAAAAGGCTGATGAGGTCATGGTGTAAGTCTGTGAGGATTCTATAACGTGGAAGGAAAAGTTTACTTACTACAAGGATATGGTCTACATCTGCATGTTTGTGCTTGAATTTTGGCTGCTCCCTCCCCAAAAAACTCACCCTGGATGCTGAATAAATTGTTGAGTCACTGTTGTGACACGTAAAATTTATGTTATATCATCGTGACATATATTTTTGTATTTCTTTGCCCACTACCATCAGTAATTGTATTGGTTTGGACAATACCCAATACACAATGAGCCAGGTCAGCACACTTATCCCCTCCTAGTGCTTCATCTCACGCAACTTGTAATAATCATGTAGGGAGCAGCTCAGATGATCCCAGTGGTAAGATGTACTGAAAGGTAGTGGAAGGAATCTGCACACTTCTGCTCTCATTGCATGTTAATAGAAACCCACCCACGATGCTGATTTAAAAACCCAAGCTGGACATATAATCCAAGCTGGACCAGTGTTATGGAGAAGTATCCACATCATTGACATGATATGGAGAAGTAATAATATGGTGCATATGACTGTGATATCATGACAAGAGGTTTTAGCCAGTGTGCATTTAATCACAATAATTAATTTGACCCTGAATTTACAAATAATTCTAAAATGATACAATTTGTTTTCATTGGTAATGTTGCATTTCTCATGGAATTTTAGCAGTTCAGAGAAGTGTGTTTTGGGGTGTGTGTGTACACATATACACGCGCACTGGGGGAGATAGCAGAGGAAGAAAAGCCTCTTCATTTTACAAACCACATTAGAAAAAAGTGCAGTAGGTAGAAGAAAGCAAAAAAAAATAGTATCCAGGTATTTCTTTTTCAAATCAGATACTTCCACCTTTCTTTTTTCTCCTCCATTTTTCCGTGCTGTTACCAAAAGTGGTAGAATTGCACATAAACAAAGAATCATCTACCGGAAACAGGAGGCCTATTATTGTTTTAATGCTAGAAAATATATAGCTTTCTTGAATACACACACACACACACACACACACACACACACACACAGAGAGAGAGAGAGAGAGAGAGAGAGAGAGAGAGAGAGAGAGAGAGGCTATTTTCTTTATATGCTCCCTTGGAGTAATTTCTTTATTATAGTTCTTCAGAGAAAGCTGCAACAATGGAAATGTTCATTATTTTTATTTTTTATTTCATACCAGAATCCCCCTTCCCCCTAACATTAATGGTAATGAAATGAGGGGTCTTCCATAACATAAAGTACCACAGGGAGAATTAATCTTATAAAGTGTCTGTGTTCACAATATGAACAACGTTAAATAAATACAATGAACTCTTTCTTCACTTTCAGGGAACCAGATGTTGGGCTTTTGGGAAAAGATAGCCTGAGCAGAAAGAACACTAACACCAAAATCCAGAGTAACTATGGGAGCACGTAAGAGATTTTACATGCACCCGTAATTACTGCACCACCTTGTGAAAACTTATGGGAAATTCATATTGGAACCCAGAGTAAGTTGTTCTTACACTGGAGCAAGGACTCCCCGTAGTTACTCTGGATTTTGCCCTAAATTAATGCATACCTTTGACTCATAAGTCCTACTTAGATCTTCATAAAATAGGTGAAGTGGAATCATAGTAAGGAGATTGGGATCATGGTACATATAATACTTACAAATCACTTAAATAAAATAATGTTAATGTGTGCTTATGTTCCATGTACAAAGCAACAATCGATATGTAGAAACTGAGTATGGGATCTGCCATCATCATCCCAATCACCTTCTACATATTCACTAACATTGTTTTATTAATATTTCAGTAAGCTTGTGGTATTTATTGTCAAGGAAACGCAAATCCTGTTTTACATCAAGCCAGTATAAATGGCGACAAACAATGTACAAGCAGCATGAAGAGATCAGGGAGTTAACCACTTCCATCTTGCGCAATCTAAATCACACACTCCCAAACTGTTATTACCACAGCAGAAGAAAACAACAGGTAACTATTTTTTTTTCCTCCCTGTTGTGGGCTATTCATGGAATAGATACAATGCCTTTACATTGTTCAAAGCACCAAAAACATGTACCAAATTAAAAAAAACCATACAACAAAAGAGAATCTATTGGCATAAAAAGCCAGTATTTTAAAGATAAAAATAAGATGTTGTTTTAAATAGCAGTTGATTGAAGCAAACAGCATTTTTCACTACAATTACCAGATTTGTTGATTAATTCTGTCACTAAAATACAATGAAAAATACAGAAAAACCCTATTCCCTGAGTAAAAATATAACAAAATAGAACATTGTAATGAGCAGAACAGATGTTCCAGGATGATCCTTTTCTTAACGTTTAGAAGGAAGAGGGGATTGGCTATATTTAATCTTCCTGGACAAACGTACAACTTATGAATTATCTGGATCACTGACACACACACACACCTCACACATACACTGCACGCATACACATACACTCACACTGCACACATACACCTCAAAAGTTTTTGTAGCCTTTGCACATATCTTTCTTAGAAAATGCATCATAAAGAAAAGAATTTTTAAACTGCATGTAGTTTTTAGATATATTATGTTGGACTGGAAGGACCTTAAAAAAGGGAAAGGCTGAGATTCAAACAGCTATGCAGCATAGCTTTAAGAGATAGTCCCTTCCATTTGAAAAATAGTTTGCAATAATGCTTGAGTGAGTGTAAGTTGTTGAATGGCAAATTATAAGGATTCCATAGAGGTTATGTTTAAATTGCATTATGAATCATGTCCATCATTCAACCTTTTATTCAAAAGAAGATTGCCATTAGTCTGCTTTAACAGATTTTGTTTGTACATAATCTAGACTTTGTTAGTATATAGTCCAGTTAGTACAAGTCAATACCAGAAGTAGACACATGACAAACCGAATGACAGAACACTGTTATGAAATCCAGCTGGATTATTTGACCAGATGTCTTCTGTGAAAGATCTCACCAGGCAGAGAAGCAGATAATACCTGCCATATTCCATGTACAGTACTGCAATTACAGATTACGTGCCCTGCTCCATAGTATGGATGTCCATACAAATGTGCTATACCTGAGACGTTATTGGAGAAGTAATACTCAAAACATCTGTGCAATCATACAAGGCTACACTGCGGACACAACAGCTGTAACTGGGTAGCCTCTTGAGATTCTGATCTCATAGTTTACAAAACAGAAGCTGTTGCCCACAAGGAAGTTCTTGGGAGTATCCAAAATTTAAAGTCACAAAATTCTGGTCAGTTTGGTCTTCTGATTAGGCTAAAAACTGTACTGTGAAAGGTCTGCTACTTGGAAAATATATATACGTGGCAAAAATATAGAAAATACAGGTGCTCAACCTTCTTGTTCAAAGGTAAGGTCAGACCTGGAGAAGCTTGGACCATCAGCTCAATATTAAGGTTTAAAGCCTTAAGAAAATGACCAATCAACAAATGTTGCACACTCATTGGTGTTTTATACATTGACTGTTTGGGATCTGAATGCTATGGTACACTGGCTGCAATCCTAAACACACTTTCCTAGGAGTAAGACCCATTGGACACAATGGGGCTTACTTCTGAGTAGACATGGTTAGGATTGTGCCCTTTGTCTTTATCTAGTACAGTCAGGGTGAATATATGGCATAACCACAAAAGAGGACCCCGTCAAAAACTGCCAAGAAAAATGTAGGATGTGACAAAATAAAACCTAAAACATTCATATATATTAATTTCATTTAATTTAAGCACTATATTGCTTATTATTAAATTTAATATAATTACATCTAATTCAGTAATTACAAGAAGGCTACATTTTGCTTGCTTACAAGGAAAAGGAGGCCAAGGAAGATTTTTTCTAGGACACAAAGCTAAAATCCAGGACATGTCCTGGAGAAAGAGGACATATGGTCACGCTTAGTACAATGTCATAAATATAATAAATTAAAATATCCAATACCAGAACATTCAAATGGTGAAGTAGCTGAATTAATTAGCTGAATACATTGAAGAATATGATAGATTTCTAGCCCACCTTTGTGAGTCAGGGCAAAATCCATAGCAGTTACAGGTCTACACAGTTATGTCACCCTGTAGTGTTATGGAAAGTCATCTTAATTGCTCCAGAGCAAGGGGCTTAATTTCACTTTAGGATATAGTCCTTAGCTATGTTCATGGAACAGAAAACCTTTCAAAGCCTTTTAAAGTTAACTAATTAATTAATGTTATATAGAAGAGATAGCTTAGAACATACAAAATCTCAATTTTTACTTCATTTTGAGAGTTCTAACATCATGTGGGTTGCAGAGTTCCCATATTTCCAGAACCAAAAATAAATTCAAGGGAAGAAGTGTTTTTCACATTAATGCTTCATTCAACAACAGCACTATATACCTATAAATACAGCAGACCTTTTTGTTTTCAACACAGGAAACTTTCAATTCCAGGAAAAATGTACATATGGACGTTCTTTTTTCTGTAAGGATTAGTTATTAAATAAATAAATAAATGATTTAATCCCATCACACCTCTATTGCCACCTCTGCCTGGGGGAATAAGCATAAACATTGTAATTTAATAGCCAACATGTAATCTCATAGCTATCATGGAAGAGCAAAGCAGAACACTAGTAATATGGTACTACATTAAAGCAGTTGGCAAAACAGAACTGGTGAGTCATTTTCATGGGGAAAAGAAGAGACTGGATAAGAGGATATTGCCCCTTGCATGTTTTGTAACATGTTAACTGCAAATGAATATTAACTTGAACAGTATATCAATGCTTATGAACAGAGGAGTTTGAAAATTGGGTTATTTTACACAGCAGTGTTCAGTATCACAAAGGTTTCAATCCTAAACATACTTTCCTGGGAGTAAAGGGGCTAACTTTTGAGTAGATAGAGCTAGGATTGTGCTCTTAGGTTTACCCTCTATAAACAAACTCTACCTTATGTGTACACAGATAAAAAAAATCCACTAATGCAGTTTCTAGTTTCAGGTCATGAGATTCCCAGTTTAAAACCCGGGGCTCTAAAAGGCTAGAAAGCTTGCTTAAATATTTCAAATATTTGAAGCTAATTTCTTGGCAGGCAGCATACAGGGCACTGTTGATCTTTAATGCACAAAACACATTCTGCTAACTGATCACTGGAAGGAGTTACAGATTTAAATATAATTCCAAGTTAATCAACAATCTTTGTTTTCCTGAATGACATTAGCTTGATGAGCACTGAATATCCACAATCAGTAACCATCACAATGGTCTGTTATGTGCTAAACCTCTGTATCTCATATCTTTTAAAAACAGTTGAAAAAACTGTTTCAGAACTTGTGCATTCATTAACATTACTATAGGGGATCCATTAAATTATATCAGGTGGTGTTTTTATTAGCTGGTCAAGTGATTTTCCAGTTATAGAACACATAAGAAATGTAGAGTACCGCTCCAAGCGGAGAACAGAGTGTTCTTTAATTATGTGGACAAGTAAGGGGACAATCCTAAACAACTTTTCAGCATGGGTACAGCTGTGCCAGTGGGGCATGTGCTGCATCCTGCAGTTATGGGGCAGTCACAAAGGCCTCTTCAAGGTAAGGCAATGTTTGTTTCCTTACCTCAAAATTTCATTGCCCTTACCCTGGAGTTGGAAAATTGGTTAGGACTGCACCTTGTGTTTCGAAAAAATCCCCAACACCACCACATCAATCTATGCTCAACTTTTTGTAGAAGCTTGCTTTTGATCTCTAAATGCTTTTCTTTCGATCTCCAAATGCATATAAAAAGAAAATGTAATATATGTTTATATTTAGAAATTACTTAGTCCCCTTTCCTACTATGCATATTAATTGTGTTTATTTCAGCCACAAATCTCAGCAAATTAGTAAAATGTGAAATCAAAGATGTAAGTTATACAGTGCAATCCAAAGTGCTGGGCTGGTACAAGTCCCTTCCAGTTAGGGTTGCCATATGTCCTGAAAAACAGGAACAATCCCAATTTAGGGGGACTGTATTCACATACTGGCAGATGGGATAGAGGGTCCTGTCCCGATTTTGTGGAAGAGAATTATGGCAACCCTACTTCCACTGGACCAGTAGGGTTGCAAAGGAACCATATACCACATTTGGGCTTAGGTGTGCCAGCCTACCGAGGCTACATCCAGTCTGAAACCCACACTGGATGCAGGGCAGGTCAGGTGGCCTCCCCATTCCAGCATGAGTTTATAGTGGTCAGTTATTTTCTTCTTTTTACACTACATTCGAAAAACCTTCAGATATATGATAAGAATAACATTTCACTTAAAAATAGATTGCAAAGACACAGTTTTTTATTTTAAAGGAAATTTTTGTCAATTTTTCCATTCCCTGAAATCAAAGTTGTACACTTTGGAGAAAATGTTTGAATTTTCTAGCCCTTACTAGCCCTTTCTACTGGCAAATGTCTTGCAGAGGAGGGAAAATCAGCTCTGTAAAAGTAATAGCTGTATACAAAAACATATTCCTTAAGAAACAAATGCAAAGGAAGTAAGATGCCCACTTAATTCCACTGAAACTGTCAGCCAGTTATTTATAACTTATCCAGATGTTACTTCATTACATGCCAATTCAACTTTCTCAGATAGGGCAGTAGAGAACATGACTGTTTAAACATAGTGATAAAAAGCATTTACTAAGGTTATTGATAGCTGAATAGACTCTGCTGAAAATTTGCAAAAAAGCTTTCAATTAGGGTAATTTATGTATAGCTTTTCAATATACTGGTAAGTGAGACATGTTCTTTTGCAAGTTTATTAGTCAAATCCAAAGCAGAACAATGCAACTTTAATAGAAGAGGTGACTAATAAGAGAATTTACAAAGGACCCCTTTGAGTGAATAGCAACCTCACAAATAAGACCTCTCCCTCTCTCCCAGCCCAGAGGCATCCCCTTGCCATCTATGTGGCATGAGGTATTTTGTATCATGGGTGCATAAGCCCAGTTTGATATTATTTACTTGTAACATTAGCTAAAAGGTGGGTTTCAGGTATTTCATTAGGGGCAAAATTTCAGTATTTGCCACAGGCGCCATTTTGCCTAGGTATGCCTCCATCACATATATCTGTTTCCCATTACCAATGATCAACAGTGTGAGAAAGTCTTGGGTAAGAATAGTCTTTGCAACTAAGTACAAATTATTTGTGAACTTCTTAATCAGTATTTTTCCATAACTTCAAGGCAAGCCAGCTATGAATACATTTTGCAAGTGCTGCAACTTTTGTTAGGATCATAGCATTGCAGACTACAGACAAGAGCTTATATGAGCACAATCCTAACCATGTCTACTCAAAAGTAAGCCCCATTTTGTTCAATGGGTCTTACTCCCAGGAAAGTGTCTTTAGGATTGCAGCCTATGTCTGGATACTGCTGCCTTACAGCTTGTGAGCGTACTGCAGAGTCTTTCACCAATACAGGATTTTATCATGTGCAGGAATGGGCGGGGGGAATGGAAGATATTTGCAAAGTAGTACTGTCCAGTAGACCTGCTCCATGTTGTTTTTGTTATCTTGTAACCAGTGATGGGATTCAAAGAAATTAACAACTGGTTCCATGCCCATCTGGCAGCCACTTTTAAATGGCTATTTTTAAACTTTATATGTCCTATCTCTCACTAACAACCGGTTCTATAGAATAGGTGCGAACCTGCTGGAGCCCACCACTGCTTGTAACCATGGTTGCCAGGCTAATAACTAGCTTGTAATAAATCTTGTATATAATAGTCCCTTGATCTCCTCAGGGAAGCCATTTTCGTACCTTTTGAAGGGTTCTATGGCTGCTCCCTCATCTCAGGATATAGGGCAAGTCCCATTGGCATGGATGAAACATTGGGGGAAGCATTTATCACCTTAAATGCACCTTTACATGAATATTCTACCACCTGCTAACTGGGCAAGAGGCACTCTTTCATATGGGTATTCATCTTTTATTTAGCAAGAGAAGAGTAAATGCCCTTCTCACCCAAGAGTGTCTTCTTCTGGGAGGTGATGGACTCTCCCTCACTGGGGATCTTCAAGCAGAGGCTGGACAAGCACCTGTTGGAGATGCTCTAGAAGGATTTCCTTCTAAAGGCAGGGAGTTGGACTAGATGACCTACTGGGTCCCTTCCAACCCTTGGATTCGAGGATTGCAGCCTATGATTCTCTAATGCAGTGTTTCTCAAAGTTGGGGTCGTGACCCCTTTGGGGTTCGCCTAGAGCTTTCCTGGGGGTCGCCTAAAGACCCCTGATGCAGGGGGCCAGGTCAGGCTTGCCAGACCTCCGGCTGTAGCTGCACACGCACTGGGGCTGACTGACAGCCTCAGGGCCCAATCCTATGCATGCCTACTCTGAAATAAATCCCATTATAGTCAGGGGGACCTTAACTCCCATGTAAATGTGGATAGGATTGCAGCCTCAGGGCCCAATCCTATGCATGCCTACACTGAAATAAATCCCATTGTGTTCAATGTGTGCATAGAACACATATTTCATTTGTAATAATGAAAATACATCCTGCATATCGGAAATTTACATTATGATTCATAACAGTAGCAAAATTACAGTTATAAAGTAGAAACGAAAATAATTTTATGGTTGGGGGTCCCCACAACATGAGGAACTTATAAAGGGGTCACAGCGTTAGGAAGATTGAGAACCACTGCTCTAATGGCTTCTGCTGGTATTCTTTGACATCTTTTAAGATTTTAGACCTTTTGGGACAAGGAGCCATTAGTTATTTCATTTTCTATGTAAACCATCTTGTTAAAAAGCTATATATAAATACTGTTGGTTGGTTGATTGATTGATGCATTTACATTCACGTACAGGCATTCTAAAAATTATTTTTTTCTAGATGTAAATATATGAATTTCACTGTAACCCTAATTCTATCGCTTGCATTTGCCCATCAGTCACTGAAAATAATCATTTTAGTGTGACCTACTTGTACTGTCAGATATAACTCACAAAGAACCATAAATGAAAGGAAGTTGTTATTCAGAACTAATTGCACACAAAATAACAAAATTAATCACATGCACTCACTCTTACGCCAACCCTACAAGACCACAAAACAAGAATGGGGGTGGTCCCTTTCTGCTGATTTTGCTCATCTTGAACCAATTTCCTAAAAAAAAATTACACACACTTAATTCTTTGTAGACTTTTTATGACTAGCAGAAATCTTTTAGACAACTTGCAAACTGCCAACCATTGCAGTTATTCACTCAGTTCTTCTTACTGTTCACCAATGCAGCAGGAAAGATGGAAAAATATAAAACTTATCTGAAATATAATTCCATAACTGGCAGGGTGACCAGATGCCAAACCCAAAATTCCTGCCCCCCCCCAGCCAAAATTCCTGCCCGCTTAAAAAAATTGCCAAAGTGTGTGTGTGTGTGTGTGTGTGTGTGTGTGTGTGTGTGTGTGTGTGTGTGTGTGTGTGTGTGTGTGTGTGTGTGTGTGTGTGTGTGTGTTGTTTTTTGGCCATAACGTTTGATAGGAAGGAGATATCTCAAAATTGATTTTTGCATTGGATTCTGCTCTTCAATATGAATCCAACAACAATTGACATGATGGTGTACTGCACACCATCACGAAATTCAAAAATGAAGCCAAAATGCATGACAATGAAGCCAAAATGTAGGACACCCAGACAGGAAGCTAAAAATCTGGACAAATCCGGGTTTTTATGGTCATATGGTCATCCTGATAACTGGCCTCTGTAAACACTTGTGCCACTGTATTCTGCACTAATTGCAATTTTTGAATTGTTTTAGCAGGTAGTGCACATTGCTGTAGTCAAATCTTGCAGTTACTAAAGCATGGATTTTCATAGCAAGGTCCATATAGCTCAAGTGTGGTTTCAGTTTGTGCATCCGATTAAGACGGGTGAATGCCATTTCTAGTAACTGTTGCTACCTGTTTTCCCAGGGATCACTGAAAGAACTAAGAATTCAGAACTCCCAAGCTGAGCACCTGTTTTTGAAAAGAGACTGCAACTCAATTCTGAAATGTGCCAAAAGTTTCAAAACAATTTTTTTCCTATTAAGAGCACAGTCCTAACCATAACTACTCAAAGGTAAGCCACACTGTGTTCAATATGTATTACTCCCAGGAAAGTATCTTTTGGATTTCTGCCTAAGCCATATGCTGAGAGAAAGTTTTTAGCTGATTAGTTCTACTTTACACAGAAATGCAAAATTAAAAAAATGCTGCCTGCATTTTATTCAAGTGTAAGGAATGAGGTCACTCACTGTAGTAATACTGTGGCTACATGGGAAATATTTGCAGCAGCTAGATAATTTTCATACCAGAAATGGGTTTAGTTTGGGAGAAAATGATCTCTGATGGTCTCTTGATATTCTAAATCTCCTGGGTCTGTCCTCAGGTTTTTCAGTGGCTGCCATCTTGCATACACTTGGATTGCTGAAATCCAAATAAAATCAATGTAATCTGCAAACTGCTGACCCAGGTCAGTTTTGGAATAGTAAAAAAGGTGAAATAATCAGAACAATGTTGCTTTATTTAGCCCTGTGGTTCCTAAAGTGGGCAATTAGGCTGCTTTGCTGAGAGTAAGGCAGCAATCCTAAATCCTATTCTCTAGTCCTGTGCTGACCTAAAGGCATCAGAAAAGTTCTGTAAGGCACTTCTGCCCCATTCCTGGGCATGGGGTTAGGCCAGTGCACAGGCATTTACTGGACTCCCCACGTCACCACAGTAAGATATGCCAGGTGAGTTAGGTTAGCCTAAATTGGTTAGGATTGCAACATTAGTATTGCTGAACAAAATAGGACTTCTGAGCATAGACATGGAGGAGCTCTGGCACTAATGTTATGTCACTTCCAGCCATGACATCACTTCTGGGTGGTCCCAGACAGATTGTCATTCTCAGAAAGGGGTTCCAGGCTGAAATACTTGAGAACCACTGATTTAGTCTATATGCGTCAGTAGCTTCAACTGAAAATACGGTAATAAACCTTTCATGACACCACTCCGCTGGAGAACAAGTTTCTTTGCTGGGATCCCAGACTGAGTGAGAAAAGGAGGCAGAATGATTCATTCTCCTCTTCTTCTCTGCCTCCTAGCTCTGGCACCTCCCTCAAAATCATTTTTTAAAAAGAGAAAGATCAGGAACGGGACAGAAAACAGAGACAGATGTTGGCCAGAGGAACTCACAGGTTTGGTTTTTTTGGGAGAATGGGGGGAGCAGACTGTGGTCAAGACCTTGATCCTCTGATTTTGCAAAATGGCAGCCACAGCAAAGCAACAATGGGAGGGAAACAGAGTGGATCCAAGCAAATGACAGAAGGTACTAATGTGTCACCTGGCATTAATTCTTTATCTACAGAAAGTGGATGAGCATCACTACAGCCTGCTTCCCTACACTCTATCCCTACACTCTACACTCTATCCTACACTCTATCTATATGTTAACATACCAAACTACATGTTTTCTACTTCCAGCTACTAAAGAATTCAAAGTGTAGATCTGATATATTTACATTATTCTCAACAATTTATTTTCTCCAATGGCTTTTATGTTTTGAAAAATTTGACATATCTATTCATGAATGTGCATCTGTTGAAGACTATTGAAGAGCAGGTTTGACAGTACACCTCACCAAAATACTGTAAACATTGTGCAGTATAACGTTCAATTTGCAGATATGTGCACTACTCCACCAAAAAATTGCTAAGGCAAGTAACAATTTTTACATGTCACATTCATAAATCTTTCAATTAAGGAAAAAGTAAGCAGACCTTTTCCATGAGTGTGTGAAGAACAGATGTTCAATAGGCAAACATTTGCCAAAGCTTTCCGTACTTAATCAGCTGTGAAGTAAACCCAAAGTGCAAACATTGTAAAGACAAGGAGCATACAATTTACGCAACTATCATTTAAATGTTATAAGAAAGTCTTTCGTTTATCAACTTGCACTATCACAGAATTGATTGTGCACCCATCTTTTAAAAAGTTATTTAAAAAACTGGCTTTTATATATTAAAAGAAGTTGTAGTTCATTTCAAAATTTATTGTCATCTTCTTTAAACAGCCAGTGGAGAATTCAACAACAGGCAGCAAACCCATCAAATTAGTACCACTAATTCACATAAATCAAAATTTATTAAACTTTAGAGGTGCCTATAATTATCTTAATTTAGAAAATCATTTTATCATTATGAAATATTTGCCTTATTAGCAGCCTCACAAAGAAGAATCTCAAACATGAATTAAGGAGCTAAGGATGAGAGAGTTAAGAACTAAGGTGGGTGTTTGAGTTGACACAGTACCAAATTGTGTGGTTTTCTAGTTCTAAATGAATGTTATCACCAGATGTAATCCAGTGGGACATACATTAGGAATTAGGTTCTTAGTAATGCAGAAAGTGGTCCAGTATGTGGTGGGCTCAATGAACAGGATGTTCTCTGTTATTAATGTGAAAAACAACAGATCCCTTAATCCCTAATCCCTTTAGTGGTAAACATTTTCCAGTTCTGCTTTTTCATCTGATTCTGCCATTTTGTTTAGTAAGACAATACAAATATGAAAATAAAAGGGCTGGGAACATAAAAACTTATGTTCATTAGGACATATTATCCACTTTATAATCGATGTCATTAACCTTAATGGAAGAACGTATGTTGCACAAGCAGGCCTCCGTCAGTCTTGGAAGACTATGGTATCATGCTCGGCATTGCATACACTGCATGCGAAGCACGAAAGCCTGGGTTGGATTGTTATGGAGGATATGCTGTTACCCAAGCAGCAAATCCCCCCTCTCCATGCCACTGAATTAGTCCAATGGAAAGGCAGAGCCAATATGATTGGATCCAGCTGGTGTCGCAGAGCTGGCTAAGGACAGCTTTTTTTAATGATGCAGAACACATTTAAACAGTATGTTGCAAAAGGTCCTATTTTTACCATGCCAACCCCTAGTTCCACATCTACTCTTACCCAAATAAAACCTTTCACTACATATATATCACAATGCCTGTTACTACTGTTCTCTGTTCAAGAAACTACAGCGGTACCTCTCATAACAAGCACCTCACATAACAAGCGTTTCACATAACAAGTACAACTTTCCAAGAAATCTTGCTCCACATAACAAGTTCCGCTTCACTTAACACACAAGCGTGCTATGGGCATGCGTGCTATACAGCCCTGATTGTCTGCATGGAGGCTCTTTAGAAGGGCTGCCTCTAATTGCCCCCTACTTGGGGGCAGTTGCCTGGGGTGCCAGAGGCAGCTGCCCCTAACTGCACCCAAGTGCCCCCACCATCCACCTTGAACCTCCAACAGCAGCCCAGGTAAGCCTCCCAGGAAAGCGTCTTTGATTGCAGCCTCCTAACCATGTCTACCCAGAACTAAGCCTCATTGTGTTAAATGGGGCTTACTCCCAGGAAAGTCTTTAGGATTGCAGCCTAACTAGACTTCGTAGGATCATGCACATTGAATGCATGTTTTGAATTCAATTCCAATGTTTTGTCTTCATTTTTACATCCAGTTAACATTTTTATATGAATATTTTGTGGGTTGTGGAACCAATCGTTTCCATTATTTCCTATGGAAAAAATCTGCTTCACTTAAAGAGTGTTTCACTTAAAGAGCATGCCTCCGGAACGAATTAAGCTCTTTATGTGAGGCACCAACGTAATGCAAAGTAATTTATTACTGCAGATAAAATTTCCGTAGGCAGCCAGGTTCTTCATGCACATTAACAAAGCTGTAGCAGTATACTGGAAAGTGGCATATAAGTATAATCTTATCATGACTTGTGAAGAGAGGCTTTCCTATGACACAAATGCATGAAGAACAGATTGAGAAAGGTCCCCATGAAAGACTTGCATGCTGGAGTCATAAGAACCTGTATTATGAATAACAGGGCTTTCTCACTCAGAATGTCTGACCAGCCTTGAACACTCACTACAGGGGAGAAGCGGTAACACCAACTGCACACTGAGGCAGAGGATGCCATGCAGATTCCAAGGCAAAACTTTTCTCAGGATCTTTAGTAGCTTGCCCTGTCACTTTTTAAAAGAAATAGCATGGTATTTTTCCAAACTCTCTTGGAGCTTTTTAGTGACAAGGTATCCCATACTGCATCTTTTATCACAATACTGAAGTCAGGCTTCTGTGCTTTCACTTCTTTAGTTACTAAAAAGTGTCTCTAACATTTTGCAGTTCTAA
Organism: Cryptoblepharus egeriae; assembly: GCA_030015325.1. Classification (NCBI taxonomy): domain Eukaryota; kingdom Metazoa; phylum Chordata; class Lepidosauria; order Squamata; family Scincidae; genus Cryptoblepharus; species Cryptoblepharus egeriae. The sequence goes on from JAREYC010000004.1 coordinate 53,143,878, forward strand.
ATAATAAAAACAATATAGGGATGAAAAAAGAAGAGTCTTAAATACCTTGCTATCAGAAATGCCACTGAATAATTTTAAGGGACAAAAACTAAAAAAAGAGCAGCAAATCAGACTGTCAAGAAAATTAGCTAAAATTTTAGCATTATAAAAGATCCTTATTTAGGATATCTTGTATCTTTTATTGGGGCTGTCAAGAGGTAGCAGAAGATCTACTTTAAATGCCAGTTTGTTCTATAATCATAGGATAGGATAGCCGTAAGCACAGAATACACTATTAACTCCACGCGTCAAATGTCCGAAGGTGTTCCACTCTATTGTAATTTTGCACTGTAAAAACGTGCTATTACCTTTAACAAATTAATACATGATTCAACACAACCATCACATTAATTCTAAATAATCTTCTCTGTAATCCAAATTTAATTGTATTTTTTGTGAATGGGAATGGTGGGATGAATGTGGTCCACATGTCTTCAAATTATTGGTCCCTGAGCTCCTAAAGGTTGGGGCAGTGGTGGGCTTTAAGAGGTTCTCATAGGTTCTATAGAACCCTTTGCTAATGAGCACCTGGTTCTGAGAACCAGTTACTAATGGGACATAGAACCTGTTGTTAATTTAGATTATTAAGACATAGAACCTGTTGTTAATTTATTTGAATCCCACCACTGGTTGGGAGCCACTGATCTAGAAGACTGGGCTTCTCAGGTTTCCAGTGCCAGTATACCAGCAAAATCTCTCTGCCATATCAGACAGCTGTTATGCAGGTTAATTTTCTCCCAATACTCTTGTCATTGTTCACCTAGTTTCACAAAATGCCTGTGGGACTCATTCCAATACAGTGGACATCAAAATTCCTGCTTTGGGAATTTAAAGTCTACAGGATAATCTAAATATACTTAATACAAGCATCATGAATCAAAAAGGGAAATGAAGTGAGGTGACCCAGCATGTCACTGCAGCAACTTTAACCCAAATATGGATTTAATTTTTGCTGTCCTAAAATAAACCCTGCTGACTAAGCAGAATCCATTTCATAAAGAACTTCAAGCAAGCATTTAAAAAATCCTATGGTGGCTGTGAGGCAAGGACTCAAATTACAGCCAAAGGAGTGGGACATATTAGAAGTGGATAGATCCACATATACAGTGGTGCCTTAAATCGTTCCGGAGGCATGTTCTTTAAGTGAAATGCTCTTTATGTGAGGCAGATTTTTCCATAGGAAATAATGGAAACTCAGACGATTGGTTCCACAACCCCCAAAATATTCGTAAAATAATTAACTGGATGTAAAAATGGTGACAAAACACTGGAATTGAATTCAAAACATGCACTCAATGTGCATGATCCTATGAAGTCTAGTTAGGCTGCAATCCTAAAGACACTCTCCTGGGAGTAAGCCCCATTTAACACAATGGGGTTTACGTCTGAGTAGACATAGTTAGGAGACTGCATTTTTCTGGGAAGCTTACCTGGGCTGCTGTTGGAGGTTCAAGGTGGCTGGTGGGGGCACTTGGGGACAGTTAGGGGCTGCTGCCTCTGGCACTTCCAGGCAACTGCCCCCATGTTGGGGGCAGTTAGAGGCAGCAGTGCTGGCTGGCAGCCCTTTTAAAGAACCTCCATGCCGAGCGTCAGGGCTGCATAGCATGTGTGCCCATAGCGCACGTGTGCCCATAGCGCACGTGTGCCCATAGCGCACGTGTGCCCATAGCGCACTTGCTTGTTAAGTGAAGCGGAACTTGTTATGTGAAGCAAGATTTCTTAGAAATTTTTGCTTGTTATGCATAGCACGTGTGCCCATAGCGCACTTGCTTGTTAAGTGAAGCGGAACTTGTTATGTGAAGCAAGATTTCTTAGAAATTTTTGCTTGTTATGTGAAACGCTTGTTAAGCGAGGTACCACTGTATTTCCCTTTTTCTTCTTTTATCTTCCCGGTGTTCATCTGGCAATATAATTTTGCAAACCTGTGGTCAAGACTGTGCTCAATTTTTTCATTTGGTTTATTTAATAGATATTTAATCAACATTTTCCCCAAAAGCTCCCAACTATAAACTAAAGAATTCAAATGTTATTTAAAATATAGATATAACTATAAAAACCACAACAGCCATAAAATAATAAGACCAGTGTAAAAATGGAACAGCTTACAGTATAGTCTGTTTCCTTCCCAGTTATTTGGGCAAGAAAGCTTTTTTTTTACGCAACCCTCATAAAAACTCTCTCCCTGGATTCTCAAAGCCAATTGAAATGTGAGACTTCTTATCCAAGATAATGTTCAGATCTATGGCATGTTCAGATCTATGATAATGTTCAGATCTATGGCTTTGCTTACCCAAAGCATGGGGGGAGGGGTCAATGGATGATCATAAGGAGAATGGGTTCATCACATGAGAAGATATATACCTGTGACAGATCTCCCTGAAAGCAGTATGGGATTCCGATAAATTTTTAAGTTTATTATTTATATGCTTCCACATTACGTGAGTAATTTTTGTATCATAATGCTGTTTCACATCTGCAATTCTTCAGGAAAAATTAAAGTTTTATTGTTGCTGAAGGACTGTTATAAAGAATGACCTTGAAGAACACTTACATTTACAACTTGACGCACAGAAGATAAATTGAGGCTGCAGTCCTATATGTGCCTTTATACATGCCCCTATATAAGGAAGTCCCACTATAAAAATGAATTATGTTCAAGTAATCATGCATAGGTTCAGAGTTATAAGACGATACTCTCTGGATATCTTAGGAGCCAACATGAAACATAATAATTGTGCTGGTTTTCATGTCAGCCATATTAGATTCAGCTTCTTGAATGGAGATAGTAGGCAACAGGGAACTAGTGTAGATGGTGAAGCAAGGGTGTTAAATACCTCCATTAATTCACAGCCAACGGAAAACATGCCACTGATCAACCACCACCACTTGCCTTTAGCTGGATTATGAAACTACTTAATGGCTAAAATAAGAAAATTGATGCCAAGACAAAAAAAGGTTTAAATTACAAAGGAGATTTCAATAAAATATGAGGAAGAATTTCCCATTGGCGTGAACTGTTCAACATTAGGACAGTTGGGTTTATAAGCCTGAAGGAGATCAGTAGCAGTCCTTAAAACAGAAGCCGGACAACTATCTATTGAAGATGGTGAGGCTGTGGACAGCCTTCACTGGCAAGAGGTTGGATTCAATGATCTTGCACGTCTCTTCCAAACTAAGATTCTAAGAATATTTCCTCAATTGCTTTCAGCCATAAATTATTCTGTATTTATTAATCAAGGATTGGAAAAGCGATATACAAAGATAAGAAAATTTAATTTTTGGTAATTGTTTCTCACTGCATCTTTTCTTTTTAATCTCTAAGGTGGGGAGAATTTAGATTCAAGCAAAATATGTGTTAAGATCTTCCCAATCTTCTTCTCCACCAGTTTGTTATCAATTTCAAGTGAACTACAGCAGCAGTGGGAGTGGGAAGGTCCTTATTGTTTCTTTTTTGGCAGCAGAAGTGGTAAAAGTCTAAGTAAACTCTGACCATGAGATAACAGGATCATTATTGCACTGTACAACTTCCTGAACAACACAGAAAAACAGAGACAGGCTTGTTCCATTCGAAGGAAAGGAAACAGACTGAGTGCTCAATATGTAGGTAACAAGAGGCCTTTGGCCATGTTAATGGGTTAAAAAAAGAAACATTTTGTGCAGCTGAATACTTGGGACACAAGTGAGTGTATTATGGAGCATGAGCTCACATATTTTGCACACCAGTCTTAGTCGGCATACCAGCTGCTTTCAATTTTTCCCAGCTGCAATGCAGTGCATTCCACCCTTTGGACACTGTAAAAGCAACCAGCCAGTCACACAACTCACTCATCACGGGCAGACTTGATGTCTTCCGGGAGAAGAGAGTGGTTGGAGATGGGAAAGGGAACACAGAAAAATTACATGCAAACATTTCTGTTTATAAAATCAAGCTTAAGTGAGGAAGTGTGTGCAAATGTGAGACACTTATTCAAGCCCATCTGCTTTACATCAAATATAGAAATTAAATACCTGGAAACTTATGGTTGGAAACTAAATGGTTTTACAGGAACCAGCAGGTAATTTCAGTTACTGAATTGTGTTTTTTGGTTGTTTTTTTTAATTTTTGCACAGTGATCTTAGACAGTTATTCCCAAACTTTGTACTACAGCATGTGAATAAGTTGTGAAAGAATGATTAGAGCAGTGATTTTCAACCTTTTTCGTCTCATGGCACACTTAACAAGGCACTGAAATTGTCAAGGCACACCATCAATTGTTTTTACCATTGACAAGGCACACCAGACTGTTCAAATCCTCAAATTTTCCTATTAATAAATGTGAATCCCCAAATTTCTGTGGCACACCTGAGGACTATCCATGGCACACCAGTGCCACGATACACTGGCTGAAAATAATTGCATTAGAGTGTTCCAAGAAAGGAATTAAGTTTCCTTAAGCCAAAATACACATCCATAGATAATGTTTCTAACTGTGTGATTTGCTGCTGTGGCTTTTCCTCCTTTTAATCATTTCCCACTGGAGGACAGAAAATTTTTACTTATCTCTGCATTAGGTACAATTTGAACAAGCAACAGAATCAGAACTCACCTATGCCAAATGGGGGTTTGATTATTTGCACTGCACAATAAAAGTGCAAGAGAGAGAGTAAGAGAGACGTTTGCCTCACCTATCAGCAGTTTGGGAAACACTGCATTACTATACTGGAACTCAGCACATTAATGTCATTCTGATGATTATGGTGCTTTTATCTATATGCAAAGGTACCTTGGTTTATGAAAACAATTCATTCAAAAAGCATGCTTGTAATCCAAAATTCTTGTATATCAAAGCAAAATTTCCCATAAGAAATAATGGAAACTCAAACTGTTCGTTCCATACTCCAAAAATATTCATATAAAAATGATTACAATACTGTAATGTAATCAAAAATAGTAAAGAAAATACAAAATATAAAGAAAAATAAAAAATTAACATGTCTCTCAGGCTGCTGTCTGCTCCCCTTACACAGGAGTGAGTCCCACAGATTATAATAGAGTTTATGTCATGGGCAAGTAATTGCAGGCCTGAAACTGGTTATGCCAAGTTTGATACTTGCTGAGAAAAGATGCTGAGGAAGAGTACTGGACATGCCAGAAGCTAATGGGACTGAAACACTCTATATTAACCAGCATTCCTAGTCTTTTGTCCCTGAAGGAGTGAGCAAAGCTTTTACCTCAGGAAATATTGGAGCCTGATTGTGGAGTTTAGGTCTTGAAATTTGGAAGGAACTTTGTCTCTCAGGCTGCAATTTGCCCCCCTCACAGTGATTATAATAGGGCTGCAATCTGCCCCCCTCACTGATTATAATAGGGCTTACGTTAGGTTAAGAACAAAACCACATATGCACATATGCACCATCTCTAATAATATCAATAGAATTTATTGTTTTCAGAGCATTGCCTAGTATTTAAAGTATTTTGTAATAGCATGAACATGATCCAGAATCTACCACTGTGAGGTCCCTAAGACTGACAGATAATTATTAACTATTTTGAAGTCATTAAAAAAATTTAGTGACTTTGTTTCAAGAATATCTACACCTTAGTTGTGGTCACCACACACATCTACTTACACCTATTTTCTCAATGCTATCAATTCCAATATTGCAACAGCATCTGAGATGCTGAAACATCAGTGTGTTCATCCAGATCTGAGTTCAACATATGAAAAGTGAAAAGAGAGTGGTTCAAAGCTCAAGCAATTTTCTTCTGAAAGGCTATTCACATCACAAAATTGGCAGAGACACCTATAGTAGCATTTTCTGCCCATACATTGCAGGTCAGAACCTCAAGGGATAAACTGTAGTTTCATTCTCAACTCATCTTAAACCCACTCCAAGTCCAAAAGGGTAGTGTGCCTGGAAAAAAGGCATTAACTGCTCAAAGAGTATGTTAAGTTCAGTGTGCCATGAATGTGACCCAGTGCTTTCAAGAAATTAAAGAGTGGTGCAGAAATCAATATTTTTCCTCTCTTCCTTTACAATATATCTTCAAAAATATGATGGTTCTGTGCATATGTGGGTGTACATCCACTGTGTGCACCAAAATATATACATTGTAGCTTAGCTAACAGTTTTTCTTATCTATCTTTATTAAAAGAAAAAGATTGAATGTTAAATCAATGGTGTGGGAAAGATAAGTATGGGTATTTTTCATTGTGGAAAGATAAATCTGGAGTTTTTATGCTGTGGTTCAGCCCACCTGATTTTCACATGGTACCCACACTTGAAGGCTGTGCTGGGCAAGCACATATGCACTCTATGGCTGGGTTCTCCTCCCCAGTGACATTCCATATTTCTCTTTTCTCATTTGACTTTGATGACTGGTGAGTTGTTACCCAGCTGGGGAAGCAGGTCCCCAGGGATGCTCTCTAACTGTCCAGAATGTATAAGAAGAAAGAAGGGTATAAACAAAACCACATTTTCCTTCCATCTCACTGGTCAATCATGCTTTCTCTTTTACTTGTGAACAATGTGGAAGATGAAGGTGGGTACTACTGATGAAGGTGGGTACTTCAGGGGTTGGCCAGGGGCTCTCTGAGACTCTGGCCTTCAGACCTAGGCCTGACCTGCCTGTCCTCTGATGCTGGCCCTGCCCATACTGAGCTCCAAATTTCATTAGAATTAAATAAAACTGTAAACCTGCAAGTTTACAATTATAAATCTGCAAACCTGCAAGTTAGGTCCCTAAGGAATTTACACTGCATTCCTGAAGAACTCTGGAGTCAGCACAGATATCTGTTAAATTTAGCAACTGGGATATCAGAGGCCACAAAATGGGTTTTTTGTTTAGAAAAAAGATATGAGCACTGCCAAACTCAGAAAGATGCCTGAGAGGCACATAAATACTACACATATGAAGGAATCAGTGACCCAGATGCAATGGTCCCCAGGTACATTGTACTTACCACATATATATTTTGCACATGATTGACTATTTTTTAAAAAAAATTGCCTTGGTTCTATTTATTCGTCCATTCCATATAATGATAGAAAGAGTAAAAAGTAATCCTTGTTTTATTTTATTCATAAAACCAAATTAGAACCAAACAGTTTAGTGGACAAATTTCCACAAAAAACCCTAAACGAACATGCAAATATGTCAATTAAAACACAATCTTTAACAAAAAACTGTTTTTCCCTTGTAGAATATTTGCTTTGCTTATCAAAACAGCTATGCGACAAAAAATGATGCCACTCAAACATTTCTGTGGAAATTTATCACAGCAAAAAGAGGGTTTAAATTATTAATACTTGTTAACGTTGCTTGACTTAACATACGGACATGCTTTCAAAACTGATTTCATAAAGCTGTATTCCATCTGTTTTCCCACACTCCCCTTCAACACATGTAGCAAAATTAGCCAATTACCAACATCATAGATATTTTGTTCTCAGAACTCTGCTTTTATATTAGGAAACGGGGATTATTCCAACTTTTAATGGGTTTCCAGTAGTAAAGACCTAGATGAGGATGAAATAGGTCATCTCCCAAGTACCCACAATGCACAATAAACTAATTTTCTGAGAACTCTATTTTGTATTTCAGCTCCTTTTGGATTTTGAAATAAAACTCTGCACAAGCTGCATACAAAATTCCTGATTTATTACATTGGCTCCTCATTTTAATAATGTGTGACTGGGAAAACTAGGATCATTTTTTAAAAATACAATTCCTTAAAACATGACATGGAATGGATTAATCAATATAAACTAGGGTCCAATTTGAAATACGTCAATTATGCAACAAATACACAGTTGAAATGCATTCCATGTGCTCAATATTGCATCAGAAGTGAATCATTGGATCCTGAAGGAACCAGGAACCATACTGTGCCAGTATGTCATTCTCAAAACCCCATGGATACCAAATATATGAAATAATGAATCCATGGCTGGACTTAATATTCCTAAGGTGTCGAGAAGTGGTATGCAACCTTCCAAGCATCTCCAATCCCTGTAGGAGTCTTCTGGCAAGCACTTCTGGAGTTTTAAGAAACTGGAAGCACCTTTCACAAGGTTCCAGCAGGCATTCTGAGGTGTGGGGAGATTATGCACAGACTTCCTGGATGCAACCCAATCATATCTGGTGGATGTTGTGGTACTGTAATGTGCTTTCCAACTGTCAAATTCAACAGCAGGAGAAAGTGCAGAGTGGTCACCACAGTGATTGCCTGGGTACTAATGATGATGGACTGCAGATGCTCACTTCAGCATTTGTAATGTATGGTGATGGTGTCCGCTTATTGTGGATTGGAGTTTCATCCAATCCATGATGGAAGTGATTTGGGGAAATCTAGCCAGCCTGTCACAGAGACCTGTCGCCAAGATGGACTGCAGATGTCCATTGCCAAAGATAAAGTTCTGCAGGAGGTCAGAAGTAGGTGGGGGAAGGTGGAACAGAGCTGGATGAGACAGAGAGGAAGGTGGTTCAGGCCCAGGAAGAGGCCAGTGCCTTACCAAATCCTATTCCCCTTCCTAGACCTCATTTGGTTTCATACCAGTGCTACTTCAGGACCAAGTTACTGGTATTCCACCAGTCCAGCAGGGCCTTACACTAGGGAAAGGGAACAAATGTACACCTTCTGTGTCCAAAATATCCCTCTGAGATTGAGCAGATGCTGTGGTGGTGGATCCCAATTGCTCCATGAGGAGTTAGGTTGTACTGGACCTATTCAGGTTTTCAAAAAAAGGAGTTAAGGAAATCTGACTGATGTGCCAAACAATACATTGGGTCTTCTGGCAAGCTAATTCCAGATACTGCTTTACTTTAACTTCCCTTAAATGGGCTACAATGTTCTTTAAAGCAAAAACAACAACAACAACAACAAAACATACCACAGTCTCCACTGAAGTGTCTTTATCTTTAGGAAACAAATATCCTATTTTCTACCAGGAAAGAAATGAAAATTAAAAACAAAACAAGACATGATATGAGAGGCAAAATATGTAAATGTTTTGTCATGTATTTTCCCTAAAATATTTATTATATTTACTACATATTCAAACTGACACATGTAGGCTTTCATATAATACGCTGAGACAAGCAGAGATTCAGCATCTGTTTAAAATGCGCTCTTGCAACCTATATGTTTTTCTTGAGCCAACAGGGAAATGAGATATGCATTCATTATTAAAATGCATACACACAAACAGGCACATGTATAGTGTTTTCAGTGTTTCATCAAAGCAAACTGCTGAAAAAGCTGCAGGAGAAATTCATTGCTTCATTTGCATGCAGGAGGAGGTCAAAAGTTTAACTGACAAGTAAAATCTAAATCTAAATAAAATATTTTTCAATTTACTCTTTTATCTTAAATGTCAGGAAGCTTCCAATGCATAGTAGATGCGATTTTTATTACTCCGTGGTTCCTGAATGATCAATTCCTGCCTTAGATGACATTTGATATAACTTCATATCTCAGATGTTTCTCAGATTGTTTCTGTATTTGTTTGATTGAAGCAATTCTTATGGTGTGTTCTGAGCAGGGGGACCACATGTCCAGCCTTGGCTGGACATGCCCGGAAAATGACAGGGGTCTGGGAGGATAGGGAGACCTCTGCTGTGTCCGGCCTTCTGGGGGTGGGTGGGAGGGTGATTGGAGGTACTGGGGGCACTGGGAGCTTGTTATGAGCAGCAGTGGCTAGACATGGCTAACCGCTGCTGAAATATTTGAAAAAAATTGCACATGCGCATGAAGCTAATTTTCCTCCAATGGAGGTCCTGGAGAGTCTCTGCGTGGGTGGAGATCTCAATTGACCTCTGCCAAGACTTTCTCTTGGTGCATGCTACCCTCTCCAGAAGAACTCCTGAGACCCCAAGTAAGTAAAAAAAAAAATTAAAATGTAGGACAAAATATGGGACATCCTACATTTTGTCCTACATTTTTTAAACTCCAGAGCAACCAGGTCCTACATTTTGAATTTAGAGCCTGGTCACCCTGGTTCCGAGGAAGTGGGGGTGTTCCTATAAGTAGGTAGGAGGTGGCAAGAAGGGTTTGGATTTGACGGGTGTGCCAGATCCAAACCTCTATCCCTGGGCAGCTGGGAGAAGCTTACGGCTGCTCTTGTCTACTCAAAACTAGGCTTAGATTAGAATAGAGCTATTGGGGGTTGCAGTAACCTTATTCCAGGGAAGGGCAAAACTATCATTCCACATGATAGTGCAGCACCAGTCCTGATCCTTGTAATTTTTTTATTGTTGTAATTTTGTGCATAAAACAAAGTTTGTATGCACTGAACCATCAGAACACAAAGATGTCACTATTGACGTGAACAATCTGTGATTGTTTAGCACTGATATCGCAAACATGGGAATCTCTGGAATCTATCTTATATGTATATAAGATACTGTAACTCAGAGGAAATCAAGAAAGCAGTCTATTTTATTACATTCTATAGAATGGGCACTTTGCCATTACTATGACAATGACTAAGAGCATAGAACAAAGAGCATGACTAAGAGCATAGAACTCGGTTTTTGTAATTTATACGTCATTTTAACTCCACCTTACAAACATCCACATACTTCCACCTTTTCAGGTTACACAAAACACCATTGGATAGTGTCTCATTAATACATGAATTAAATACATCATGTTACTATTAGCTTAATAATAATAATGAGCTACCTTCAACATGGATAGAAAGGCTTTAGGCTTCCCATTGGTTAAAAGGTTACCATTGGAGCAAACTCTTTTTTTGCCAACTCTACTGAAATGGCCATTGTTCACTTATCAGGTTTGGCACCAGTTCACAAACACTGAAGACATATGTTTTATCTGTTCAGCTTGAGGTACAGACTCCCAAGCTCAAGGTCTTTTTATTTTTCTACCTTGATTATTTTAGAATAATCAATGGGATCATTACGGTTACAGCATCTCCATTAATTCCTTCCTATGAATGCTCCTGATAAGCAATAACTTTCTTACACGTATTCATACATTAAGTAGACACAAAAAATATGATGTGCCATTAATACAGTGAAAAATCAATGGTATAAACAAAAAGATTTTGGAGTTTGGATCATTTCACAGTTCAGACAAGGGAGACTCAACCAACTTAAGCAAGTTTCTTGTTTATGCAAAACAAGAAAAAGTTCATTCATAAATTTAGAGCACAATCCTAACCATGTCTACTCAAAGGTAAGCCCCATTCTGTTCAATGGGTCTCAATCCTAGGAAAGTGTCTTTAGGTTTGCAGTCTTAGAGTAATGCCAGAAATTAATAGTAAGCCATTTCAGATATACAGGTGTAAAACTTCAGCGATAGTTCAAGAAACTTGAACACAATTCATACATGTGTTTATCCACCATTATTCAAGGTGTGTATAAAATTACATGTGCTGCAAACAACATCCATACATTTTTTGCAACTTTTATACCCTCATTATCTTTGTATACCGAATACAAAATAGCCTTCCATTTGTTTGTTTGTTTATTTAACATTGGGTAAATACATGGACTTATGATAAATCAAATGTTAATGTCCAGTTCACCCAGCCATTCAAGGACAGAGTGGCCTATATTGGAAAAAATCAGACATTGGGATGGTGTAATCTCTCGATGGATACTCAGATACAATGTGATGAATATTTTGTTAAGGAGCACTAGTCACACTGAGGGGTAATTGTAAGACCCCACTTAAACAGTTGAGTCCTGGCAGACATCTTGCTGGGTATGGATCTTGTTCAGAGTTAACCAATGCTGGCGAGGTAGGTCCTGGCATCTTTTGTGTAGGGTCTTCAATGTAGCTGCCTGTATCTGGGTGTTTAGCAGCCCATTTAGCTTATTAGATAGCTCTTGTGCAAATGACAGAAAGGGCTTCCTGGATTTAAGTTTGTCAGTTGTTAGATGAGGTGTAATTAGGGTGTGATGCTAGTTTTTCAGACCCAAAGTACCTGACAGATTAGTTATATATTTTATGAAAGGTAACTTTCTGGAAATACTGTAACAATGTGAGAAATGTTAATGTGACTTCCAGCAAATTATAATACTACTATAAGGATGAATTTGGGGGGTGGGGGGAGGAAACCGGTGTTAGAATATAAACCATCTCTCAAATGTTAAGAATGTGAGCAGTCATTATGCTCAGTGCAACATGTGCATTCAGCAATAAAAAAAGTGCTAATTCAAACGGTTAAGTTTATTTAGAAGTGGCTATATTTTTTCTTCATTAATTTTTATGATTTACAAGCCACTACCATGAAAAATTCTCAGTGCAGCAGACTCATAAAAGGCTGGGGATTGCTTTGGAAATGTAAACGGTCAATAATTCTTTGTGCAGCTGGTCTTTACTGTTCCCATTCAGCTCCAAGAATGGACATTTCACCATTGAGGCTCATATTCACATATGAGATTTACTCTGGAACATACTATAAAGATTGTTAACACCAAATGCTTTTGATGCAAAAATATGATCCTTATATGAAAAAACTGGCATTTTCCAAAAAGGAAAAATTTTGAGTCCTAACATTCATTGTCATCTATGATTTTCTTCTCAAAGATGAGGTTTACTAAAATTTGAAAAAATATTAAAATTACACCAATGTATTTTCAAATATTTAATAAAAAATTTACATCCTGCCTTTTCCCAATAAACACAAAGCTGGCTTTCTTGATTAGGTGGCTCGGACTGGGTGACAATGGCTCTCTTTAAACTGCTGTTTCATCCTACATGTTTAGCATTCAATAGGTTATATCAAAGACTGAGGCTGCAATCCTAATCCCGAGTTCAGCCAGTATAAGTCCCAGCACAAGTGCTATGTTGGCTTGCGGATGTCACAGAAGTGTTGTAAAGCATTTCTGTGCCATTCCTGAGAGGGTTGTGTTGATCTTCTGAAACCACAAAAGGAACAGGAAGACAGTTGAGTTATGCTGGTCTAAACTGGTTAGGATTGCACCCAATGTTGTATTTAACAAGTCTGTTTTTCAAGCAGTTCCATCTCTTTCAGTCCCATCTTTTCCCCATCCCTATAGGCACAGCGAGGGTGACCATATGACCAGAAAAACCTGGATTTGTCAGGATTTTTAGCCTCCTGTCCGGGTGTCCTACATTTTGGCATCATTGTCCTACATTTTGGCTTCATTCTGAAACTTCATGATAGTGCACAGTACCCCATCATGCCATTTGTCTTTGGATTTATATTGAAGAGCAGAATCCAATGCAAAAATCAGTTTTGAGATATCTCCTTGCTATCAAAAGTTATGGTCAAAAACTGAAAAACCAAAACAAAAAAAATACATTTTTGGCAATTTTTTTCAGCGGGTAGGAATTTTGGCTTGGGTTTCCGGAATTTTGGGTTTGGCATTTGGTCACCTTGGGCACAGCTGCACCAAAAATGGGCACAAAGTTTCCATCATGAGCAGTAGATAAGGTGAATTTGGTAGAAGAAATAAGATTTAAATCCTTTTACACCTCTGCAAGACATTTGAGGACCCTTAAGATTAACTGCTCAGGGGTCAGAGACCTGAGTGCAGCTTGATGGAGTGAGCTCCTGTTGCTCACCTCATTCCACCTCCTGCCAACCTAGGAGTTTGAGAGCATGCAAACGCAAGTAGATAAATGGGTATGGCACATAGAACCTGCAAGAAGATAACAGCATTCCATGCTTGCACAGATAAAGTCATGTTGGCCACATGGCCCCCTTGAGTGCCCTTTGGGGAGAAAGGAGGAATACAAATCTAATAAAATAATGTCCACAGAAGTATCTACAGACAAGCACTAGCTCTTGGCCTCAGAAACAAAACATCACCCTACTGTTGTTTATGGCTAGCAGGTTTCCTGCAGGGATTACTTATACCTTCCCCTCCAGTTTTTCCCCTTCCCACTGGTATAATTGCAGTGTGCCCCTTTTGCAGCAGTCATCATATGCAGTCATAATATGTATAATATTGAACAATTCAATACATCTGCCCAAAACAAATACAAAGGGCAAATGAATGTAGACAGTGACAATTCCATTAATGTAAAATAAGGGTGAGGAAGATATATACTCTGATAGAAATTGGTTGAATGTTCATTCTTTACTATCAAGATATATGCTTCAAAATGCAGAGAACGGTATCCAAACTACTTCTATTACACTTCACAGTAAATGCTTATTTTCATTCTAAATCTAGTTTTTCTACAAAAACAGCTGCCCCCTGTTCTGCAAGCATTTCTATATTTATGAACAATACCATCATTTTCCCCAACTAATCTGTATTATAAAAGCATTCATTATAATCCCTGTATTTAAAATAATCCAAAATCAGAGAGGGTGGATTAGGAATAATTGCAGTTTTTAGGACTTTTGTCCAGAAAGTTGCCACCTGATGAAAGTCAACTTGTGATTTATATTTAGAAAGCTTATACAAATTTTCAGTGACAAAACAACACTTGTTTTAACACTTGTCTTCCTGTTTAAATGTTTTAGATTCCCTTTGATTTGAAGAAGTGTCTTCTCTGGGTGTATAAATTTTGCTCATTAAAAAAATGGATACAGCACTAAGAAATGTAAAATCACCCTCTTTAATTACTATGACGCATTGCATGGTGCTAATCTCAAAGGAACTGAAACAAATTTCAGCAGATTTGTGTAGGACTGAATGCATTGCCATGGTCAATAATCACATTGCCACAATCATGTTTTCAACTTCAAGTGTTGAGAAGGGAAATTAAATTCTCTTTATAAAAACGATTGGCTGTATTAAAACAGCTATTTTCCCCTCTAAGTAGGTTACAAAAATAACAGAAATTTCAAATCTCTTCTCCAAGAGGCCTGCAAGTATAACCATTTTGCCAAAGATAGCACAGAGGAAGAAAAGGAAAATTTTGTATTTCTCACTGCATTGGTTTCATAGGCTTGTTCCACTCTGTAAACTGACACCGTTCTCATTTATGAAAACACACATAAAAAACAACATTGGTACTGAGTATATTCCATTATGGAACCATGCTCACAATCCAAAATGCTTGTATATCAAAATGAATTTTCCCATAAGAAATAATGGAAACTCAGATATTTGTCCCCAACCCCCCCACCATCCAGGTGCTGGGAATCTCCTGCAGGGGATTCCAAGGGGTTCCCATGCCAGCATGCATCAGTGCCCTGACGTTGATGCAGACCAGCACTCCCGGGGCTGGGGGTGCCGGTCTGCATCAGCACCTGTTAAGACATCTTTGCTTATCTTGAAAAACACTTGCAATCCAAGGTACTTGAAAACAAAGATACCACTGTATATGTGTTGCAGAAGAGATACTGTATGAGATACTGAAGAGATACTGTATACTTATACTATATGTTTGTATATGTATACAAACATATACACAAACACTGAACTTCAGAAGAATGGGACCAATGAGTTTTGCAAGGGTTGTGGGTTCAGAATTGAAATTTTCAAACACAGGATTCTTGGGTAATAAGATTAGATAAGATTTTTGGGCTTGAGATTAGGGAATGGGAAGCAGAAGCTCAGTTTTTGCCCATTTCTTTATAACTTGCCTAGTAATGAACTGGACTTTCTCAGTTTCTTTTTATAAACTGGTTCCTAATGCAATTGGAGAAGTAGTTAAGAACATAAGAATAGCCTCCACTGGATCAGGCCTCCACTGGATCAGGTTAAAGGACCATCTAGTCCATTTTCCTATATCACACAGCGGCCCAAGAGATGCTTCAGAGAGCACATATGACACCTGCAACTAGGTGCCACCCCTAGTGGCATTTTGAGGCTGTCCACCTCTACAAACCCCTCATGGCTTGTAACCAAAGATGGCTCTTTCCTCTAGGAATTTGTACAAATCCTTCTTAAAGGCACTGAGGCTAGATGCCATCACCAGATCCTGTGGCAGGGAGTTCCACAGACCAACCACACGCTGGGTAAATAAATGTTTTCTCTTGTCTGTCCCAACTCTCCAAACATTTAATTTTAGTGGATGTTTAGTTGTTTTAGAAGGTAAAGATTTTATGAGCACATAGATGCAAGTTGAGATATGCAGCACTTTCTTCATTTCTATTTAATTTTAGGCTCCTATTAAATTACAGATACAGAGCAAGTTAAAAAATAAAATATGTAACAGGAAAATCTGGCTATACTTAACATTTTTCTTGAATCAGTTCCTTTCTTTGCGGTCCAACACCCCAACCATTTGGCTGCTTCAAGATTCTAGGTATACTCTTACTACTTTTGTCTACCCTATCACCTGTTAAGCAGAATGCTCTGAATGGAATGGGTCAAATTTGAAAAGAAGACTCCTAAGTGGGCCCACAAGGGACTACTAAAAAAGGGTCATTCAGCACAGGTGCTCTTCTAAAGGTTCAGCTAAAGAGCAACTTTAGTGTGACTTGGACAGGAGGCTCTTTGTTTAGCTCTCACTCATCAAGAGTTTGGCTTTCTAACAATTTTTATAGATTCTTGCAGTTAGTTTCTGTCAAAATATTAACATCCCCCCAAA
The DNA here is from genome assembly GCA_030015325.1 of Cryptoblepharus egeriae. Taxonomy (NCBI): domain Eukaryota; kingdom Metazoa; phylum Chordata; class Lepidosauria; order Squamata; family Scincidae; genus Cryptoblepharus; species Cryptoblepharus egeriae. Next base: position 53,160,386 of record JAREYC010000004.1, read on the forward strand.
AGAGAATGGCATGAGAAATGTACACATGCATTGTCAAGCAAACTCAGGGGCATAATTTTATAGTTACTGTTCTAAATTACATTATTATTTAAAACAAGGACTAGGGTCTGTCATTCTGGGCTTAGCTATTTTGGCTAAAACTATGACTCAAAAGCAACTCAGCAACAACTTCCGACTATGTGACACATACCAACAGGGTTGCCACACCAATATCAACACCTTATGACCTCTAAAGTTATAGATATTAGCCTTTTATACCATGTATTATAAAAACAGTCTGTTGGGAGATACAGTCCCTTTTTCTCCATGATTAGAGCACAACCTAGAGCTCCTAATTACACCCTACTTTTAGATATTAGGTACTATGAAAATAAATGTATCACAGCACCTGACAGATACTAGGAATGCTGGAATTTTCCAAAAACTACCAGCAGAAGCATTCTTTATAACCAAGTCTATCTGCAGCCTCAGGTATACTAGGGCATATTTACTTGTGAATCTAAGTGATATTGTAATCTCTTCTACTTTATCAGATATATTGAGGAAAGGGAGGAATAAATCAAGACAGTGTTTTGAAAAATATGATGTATTTTGGATCCATTAACAGATGAAAAAAGTTATGTTCTTCCTTTTTTGTCTTAAGAGATGGCTGCCATTGATTGGAAGCAGTTTCAAAATAGAAGATATTACAGGTGGGAATTTGGCATCCACGTGGGATATGTTCGTAGACACCCCCCCCCCCGGGAAACTGAAAACACTGGATAATCAAATCTCCCTAGCTCTTCAAAATGGACCAGGATGGTTTACCTTGTGTCAGAATGCCTATGACTTACAAGGTCAATTCTGGTTTCCTTTGAGAAACTAGAACTAGTGTTTTTGCCAAAAACAACAATGCCAGCAGGTGGATGTGTGCTGCTGCTGGGGGTTTCAAAAGTCCTCCAGAGGCTACTGGAGCTCAGCTCTGATAGCTGCTGGGGGGGTCAGGTGAAGCAAAAGCTCACTCACCACAAGTCCAGGAAATGCACATTAAGACAGATCTGCAGATGCACAATCATTGGATACAGAGGTCCCACCTGCACTTTGTAGTTAATTACTATAAAATGTGAAAGTAATTTGTCAAATATTAAACTCATGGGAGTACAAATGTATCAACAATTGCCAGCCATAATAGTTGAAAATTAAACCTTCAATAAATCTCTGATTGGGAGATGATCCAGGTCAGCCAGGAATTCCCTCATAACCTATGTGTGACTTTGAAAGTTTTTAGTTGGTTTGTGCTGGCCATAGTTAAAATACAGAAGAGTCAACAGATTACAGGAGCCACTGGGACAAAGTTTTGTTTGGTGCTCCATGATGCACTTAATACCACCAGTGCCACTGGGAACTAAGAAGCAGAAATTGATAAGTCTAGGTCACCATGATAGGCATGGTCTCTCAGAGAGTGTCCAACCTGGGTGATTTCTGTCATCATTCTTGCTGGTCATTTATCTGATCTGGTAAAACAATTCCTATTTCCTTGCATTAATCCATATCAGAACAACGTTTTACAAATTGACAGGTGGTACGGTTCTACCCTGGCCAGTTCTTCCAAAAAGATTCTCCTACTTCATACCATTCCTGATCATACCAATCTCAGTTGCCTTTGATGCTGAATACCTTAGTCAAGAGGTTTGGTGATGAACAACCATGGATTGCTTAGAATTCAGGACATTTGTACTCCCACAGCTCCTTACAGTATCAGCAAACATGACCCTCCAAAATATGGAAAAAGATAAAGGGTTAAAGTGGGGGAATGATTCTAAACTCTTACTGCAAGGTTTGTATTGTCATTAAAATTAGCTTTGTAAGCAAACCAAGTCATATTTTTAACCATTTTTGTGCTGAGAAACTGAACCATGGAATCAAGTCATGTATCTTAATAGGTGAAAACAATGTTTACTTGCCCAAACAGTGCATAGATAAACAGGTTCCTGTTTTTCAAAGAAAATATCTAGGAAAGTGTGCTGTCCATGCATAAACTACAAAAAGCAAGAAATCAATTCCATTAGAATTGATGCCATTAGAAAAATAAAAAGGTTTTGCCAAAAAGGAGAAAAATGTAAATATACAGACATTACGTGGGTTAATTAAAACTTGGGTCTTAATTGGGATTAGCATATAATGTATACCATACCAGTAAAAAACAATTATGCAAGGTCTCTCAAATGTTTTGCTACTTTAAAGAAACAGTGCCTAGTTTGCAGATCAGTAGCATAGCTTTCAAAAGATGGTTTGCATTAATTTTAATCCAGTCCTATGCACTCATGCTAAAACTCTTAAGGGAGAGGGACAGAAAAAAAGGAGGCCTCCGTCAGTCTTGAAAGACTAAGGTATCGTGCTTGGCGCTGCATATGTTGCATGCGAAGCACGAAAGCCTGGGTTGGATTGTTATGGAGGATAGGCTGTTACCCAAGCAGCAAATACCCCCTCTTCATGCCACTGAATTAGTCCAATGGAAAGGCAGAGCCAATACGACTGAATCCAGCTGGTGTCGCAGAGCTGGGCTAAGGACAGGAGCTCACCCTGTCTTGTGGGGCCAACCCGGGTCTCGAACCCTGGCCTGCTGAAGGAGTGGTATAATTCCAATTCCAAAACATTTTGTTGTACTTGAATCTCTGGAGAATACAGCTGCAGTGTGTGAAACTGTGTGTTGTGTGTGTGGAGCAGTTATTTTTCATAATAGAGGTATTTGGATGTCAAAGGAGGTTTTAAATATAGTGGCAGAAAACAAAGTTTCAGTTAAGTTTGCATCAGAGTAAGACAGATTTGTCAAATTCAGTTACTCCTAACATTAGTAAACCACCAGTCACTCTTAACTCCCAACATCTGGTGTTCAAAGATACAAAATATCTAACCTTGGAATCTCCCTTTGGTTAATATGATACTACATAGTGTTGATACATGCACCCACGATCAATTTGTCTAATATATTTTATAAGCCTTCTGAATTAAGCACAAGCATCACATCAGTGCATATAAAATGATATAGTATGTGAAACTATACTTGTTTTGGTTTGTTCCAAACCAAATGCTGATATATTATGCAGTACTGGTCAAATAAAAGAGAGGAAGAAAAACCTTTATCTACCTATAAAGACAGATACATGCACGTCTGTAGGTTTTATGGCCAGCAATTTATCATATCATGGTAGGAACACTATGACTGTGTTAAATTAAAATCTGTTTTAAAAAAGTCCTGTTCATTCTGTAACCTTGTTCAGAACTTTGTTCAGAGCAAGTCAGATGACAGCAGTAGCACACTCCAAGTGCTTAACAAGGAGTTACAACAGGTCCAATCTTCTTATATCCTGATTTTGTATTAATGGATTTGATGCAACATGAATGGCCTTGCAAATCAGTTTTAAAACTTCTTTTCTATTGTTGTAGAATGGCGGACATGCAAGCAATCATTCCTTTTTCAGCTAAGCCAGGCAAAGACAGGAGGTCCTATGCATTTCTAACTGCTGATTGCCTCTCTTCAACAGGATTGGAAGCTCTTTTTCATAGAATCATAGAGTTTTTAAACCATTGTAAAGGGAAGCACTTTTATTTTTAAAATATTTTTTGTATCAGTAGTGAGTCCCAGAATCAAAACTTTGCAGATATTGAGGAAAAATTCTATTCCCGATATTACTAATATGCATAGCCACCTCTTTTTTGTTGAAATTTAGGGATGTTTAAATATTTCTACCACTTCTCTGTAAAGCCTTGGGAAATGAAATCTGTTATTAGAAAAAACCTGTTATGCTTTGAAATTTATTTGATGAGCTGTTTCTATTGCATGGTGCAAAATATATTGACATATTAAAGTGCATATCAGAATATATTGGCATATTATAAATAGTTATACATTTGTTTCCATTCCTAAACGTTACAGATTTGGGGGTTTTTCATGTTTCTTCTAAATTTTTTTAAGTTACTAGCTGTTCTAAGCATTACAACTTCATGACATGTTATAATTGGAAGCAGTTCACTTCAGTGTCATTTCCTGAGTACTACTAGTCACTGCATTTGAGTAAACATCTTAGTTTACTCAGTTCCCTTGAAAGGGTGCACCTTAAAGCCTTTTATTAATAGTATCTGGACAAAGATTATTCATGCATTATGTATTCATGTATTATTTTAAAAAACATTTCCTTGTTCAAATTCCCTCTCACTCACAAAATGCAAGTACTTCAGCACATATTAAACATCAACATGTTGAAAATTAAATTTGACTTTTGGAGGCTATTTTTGGGTTGAGATCACATTTCGATTCCCTCCCAGATGAGGGGAAGAGATCAAGCGACAATCTAACTACAATTAAGAAAAAGGCTTTGTGGAGAAATCAAAACTGAAACAGGATAGCCAGCCAGTAAATAAGAAATAAAGGAGATATTAAGGAAGAAAAGGCAGTACAGTATGCCAAATAAAACTACAGTGGTACCTCGCTTAACAAGCATTTCACATAACAAGCAAAAATTTCCAAGAAATCTTGATTCACATAAGTTCTGCTTCACTTATCAAGCAAATGCACTGTGGAAACGGGTGCTATGCTGCCCTGACGATCTGCATGGAGGCTCTTTAAAAGGACTGCTAGCCAGTGCTGCTGCCTTTAACTGCCCCCAACTTGAGGGCAGTTGCCTGGATGTGCCAGAGGCAGCTGCCCCTAACTGCCCCCAAGTGCCCCCACTTACCGCCTTGAACTTCCAGCAGCAGCCCAGGTAAGCCTCCCAGGAAAGAGTCTTTGATTACAGCCTCTTAATCATGTCTATCCAGAAGTAAACTCCATTGTGTTAAATGGGGTTTATTCCCTGGAAAGTGTTTTTAAGATTCCAGCCTAAGCAGACTTCATAGGATCATGCACATTGAATGCATGTTTTGAATTCAATTCCAGTGTTTTGTCATCATTTTTACACCCAGTTAATATTTTTATATGAATATTTTGGAGGTTTTGAAACCAATCATCTGAGTTGCCATTATTTCCTATGGGAAAATCTGCTTCACTTAAAGAGCATGCCTCCGGAACAAATTAAGCTCTTTATGTGAGGCACCACTATATAAAGAAAAAAGAGCTGGGAAGACCATATGTAAGAAAACTGTGAAGACATAGGATCAAGACTAGGAAAATAAGCGATTGGGTCTGAGAATAGCCAAGGCAAAGTAGATGTGCCAAAAGTAAGAAACTGGGAACAAGGTGAATGACAAGATAAAAGAATATATGCCAACTGTGTTGCCAATAGTCAATGAGTACAGGGAAAGTGGAGAGGATGTGAGAAGGGCAAGCTGTGAGAATATAGCAGGGATGAAAAAGTACACCAGAACCAATATGGCTTAAGGTCTTCTAAGGGTTTCCCTCCATTTCAACTGGTAAAATCCAACCTGCACTGCCAGTATACAGGGCCCCCATTTTTTTAATCAAGAGAATAATTTGATTCCTTTCATTTTGGAAACTGCTTCAAAAATATTAAACATTAAAAAGTATGAAAATACAAGGATTTCAAATACAATCTATTTAAGTTTAAATGCTGCAGACATTCCTTATAGTATACAAACAGGAAGTAAAAAGTGCTTCATAAAGAAAGTGAGTTTTGTCAACCTGGAAATCATTTAGTGGGCTCCCACATTGCGTGGGATCATATGATGTCACCAATTATACTGTTCTAATTTCTACACATAAGCTGTGGAAGAGAAGCCAATAGTGGGAAACAGAGAACTGAAGGCAGTAAAAATAATACAAGTTTTTTCAAAAAAGATTGTTAATGGGTAACACACGGAAACTAAAACTGTGCTTCATCAGTTCAATTTAACCATCAAGCCCTCCTGAGGTGGCCCAGTTACTGAATTCAGTGTATGTATAATTTTTCACATATGGCTTGGATTAATCCCCAAAGCCAAGATGCATCATGATAAATTGATTCCAGTGGCTTCTTTGCTGCTGCCCAGGAGAGTACTAGCAACACACAAAAAGAAAACCAGCACTATTGCAGAAACGCAAGTATTGATTCTCTGCAAAAAATTGCAGTGGTGTTGTAAATGCCCAAATAAAAATTACAGCATGATATCAGTGCACTCAGCTACGTTCATGCTGAAGGTCACTAGGTGATTTTGGCATCACTATCTCCCAGATGCCTTTACACTATTGTGCTATTAGAAGAAGAAAATAGAAGGGAGGGAAAAGAGGTTGAAAGACTATGGATTGCTGTCCTCAGCTCCTAGGAGGAAAGGCAGGATAAATGATACAGGGTCATCCCATCCAAAAGCACTGCAGATGCCTCTTCAAGCAGCAATTCAGTGGAAAGCACTAATCTCTGCCTGCTCGTTTTTCTTCACTGCTCCTCATCTTTCCTGGATTGAAAAAAGAATACAACAGAGCAGGAGAAGCAATAGGGAAAAAGAAAAGCGTGCTGGGCTACATTGCCCACCATTTTCTCCTCTCTCATCTTCCACTCAATACTCCTCCTCCTCTTCTAATCAGAAAGGTAAGGAGGACAGGATTTGACCCGTTGCCTCAGATTCCAGGGAGGTTTTGGACCAACACTGAATGAATAAACACAGGTTTGCAACAGACAATATAAAAATGATTCAGTAGTTACTCATAGTGAACCATGATTTAAAGATATACAGGGTTCTCTCATTATCTATTAGGGTTCCGTTCCGGAACCTCCTAGGGATTAAAAAAATCATCAAATTCATACTACAGAGGAACAGTCATTTTACTTCTACAATTTTCGAGGATCAATTATTTTTAAAATGTAGCATCACACTGTAGATCTCTTGGATATGTGTAATATCTGCACAGATTCTCAAGTAAGTTCTTGAACATTAAACTGGTTCAAGGCTACAGCTGTATTCTCTAACTTGCAGAAAACAACTTGCTGATGGTGTATTTTTGTGTGCATGCATGTAATTGAGCCCTTTACAACATACCTTTCTTTAGGGATTCAAGTATTTTAAAATAAAATTTTTAATTTTATTGTTATAGTGTAAAGCAAGCAAATGGAAGAACAAGAGGAAGAATAATAGAGATATTCATATATTATTGTGGGGACTCAAAGAATGTAGCTTAAACCATCATTCATCATTATTCAAGCTTTCAGTCCAGATTCTGATTCATTGCAACATTCATGGACAGTTTTCTTATTCCACATTTGTGGTAAGATGAATGTGGTTGTTTGGTTACAAGTTATGTGTGAAAAAAATGGAAATATCTTGGTTTTGAGCAAAAATGTTCTTTACTCAGATTTAATTCATAAAACCAAGGAAATTATTGAATGAAGGTCTCAAAAGGACTTGGATGAGTTTTCGATGTACTGTATATCTGAGCGCTGCATTAAACATGCATGGCAGTCTATGCTATATTAGGGATAACCATCAAGATGAGCAGTCCAGATGACCTTCACAACAGAGAGCTTCCTGGAAAAAGATACATGATTTACCAAGGAGATATTTACCGCATTCTGGTCTGAGAGTATTCATTGCCTATATTAACTGAAAGTGGCAATATCACATGGTGGATTCATAATCTTTTAACACATTTCTACCCCATCTTTCCTTCCATGGCTCATGATGTGAAAAACAGCTTACAAAATGTAGTTAGAATAGTTTTAAAATACAGCAGTAAAAATATACCACAGCATCAATAGGGCAGTAAAAGGCAATACAACAAGAAACAGCGAAACATGTAAAAAAATCCAATAAAAGTAAAAATACTGAACAAACCTGGATATCACAGTCTATACAATCCTTTTGAATTCAGCTATCATGCAAATCAAGAGTAAACTACATATCAAGAAGATATCAGAATAGGAAGCAATGCAATTTAAATAATTTCTGTCCAATGATGCATATTAGTAACAGTGTACATCTGTGGCTAGCCCCCCACTCCAACCCAAAACGGTTTAGAATGTGCCAGCTGAATGTGCCAGTTTAGGATTGCACTTACATTCTCTCAAGCGTCCTCTTGAGTGATAAATTGTAACCTGTCAAAAAGCACACACTGTGTTCACAAATAGTAATTCTGAGCTCTTATTGGTGACAAAGGCTCACAGTTCCACTCTCCATAAGAATCATATATCACTGCGGGGCTCACTAATTTTTAAGCCTATCTTAAAATAATGACGGGACTGTGATATCTGCACCATGAGCACTCAGTGTAACTATGTTTTCAAGGTTTCTTTTTTTAAAAAGAGGGCTTAGTATTAAAGCCAAAGAACCATGCAAAAGTCATTTTATCTACACCTCCATTAAGAATTATTTTCCATGGTATCAACTCCAATATTTCACTGCCTCCTATTTTTGAATATACAATCAACCAGTTGAGTTTAAGCTATACTTTATTACTACTACATGAAGAATGAATATTAATAATATTAATGCAGTAACAACAGATCACAACATTTTATAATTTGATAAAACACATAGGCCACTAAATAAAAAAATGACCATAAATAAACTTAAAAGATAGGATAGTATGCTTGGAAGACACCAAGACTAAAAATTTAGAAATCATCACCATTACATCAAATGGGTTAGAAAACAATTACAAGTTCTCCAAGTTTAGGGCGGCAATCCTTTTAAGTATGAATTGTGCCAGATAGGTGGAATAGGAAATGGCATGTCAAAGGCAGCAACACATGGTATGTTGAATAGTTTCAATATTCAACCTGCCCTGATTACGGGGCAGATGAGCATCTTACTGGCAGCAGGTTAAATCCTGCTAAGAATAGGGTACATTGCTCAGTCATAAGGAAGAGTTATGGAGCCGTAAGTCTATGCTGTAATGAGACAGAAAAATTAAGGGGTTACAAACTCTTGAAGCCAGTTCACAAAGGTTTTGGGATTCAATGTCTGAAAATCTTTTTTTATCTTCCTATAAATCAGTGGATAAGAATAAAGGCCCATGGTACTTAGGAAGGCTGTATTAATTTTCTCTCACTAGGTTATCTAATGTAAGGATTCTGAATGCATTAAATATAAAAGGCTGTAAAGGACTTCATGGTCCCTTGTGACTTTGAAGGAGAGTAGGAGCTAACCTCTCAAACTGAGACTGGGAAATCTTTTGGCCTTCACTCAGTACTCCCAAATCCTACAAATGGATTGGTGGTCTCCCTTATTAGCACCCCTTTTTATAGTGATAGATGAACCTGGCATTATACCAGATGTTTGGTAGTAAGTAGTATTTATACTCTACCTATTTTTTATCAGCTTGGATGTTCAAAATGGAGCTTCTACATCTGGAACAAGTTTGTCTCAGTAAGGGAGCATCAACTGTTGATCACTGTGTAGTTTTGACTCATTTGGTGGGCAGGTATATTAGGTGCCACAAAACAAGAACTTTATATGGCCTTCTTGGACCTGAAAGTGTTCTTTAATTCAGTAGACAGATTTATAGTGGGAGAAACATCTCAGCAAGAACTACTCAATTCAAGAAAATTAAGTCTTACATGCTCCTTTCTCTTCTGATTTTTTACCCCTTAAGCCAACCCACGGAAGAATTTCATTGTGATTATACTCTTCTGAAAATGTGGCTTTTGTATTAAACTATTTTGAAGAGATGACAGTTATTTTTTTGTTCCCACACTCACTGGACTACAAAACTGAACAAAAACAATTTTCAGTAATCTGCCAACACAGATGGATCCACTGAATTATGATAACAGCATCTACTCTTGAGGGGAAGAAGCATAACTATACTAAGAGAATTAACTTCTGTGAAAATAATGGTCTCCTGGTGAGATTCTCAAGCTATAACATTTGGAGAAGATGCTGACCATAACATAGCACTTGAATTTCTTGAGATTCCTACTTGCAGCTTGAGGTTAAAATCCTTATGGCCAGACCATAGCTGCATAAAGCTGTGTGCACAAAGCAGTGTGCTTTTTGACAAGTCATAATTTATCACTGAAGAGGATGCTTGACCATACTAACCATATGAAAAGAATAATTCAAAGTGCAATATACTGTACCTGTCTGTGCCACACAGACAGGAGAGGCTGATGCAGAAAGTTGCATGACCTTCCTGTGTTGTTCTCAGCAGCTCAATAGGATAAATTGATAAACTGAGGAGGAGGTCAGGTCTGTGGGTGGTCAGGCAGGAAGCAGAAGGCTGGACTTGGACCTGGCAGTTGAGCTGGATCCAAGCCCCATTCTACAGGCAGCTGGGAGCGCTTGTCTGCTCAGATTTGCAGTGCTTCCAGAGGCAGAATCTAACTGAGTAGACCCATTGGGGCTGACGTAACTTTACTACAGAAGGTTTCTCCTTCCCCGTGGTAGTGCAGCAACAGTCCCAAAACACGCACTGGATACAGAGCAGGTTAAGTTTGCTTCCCTGGTCCAACGTAAGTTAGGATTGTGCTACAGCAGGTGTGTCAAACTCATTTCATATAAAGGGCCGCATTAGCATTAATGGTGTCTCGCAATCCAATTTTTTGCATGTCTGCTCAAAAGTGCCCTCCTTTCTCCTGGGCTTTTTCTCCTGCCTTGGGAAGCTGCTGCTGCTGTGCATGAGCCCTCCTTCCTCCTGGGCTCTTTCTCCAGCTCTGCTGCCGCCACTACTGAACTATTCTGAGCTGCATGGGGAGATCACTCACGGGCCATAGGTGTGCCTGCAAAGGGCCACATACAGTCCTCGAGCCACCAGTTTGACATGCCTGTGCTACAGTATTGCAGGATGCAGCAGAATTAATATCCACTTCACATCAGATGAAAACTGACATGTACCAAACTCACACAATCCACACTGTTCTTCATGGTCAGTTTCACACCAATGTCCACACAACTAACCCATTTGTTTGCTTCTGTTACCACTGTGTGCAAATCTTCCATGAAGTAAAAAACCAGATTCTCTAGCATCATGACATCCCCTCTGGCATCATTCACACTAACTGGCAAAGATGTGCCAGTTAGTACATTGGGCCATAGAAAAGAAACACTGGACTGCAAAATAACAAAATCTAACCTCCCACCCCCCAAATCTAGAGTAAGTACGGGAGCCCTAAGGGACTTTACGTGCACCCGTAGTTACTGCAGGTCTCCGTCAGTCTTGAAAGACTACAGTATCATGCTTGGCGCTGCATACGCTGCATGCGAAGCATGAAAGCCTGGGTTAGATTGTTATGGAGGATAGGCTGTTACCCAAGCAGCAAATCCCCCCTCTCCATGCCACTGAATTAGTCCAATGGAAAGGCAGAGCCAATACAATTGGATCCAGCTGATGTCGCAGAGCTGGGCTAAGGACAGGAGCTCACCCTGTCTTGTGGGGCCAACCTGGGTCTCGAACCCTGGCCTGCTGGTTAACAGGCACAGTGACTTTAACCACATGTGCCTCCCACAGCCCACAGTTACTGCATTACCTAGTGAAAACCTTTGGGAAATTCATATTGAAATGCAGAGTAAGTTGTTCTGACACCAGAGCAAGGACTTCCCATAGTTACTCTGGATTTTGCCCCTCATATACATAGAAAAATTTGAAATATAATTCTAAACTAGCCTATAGTTTATCACTGGAAGATCTTTACAAGTGTACTTTGGGATGCACTCTAAAACACAGTGAGTGGAAAATCGACAAGCTAGCCAAATTCCCAGTTTGCTCAACAGTTATGCCTGCTGCTAATCCTCCTGGTTTGCTCAACTCCTTTCTGCCTTGTTTCCTGCTAACCCCTTCTAGACTTTTGGCACAAAATTTACCCGCCCTATGCAACTTGAATGGCATGTTTAATCTGTGCAGCCAGGTTTCCATGAAACAGAGAAAAACTTTATACATCTTGAGAATTAAAACAGATTCTCCCAAGATGTGTCATTTTCAGTGCATTTTTTTCCTTCACCCCTATTTAAAATTCTCCTCCCTGTTTCTTTAAGGAGTGCAAGGAGTGTGGAGTTTTTAAAAAGTAGCAGCTGCTCACTTGATAGAATATTTATAATTTAAACTTTACAGAATCAGCTTATTAGGCACATCAATTCAACATGTTTTAGCACTATGCTTTACTTAGCCTAAAGCAACCAACAAACTACTGGTACATTTTGCAGATAAACAGAAGTGCAACTAAGTGTAAAGAGTTAAAATGGGAAGGATCAATTCACCGCCTTTTTAAATACATTCACTTTTCTTGGAAATTATTGACTTTTTCCTCTAACGACTGAACACATCTACTTAAAAAACAACAACTGGAAACACAATCCCCAATGATTTATTAAATTCAAAGCGCAACACTATTGAACCTGGATGAAGTAGTAGCCAGGACAAAAATACAGATTTAATGTTTACCAGTGGTGGCCATGGAACTGCATACCCTTTTGCATAAGTTCTCCTGTCTCTCTTTATTATGACTTCATATTGCATAGGACCAAGGTTAAGTATCATTAACACAAATCTAAGGACATCCTGTCCAGTTTTTTTTTTTAAACCTTGGGCTTCAAGTCAAAATCTTAGTAACCGGTACTTAACAAAAGAAAGCCAAAGCTGAAAAGTAGTTAATATTCTATGAAAACCTTTTAAAATCTTCCAATACATTAATACAAACAATATAAAAACATTAATATTCCCTTACAAATTTTTATATCTGCATGCAAATGATATCTGCTTACTCTTCACAAGCTTTCTATATATTGTAGCCTGTATCTGAAGTCTCACTGTAACTTATGAACAGTTTCAAAAAGTGATAATTAGTTTTCCCATTTGAAAAGCAAAGTTCTTCCAAAAAGAGAAGCGGAGGGTTTGAAAATTTAAAAATATACAATATAGGCATCCTAATTGATCTGTGTGTCATGTAAAATCTGTGGTGAAAGCTAATAACACAGGCAGGTGACAAACTGGTTTGTACAAGCCAACCACACTGCAATAAACTTTTCACTTATGCAGTGGAATGTCTGAAATACGGGTGACATCAAAAGAGGACAGAGGAAATTTGGGCAGGTTCCGACTAGCTCATTTTTGTGGTTTGTTGCAAACCACAACAAGGCAGTGAAAGAACCTGTCCACTGATTGTTCCTAGAATCCATATCCAAACTGAGATATGAGGAAGGAAGTCAAATTTGTTCTCCACATGTCTTTTCTGGAAGACTAATTTTGAGACTACCACGGCTACCATGTTTTCCAGACTTACGAAAAGAGTATGGCATAATACGAAGCTCATGGAACATACAAAGATCCAGGTCTATGAAGCCTGTGTCCTGAGCACACTCTTGTACTGCAGCAAGTCTTGGACCCTTTATGCATGGCAGGAGAGAAAGCTGAACACCTTCCATATGCGCTGTCTCAGACGTATTCTTAGCATCACCTGGCATGACAAAGTCTCAAATGACGCAGTCTTGGAACATGCTGGAATCTCTAGCATGTACACACTTCTGAAACATCATCTACGCTGGCTTGGGCATGTCATGAGAATGGCTGGTGGTCAGATTCCAAAAAATCTCCTATATGGAGAATTAGAACAGGGAAAGAGCCCTAGAGGGAGACCACAGCTACGATACAAGGACATCTGCAAGAGGGATCTAAAGGCCTTGGGAATGGACATCAACAGCTGGGAAACCTTGACCTTTGATCATTCAGCTTGGAGGCAAAAGATGCAGCATGGCCTACTCCAATATGAAGAGACACTTGTTCAGTAGGCTGAAGCAAAGAGACAGACCTGGAAGCAGCGAAACCTAGGGGCTGGGCAGGGGACAGACTTTATTTGTCCTCAGTGTGGAAGGGATTGTCACTCTCGAATTGGCCTTTTTAGCCACACCAGATGCTGTTTTAGGACCTCCAGTCAGAGCACAATACCATAGTCTTTCGAGACTGAAGGAATGAATTTTGAGACTAAAAGAGGTTGGAGAACTGACCCTTTTGTTCCTTGCATTTTGTAGCAACAGGTACTTTTTCCCTAAATCTGAGAAGAGGACCTCATGTTTTTGAGCAAAGGAGGCAAAATCTGGCCTGGGGGCCATTTGTAGCCTTGGGGACTTCCAATTTGGCTCACACAGAGTCCTTAGTTTCCAATGAGCCACGGGCTTGTCAGAGAATATTGGAGCCCACACTGACCCATGGTTATTATCTTAAACTCCCCCACTGCCTCTGAACAACTTCAAGTCTCCATGTGTTTCTCTTTCTCCATGTTTGGCAAACGGTTCATAGTTTCTCATCTGGTTCTACATGCCTGTATTATAGTTCTCAGGTTTATTATAAATAAGCAAAGTAAAAAGAATGCATTCATATAAGTTCTGTCTCTAATGCATTTTTGTAATTTGATTTAAAATCAAATTTGAAATGTAAATTTTTTCTCTTAACATAATGTCAGAGAGATGATGTGGCCTTTCTGCCAAAATGTTTACTCATTCCTGTTTTAGAGCAAGACTCATCTCCTTATCCACATATACATTTTGTTGTAAAATTTAGAACTTCTACTCCCTCTTCTCCCTTCTACATATGAATGGGGTGGGCAGACAGACTCACAAGTTTGGCTCTCCCATCTTATCTAGTTTTTGCTCTCAGTTGCCGCCCTCAAATTTCTTTGAGCAAACATTAGCAAATGGAAGCTAGTTCTCTTTCTACAACAATCATTGTGGGTGGCCCAGCAGGCTATGTCAACTATTTCAATCCCTGCACAAGTGACTGCTACTTCAAACAAACAGGATTATCATAGGATTAAGAGTAACTACCACACAAAGCTAGCCATGGCAAGTCAATCTTCCACAGAAACAAGCCTTCAAGTTTTACTTCAGAGTAATGATTGTCATTGTCACTTTTTATGAATGGCTCCAGACAGCAGGACTAGAACCAATTGGTTAAAATCACATTTATGAATTTCAACTAGACACAAGAAAAGTTTAAATGTAAAAGCTGTCTGGCAAATAGTCTGCCTTAAGTGGAGTGTACTTTAGGATCTTGGAAGATTTTCAATTAGAGCCACCAATAGAGATGCTATCGCAGTCATCTGCATTGAGCAGGAGATTAGATTACTCCTAAAGCCCCTATAGAAATTTAACATTCTATGGCTGCAATCCAGAGTAACTACAGGACCATTTACACTGATGTAGTTACGGTGCCACCTATGGGAAACCTATTGAAAATGCAGAGCAATCCAGAGTAAGTGCCTCTTACGTCTTCTCATAGTTACTCTGGATTGTAGGGTATGACACTAAACACCCTTATGAACAACTGAAAGACGACAAGTACAGCTCTCCTTATTAGTCTTACCAATGTTTGATTGGTACCCCCACCCCTTTCCCTTGACTTGTGGTCACTGACATAAATTCACTATTTCCACATTTTAAAATGTGTCCACAACCTTTTAAGAAACAAAATTACATTTTTAGGAAACCAGAGTTACTGCTGAACAAGTGGGGACAAAGAAACATCAAAAAGTGCCATTCCAGATTCAAAGGCTCAGGAATAAAGATGAAAATGAATGGAAAATAAGTTCCCACGGAGCCAGAAATCAATACACATTTTAATCAAGCAAGCGTAATGACAAATACATTTCTTATCTTATCTTTAGAGATGATCAATGTTTATTTTATTCTTCCTCTAAAAGCTCACAGTATTTCTGGAATTACAGCTTAGTACAATACTAGGAGCAGGAAGGCAAAAAACATTTCAAGCTGTGTGCAATTCTTTTTGCAGAACTATCAGAACTAAGGAGTTACTTTTTTGTCTGCCATTTCTCTATTACACTTTTATATGGCATAATTTATTTTAAAGCTTCCTTTCCAACCACCAGTTGGCAGTAGGAGGACTACCACATTCAGCTCCAGGGATGGACTTATATTTCAGTCGTGGGAGTTTCATCTTGATGGGAAATACCTAAAAATGTTTCAATGTGGAAACTGTTTTGGTGTCCATTTGTTCTAAAGAACTCAAGTCCTCTTTTCCCCTGAATTACTTTTTGGTTCTCAAAAATAGCTGCTATACATTTCCACAGCATTCCATTCTTTTTAAAAGTAACTTTCAATAATATAGCAGTTTTCTACACTGAATCACAAAGCAGACACATAGAAATTTAGTTTTTTGAAAAGAAAAAGCATACACTATGCGGGAGTAAAAAGCAAAGGAGAAAACGGAAATGAGAATAGCAAAAGTCTCCAATATATTGAGCCCACTGGTCGTTTCCTGTTGATATATTTCTTAATTTTTTATTCATGTGAAACTTGAAGCCATCTGTTTTTTCCATCTACTCACTGGCTGAAGCCTAAATGCTACAGTTAATGAAGCAACATTCCCACAAGAATTGAGCACTGAAAAGTTAAAATGTTTTGTGTAGTGCAGAGGAAGAAGGCACAATATGTAATTGGAGTACCATTACAACACTGTCATGAGACAAACTACAGCTGTTTCTGAAGAGAGTTGGGGAAAAAAACTTGGCATCCCAAAGTGAAGACAGCTCCATGTACCTCAAGGCTGAGCGACTGATAGAGTACACTTTTAAAAAATGACATTTAAAGTTTTTTTCCAATGTAATTTAAATTGTAGCCTTAATTATTACAAACTTATCTAACGTACACCACTTGACATCATACACAAAAAACCATTCACACATCTGCATCTTACTATTTACTTTAAACAAATGAAGCAGAATCTTCTATATATCTATAAAACTGAAGAGTCACTGACTGACTCACGGACTCATTCATCAACGGCCAGCCAAAACCGCAGGGCCTAGAAGTGTGAAATTTGGGGAGGGTGTTCCTTCCAAGATGGAGGCACCCACTAAGAACCAGTTTTTGGAAATTCCAACCAGAAGGGCTGAAAAGGGACAGAATGCATTTTCCTCCATATGCTTTACATTGAAGAGTCCCAGACTGCGGGATGCTCTGCCCCAACCCCCAAACCTCAGCATGAAATTCAAGGAGGGTGTTCCTTCTGTGATATGAACACCCACCAAGAACTGTTGTTGAAAAATTTAACCCTTAAGGGCATGAAAAGGGGTGCAACGTGTTTTTGTCCTATACTTTACATTGAAGACTGACATCCATTGAAGATGTCAGTTGAAGATCAACATTGAAGATCAACATAAAGTTGATGCACTGGGAAGGAGGATGTACGATGATGGTGTTTGTGTGGGAATGGTACATATGGGGAATGGCACATGGGGTGACTGTGTGCATGGGGGGATTTTACTCCCACAATGGGGGTACGCTTTTGCTACTATAGTATAAAACTGAAAAAGTAACTCACTGACTCATCGACTTATCAACGCCCAGCCAAAACAGCTTGAAGCATGAAATTTGGGAAGAGTGTTCCTTCCTTGATGGAGGAATCCTCTAAGACCTGATTTTCAGAAATTCCAACTGGAAGGGTGAGAAAATGGGTGCAATGTGTTTACTTCCTATACTGTACATTGAGAATCCCTGACTGATCACTGTCCTTTTCCAACCCCTGGACCTAGAAGCATGAAATTCTGGGAGAACTGATGTTGAGAAATTTAACCCTTAAGAGGGGCTGAAAAGGGTGCAACGTGTTTCTGTCCTATATTTAACATTGAAAACTGATCAACATCCAGCCAATATGGTGCCTGCTGCTTGATACACAGGGAGGGAGGGTGCACTTGTGGGGAGAGGATGGTGTGCATGGGGGGATGTTATGCATTGGGTGATGATGCAATCAGGGATGAAGCACAATGGGAGGGTGGGGCTCAGGGTGGATGGTGCACAGGGAGATATTTTACTCCCTCAATGTGGGCACATTTCATTAGAAAATTCAAGCTTTTATTTAGTTTTATTAATGAATAAAAATTATTTTCTAACCATGTGCTTGGAGGAAATAAATACATGCTACATAACATGGTAGATACAATTCCATCTACTGTGCTATGATATCTACTCACATCTGTGTCATAACGCAACAGGATCCCCTTCTTCAATAATATCAACAGGCAGAAATGTCCAACTTTGCCTAAATGTGAAGCATCCTACAAGACTACAGGAAGTCTAGGAAGCAACCAATATATGAAAGCACTCTTGTATGTTATTTGATTTAGATAACTTCTTTTTCAAGTGTCACATCTATTACAACGCAGCAGGGTTTGGAAATGGCAGCCTCTGGCTCCACTGCTTACCTATCAAAGAGTAGTTTTATAGCACTCAGGTTCAGTTATATCAGAGAGAAGTTAGTTACTGCTGCATCATCTCAAGAGCACGGGAGTTGCTAGCCCAAAAGACAAACTGAAGTCTACTGCATCAGTCTAAATGTTTTCCCTGGAATTTCTGGGCAGTTCATAACAATAAGTTCTTCCCTAGCAAGTTAAGCAGAGAGTCTCCAGAAAAGACCACCTCAATATAGAAGATTGCAAATAGGAATCTGACATGGAAAATGACAACCTAGACATACATTGATGTGATGCTAATTACTGGGGCATTAACTTGAGCCTAAATTTGAGAAGGGTTTAGTGGTTAAGTGATGGTTTAGTGATGGTTGCCCTGAAGATAAGCAGGTTAGCAGTTCAAAACCTAAGTACTGCAAGACATAGTGAGCTCCCCTTACTTTCCCAGCTCCTGCCAATCTAGCAGATTTAAAGCATGCAAATGCTGAGTAGATAAATAGGTTCACTTCAGTGAGAAGGTAACAGTGTTCTATGTGCTTTGGTACTCCACCTGCTTTGGTGTTTAGTCATGCCAACCACGACCATGCAGGCATCTTTGGACAATGCTTGCTCTTCACCCTTGTAACAGATGAGAAAAGGAGATCTTTCTTGCTTGACACACAGAATGCATCACACACACACAATGCACCATACATTAACACTTTTTTGTGTATAAGATAGTGTAAATTTTTTTGTTAAGTATCCTACTTGATTTGAAATTATCCCTGCTGCCCAGGTTATTATCAAGCAGGTATGTGACTAGCTGTGTGCCTTTTTAAAAAGCAGCCATATTGCATTAATGAATACGTTGAAGAGAGATGCAAAGCTTCAAAAGCAGCTTCAGAAAAGCACAGTCAACAGTATTTAAAGGTGAGGCAGAGAGAGAAATAAAAGAAGTTAGTGGATGAAAGGCCTCTGGCTTGGCTGACTCCTGGATTGTGTCCAACATGATAGGAAAATTTATGAGCAATGCAACACAACGAAAAAGAAATAAAAGAAAAAATAGTTCTATAGAAGGAAGCATAGTGTGATCAATTAAACATTTTAACACAATTGGTTTTTGTCAGGAGTTTCATGTCCTTTAAATTGTCATGACCTTTTAAATATGCCCCTGAACTAGAATGCCTGCCAGAGACAATTTATTGAGCAGGGAAAATGCACAATCAACCATGCCAAAACTATAAGTATAGATTTGAGGAAATGTTAGTGTATGGCCTATTAAATTTGGATACATGTTATTGATTCTCCCTTTAAGCAATTATTGTTTTGGCAGCACCATTTGCTAAAATACTGTCCAAGCAAAAAAATTGCTGGTATTTACTGTTTAGGTGAATCAGAGATACACATTTCACCTTGTTAGAAAAGTTCAAAAGAATTTTTAATCAGCTAAAGTCCTCTGTGTCCTAGTATAATGATACTTTACAAGCACCAGTATTAAGAACAACCATTAAAGACACACTGAGCCTGAGATTTCCAAGAGGGCCAAGAATTGAACTTTTGTCTCAAAATGTTCAAACTGATCTTTCCATACTAGTTTCCGATTCAGCTGGCAAGATTTCTGTTAAAAATACTAAACAAACCACATTCACATTCACAATTCACTGTCTTACCCTACAATCCAGAGTAACTACGGGAGCAAGCAAGAGACATTATGTGCACCCGTAGTTACTGCACCACCTAGTGAAAACCTATGGGAAATTCATATTGCAATCCAGAGTTAATTGTTCTGACACCGGAGCAAGGACTCCCCGTAGTTACTCAGGATTGCACCCATAAATAACTTTGCTGTAGGTCTAACCCTTATTTTAGTCCAATTCCAGTCTACTCATAAGTAAGTCCCATTATACTCAATGGGTCTTACTTCCAGTAAAGTGTAGACAGGTTTGCAACCTTACTTTCCTGGGATGAAATTGATAACATCTTGCCCAGATGAATAATCTCCTCTGACTAGCAACTCTCCAGAGACTCAGACATCATTCCCAGCCCTGCACCAGATAACCTTTCAGCTGCACATCCTACTATTAAATTTGGGACATTCTGCATACAATGTGCTCTATTATTGAACAAAGGCTTGAACAAAGGCCTTCAAAAGGTATTTCTAACGGCTCAGTCACACTATCCTCCTCAACATGTTTGTTCACATTATTGTAAAACTAGGGATGAAAATATAATTATTAAAATCTTAAAAGTGGAATATTGACATGTCCTAAATATGCAACATGTTCAATAAGATAATTGTCCATTCAAGAATTTTTTGAAAGCAACTTACAAGCAATGAAGACAATAGCATGTGCAATTCACAATAAGTATTCATATATGCGTTACACTGTAGTTTTCAGTGGGAAACAATTATCAAGTGTAGGTAACAATTCACATGTGATGCACAATTACCCAATCTGAATTCTAAAAACTACACGAGACAAGTACGGTTAAGTCCACTAGACACATATTCCCAACATTCAGGAACATAGAACCATCCACTTAAATATATGGGAGAGATTACATATATACCAAGTTAAAACACTGTGGAATATGTGCATCCATGGTGTGTAATGAAAATTACTGAATTTGTTTTTCAGTATAACAATTAAGACTAACTGAAACACTGAATTAAGTACTTCTATACTTAAGCAAAGTGTGTTTCATGCTCCAATTAGGAACAGGCAGAACCTTTGGAAAAAAAAATGAAGTCACACCATGGCACAACCTAAGCTACATATTCGTCAGCAATTGATGTAGTGTTGACAAGCAATGTATAAGTACTACATGGTATTTCTCAAGATCGGTAATAAAATATAAACACTCCAGATTTGATCAGATAGCCAACATTTTTTTCAATTAACATAGCATAGAGAAAGGATGTTATTTAAGCAAACCCAAGTCTAAATACAATGAACCATTAATTGCTAGTGAAATATAAACTCCTACCCATAAACTCCATATAAGAGCTGTTAATGTCACATTTAAAAGTTATGCACCCCTGGTAGTTGTTCTGGATTAGTTTAAGAAAGTACTTAATTGCTATTAGTTTTCAGACATATACTTTTATGTGTGGAATAGCACAGAAATGTACTAGAATATTGAAATCCATTGTCTTTGATGACACATCACTCAAACTACTTACTTACTCTGTAAATAAGGTTTCTACATAAGCTCATCCAAATACCTATACAATTAAATCCTAAAGTTGTTTGCTATCCTAGAAGCAATGAAAAGTGGCATTGGGTAATAAATACCACACATTACATCTTATTATAGGGTGACTACATTACATTCTGGTTGGGCAACCTGCTTTTCTTTTGATGATGCTGATTGGGCAACCTGCTCATCTGTCTCTCACTATGTATTGTTTCCATCTGATTTACAGGACACTCCTCACCATAATTATTCTGTTGGTAAAAAATTGATGCCAAGATATTTTCTTAAATGACATGAATGGTATCCAGGAGATAAGACTGCCAAAACTTCACACTTGATCTTTTTCTTTTGCCACAGTGTGAGAATGTATATACATTAAAACAATTACATGTGGGACACATTAAAATCACTCTACATGAAAAGCCACTTGTACATGTTGATTTCCATGGCACTGCACCAGCCAGAGAAACATGTCTCAAGCAGCATGACAAAAATCTACAAAACAGGTAACCTGAAACATGAAAAAGAGTATTCCTTGCAAGAATACCACTTGCAAAGATTTATTTTATGCAAACTTTCAATATGGCTGCTGTATAGTAACTGTTGCAGGTATACCAACTCAGATTCAAACCTTGGACTAGAAAAGTAGACCACCATTATAATATTAAGCAGGGTTTTTGTCTTATAATATTAAGCAGGTACCCACCTGCCCCTCAAGCAGCTAATTAATAATTAGTAATATGGAGATGACTAGCTATGCCACCATGGTGAGTACCAGAATCATTTTTCCCCAGAGAAAAGTGGGTAAAATGGTATTAACCAACAAATGAGCTGCTCCTATACTTTCATAAAAGGAAGAGAAAGCAGATAGTATTGGAGATCTAGTTGTTATATTCTATAGAAAGTAATTATCCAGCATTGGCATAATTCAGTCTCAAAAACTATGGTATTGTGCTCTGTGTGGGAAACGTAGCTGCCAATTCCCGTGTTGTTTTGACGTTGTATGCGAAGCTGTATGTGTCCTCTCCAGAGTACGATGGCCTGGGTAAATTAATATGGAGGATAGGCTGTTACCCAAGCACTCCACACCACCGAAGTAGTCCAATGGAATGGCAGGGCTGATACGACTGGTTCTAGCTGCATCGCAGGACTAACCAGAACATGGTTGTACACAGTCATGTATTGCTTCCAGGACTCCGGCTCCAGATTTTGCCTCGAGGTTGACTCCTGAAGCCTTTTCCATAGATGGATATAGCCACAAGGCAGTGGAGGTTTGAGGTGGGAGTTTTCCTTCTCCTGGGTAGATTGAAATGGAAGATAAGCTGTTACCCATGCAGCAGATCACCCCTCTCCTTGCTACTGAAATAGGCCAATGGATTGGTTCCAGCTGTGTCGCAGGAGTTACCAGAACATGATTGTACACATTCATGAACTGCTTCTGGAACACCAGCTCCGGATTTTGCCTCGAGGTTGACTCCTGAAGCCTTTCCCATAAATGGGTATAACCACAAGGCAGTGGAGGTTTCAGGTGGGAGTTTTCCTTCCTTAGTACTAGAGATCTAGTTGTTATATTCTATAGAAAGTAATTATCCAGCAATATATGAGTTAATATGCATCCTTTGCTAGTACCTATACATTTTGAACTTGTTTTGCTGTCAGAAACCACCATGAACAGTTATGTTGCTTTCCAGTTATCTAAAAGGGAATTTCTTAAGTTACAGCAAGTATCCTCTGAAACATATAATCCAAGTTTGAAAAGCACATCTTCAGTATATATCCTGTGCTTTCCAGCTTAAATAGTTTGCTGCCTGTTTACTGTTAAAATACAATGTCCTTTAAAAGAAATAAGCCCTTCTCCACACAGAAAGATCAAAAGTACTCCTCCATACAGACTTGGGAACACCTCCCATTACAAAAGGTGGCTGGCCTGTATTTGAGATTGCAATTATGATATGATTCAGGACAGCAGCAGTACATTCTCTCTTCAGGGATTTATAATACTGTATGTTTAGACATTGCAGCTGATAAAGCAATGCTTGGAAGCAAAAAAATCATTGCCACAGTAATCATAAAGCCGTGGTCTGCATTGCTGGCGATAGGCATGAAGGATTATACCAGCCTTGTGGAGGACGACTGTTCCTTTGGAAAGACCTGCATAACTTATGTGCTGGTACCAACATATTTATTCACAAAATTTATTCTTCACTTTTTACTACTTTGCATAATTTATTCCATTTCTGCTAGTCAGTTCTTTACATTGTTAAATTTTAGGACATGCTTATAACTTTCATTTCAAGTAAATTTCATTTTAAATATATCTCCACTTAATTTCCAGCTTCCAACTTCACTTTAACACACTCTAAAAACTTCAAAAACTCATACCAAACTCTGGATTTCAATGAGCCTTTTACTCATCCAACCACTGCATATACTTTCATATATGCAATCAAAATAAGCAGGAAAACCCAAATGAGAGCAACTTCAGATATATACAGTACAGAAAATAAAGCTTTAAAAAGAAATATTAGCACAACAATTCCATATATTATACAATACCTTGATTTTTAAAAATTGCTAATTCTTCCTAGGCTGCTAAAACCAACAATTTCTGGTTTGAAGATAGTTAGATAAGACTGAATCATTCTCTCATCTACTGGACACACTATATTGGACACACCAGTGTGGACACACTTTGGCCACATTTATTCATCATGTGTGTAGAGATTCAACTGTATAACTATTATAATATAGTATAATTTTACAACTGTTGTTTTACTATGGTCAGACTTGATGTCTTTTCCAGCTAATTACAGAAAGGAATTTTTCCCTGTGCACTTTACTAGATGTAACAGAGAGCGTTAAATTAAGATTTGTGTGCAGGTTCCCAACGTTTTAAAACACACACACACCAATATACACAACATGTTTATACCTTTCATGTCTGTCTCAAAGCCTTGGTACAAAACTTTATCCTTTCAGTGCCGCGTGGAAGGGTATAACATAAACATAAGGACTACATGGGAACGCATGAGTTAGGGTTATACAGTACCAGTGACTTTTTCCTTACATAGGTTTCCTTATGTTTCCTTTCTGTACAAAGGCTTTATGTACCCTAGCATATTGTAAAGACCATATTAACTCAAGGATGGAGGGCTGTGCAAATAGGGGTGTGAGATCATTGGCTGATGTGGGGATGTGCTTGCATCCCAAAAGAGGTAATGGTAACCTGGATGGTACAGAACAGCAGATTATGATTGACAGGTTCGTAACCACTTAACTGGCCTAAATGAATTCAAGTCATTAGGACCAGATGAGATGCATCCTCGAGTTCTTAAGGAACTCGCAGATGTCCTTGCAGAGCTTCTGTCAATCACCTTTGAGAAATCCCTGAGGAGTGGAGAAGTGCCACTGGACTGGAAGAGGGCGAATGTAGTCCCAATCTTTAAGAAGGGGAGAAAAGAATACCTGGGAAATTATAGACCAGTCAGTTTAACTTCAATCCCGGGCAAGATATTAGAACAAATTGTATAAAACATACAATTTATGCACATCTAGACAAGTACTCTGTGATCAACAGAACCCAGCATGGATTTACCAAGAATAAATCTTGCCAGACAAATCTGATCTCCTTTTTTGATCGGGTTACAAGCCTACTGGACAGTGGCAATGCTGTGGATGTCATTTATCTTGACTTCAGCAAAGCATTTGACAAGGTCCCACATGACATCTTAATTGGGAAGTTGGAAAAATATGGGCTAGACGAGGCAATCATTAGGTGGATCCGCAACTGGCTCGATGGCCGCACACAAAGGGTTTTAGTAAATGGTTCTGCATCAACCTGGAGATTGGTTTCAAGTGGGGTGCCCCAGGGCTCTGTCTTGGGCCTGGTTCACTTTAACATTTTCATCAGTGACTTGGAGGAAGGGGTACGGGGGAGCCTGATCAAATTTGCAGATGACACCAAGCTGGGAGGAGTAGCAAACACATCAGAAGATAGGAGAAACCTCCAGGAGGATCTGGACAAACTGCAATACGGGGCTGTAACAAATAGAATGAATTTCAACAGGGAGAAGTGCAAGGTTCTGCACTTGGGCAATAAAAACCAAAAATACAGGTATAAAATGGGGGCTACTTGGCTTGGCAGCACATGTGAGCGGGACCCTTGGAGTAGCCGTGGATCACAAGCTGAACATGAGTCAGCAGTGTGATGTGTCTGCAAAGAAGGCAAATGCCATTTTAGGCTGCATTAAGAGGACTGCAGCTTCCAAGTCACGAGAAGTTATAGTTCCTCTTTACTCTGCATTGGTCAGATCTCACCTTGAGTACTGTGTTCAGTTCTGGGCACCGCACTTTAAGAAAGATGCAGCCAAACTGGAGCAAGTCGAGAGGAGAACGACAAGAATGATCAGTGGGATGGAAGGGAAGTCTTACAAGGAAAGGGTGGGGGAACTAGGGATGTTCAGTCTGGAGAAAAGGAGGCTGAGGGGAGACATGATTGCCCTCTTCAGATACCTAAAGGGCTGTCATAGGGAGGAAGGGGCTCATTTGTTCATGGCTGCTTCTGAAAGCAGAACTAGAACCAATGAGTACAAACTGCAAGAAAGGAGATTCTGGTTGGATATCTGGAAAAAATTCCTGACAGTTCAGCAGTGGAACAGATTGCCAAGGGAGGTGGTGGACTCTTCCTCACTGGGGGTCTTCAAGCACAGGCTTGATGAGCACCTGTCGGGGATGATCTAGGAGGATTTCCTGCTACAGGCAGGGGGTTGGACTAGATGACCTACTAGGTCCCTTTCAACTCTAGGATTCTATGATTCCATAAGCACAGTACTGGGAAGAAATAATTGACAATGGGTTCCTAATGACATCCATGCAGTAAAACACACACAAATACATGTTCACGTTTCCCCCTCTTGCATAAACATAAGACTCGTGAGTGACATGGCTCCTACAGATCTGGCCCTACAGGAGATGAGGATCCACACCCTATTCCCTGGGCCTGTGTAAACAGATTTAATGCCAAAGAAAAAGGAGAGCCAAAACCAGCAGGTGGTTGTTCTGCCTTTCCAGATGAGCTTATCAAGAGACAGCAAAAAAACAGCTATAGGCATTTTCCCAAAGAATAATGGGAACTTAAAATCTTAGGCTCTCAAGCCTTTAGTCTACTGGATTTAGTCTGCTAGGAACAACCTGGGATTCTAGAGAAGAATGAAGACTTTATCAGATCAACATGAACTGAATCATAATTGCTGATTGATTTCAGATTAATAGCTTGCAGTTCACTTACTCAAAAATGTATTTAAGTATTAAAGATTAAAGACTTTCAGGAAAGAGGTACAAGAGAAAAGTTTGTGTTACATGCAAATGTAACACATATGTATTACATATATTTAATTTATATGGCGAGTACATTATGAGAATGGCTGGGCTGGATAAATCACAAGCCGGAATAAAGATTTCTTGGAGAAATATCAATAACCTCAAATACACAGATGATACCATTCAAATGGCAGAAAGTGAGGAGGAAGCCAGGAAAATCTTGATGGGGTGAAAAAGAAAGTGCAAAATGTAGCTTAAAACTAAACATTAAAAAACCATGGCTTCAGGTCCAATCAATTCATAGCAAATGGAAGGGGAAGAAATGGAAGTTGTGATAGTTTTTTTTCTGGGCTGTACGACCTCGGCAGATGGCAACTAAAAGACAGATGGAAATTAAACGACATCTGCTCTGGAGTAAAGCTATGAAAAGGCTAGACAATTAAAATTTGAGACATAACACTGCTGACAAAGATTCATCTAGTTAAAGCTATGGTTTTCCTGTGATAATGTATGGTTGTGAGAGCTGGACTATAAAGAAGGCTGAGCGCTAAAGAATAGATGCTCAGCCTTCTTTATAGGCTGGATCTGGGAGGGGAGGATGGATAAAGGCTTCAGAATGGTATAAGGAAAAGTGCAGACCAAGGGGTTGAGAAAAGGAGATGTTGCAGTGGTGCTGGGATAATGATGGGATAGTAATCACAGAGGGTACCCTTTTGATACATTATTTCAAGTTACAAAAACAAGAGAGTGCACTTACTTAGACTTGTAATCTGTCAATACACCTACTTGCAAGTTGTGCTTTCTTGAACTCATGCCCCACAACTGGGATGTCTGTATTGCTAAGTGCCAATTTATAAATAGTTACCGACGTTTGTGAGGGGTCAATTCATGTGAACAATGCACTTCCACCTTGGGACCATTATCTTTTGATCCTGGGACACTTTCAGCATGTCTTCAAGATTTCAGAAGTTGACCACCCTTTCGCCTGTAAGATTCTAGATTAGGAGTCAGGGCCTATTATGAAATCTAAGAAATGATGAAAAGCTGAGAAGTACAAATGAGAAGAATCTAATATATTTCCCATGTTTAACAGCACAGCAGTTCCCTGGAACGTTTGCCACAGATGCAGAAAGATACACATTTCACAGGAAAATAAATATTTAGTGCTTCTGTTCAGCAAAAAACTAGTGTACTTTTGTAACTTCACATTTGAGTAGCTCACTAAGGTGAAACACAGGAAAATAAATATTTAGTGCTTCTCTTCAGCAAGAAACCAGAGTACTTTTGTAACTTCATGACTGAGTAGTTCATTAAGGTGAAATATATTTTAAACTGTGTTTATAACATAGCTGAATTATGTTAGATTGCCAATGCATTCCTAAAGTTGACTTTAACATTTTAAATTTCCATGGAATTGTCTTTCCCTTGTGCATAACAGAAGTCTGGACTACTACAATGGGAGGAAAAAAATCGCCTTTATGGTATTAGTACTCCTGGTTTCAAATTCATGAGCAAAAAATTTATCTCACATCTTTTTGAACCAACTACAACTTCCTACTTCTTTACACTAGCTTTATCCTTCTGCTTTAGCCATATACACAAGTAAACATACTAATACAAAAGAATGATGGTCCAATTCTGTTTGGAACTGGCATGTTTGCCAGTGCTGGTAAAGCAGTGCAAAGGATGGGAGAGAAATTGGCAGGACAGGCTGGAGATCAGGACCAAGAAGGCAGCAGTATCTGTGGCAGCAGCACATGCTAAGCCCTTTCTATTCCTTGATCCTGCAACACAGGTCCATGCTGGCATGCTCTAGTCTAGTGATATAGCTAGCAAGGGTCCAAGTAAGGAGAGCCAGGAAATGCTTACCCAAGGTCAAGATAACAGATACCCTGAGGAACCCTCCTGAAGCTGAAATAGCCCTACAGGATTCAGTAGATGTCATGATAGCACAACTGCCTTGGAGTGGGCTGCCCATTAGATACCACGGGGAATGAACAGTAACCAAAAAATCAATTGCAAATGAAGCTCCTTCTTGACCTTTCCAAGCATATGATCAACAAGATGGCATAATGCCTACTCTCCCACCCACATCCTCTTATACTGGATGGAAATGTCTGGTGAGTGGCCCAGAGGACATCACACTAGTTTTTAGTCTTAATGTTCTTGACAAAGTATCCTCCCTTTGGGAACATTCAAGGAGGTATTTCTTCCTGCCCTCTCCTTAGAAAAAGAAAAAAGTCTTGTCCCCAAGTTGACAACAAAAGGGAGGACTGCCAGGCAAACCATCTGCATTTTAGCTGCATTTCCAAATAATTAGCTTGGAAAAATTCACTATGGCAAAGCTTGCGAATCACCATCCAAATGGAATGAAACATCTGTGACTAGGGTCTAACTCTCCCATAGCATCAGAATTCCCTTCTCTTTCATTCATTAAAAACAAATGCTTACCAGATTAAACTTTGGAAGCAATCTTCAACTCTAGAGCTGATGTGTGCCAAGCCAGGGGGCTGTTCTTCCTGTCGAATGGACAGCAGCAATAGTCCAGCCAAAATACTGTGAAGGCGATTTGGCGGAGCCAAGAGCCCAGCTGGCTGAACATTAAAGGAGTGCAAGCAATACGTGTTTCCCACTGATGCACTGGCAAATAACCAGAACCAAAAGGCAAGACTTAGGAAAAACACCTCCTTGGCATTCAACTCCGTGGGATTATTGTTATTTTTAAAGAAGTAGCAGCACACAGGTGTTTTTTTGTAGTATGCTCTTTAACAGCACTTGTATTAGCTTGTCCAACAAACAGAAAGGCAATTATCAATGTGAAAGTTAGTCCATGAGACATAATTTAGGGAGACCAGAATGGAATTTTAAAAATGTTATCACCAAGTGTTTGAAGGCATCCCAACATCTGATGCCTTTCAACTGAATTATCTGATATTTTAGCAAGAGCCATAGGCCTCTGGGGAAGAATATGCCAATATACACAGCTGCAAGTATCCAGTTTGTACTCAGAGGGGAGTACTGCTGAAGTAAGAGTATGATGTATCAGCATATCATAGTGTTCCTACTCAAACACAGAAGATTCAGAACTTTTTCAAATCAGGTTTTCTTCTGTTCCTTTACACAAGGAGAACTATTTGCACAATCCCACTGAAACTACTGAAATTTTGATCTAGCTATAGATTTTTCTTAGTATAAATTTTTATCTGGCTCCTATAGAATTATGTTTATAGGTCAGTTGAAGTGTTTGGACTTTGAATATGCAATACTCTAAAATCTCTAATTGAAAACACTTGAATTAGCCAGGCTGGAAAAAAATCTTTATCCAAGACTTTGGATTGGTGCTGCCAATGGTAGCCTTCATAGGGAATTCTCCATCTTAGTTTATTTAGTGCTGGGTTGGATATACACCTTGGAAATGGAAATTTTAACATTTTATTACATGTAAATATCTTTTTCATCATCCAACATTAACTTTGAGCACAATCCTAACCATGTCTACTCAAAAGTAAGCCCCAGTGTGTTCAATGGGTCTTACTCCCAGGAAAGTGTCTTTAGACACTTTCCTGGGAGTAAGACCCATTGTACATAATGGAGATTACTTTTGAGTAGACATGGTTAGGATTGTACTCTATGTCTCACATAATAATACAATATGCTGTGTATCTTTGTTTGAACATTACACCACAAACTTACAAATGGAATTCTAAAAATTCCCTACATTACTTGACCAGACAAACACAGAAAGACCTTAGAAAATTATCAGCTTCTTTGAAGCATAATGAAATATACAGCAACAAAAATACTCGTAAATAATAATGATAGTTATATGTATTGACTCAGAAGCAAGCTTTACTGCACTGAACACAGTAGTTTACTCTCAAGCAAGAAGAACCTAATCCTATCTTTCCCCCACCTACCATGCAGATGCACCAAAAACAGAGGGGAGCTGCAGAATGCAACAAGCTAGAACCCATAGGATTGGATTATCAGTGTATGCAGCCATTTTGAATGCACCAAGTGCTCTCTCAGTAATTCTTACAATGAGGGCTTTTTCTGAAGGTACTCACCGGCACCTTTTTCCACCTACCCCCCATCGCAGCTAATTAATAATTATATGAGGATGACCTGTGGTGAGCAGCAACACCATTTTTCCCCAGACACTATTATCAGTCCCATATTGGGCAGGGTGACAGAGGCAAACAAAATAAAAACATTTAAAAAAACCTGTTGCCAAACAGTGGTGAAATATGAACTTCAGTTTCCTGGTTCACAGTTTAATTGTTACAGAACAGGAACTATCTATTAGATGTCAAAATGTGACCCCAGTAATCACCTTGGGCAAGACATTTTCTCAATGCCTCCCTTTCCGATTTATGCAGCAAAGTGAGTGAAAACCTAGTACAAGTGCTTTCACATACACAGCTTGGAACCCTGGTAGAAGGGCTTAAATTTAGAGAGCCCAGAAACGGAATTAAAAAATATTATCACCAAGTGTTTGAAGACATCCCAACATTTTGCGAGAGTTTTAACTGAATTATCTGATATTTTAGCAAGAGCCATGGGCCTTGCGGATCTTTGATTAAAGCTGTAAACCTGAATGCCACTTATGACCCTCAAACAGTTTTGATCTGATAAACTGAGGCCTCACTTGAGGTCATATCAGCAGGTCAGTTTGAGACCCAAGTACTGCAAGACAGGGTAAGCTCCTGCCTTTATAGACTAGTTCCTGCCAACGTAGCAGTTTGAAAGCACGTAAATGCAAGTAGATAACTAGGTACCACCTCGGTGGGAAGGTAACAGCATTCTGTGTGCCTTCATGTATAGTCTTGCTGACCACATGACCACAGAAGCATCTTTGAACAACGTTGGCTCTTCAACCTAGAACTGGGATGAGCATTGCTTTCTTGAGTTGGCCGCAACTGACAATACAACCTGGAGGGGACACCTTTACATCACCTATAATAGAGAGATTAGAAAGAAAAACCAAAAAGACTAAGCTATCTTCCAGATGAGGATAGTTTTGCTAACCACAGGTAAGCAGACAAGTTATTTTACAGGGCAGCTCTTCTATATAAAGCTTTCCATGAAGTGTAACCAATGAGAAAGGGGACATTTTCTTCATGGTTTGCATGTTAAGGACCAATTCACATGTACTTTTTACTGTCATTTTGGGGACTTGATTTATAAAAGATTGCAATGCCTCAGCTGAAATGCACAATGTGATACAGAGTAATGAAAGAGATCTGATCTGTAGTACTAGTGTTTCCACACATGTGCATAACCACTTTATATTACAACTAAGTGATGAACATTCTTTTTTGAATAAGTCCTAAAGGTGGAAGCAGATGTGATGCAACTGTTCCATGATTAGATTTCCTGACTCACCACCACCACTTAACAGGAAACTTTCAGTTGGATAGAAGGAACACATTGGAAAAGGAGGATTAACACTTTCCCCATGCCAGTTTCCAGACCTCCCTTCCTCAGCTCTTGTGACTACCAGTAGAATAATATAGGTACCTGTATTATGCTTATACTTTTCCATTAACCCCTAGCCTATATCTGATAAGGATTACTTACTCCCAATGTGAGTCTCGCATTCCCATGCCTGCGTAAGTGGGGTCAAAACACTGAAAGCTCCACTCACATGTCTGAATTCAGCCCTTGAAGACTGAACAACAAAAAATAAACTTTGCCTTTTGGGTCAACAGATTTTTCTCAGTTGATATGAACATTTCCCATTAAAGCAAACCCACTGGTTTTAGGCAGTTCTTTTAAAAGTGTGGTGTTACAAATGTTGAAATAAGATGACAGAAAGTGTACTCTAAATTTATAAGGCAAACCTAGGTAAACTGCTTAGTGAACTTTTCATTTAAAAACAGTATATAAATACAGTTTATAATAATAAAAGTATTTCCTTTTTCATATTTCTAAAACATACTAAAGAATTGACCAAGCCAATTTAAGAGTGTTACTTTTGAATGTTCAAATCAACCATGCTTTTACTTTCAAATGTTCTTTTAAATGTTCAAATCAACCACACTCACATGCTTTGACCAATCCAAGATAAATTATATGCCACTGTTCGGAGCATGACCTCTTGAAATACAGAGGATCATTTTGGGTATTAAAAAATATATGAAACAAACTTGCAACGGAAGCCATTGTATTCTAAGAATCTATTGTATGAATAAATTGTGAAAAGTATGATTAAATGAATTGCATCCTGTCTTTTTCTTAAGAAACATCTGCTTCAACATTACTAACTATGGTATAAAATGTGCTATCCTTCCCACAGAGAAGAGAGTGTTACTTTTAAACAGCTTTCCAAGTTTACTTGAACTGTTGTTGAAAAAGCATCTGCCTTCTGGTAAATTTATGATATTTCTGCTGATGCAAAGGAGTCAACTTGGAGTTCCTCCATAAACAAAGGTTTGTTGAGGGGGTTGGGGTATAATCTTGAATTTGTAAATGTTTCCCTTACGTTTTCTTGGAACACTTTCAAATTGTACATGCAAGTCTGTGGAGATGAAGAAAAATAGTGGCAAGCAGAACAACCTGCAGTCAATAGGTCAATCCTCCACCGCACTGTCAACAAAAAGGTACTACAACATTCAATAACTCAAAACTAGAAAAACCACACAACTGAAAAATTAGTAGACTGTCTTTTTAAAAAAAACAAGACATTAACCAGTACACAAAGAAGCACATGTGTTATTGATCATAACTAGTGTGAAGTCTCCAGTCAAACCACATCATATTTCCTCTCTTTGACACAAAATATCTGCATTTACTCAAATCTAATGTGTCATTGAATTTGATGCATACCCTGATTTTAAAAGGCATGAGATAAAGAAAAGTTTTCTGGCAACTGTAATGCACAGCAGGTGCAAAATTTAATTTTACTGCATACAATGAGTTATACATATAATAATGCATACAACAGTAATATGCCAATAGGTTTATGTTATGATTTTAAACTAATTGCACCATTGCAACCATGGGTTTATTACAATATAGGAAACTGTTAAACTAAATACTGATCTATACGTATAATCAAAATAACATGTTTACTGGAATCTAATGTACCATGGACTCTATTGCACACCCTGATTTTAGATACTAAATTGGGCTTGAAAAGATGTGCATTAGATTTGAGTAAAGACTGTAATTTTACTCTTTACACCAGCCCAGCAAGAATTCTCTACATGGCTCATGGTATATGCTTAAAGTACAAAACAGTGAAACCAGACTAGAGATCAGATGCTTAAATGCAATGGAGCAGTATGCAGCTAGAAAATAGCAAGTGAATAGGCTTCTCATTCAATCACAATAGGTGCCCTTTGGGAGAAGTGGGATAAAAATCAAATAAATACTGGATTAAATAAAGCTACATTTAGAGTTTGCCAGCTGATTGGTTCATTTTGCAAAACAAATAAATAGGATTTCCTTACTCCCTTTCTTTCTTGTATTAATTATTTCTGTAGAAAAAACACAAAACTAGAAGAGTCACATTACATTAAAGACAGAATTCAGAGTGCAGTGGACACCCAATTTGTGGGCACCTTCTGTTCCTGAAGCCCCTGTGTTTTTTGAAAAATAGTGAATTGCAGTGACTATAGGACCTCCCTCCCCCCAGGCACTGCTCCCCATCCTGTGCTGCCTCCCCCAAGGCTCAGCATCCACACAAGCCCAGACAGGGACCAATCCACAACAAACCTACTGCCTGCCTGGCACTCACTTCTCTAAGTTACCTCCTCCAGAGTGTGCTCAGAAAGTGGGTGGGTGAGCATGCTTGGGGGTCCCTACGTAGCCCCTCTGCATCACCGGTAAGGGCACACTTCCACTAAGGGCACAATCCTAACCATGTCTACTCAAAAGTAAGCCCCATTGTATTCATTAGGTCTTATTCCCAGTAAAGCGTTTTCAGGATTGCAGCGTCAGGCCAGTAAAGAGGGGCACCTGGCAAGATGGGGGAGGCAGCACTGGGTGGGGAGCATTGCAGTTCCAGATTCACAGCCCCAGAAAATCTACGAACTGGGGCTATGTATCTGGAACTTTGAATTAGTGTGAATCTTCTGTACATCACTGTGATCTCAAGAAGAAACCCATATGCTTCAATTAGTGCTGGAAGGAAAATAACAGCTGAATTCTATAGTCTGAAAGTAATCAAACTGTCCCTATTGTCTTATTTATCTAAGTGTTCTTGGTTCAAACAGAGATCTGTCTAGTGCTACTGATTCTAATCCATATTGAGCCTGCTTAACAGCCAGGGTGCCATTTTGGGACTGTTACAAACTACAAACTATGGGAAAGGTATCTTCTGTTATTCTTCTGTTACCTTCCCACCAAAGTGGAACGTATTTCCCAACGAAGTGGTACCTATGTACTTGCATTTACATGCTTTCAAACTGCTGTCTCTGAACTCTCCCTCACTGGGACTCTTTGAGTAGAGGCTCAGCAAGGAACTTGAGTAGATGGTCAAAAAGGAACTTCCAGATTCCTTCTACAGAGAGTTGGATTAGATGACCTATTAGGTCTCTTCCAACTCTATGATTCTATGTTAGATTGGCAGAAACTGGGCAAATAGAACTCTCTCTATGTTGCGGTATTTGGACTCAGTCTGCCAAACTTCAGGCTGACAAGCACAGCAGCATCTTTAACCACTAGAGACATGCAAACCCTAAGCATGCATGGGGTTGGGCAACAGCAATTCAAAAGGACTTGATCCTAGCACTCAGTTTTCTGTAGATATCAATAGCCATGAACGGACATTCATGGAGGAGTAAAATTACTCAGGAGAGTTCTGCTGTTTATAAGTGGGCTTATTTACCCACTTATGTGCATTCAACTCCCATCGTACAGCCACAAATCCATGACAAAGTAAACCAACTTCTGTTTAAACAATATCCTTTCAGCTTACTGTTTGCACACAGTTCAGTCTTTAAAAACAGGTTCATCTGAAATACAAAGTAGATCCCATCAATAAAAGTTGAGGTTTGTCTATTCTCTCGGGGGTAGTTAGCAAGGACATAGCTTCTCTCTTGTATGCATTTTACCCAGCCTGTGAAAAGATGCATGCGGTCTCAATTCCAGTAGATGAAAGGGGAGAAAAATAACAAATTCCAAGAATAACTATAAATCTTGACATCTGTTAAGGGACAAAACCTGCAGACTCAGAATTAAGGGTACCTGCAGTAAAGTACCAAGGGACAGTGTGATCTGCCATGGATTCCAGCAATGAGGGGATGTTTACATTACGTGCCTGTCACTACAACGTGCTGGTGCAAGACACCTTCTCATGTAGCATTAATTTTCTGGTACAAGTAAAGTACTTGAAGGTTTGGCACACTTATATTTTTTTAATCATCATTAAGAGTAGGCATGATAGTTTTCTGATCAGAGAGAGGAGCAAGAATACCCTTTTATAAACAACTAGCGAAATTTACCTTCCTGTGCAGGAGTAAAATTTCAAGAATATTTGTGGGCCTGAGTAGGGGTGAGCACTGGACATCACTGGGCACCAACAGGCACAGGGTATTGGAGAATATTAGGGGGCAGTGGCGGACAGCAGCAAGTACTGGCCACACATCTGGCTCTGGCCATTCATCCCAGATCCCTCCCCCATGAATTCCCTGGCCATGAAGTCTGTTCATAACTTGCCCAGGGCCCCACCCCAACTCAAGCTACAAGCTAAGTTTACACTCTTAATCCACTTGTAAACCAAGGTACCACTGTGTATAGATTTGGAGGATTCAACACCAATACTAAAGATTCTGCCAACCATGATTTAAACACAAGTTTTTTGTTATTTGAGTTCACTTATAACTAAAGTGCTAGAAGCACATTCAGTGGGTTGCATAATTTTGATAACTGTTTATTCAAAGGAAATAAAGAAAGGTAAACAAGTTCCCTCTTAATGATCACAAAATGCTTGTGAGCTGAGTACTGAATCTAATCAAATGATAGTGCAAACCTAACCTCCAGATAGGGTGGCACAACTTCTTTGCATCCACCTGGGAGTGTTGCAAAAGTGCTTTAAG
Organism: Cryptoblepharus egeriae; assembly: GCA_030015325.1. Taxonomy (NCBI): domain Eukaryota; kingdom Metazoa; phylum Chordata; class Lepidosauria; order Squamata; family Scincidae; genus Cryptoblepharus; species Cryptoblepharus egeriae. The sequence goes on from JAREYC010000004.1 coordinate 53,196,963, forward strand.
GCACTCCTGTGCCACTCTTGGAGAGTTTAGGCCAATGCATAAGCATGCACCAATCTCCACATGCCACTGCAGGAACAGGGTGAGCAGAGAATTCTGTTGGCCATTCCCAGCTTGCACAGGAATTTCAGCAGGGTGAAGAAGAGGCATTCTGGGGTGGGTAGAGCATAGGGGAGGCATTCCCAGGGTGGGTGGGCAGAGAGCCGAAGACAGAGCTCAGATCCTGCAGTTATGCTGGATCCAAGCCTTGTTTCCTTGGCTGCCAGGAGTAGCCTATGGCTTAGATCCAGTAGACATATTAGGGCTGTACTTATCCCAGCAAAATATGAAAAGCTTGCCCTTCTCCACGGTAGCACAGTAGCAGCCCCAGTACTTATGCTGGATTCAGCACAGGTTGAGTCAGCCTTCCTGTTCCAACGCAATTCAGGATTGTACTTTGAACCTTATCTAAAACTGTTAAGTGCAAAATTTATGCATGGCTATTTACTTCTGCCCTGCCTTTCTCCCTGAAGGGACCCAAAGTGGCTTACAACTATCTATATTTATACAAAAGATAAAAATCACAATTAAAACCCTTCACAATTAATAACATCTTAAAAACAGCAGTAAAATGTCAATATAATAAAAAGTAGAAGCATGGATTTTATAAATAAACCAAGCCTGTAAAAAGTGAGACGTATAAAAAGCTGAAGACTCCAAAGCCTTCTCTAAAAGAAATGTCTTCAAGCTACTCCCAAAAGTCTCCTGGGAGGCAGCAATTCATAAATCAAGAGGAAGTTTCCTAAAGTTGATGGTTAACACTCCCCCCCGCCCCAAAATATACATCCTCAAATAAAGCATAAGATCAAACTACAGTTTCTTGAAACTGCAGTAAGGAAGCTTCCATAGATAGCTGCAAACATTTGGGAGGATTTAAGCCCCTTCCTGGTAAGTTTACATTCGCTGTGACACTACCCCACTTTCTTTTAAGGGGAATAGCCCACCTATGGTTCTCATGGTTACTCATGAACCACCACTTTGGAAATCACTGGAATTAGAAGGACTGTGTTTGCAGCATCCACAATGATATTCTTTGATAAAGAATCATATACATGAGTAAGCTATATTACAATATTGTGGCAATACAGAACTAAAAAAAGGACAGTTATGGTGGGCTATGCGAATGTGAGGTCCCAGGAACCTTGTGCTTTGCTCACAGAAACAAACTGGTGCTTTTTAGCAAAGAATCAGGGCAGTAGGAGAGGACAGCACATTCTGTTCTCAGCACAAAAACAAGCCAAGTGCAGTGCTTTACTTTCGTTATAGGTATGAATGATAGCCACATGGGAGAAAGTAATCCACTCACAGATACCACTGCAGTGTGGACTAAACATGCTCATAGCATTTGGTGATTCCAACCAATTGAGAATCAAGTCTGATTTGAGCTGCAGCCCTGGTCTAGATAACCAGATCCTCTATTTTCTATGCTGACCATATCAGAATGCAACAAAAAGGAACTGGAACATATTATCTATATATATAAAAAAGAGAAAAGTCACTCACTGACTGACTCACGGATTCACTGACTCACTCACTCACCACCACCCGGCCTAGAAGCGTGAAATTTGGGGTGGGTGTTCCTTCCGTGACCGAGAGGTGCACTAAGAACCGGTTTTCGGAAATTCCAACCGGAAGGGGGTGAAAAGGGGCGCAACGCGTTTTCCTCCCTATACTTTGCATTGAGAATTGCTGACTCCTCAACATTCTGCCCCAACTGCTGGGCCTGAAGCATGGAATTCTGGGAGGGATCCTTCTGTCACCTGAACACCCACCAAGAACCATCTGGAGAAATTTAACCCTTCAGGGGGGCAACATGTTTCTGTCCTATACTTGACATGGAAGACTGACCAACATCCAGCCAATTTGGCATTCTCTAACTGGTGCACTGGGGGGTGTTGTTCAGAGGAAGAGGTTGCACTGGCGAGGATTCTGCGCCTGGGGGGGGGAAGTTGCGCCGGGGGGGCGTTGTGCCTGGGGGGAGGCATATGGGGAAATGTTACTCCCACAACACGGGTAAGCTTTTCGCTAGTTTATAAATATAAAGATGCATTTCTGCAAAGGTCTGTAAATTAGCAAAGCCAAAGCAAATCAATCAGAGCAATCATTTTATCATCTTTTCTACTGCTGCCTTTTCCACCACAACTCAATTAAAATTTAAAAATTTTTATTCCAGCCACCAAACAGTCAAGATACAATATAAGCAAAGAGCTAGGATATTCTGCAAAAGTTCATGCTACATGGATCAATACAAGCAAAGCCCTTTTATAAGGTATATACCATGTCAAGTTCACACCAGGAACCGCCTACAGTTAAGTGTGTGCAAAGATCGAACCATAACATTTACATATTTGTTTTAGCTAGATGAAGGAAAAAAATAAACCACAATTAGGCTATAATCTTATATGCACCTACATGGATGCAAGTCTCATTGAAATGAATGGAATTTACTTCCAAAGAAGTCCCATGCATCAGACTACACTGTTATTTAACATCTGTTACCAAACAAGCAATTCCCTATGAGTCCAGTATAACCAGTTATTGAATATTTTTAACTATATCACTAGGCACTCAGGTGGCTCAACAATATCCAGGTTCACAACCTTGCATTCAGATTCTCAAAAGGTTATGCTAGAGCAAGTTTGAAGTCCAATTTTATCTCAGCAGAAACGTCAACTCCATAACACACAACTATAGGTTCAATTCCAACACTAAAACAAATGTAAACCTAAAGATCCATGAACACACCTTTCTTTACTGCTATCTTAACTTTTAAGAAACCTAAGCAAATACAACTGGCTTTAGACTCTAGGCGGAGCTTCTTTATCTGCAGATTCAGCATCACTCCCCTTCAAACCTCCCAGACATGTCCAGAATCTCGTTCTAGTCACACTGGGATGCTTTCCAAGCTTCATAGGGGTCACATATCTCCTTCATTGATACAGAAGTGTGATCTATATTTATTTGTTTAAAATATTTCAGGCACTATACAAAGAAATAAAACAGCCCATTGCCTTAAATTGGCCTCCATTCTTTATAATTCAAGGGAACTGCTGCACAAAGAAATGGTTATAAAATCAGAGATAAAAATCACAAACAAATATAATTGAAAAGCATGTGTGTGAGTATACAGGATATCCCATAACTTTCCATACATATGAAAAATAATTTTTTTTATAAAAACCATTTTTATTTATATAATATGCTCCACATGACTCCCATTGTTTTGAAAATACATTTTGGCCCCCAGTAGCCCTCAGTATGATTAATTTTTTAAAAATGTTAAATAAAATAAAAATGATTTTCATTAAAAATGTTTATATTTCCTATGTATGAAAACTTATGGGACACCTTCTATATAGTTATTAGTTATCCAAACCTCCCTCAAAATTATGCACTCAATGTTGTCTAGTTTTAAGATGTTCTATGAGCAGAACTGTCTTTAAAAACATTTTTTAAAAGATATTTTAAATAAAATTCCAACACATTACAAAAAAGACAGATAAGGAATTTTAAGACTTGTAATTTAACAAAAAGAAAATTAGAGTCAAACAGTGGTTCTCAAAGTTTATGATACAACATCCCAGGGCAGAAGGCAATTTCATGTGGCTGTAGTGGTGGTTTTATCCCTGGTGGTTTTATCCTAGTTCTCCAAGATGTAACTTTCTTGGCTGGGATGGGATCTCACATGAGATGGGACAGTGCTGGAGGCTACCTTATCCCGCCACAGCATGGCACTGCCATGGAAGAAGGGTATGTTTGGGAACCACTTGTCAACAACGATTTTTCATGGAAATGCATTCCCAGCTGAAAAAGCCCTAGAAAGGCAGAAGGAGGTTTATTCTCGGCCATAGTTAAGTAGGTTATATTTGAACAGCTGCCTAATCTTTTAATTGCTTTTGTTTAGCACAAAAATCAGCATCTGCAGAGGTTATGGGAACAGAACCCTCGTGGATGCCAAGATTCAACCTGTAGTGGAATTCTTGTGGAATTGTAGAGCTATGATTAATTCCAACCAAATGGTCTCACTCTCTCTACTTGAACTTGGAGAGGAAGCTTACATAGTCCAGAACCAAGATAATTACTTTTATTGTGTTCATGAAGTGACTGAGTGGGAGTATCCAAAGAGGTAGGGCACCCAATGTTTCTAATCAGGTGATCTATAGCATGGACAGAGAAGGTGGACAAGGAAGCTGGCTTAAGTAACCACAGAACAGCCATATTAGTTCACCTCATATCCAAATAACAAGATTGGAGGAGTATCCATCTAACTGATAGTGTAATTGCTCAGAAGTTATTCAAGTGTGTTCAGTAGGGCTTGCTCCCAGGTTAAGTATGTACAGGATTGTAGTTACAGTTACACAGCTGAACTCAAGATCATGGAGAGTGCAAGTTGTTCATCTACCCCCTTCACCCTTTTCCCAGAAGTCTACACCACATCCACCAATGATGTGAGCCTATAGATACTTTATATCCGACTTCTTAGTTCTTGATCTTTCACGTCTTGTCCAGTTTGACCTTAATATGTAGTTGTGGCCAATTATGGCTCTTTGCTGAACAGTCTAAATGTTACGCTATCTGTAAACATTTTTATGTCTCATTCAAACTTTTTTTTGCATACACCTTAAAATTATAAGCATGCAAGAATATGGTATCAGTGTTTGCAATAAGGAAGACCAGATTGGGTACCAATCAGACTGACAACTGAAGCCTCTTGTGGCTGAAGTGCTTGTGACACCCAGTGTTTCTGATCAGGTGATCTATAGCAGGGATAGACCAAACTTTCAACCTTAGGGATCCTGGACCTTTCACAATTTGTTTAAAGAGGCAATTTCGGCAAGTGAAGCTTATGATCTGTGAGATGAGAAGCTGGACCTGCTAAAATTCCCTTCCTCACGCAATTGTGAAAAGACCAGGGATCCTGATTTTAAAAGTTTGGACACCCCTGATCTACAAGGACGCCATGGGAGGCTGAGTGCAGGGTTTTGCCCCAGAGTTCCCAGTAACCTGGTTTGCCATAGTTACAGTAACACTGTAAGAGAAGTAACCACTGTGTTTTAAGTTTTTAGCAAAATGTACTGATTTAGCAGGATTATTGTGGGGACAGTTCCATCTTCCCAAATTTGATTTTTGAAAGAGGCTTCCTAGGTTGTTACAGAACAATCTACAGGGAGGTTACCCAGAACCTAACTAAAGGTTAACCGGAGCAATATGCTGTATTCTGAAATTATCACCCACACAGAAAGATTCCAATAGTTAAACCCACACAAAAGAAGACTACAACCCACACAACAGAAGACTACAACCTATGATCATTGGATTACAGCCTACCACATACAGAAAGCATGAGTGACTCAGGTGTGCCTCATTCCAGAGGTGCTTGAAATAGAGAAACAGAAGAGTTGAAAGACTGAGGCTGCAATCCTAAGACACTTTCCCAGGAGTAAGATCCACTGAACACAATGGGGCTTACTACTGAGTTGACATAGTCAGGATAGTGTGCAAATTCAGGTATCTCCAACAAGCAACAGTGTTGCAGTGAAAGGCAAAGAAACCAATAATAAAAGTAGTTTTGAAACAAATGACAAATTTTCTTTCTTATCTTGAATAATCTTTCACTAAATTCTAGATTTAAACTGAAACTGAATCCCAACAAAAGAAACTGGAAATGCATGAGCTATGACCAAGAATGAAGCATTGCAAGTCCCATGAAAGTACAAATCATGACATCAATCAGTGCAGAGAATGTATAACATGACTGGAATGCATCATCAAATGCTTGGCAATTCTAGACAGATCTGGTGATGACCAACACAGAGCCGGTTCACCTATGTGTGTTTATCACTTTACAACGGCAATATCAAGTGAATCTATGTACCCTCATTAGCACACCAGAGGCAGACCTTTCACATCATCTGAGACAATACATTTACAATTGGAAACACATTTAGCTCCCAGGCAGCCATACAGAAGTATGAACAAAGTATTTCATGGATGTGGAAAAATCTATACTACAACATACAAACTGTACAGTAGTTTAAAACAGTTTTGAAAGTGTGCAACAGTTGTCCAATTAGTTTTGGACAAAAGCTCCAGCTCCTATGTTTCCTATGCAATGAAAGCTTCTGAACATGTTCAGATTTGCTCATAAATGCAGGTAGGAATTTTTAAAAATTCTTCTTGGTTGAAAACAAATCAGGTGGTATATAACACAACACTTCTCCAAGCTGCCTAAACAAGCATTTAAGCATGCTCAGAAATCTTTATTTAAGATCTGTTTAGAAACAGATTAGAGCCTACAACAGCTCTTAGAAATGTAGTGGGGCAAATATTTTTCCTGACATACATTTCTACATTAGATGGAGCTTAGAAGTAGTTAGTTTTTACCTACTAGCTTCCCTCTTCCATTCCATAGCCAGAAAGGTTTTATGTAAGTATGGGAGGACGGAGCTTAGCAGATAAAATGGCTGTTACAAGCCCTTATAAACGAAGGAGAAATGTGAAGGGGTGGCCTACAGAATTCCCCATTGGGGAAACAGTCCCAATTCCCCTCCCATTTTTCATCCCTATGTGCATTTTCCTTGACTTAGTTCAAAATAGTTTTTTAAAAATTCACATTTTAAAAAACCACATAGAGGCACATGATATACCAAGGTCACAGCATGTAAAATAAGGAGCTGCTTGTCATATCATATTTCTAGAAGCCATGATCTTTAATAGTAGTCACCCCCTCATTTTAATGGACTGGAATATGCTTCAGCCTGAATACAAGAAACTAGTTACTAATTTAAGCAATCCCTTATTTCTTTGCCGAAGGCAATATTGAAATATCTAACCAAACTGCTAGATCAAGTTATTTACCATAATTCTACCTCCACCCTTTTATGTTATACACTTTTACACATTTGCATTTACTGGAGAATGGGGTGAGGAGGAGTGTGCATAACACTTTTGATCCATACATTGACAAAGGCTACACTAAAACCACAGATCAGGTTAACAAAGCTCTACTAGAAAAAAAATGGTCTTAAGCATGTCTGCATTGTGGCCTCAAGGAAAAAAAACTTCAAATATATCTTTGAATATATATATCTTTGAAAGATATATCAAGTATATCTTTGAAGACAAAGGTACTTATTTTAAGGCATGTTTCCCGACTTTTATAAGAGAAATCCTGCTTCCCTACTGCATGTAGTCTGCAGAACATCACACACTGAAGGGAAGTCAAACCCTTGCTTTGCAAAAGATACTGCAACTGCCTGCTTGCCCTCATGCTTTGCATGTACAGACTACTCTTAGTAAGAATCAGAGATGAGCTACATGCAGAGACGAAGCAGGCAACTAAACAATCCTATACAATGTGTGGGAGAATCCATGCTGACCAAGGTAAAGTGTCTGTCTCCAGTGGAGCATACACAATCGCAGCTATGGCTCATTCAGTCCATCCATTGGAAGGAAGAACACAGTGCCACTCCTAAGTCCACTCTTCTACAGAAGATTGCTACACTATAACCAGTCCTTTCTCTCTGTTCCCTGATATACATGATGAGGAAGCAAAACTGCACTCTTCAATTACTCCAAGTCTGTCTCAGTGGAATGATCACTATCAGAGAATTTATGTGCAAAACTTCATATTCCTTAATTGTTCATTTATGCAATAAGGTACAGATATGGAAAAGCCTCAAAACAATTAACAAGGAAAAGTGCACACTACTTTAAATCATTTTTCTGAGTTTGAGATCTCAAGGAATAAATTGAAGACACATGATGCAACAATCTTGTTGAGGCTAACTGGGTCTCACCCTGGCCTCACCCACCTTTGCATGGGAACTTAACTAAAAACATTACATGTGCAGCCTTTAGTTGTGTGATATAAGGTACATGCTATAAATATACAAATGAATACTGTATATTGTGTTTGCATGCTTCAGTTTTATTACCACAAAAAGCAAAGTGAAACCAGGCACAGGTTATGCAATTGAGACACATGATAAAGGCTATCATATTGGCACACAATGACATCATGTGTACCTACAGACTCAACAGATAAGAATGGGAGACAATATTGCTTAAGACGCTATGAATGTCAATGAATCATAAACACAGTACTTGACGTCAAGATGTACTGCCGCTGTAATGTCTAATGGCACAAGCATATTTAAGAGTCAATCAAAATTGTCATTAAAATATCTTCCAGTGCTTTGCATCTATGCATACCAAACAGGCACCCTTGCTCACCACAGAGAAGAGTGCATTTATGACACCAATTCCCCAATCATACAGGGTTCCCTGGTGAGCTAAATTAAGTTAGTCAACAGGAGCTCTGCTGAAACCTCCCAGTGAATACTACCAATATCTAAAAAATAAGAGTGGTGTGGAGGGTGGATCAGGCTTTGGAGGGGAGGCAGGTTCAACAGCCAGAGGATGCTGAATCCTAACCCATTTCCTGGGACTGATCTGCCTTTACAGATCAATTCGGACTTGCAAATCTATTGAATCAAATCTACTGAACTGCAGCATGTCAATGTCGACCCACCTGGCCCTACAGGGGTTTATCCCTGGACTAGGAAACCAAAGCATGCTTACCCTGAGGAGATCTCAGGAGTCTAAAAATCCCCAGCAGGATGCAATAGAGGCTATGCTGACACTGCTGCATTAGCACAAATAGGACTGAGGTATACATCTTTCAAATATCTGAATGGATGTCACAGAGAAGAAGGACAATAACTTACACTTAGACTCCTGACAGCAGAACTAGAATCAATAATTGAAATTACAGAGAAGTTGATGTAGACTAGACACAAAGAAGACTTTGTAAGATCTGGCAGGGACTAGAACTGTTTTTTTCCCCCTAGTGCAGTAGTAGATTCTCACTCCTCTGAAGTTATCAAGCAGAGGCTGGATAGTCACCTTTGTAGTAGCTTTCTGAACTGAGCATTGGATTAGATACTGCCAAGGTCCCTTCTATATTTAACATTCCAGTCAGTTCATCTGTGCACACACTGATGCACGTACTGTGCTCCAAACTGTAAAACTAAACATTCAAGAAATTGTAAATTAAACTAATGGTTCCTAAATTATGGCCCTTAGCACCCCAGGAAGTCATGGAAACCAGCCAGGGGACCTGTAGAATCCTTGCAAAAACTCACCGCCCTATACAATTTATAGGACTACACCTACCACAAACTGGAAGCCTAGAAGGTCTAGGGAGCCACCAGTTTGGGAACCACTGCAAAAGAAAGAAAGATTGCAGCGTCTCTAGGACAGTGATCTTATTCTCTGAACACTCAAGTGACATTAGTCTGTTACTAGAATTATTTGGGTTTCCACTTCTTCTGTATCTCTTTATTCCAGGATATAAAGAAAAATCAAAGCCCCAAGTACTAGAGCAGCAATTTTTCTAAGCTTTTCTCATGACACACGGAGAAGGCACTAAAATTGTCACGTCACACCATTAGTTTTTTCACAATTGGCGAGGCCAAAGTTTACACCACGCAGGCCAAAGTTTACATCCCCCAAAGGCCCTCTGATACAGCCCCCCTCCAAACTCCCATGGTACACTTGCAGATAATTTGTGACACACTCATTTGTCATGATACAGTAGTTGAAAATCACTGTACTAGAATAGCACACAGTTATTTATGCCAATGTAACTATAATAGTATTCCCTGTTTAGCGGGCAGATGATACACATTCCTTGGACAGATGAGATACATTATACGATTATGAATTGTTACTATGTTCAGTTTGAATTGGTTGACAATTTGTTATTATTTGATTGTTGAAAACAGAATCTAACCTTTTCTATTCTAATAAATGAATACATTCTGACATTTACTCTCACCTGATGTTTATTAAGTGTCTCATTGGGCATTGTTCCTCTTGGAAAAGTGGCATATAAAACAAAACTAAACACAAGTTTGTGCTGTGTAACTGCTTTGTAACTCACCACATTACAATATACTTCTTTACAATGGTATAAAGCAGGGAAGTCCTAACTTTAACTTCATGGTTGTGGAGACTAGAGAAAGGAATTTCCACAGGTGCAGCGTCTCATCTCACAAATCACAAGCTGCACCTGCTGAAATTCCCTCTTGTACTCAACTGTTAAAGTTTCAAGAGACTTAAAGTTAAAAGTTTGGACACCCCATGGACCAGCAGCTTAGTACAGGTTATTGCTAAAATAATCAATATAAAGTCACACGGCTGCACTTCTACATCTTTGGAAAAAATAGGATAACACCATTGCTAAATGATATAACATTTAAGGAGAAATATTAAAGGAGAAATATTTCATTATTTTAACATTAAAGAAGAAATATTTCAGGTCATCTGAAACATCTTAGCTAGCACAGCATAGGGAGGGTAACCATATAGAATGGAGGACAGAGAGCATTGCACAGGAGAGGAAATTTAGGCAGGTGTAGCTCAACATGGAAAGGTATAAAGGTGCAAGACACCTGCCTAAATTCATTCTATGCAATGTTTAAAGGTACAGAAACTCTGTACTCCATTTTATATGGTCACACTGAGCATAGGATCAGGTCCCACAAACCTTGCATTCTAATCATCTTGTTAGAAACTCAAGGGTACCTCCTTCATAGCTTCCTTTCACTCAGAGCAAAGACGACAACAGGTGCAAGGGAACCATGATTGGCCAAGACTTCATTACCATGAATTTTCAAACACCATGTTTCTCCACCCTTCATACTTTACAGTAGTTACTACCAACACAGATTATGAATGGGGAGGGTGTGCTCATCTAAATTATAAAATGTAAAGATTCTCAGATAATGAGACCGGTCATCAGAAATAATGGCAGCTAATCAATACTGTTGCATGCTTCTTGGCCACTTTCCCTTATTCCTTGTGGCTAATTAAGGAGCCTTGAAGGTAATTAAAATAAATTGGCACCCAAAACTGGACTAAGTTTCCTTATTTGCAAGTCAGAGCCTATTTCTAGCATTTGTAAACTACTTCTATATTTTAAAAAAGTATTCAAAACTATAACTAAAATATGAAAAAGTAACAAGATCAGCAAGCATTTCATACTACAAATGAGAGATGTTTTCATTTATAAAACATGATACAATATAAATTCTGCAAGGCATTTAGTCTTAACATGTGGCCATAGTGCAAATCTGCTATTAAGAATTGTCCTTGACCAATGCATGGGGCTCTGTCTGGAATATGATAAACCACTATTGTTAGGCAAAAACATTGCATAGTCTAAAACTGGAAAGAAGCTCTTTTTTAAATTGCTTAAAATGGGGTCAAGAATAAAATAATGCGTTGTAGAGTATGAGGTTTATATGAGAAGTACCTTGCAAAACTTAAAAGAATATCATACTAGAGTGGTAGATTAAAAAAGATTGTTGTTGCTACATCAGTTCCCTGAACCCAAACAGACCCAAAAACACAGTCTAAGGAAAACTGCAGAACCAATACATGCTTTGAGAGCTGCATAGTATTACATATTCAAAAAATAAAGCATAAATGATATTGGAACCAAAACTAGGGACACATGGTAGATATGATATATGAATAAAAGATACAAAATTGATCAAATTCAGTGGATAGCTAGTGGATTCACTGAACACAGCTGAGAAAAATTTTCCACTGAGAACAAAGTTCTAAAAGAACTTTTTCAGAAATTGATAATAGCTTTGGGATGGATCAATATATTTAGCATTTTTTCTACAGACATTGTCCTTATCCCCATATGTGGGAAACCATAATATAGAAATTATGTATTCTACATAAATGTCAGCTTCATAAGATCTGGAAATCCAAACTGAGTACTCAGAATCACAAATCTGTCAGGATTCCATATATCATTAGGCTTGCCATCCTTCCAGGATTGGCCTGAAGTCTTCAGGAATCAGTATCAATCTCTAGGTGACTACCAAAGCATAATTTTAACAGGAAACATGTTGGGAGAGAGGGGAGACCTTCAGTTATAACTACAGGCCAAGTTTGGCAACCCCAAATCTTATATATTCACAAGTCATAAGCACAGGAGAAAACAGACATCTGAATACCAAAATGGAAAACAACTGTACTACACCTAGAGCAGGGGTGCCATTTCAAATTTCAATATTGGACAGAGCAAATAGTTCCACACTGTGAAAGACTGATAAACAAATGATAGATATATAAATGATATTCTCAGCAAAATTTAAAGGCTTGCCTTTGTATATAAAATATTTTAATTTTTGTAATATATTTTTACAATATAGAAATTCTGTAAACACATGTTACATATAGAATGGTTAACAGAAAGTAGACAGCACAGAAAGCAGAAAATGAAAACACTTGACCACTTTCTGTTCGAATTCCCACTGTCACTTTATTGTTCCTTTAGCTCAGGACACTCCATACTTTGTCCCACAGGCTGAATCCAGTACACAGCTGAATTTGTCACCCAGTAAGTAGAAAGCTCCATTCTCCTGGAGCTTACTAAGCCACCAATTTCCCCAAAATTTTGTGCAGGTCAGCCAATTCTGGAGGAAATTGCCCCAGCAGATTTTGCAACCAGATTTCTGTGCTGAAGCTGCTGGCCCACATATTGTTGAGGAGAGATTGGCAGCAACTCTCTTATCAAAATGCACCATTCAAAACATCAGCAAGCATAAGATCAAACTAGACATAAATGAGTCTTTCCTCACTCCATGTATATTTTATAGTTGCTTTAGTGGCAGCTTGGGGGAGGGAAAGAGATCCAGAGCAGTTTCCCTACTATGACAAACACCTGTACTGGGAAACAGGAGAGACTTCCATCATGAACTTGTCACAGCAAAAAGTGTTTGCCCATCATCAGCATGTAGTGGTTCAAATCTGGATTTTCCCCTTGTGACGGCTGTTAAAAAGCCACATATTGTTTGGTTTTAGTCCCATTACTGCTGAGGTTCATTTGACCCAAATTTGAATGTGAAAGAATAATGGAAATTATGCTCAATTCATTGAATTATGGCATATTCAATGACTTTTAAATGACGCTAAACACTTCTCAAAATATTTATGTCGAGATCAACCTTTGAAAAGAAAAATACACAATGGAAAAAAGCTTTTGAATCTAATCCCCTATCTTTTCCTCTTATGTAGGGCATAGTCAGTAAATGTATTTTTCCAACATATAAACTGGAGCAAACCATGGTCCACCTGCTACTACAGCATTCCATTTCTAAGAGCAATAAGCCAGGAATCTTCAAGAAGACTTAAAAAGCAATTACCATTCTAGTGTGCAGTATTTGGTAATCAAGGTATACTGCTTTTGTACATAGAGGTTCCATTAGCTATCATGATTAGTGAACAATAAAAACCTTATCCTTTACGAAACTGTCTAATCTTTTTAAAAAGCCATCTGAGCTTGAGGGTGTCACCAAGTTAAAGACAAACTGTGTGAAGGACTGCCTTGTTTTGCACTATCAACCAACTTCAAAAGTCCTCCAGTTTTTAAGTACTTTATATACACTGTATATCTCAATTTTGCTTATAGAGGTTCATAATGCCTTCGGGGATTCTTTCAATGAAAAAAAAAACATGAAACACAGCAGACTTCCTAATAGAAAAGATGCTCCAAATTCTTGATAATTTTAACTGAAGTAGACCATCACGGTAAATGCCACCAGGATAGCAGTTTGGCACAGTTGCCCCAAGCAAGCAGGTACAGTATGACTTGGTCTAATATGACTAGAATGGTCCTTTCCATTTGGAGGGAGTATGAGATATCAACCCACCCCCACTATGAAACCCGTTTGCCCACACTGCAATTTTATGCATGCTGACTAGAGCCTAAGAACCAGTCAGCTGCAACTCATTTCCAAATATCCATGCATTGTACTGTTATTTAATTAGCCTTCACCAAGGAGAAACAAACTTACTGGTAAGTACATGTAACCGTTCTTGCTCACATTGACCACTGTCTCTCCTTTTTGTCTCCTCAACTGCTGAAATTTTAGACTGTTGTATCCTTAGTCAGGGTGTTCAAACTTTTCTTGGGTCTTGGGCCTTTAAAAATTGTATAGAGGGTGGAATTTCAGCAGATTACAAGCTGTACCTATTGAAATTTCCTTTTCTATACAAGTGTTGAAGGTCCAGGAGCTCCAAAGTTGAAAGTGTGGATGCCACTGCCTTGGATCACCCCTACCTTTCTAGCCCCATATTGCTTTGTAAAGTACTAGCAGCAATATTTCCTAAACTGTTACATTATGAAAACATCAGCAGATTGACATCAAGCTTCAAAAGGAAGCACAGAAAAGTCAAAGCAAATATTTCTGTCCTTGTCCTTAACAGTATACAACACACAAATCTTTAATCATGTCAACAGCAGTAGTTAAACATTGTTTTGCCCTCCTTCAATTATGCTGCTAACCTGAAACTGTTTCTCTGCAGCTAACAAATCCCACAACATGTGCCCCTTGCTTATTTGACAGATTAGGGACCAGAGCCATGTTGAAAAGTGCAAACTGTTGAAAAGTGGAACCTAGCCTTTTTTTAAGTTTAAAAATGTTGTCTCCAATGCTTCTTTTTTACCAAGTGAACTGCAAATGCCTTTTGTTATTTCGCAAATTCGTGCTGTCAAAGATTTATGGAAATTGATTTTGTTAATGCTTTTGGCAATAGAGCTAAAGTTAGTATGTGTGCACTCTCTCTCACACACAAAACAGTTTGAATCACTACATCATACATAAATCAATATGAGGGAGGGCAATTTTAGCCTTTAGACCAGAAGTTTGAAAGAGGAGAGCATGTGGTGAATAAAAAATTTCAAAGTATAAATGAAGATATTGAAAGAGTAGATCTTTCAGGAAAGGAATCATCAGAAAGTGGGGGACACCTTTATGTGTGATCCTACATTACGTGTTTCCAAATTATCTACTCCTTTATCCTCAAGGTTCCAGCTCACTAAAATTTTCTTTGAATTCTACTGTGGAGCCAAACTTCATAATGATTTTGTCCGTAGGGCATTGAGGTAGATGGGAGTCTGCAAAAAAGAAAAAAAACCAGCCCAGCCCTATTTACATCACCAACAGGTATGAACTTGTTCATTAAAGCAGAGAAAGAACCTTCTCAATTTTAAGATTGTGCAATTAGCTCCTCAGACAGGAGAATTTCTCCTTTTTTATTGTCTAGAGCAGGGGCCAGTCGCCTCAAGATTGCTCTATACAGCCCCTGGCCAAGCCTTGTAATCACTCCAATATATTCTTATATACAATTTTATGTAAATTTATTCTAATTTGAAATATAGATTAGTTTTTTGGCTCTTGACACAGTGTCAGAGATATGATGTGGCCCTCTTGCCAGAAAGTTTGGAGACTGTTGGCTAGAATCATGAAAGACTTAAATTGCTTTTGCTCCAGCCTCATATAAGACTTTCTAATCAGTCAAGTTCTTTTCTCAGGAAAGGGGAGGTGGAAAGGAGGAGGGATCTGCAGTTTTCCCTATTTTTGGCAGATATTCAAAATAAATATGATTTGCCTGGAACTGAAGTTGGCTGCTTGTTTTCAAAACTTTATAACAGCAAAAGAGAAAGACCCAAGGGGAAATCATGTACAGGCCAAAAGAGGTAAAAAAAACTGTAAAATTCCCTCCCCTCATAGCTTTAAACTTGTTTCTCCAAAAGAAAAAAGGAAAAAACGCATTTTCTTCAAGGTCCCAAATTTAAACCAGGTGAGTTATAGGACAAGACACCAAGCCAGTTAAAGCCACTCAGTGGCATACATGGCACTCAATTGTAAAGGCTGCCAAACTGTTTAGACTAGAAACAGCACATTCAAGTAAAGAAAAGTTAAAAGTTGGCAAAAGAATTTGCTCAGAGGGAACTTTCCCTTTGTACTGTTTAATTGTGCTGTGTGTATCTGGTGAAGAGATAAACAGCACCAAATAGTTAAGAGAGCTTTTTAAAAAAATGCAGGCAGACACACACAGAGTTTGTGAACCTCAGGACTGTAGAGAATCCTAGCTACTTGGACCTATGAATCACTGGTGGTTTTTCCCCATGTTACAGGAAAAAGGTAATAATCTTGGGCAGCAACTCTTTGCAGAGCATTGCCTTTTACAGTGACCATATAAACAATAGTCTCCTCTCCGCTGCCAAGGTGTTTGGCCTGTTGTTGATTCAAGGGTCCAGGAAAGAAAGAAGGGGAAAGCACTAAAGTCTATTTTGATATTTACAAAATGAGACACGATATCATCTTCCAGAGACATAGTGATGTCTCTTAACTGAAGAGAGATGTCTCTTAACTTGCAGCACAAAAAGAATTATATGTAACTTTGAAGAATAATCACTTTACTATGCACTGCCAATCATAGCCTACAGCCCTTTTTCAGGACTCTAAGAAGACTCAGAAACAAGTATTGTGTGAGACGCAGAACATCACCCTATACATGCTTGGTCATTCCACTAGTGCAGTGGCATCCAAGCATTTTGAATGGAGGGCCACATCATCTCTCTGACACTGTGTTGGGGGCTGGAAAAATTACTTACATTTCAAATTTGAATAAATTTACATATAAGATTTTATTAGAGATATTACAAGGCTTCCCCACAGCCCCATAGAGATGGCTTGCTGAGGACCGCATCTAGCCCCAGGGATAGGGTTTCGACACCCCTGAACTAGTGAAAGGAGTTGTGCAAATCCTGTGGAAATTCTTTACCCATTTTTTCCCAGACCTTCCTTAAACCTCCTTAATGGAAATCAAACCTATTTTGCGTAAATGAGGAGCTACTAATAATGTCATCTGGG
Organism: Cryptoblepharus egeriae; assembly: GCA_030015325.1. Taxonomy (NCBI): domain Eukaryota; kingdom Metazoa; phylum Chordata; class Lepidosauria; order Squamata; family Scincidae; genus Cryptoblepharus; species Cryptoblepharus egeriae. Next base: position 53,213,744 of record JAREYC010000004.1, read on the forward strand.
AAATCAGTTAGTAATGGGGTACTTCTCAGTTCAGCCTTCCTGGTTTTTTGCCTCATCTTCCTCCAGCAACAGATAATTTATAATCACTAAGCAACAATCACTGAGAACAACAAAAGTTTAACACTTCATACTCTTCGATAAGCCAAAAAACAAAAACACAAAAAACAAGATTCCTTTGGTTTGGGTGCAAAACCAGAGCCCACCAGGCATACATAGTCAAAAGCAGGAAACACGGAAACTCAGGGCTTCACCAGAATTTAAGATGAGCCATATAATCTGTTGATTTAATGTAATGCAAGCCAGGACTTCACAGCTCTGCTAAGAGGGCAGAGAAACCACTTATGGCACATTAAGCAAAGGGACAGAATAGTGTCACTTCAAGTGGCTTTTTGTGGGTGTTTCTTTTGCATCTCTTGAGAGCAAAGGCTCTTTTGGGACAGAAGGCCCTTTAATTATTTCAGCTGCATTTCTATACAGTTCTTGAAAAAAACCCACTGAACCCCTCTCATAGAATTGCACTGCAATGTCCAAAAACTGTTTCATGTTTTTGTGTTGTCATTGCTATGTGGTATACACATCCTTAATTATTATCAGAATATGTCCAAGCATACACATTTTGATGCCAGTTCTTTGCCCTCCTACTCCTAAGGAAGCCCCATAGCAATAAATGGGGTTTACTCCCAGGTAAATGTGGATAGAACTGCAGACTTACAGCCCAAGCCGAAGCTTGTCAACTCAAAAACAAGTCCCATTGTCTTCAGTGGAGCTTACTCTCAGGAAAAGTGTGCATAGGATTCCAGCATTAGTTTTCTAGAGATTTTAATTCCCCTCCCCACAGTCTTTAACGAAGTCAACCACTTTGTGAATTGCTCTTGCTGAAGGAATATAAATATTCATCATCATCACCACTTATCCAAGGATATGATAATACAATCCAAGGCAATGAATCTAAAGACAAGGAGAACCCAGTAACAGCAGGAAAACCTCAGTGAGACAGTTCAGGCACGGTGGGTGGCTGCAGAGTTGACTAAAAGCCCCTGAGGACATGCAGCGCTTCCAGTGCAGACCAAAGAAGAGCAACTCTGAACATGTGCAGAGTACCAGGCAGAATACCGCAAGCAAGTCCAGAGCAGCTTTGGGGAGGGTGACCATATGTCATGACTAAAAAAAAAAAGGTCGCCCTAAAATGTATATAAAATGACAATTTTATGACAATATAAAAGCTAAAAGCACTCATGAATACTACTTTCATGTGGTCAGTTTAACTCTATATTATTAAACTGAAAATACTGTATTACATCTAACTTATTAATTACAAGAAGACAACATGGTGCCTGCTCACAAGGAAAAAGAGGGCAATGAAGATTTTTTCTCAGGAAAGGAGGCTATGAAAGGAGGACATGTCCTGGAAAAAGAGGACACATGGTCCCCCTGCATACAAGGAAAAGGCAGGCAGGACAGGAGGCTAAGAAAAGAGGACATGTCCTGGAAAAAGAGGACACATGGTCCCCCTGCTTACAAGGAAAAGGAGGGCAATGAATATTTTTCCAGGACAGGAGGCTAAGAAAAGAGGACATGTCCTGGAAATAGAGGACACCCCAGCACACCTACCTCTCCTTTCTTCAAAGGCAGCTCCCCAGTTGCTCCCCAGCAGGAGCAGCAACAGCCCCATGTAGGCTCCTGGGGAGGGGGAGGTGCAGCGCCCCATCCTGGGCAGAATCCTGAGTGCTGGAGCTGCTGTGAGGGGCGCAGGGTCTGTCTGGTGCTGCAGTCTGAGGGGCTCAGTCTCAGCAGATGAGTCCTTCCCACGTCCAGTCAGGGGAGAAGCATGCCTGAGGTGGACTCCTGCTTCCCACAGGGCTGGCTGGCTGGCTGGCTGAGGGAGAGGAGGAGGAGGAGCGAGGAGAAAGAGGCTCCTCCAAAAGGGTCCCCTCTAAACCTCTCCAAGGGAGGGAGCCCAGCTGAGGGTGGCCAAGACAAGGGTGTCAGCCGGGCAGGTCCTCCCTCAACTCCCCACCACAACTTTTCCTCCCTCCACGCCTTTTCTTCCCTCAGGGGAATCCGGGAGGGGGAGGCAGGAGGGGAGGGGCTCTCCCAGGCAAGCCTCTCAGTCCCTCTCCCTCCCCAGGTGGAGTTTGCTACCTGTCCTGAGGGGAAGGGCTAGAAATTCCCGTCCAGCTGGTTCAGCAGCTCTGCCTACTGGTGCTGCTGCTGCTGCTGCTGCTGCTGTTGAGACTGGGTTGCTCCACCTTCATGATGCCTGCAGCCTCTCTTCTCAGGGTGGCCACATGTACTCTTTTTCCAGGACATCCTCCTTTAGTCTTGATCCTGAAAAAAATCTTTCTTGTCCTCCTTTTCCTTATGAGCAGGATGACCATATGTCCTCTTTTCCAGGATACTTCCTCTTTTTAAGTCTTCAGTCCTGGGAAAAATCTTCCTTGTCCTCCTTTTCTTTATGAGCAGGATGACCACATGTCCTCTTTTCCAGGACACTTCCTCTTTTTAAGTCTTCAGTCCTGGGAAAAATCTTCCTTGTCCTCCTTTTCTTTATGAGCAGGATGACCACATGTCCTCTTTTCCAGGACACTTCCTCTTTTTAAGTCTTCAGTCCTGGGAAAAGTCTTCCTTGTCCTTTTCCTAGTGAGCCTGTAGCCCTAGATTTCATGAGTTATATGCAATGATTTTAAATTTAATAACATACAATATATGTAAATTAACCATATGAAAGAAATAATATGAATGTTTTTAGCTTTTATTTTGTCATGTCCTTTGTTTTTCTTGGGTGTCCTACATTTGGGGGGCCTTGTCCTCATTTGCAGTTATAACATATGGTAACTCAGTTCTTTCCCCTTCCCAGAACATGCTCTTTAAGCCCTGCTGAAGAACAAACAAGTATAGGGCCACTCATTAAAAGCCACCCCCACCAGAACCATGGGCACTCTGCCCACAGGCACACTGAGTGGCCTCAAGCGGCCTCTCTGAGTGGCCAGCAAGTCACAAAGGCAGGTACCAATAATCTACAATTTGAATTCCTGCAGGTTGACCATAAGTCCTCTTTTTCCAGGACATGTCCTCTTTTTTAGTCTTGTGTCCTGGGAAAAAAACAACTTCATTATCTTCCAATTCTCTTGATATAGCCTTCTTGGAATTCAGCGGTTCTCAACCCCCTTCTGAGAATGACAATCTGTCTGGGACACATCAGAGGTCATAGGAGGACTTGATATCAAACAGGAAGTGGCATTACTGTGATGCCAGAGCTCCTCCATGCCTACTCAAAAGTAAGTACCACATTGAGATTTACTTCCAGGAAAGTATGGATTGCAGCCTGAGTACTCCATTCCAACTTGGCAGTGTCCAGTACCAGATTCCAAGATGGCTTTTCACAACACCCCTGAAATGAAACTGTGATTTCTCAAGAGGGTCCTGAACCCCACTCTGAGAATCACGTTATAATTAACAAATTATTATACATATAATAAATTAGAATAGTTTTAAATTTAATAATATGGTGTTTTAAATAACCACGTAAAAGCAATATACATTAGTTTTTTCGCTTTTATTTTATGTTCTACGTTCTTTTATGTCCTACATTTTTTTGGGAGGTGGGGGGGCTTGACCTACTTGTGGTGGCTTGTCACCCGATTAAGTCATATGGTCACACTAAATGTCCTGGCGCACAGAATGTCCCACCTGGAGCACTGCTTTGCCAAAGATTTGAGAAACAGCTTTTTATTATCAGTGACGCATGCCACTTCCATAAAAAGAGTGCAAGCTTGTTTTGACTGAGACGAAGCTTTCTGGCAGAGGGAGAAACAACCAGGACCGCAGTGGCTAGTCTTCGCTATCCACCCGCCCAGTTTTTTGTGCTCAGCCTAGGCAAGGTCTCTTCCCCCTCCAAACTCCAGCCAGTGATTTTCCAAAACTCTAGTTACTACCTCCTTTTCTACTTGTTGACAAGACGGGGACCTCAAAGTCCAAAAGCCATAACCAAACATTACTATTGAACAATATTTACTTCTCAAGTTATCCACTCCTCTTTACGCATCCTGTCATGCATGCAATCATTGGCCTCAATCCAGAGGAAGATTGTGCGGAGGGCAGTGTGGTAGCAGCAGTTGGCTCTTGCTCTAGTGTAGTGATTTTCAATCTTTTCATCTCATGGCACATTGACAAGATACTAATATTGGTTTATATTAGCACACCAGGTTTTTGACAAAGGACAAGGCACACCATGCCATTTGGGGGGTCACATCCCCCTACTAACCCACTAACAAATGACCTCCCACAACCAATCTCTCCCCCCCCCCCCCCTAACCTCAGCACACCTGTGGACCACTCACAAGATATCAATGTGCCATGGCACACTGGTTGAAAATAGCTGTTCTAACAGTTACAAAGATATTGAGGTGGATCCTGTTAGGGAACATGGCTGCAATTGCAGCAGTGCCTCTCTTTTGAGATCTGGCCTTGACAAAAAACCTCTTGATGATGAGTAGAGGGGAAGAAGAGCTCCTTATGTGCTTCCCCACTACTATTTAAAGGCTGTGCTGTGGCTGCTGTGGATTCCAGGCCCATGAATCATGGTCCATGCAACTACCCACATTTCCACCATGCACCTGTCCTTAATAAGGTCCCAGTGAATCAAGGTATGGAGAACTACCTCCTATGCCAGGACCTTCTCTAGTCACTTATTGAAGCCCAGGCCAGTGCCCAGTATGTTTTGTCTCCTGAGCTTCATGGGTCTGAGAGAGTCATCAGGCATATAGCTCAGGAGTCTCCAAAATTTCAACTTCAAGGCTCCTGGACCTTTAACAATTGTGTAGAGGAGGGAATTTCAGCAGGTGCAGCTTTGTGATCTGTGAGATGAAAAGCTGCACCTGCTGAAATTTCCTCTTCAGCAAAATTGTTAAATTGAAAGACACATTTTCTGATTGTTTCCTGATTTCAGCAGGTGTAGCTTGTGAAATGAAAAGTTGCACCTGCTAAAATTTCCTCCTCTACACAATTGTTAAAGGTCCTAGAGCCCGGAAATTGAACGTTTGGAAACTCCTGATATAGGTGGTGGCCCAAACGTATAATAAAACGTAAAACGTAAAGAAATAAGCATGCCAAAACCCGTGTCCTTCCCCAATTGCAGGCCATCTTTACTCCTCCTCCATAATTCTTATTGAGGCTCTTGCTCCCTGTCCACTTACTGTCGCACTGGGAGATCAATGCAGATGTGTTTGCTTGATTGCATGAAAATCAATGTTTTTCAGACTCTAGCATCACTTATAACAACACTGGATTCTGAGATTGGAGACAGAATCCATGTCTGTTTTACAGACAAGAAAGTATGTGAAATTTTCTAGCAATACTTGTTATATGGGTATCCTTTCCCTCCAGTTTAGCACTCATATCAGCCAAGTCATGTGAGAAAACAGTGGAATCTGAAAATTCCACTTGGATCCTACTAAATCAATGTGGAATCTGAAAATAACTTGGATCCTACTAAATCAATTGGAGTGTCTAGTCCTTTGATCCATTTTTGGAGCACCTTTGTTCTTCTAAGGGTCCATGTTGTTTCCAACAGTGCTCAGCTAACTGCTTCCAAGAAGCACATTTGTATGACGTACAAAGTATACACATATATATGTATACAACATATAGTGTCTAGGGCTGTGGGTGGTGCAAGTGATTATGACACTGTGCCTGTTAACCAGAAAGCCGGGGTTCAAGACCCGGGTTGACCCCACAAGACGGGGTGAGCTCCTGTCCTTAGCCCAGCTCTACGATGCAGCTGGAACCAATCGTATTGGCTCTGCCTTTCCATTGGACTATTTCAGTGGTGTGGAGAGGGGGGATTTGCTGCTTGGGTAACAGCCTATCCTCCATATCAAATCTACCCAGACCTTCATGCTTCGCATGTGGTGTCAAGCATGGTACCATAGTCTTTCAAGACTGATGGATGCCAAGATGAAGATGAGATATAGTGTCTATATATATTAAACAATCACCAGGCTGATCCTGAATTCTTCTTAAGATCATGTAACTTTCCTGATTTCCATTCCAGCCATTATTCCCCATGGCACCTCCTACAGTAGATACTCCAGGGCTAATGCTAGGAGTACAACAAAAAGTAAGAGTGCAGTCCTTAGAGACCTTCCAGCACTGGCGTAGCTATGCTGCATCTTGCAGCTGGGGAGCAATCATGGAGGTCTCCCTAAGGTAAGATAATGTTTGTTCCCTTAACTTGGATTTGCATTGCCTGGTTAGGCTGCAATCCCAAAGACACTTTCCTGGGAGTAATACCCATTGAACACAATGGAGCTTACACAATGGAGTAGACATGGTTAGGATTCTGCTCTAAATTTCTCAGGTTGTTTACCATCCATCACAATTTTATACACCTCTGTCAATACCTCCTCCACCTCAACACAATTTTTAAAAGCTGAAAAGCCAATTAGGGAGCATGAAATATGAGGAGGATGTTCATTGTCATATAAGACTCAGTGTTATCTGCTTCATTTGATTCCAAAGTCTGAGACAAAATAATGCTGTAGTCTCCATGCAATGTTAGAGATAAAGAGAAGTCCTAAGCATGTCAACTCAGAAGTAAGTCCCATTGTGTTCAATAGTACTTATTCCCAGGAAAGTGTGGTTAGGATCACAGCCAAAAATAGAGGATGGTTGAAAAATAACTCCCTATTTTAAAATACTTATAAATTACAATATAGTGAGTTACTTTTAAATCACCCTGTAGTCCCCTTGCAATGAATTATCTCTCTGCAAGACAATCCAGTGGTTATGCAGTCTCACTTCAGGATTGCAGTAGTGGTCAAATATTAATGACTTTTTGAGTGTGTGTACCCCTGATGCATGTTCACACATACAAGTGGGAACAGCTGGTACGACAAGTAGCTGGGATCAGATTCCTGTGATTTAATCAAGAAGAGGATTACCGTAGTCCCATTTTTCTATATCTTGTTCAATGCCTGACCCAACTGGAAACAGCACTGGAACCATCCTAACTGCTTGGTGCTTTTGCACAGACAGAGCATGCATATTCTTCTCCATGGGGGATGGACAGATGAACAGGACATCTAGGTACTACTGTCCCTCCCCCCTGTCAGCAGAGGCAAGCCAAAAAACCCTCATGGCCTGCCTCCTTAGCTCACTCAACCTCTTCCTCCCATGGTGGTAGAAGAGGAGGAAATGGTAGCAGAGAAGGTAGTGGAAGAGGAAAAGAGGCTTCTCTTGGCTTCCTTATTTCACTATTTATTTTAAAGCGTAAAGTAGCAAAGCCAAGAGAAACAAGAAAATGAGCAAGGAGGGCTATGGAGGTCACCATAGATAGAGGTGGTTGAGAGGTGCAGGATGCCAATGCAAACATCCAATGCCTGAGGCAGCTGGCCTCATCTCACTTCACCTGTGGACCATCCCTGAGTTTTTTGTGTTCCCTTGTTTCTTCAGTTCCACTGAATTCTTTTTCTCTTTGCAGGTATAAACTACAGAGTAGGCACACCTGCATGTATCTTGTCCATTCTCTGGGTAATCCTCATTTTAAAACTGGAATTGTCACTGAGGAGCTTCCTACTGAGGGTTTGCTCTGTGATTCTGAGTTAAATTGTAGGATGTAATTCCTTTCCATTAGATCCTGGCTCTCCCAGACTGAAAGTTCAAGGTTAATGAAAAAAGATTATGGGAGCACACCCTATATAGTGGTGCCTCACATAAAGAGCTTAATTTGTTCCGGAGGCATGCTCTTTAAGTGAAACGCTCTTTAAGTGAAGCAGATTTTCCCATAGGAAATAATGGAAACTCAGACAATTGGTTCCACAACCCAAAAATATTCATATAAAAATATTAACTGGATGTAAAAATGATGACAAAACACTGGAATTGAATTCAAAACATGTATTCAATGTGCATGATCCTATGAAGTCTACTTAGGCTGAAATCCTAAAGACACTTTCCTGGTATTAAGCCTCATTTAACACAATGGGGCTTACTTCTGGGTAGACATGGTTAGGAGGCTGCACTCAAAGAAATTTTTCCTAGGAGTAAGCCCCATTTAATATAATGGGGCTTGCTTCTGAGTAGAAGTGGTCAGGAGGCTGCAATCAAAGACACTTTCCTGGGAGGTTTACCTGGGCTGCTGCTGGAGATTCAAGGTGGCCAGTGGGGGCACTTGTGGGCAGTTAGGGGCAGCTGCCTCTGACACTCCCAGGCAACTGCCCCCAAGTTGGGGGCGGTTAAAGGCAGCAGCGCTGGCCAGCAGCCCTTTTAAAGAGCCTCCGCATGAAGGGTCAGGGCTGCATTGCATGCATGCCCATAGTGTGCTTGAAGCAGAACTTGTTATGTGAAGCAAGATTTTTTGGAAATTTATACTTGTTATGTGAAATGCTTGTTATGTGAGCCACTTGTTATGAGAGGTGCCACTGTATATGTGTTCTGTTCACAGTTCTCCACCATCCAGTTTAATAAAAGTGAGGGAAATTTCCTTCCAATGCAAGCTTCTGTTGCAAGGAAGAGGGTGAAAGGGAATTTTCTTTTTGAAAGGGAAATTTCTCAGAAAACAACATGCAAGTAGCAGCCTAGTTTTGCAAGGTCAGCAATACCTGTAGTTCCTTTTTCTGCATAGTAGCTGCAAAATTGTGAGTGAAGGCTATACAGCAGGCAGCAAATTCCCCACTATGCACACACACCCTAGTGCTGGAAAGCTGAAAAGGATGAGACCCCCCCACCTATCTCATGAGCATACACAAACATGAATCCACATGTGCGCGCAGACACACGCTCTCTCATACATGGACCCTATCAAGATGCTATTCACATCAGATTAGAGAGTGTCTACTCGATGTACAAACAGTACATAACCTATGATGAGGATTAATTTTTTTCTATCTCTTTTGCGTTGTTGATACATAAACTACCTTTGATCTTTTCACACTAAGGCCTTTTAATGCTGTCAAGCAGGGCTGTAGCCGGGGGTGGGGGGGGGGGAATGCTATGTTTTGGACGCCCGGCTTTGGAACTCCCTCCCCATAGAATTAAGGAAAGCTCCTTCATTGCAGAGCTTCAGGCAGAACCTAAAAACCTTTTATTTCAAAGGGGCTTTTTAACAGGGCAGAGGTGGGGGGGGGGGGCTTTGGTTTTATATTGTTTTTACTGTATCTTTTATCCTATATGTTTTAATTGTTTTTACTGTATTTAATTATTTATGTTTTTAATTGTGTTTTATGTTTCTGCCGCCTTGAGTCGGGCTAGATAGGCCCTGAGAAAGGCGGGATACAAATTTTTAAAATAAAAATAAAAAATAAATAATTTTGCAGGGATCTCACTGCAAGGGATGTCCTCCCCCTCTGAGCCATTCTAGGAGGTGGAAGCATCCTGGAATGATTCATAGCATCCTGATCTTGGAATGGTTCAGAGGGAGAGGAGATCCCTTGCACTGAGCCATTCCAGGATGCTTCCTCCTCCTGGAATGGCTCAGAGGAAAGGATGACCCTTGCATTCTGCAGGGAGGATCCCTGCAACACTTAGTGTTTCCCCCCTCTGGCTACAGCCCAGCTGTCAAGGCTAAACTGCTATAAGCTGAATCAGAGCTGTACTTGATAGACTATGTATTGACATAATATGACACAATGTGACATACTACCTCAGTGCAGGGCTCCAGCAGGTTCGCATCTACTCTGTAGAACTGGTTGTTAACAAGAGATAGGGCATATAAAGTTTAAAAATAGCCATTTAAAAGTGACTGCCTGATGGGCAGAGAACCGGATGTTAATTTCTTTGAATCCCATCACTGACTACCATAGCATAATACGCTGAACAGAACTCTGGGTCTGAGTTCAAATGTCAGTAGAACCTGGAAATACTCTTAAGGTAAACTCCAGGGATAGGCACTCCAGACTTTCAGATTTGAAATGATATTTTTATAGTTTGTGTGGACTTGGGTCATGTGTATCACTGATTGTATGACTTGCAATTCAGATTTTTAAAATCCAGACTCAAATTTTACTTGAAACTTGGTTTTGTTTAGTGTGTGGGCTTGTTAGCATACTTCTCCCACACTGTTGCTTCTGTGTCACCCCAAGAGACCACCAGAACTATGTGGTCTCAGAACTAGGGGACATCCACAAAAATTGAATATTAGGAGGGTTAGGACAGACAAAAGAAAATATTTCTTTACCAGCATGTAATTGATCTGTAAAACTCCCTGCCACAGGATGTGGTGATGGCATCTAGCCTCAATGCATTTACGAAGGGATTGGACAATTTCCTAGAGGAAAGGACCATCACAGGGTACAAGCCATGAGGGATGTGTGTGAGTGTGTGCATAGATAAGTGTAAATGTAGGCAACCTCCAAATGCCAGATGCAGGGGAGGGCACCTGGATGCAGGTGTCATATGTGCTCCCTGAAGCATATGGTGGGCTGCTGTGTGATACAGGAAGCTGGACTAGTGGAGGCTCCTCTTATGTTCTTTTTAGCTGATCTAGTGGAGGCTCCTCTTATGTTCTGATCCAGTGGAGGCTCCTCTTATGTTCTTATGAGAAACTATGGATGAACCAGAATCTGTCCTTCAGATCAGTGGCAGCAGCAGTCATGGTGGGAGGATTAAGGATTCTTATTTGTGCTCATGGACCTAAAACAACTCTAATTTTTTTGAGTCAAAATGACTCAATTTTTTCTTGATTCCCGTTGTGATAGCACACACTATGACTCATGACTTGATTGGAGTTGTGGGTTACTGACTCAGGATTCAACTTAAAACTCAACTCTATGACTTTGATACATCCCTGATGAATTTTGTATTTAACAGTGGGGAAAGCAACTGTACTTACATCATTCCATCATTTTCTTCACTGGCTCTTTACTGGTAAGTTCTTTCTTGTTTATGTTTTTAAGGACTGTGAGTCAAGGAATATGTTTCCATTAGTTTTTGCTCTGTAAGCTTTTCTTTCTTTCTTTCTTTCTTTCTTTCTTTCTTTCTTTCTTTCTTTCTTTCTTTCTTTCTTTCTTTCTTTCTTTCTTTCTTTCTTTCTTCCCTTCCCTTCCCTTCCCTTCCCTTCCCTTCCCTTCCACCCTCCCAGAATGTACAGTAGGTGGACATGGGGGAAAAACTGCTAAAAAGAACTGTGCGCAGGGAGTACTTACAGAGTTAGGCTGCAATCCTAAAGACACTTCCCTGGGCGTAAGATTCATTGACCACAATGGGACTTGCTTTTGAGTAGACTTGGTTAGGATTGTGCTTTCAGTCTTTATTTTATGTATTTTTTACACACCAACCAAGTGAATTTTTAAAAATCTATTTACTTTAATGAAATGTATCCTTCCTCCTAATTGTCTTGTCTGGAGTGTCAAATCTTTCTCCATTGACAACAAACCCATTTGAGAAGCTTCTAAGTGAGCAGGTACAGGGTTGAAGTAAAAAATGATTGACAGTTGATGCACCTCTTTCAGGCTTTGTCTCTTTTTTCCTCCTACTCTTCCTTTCTAATTTCACCAGTGGAGTAATGGGCAGGCACTGACCCTCTTTCATGTATTTATCTTCAGGGATGATTCTTTCAGTGAGCAATCATATTAGGGTTCTTGGAATTCTGAGATTATTGATTGGTACAAACCACTGAGAAGCATCTAAACATGATGTATATTTGGTTTGTGAATGTATGTGATACAGAATTACAAGGCAGGTGATCAGATAAAGAAGCTAGGAAGAATTTCCCTACTGCTTCTTCAAAATAAGGTGGGTGAGGCCTGTCCAAGCTTTTTTACTGGCCCAGGTGAAAAATGGCATCCACCAAGCACTGCCAACATGATGAGGGTTCTGGAAGGAAGTCCAGTAGGGGGCTTCCATGGCATACTGCCATCCTCTCCCTATTGACCATCTGCTGTCTGAAGTGGCCATCCTGAAAAACATGGGTGATTTTTTTTTGCTAAACTCCAAATGAATGAAATTATATGCCCTCCCATCTATGCATGTAATAGATAAATAAAACTTTTTGTTCCTACTATTGCCCCCCAGAGAGAGAGAGAGAGAGAGAGAGAGAGAGAGAGAGAGAGAGAGCAATGTGGGCTGTTTTCACGGAGTGGGCAAAGGGGCACATAATAGTGAAAGTGTAAGCCAAGCAAGTCAATGTTTTGCCTGTCAGTACAGGGGAAAGGTGGTTAATACAACTCGGTTCAACATCAGCAAAATCACCACAAATCAGATCTTTTAAAAGCCAGAACAGAAACTCAGGAATGCCACAGGTTGTTTGTGACACTGTCTGGATCTTCTCTAATAAGTGAAAGAACAAATTACTGGAATGTCAGTTCCAGATAAAACAGTTAGGGAGGAAGAAACCTTTGTCCCCCAATGATAAATTCTTAGGCATGTGGAATAAATGCTGTGAGCACTGTCTATAGTGATGGGATGTCTCCTGTCCAGTTTGGCAATATCTTCTGATAAGACTTGAAATGAACACCCACACCCAGGTTTCTGCAATGTGGCATGTATTAGGAAAGGTAATATTATTAATACAACAAGAATGTTTTTCATAACTGATCATCCCTGCTTAATAATTATAAAATAGTATACTTATTACTAGGGATGGGAACTCAAGTCAGGATGGGATCTCAAGTCAGAGTTTGTGACAAGTTCAAGTCACAAAAACACATTTTTGTTTTGCTGAGTCATGTATACTTGAGTTTAGATAAGTGATTTTGACACTTATTCAAGTCTGAGACCACTCACTAGGAAATGAGTTTAGGGCACGCAGACTCAACTCTGTGTTTGTGTGTGCTTACTTTCTTTTCTTGGCTTGAATGAACTTGTGGGGCCGTCATTCAGACTGGGCAACCAACAACAAAGTTCCAGCCAAGTGGCAGGGAAGAGTGTATGTTTTGGTTTTGCAATGAGTAGGAGGCAAGGGAAATGGAGACAGAAACATGCTCTCATGTCTTTCTCTAAAAGAACCAATGACTATTGGATGAAGTTTATTCTTTGTATGTGAAGGGAGAAGACAGGGGAGGTGGTTCCTAGCCATCCAAGTGAAACTCTTGGCATGGCTCTGATAATTATTGAATGACTGGCAATAATGAGACTACTAACATTTTGTGCTCTTGTAATCTTCTCCACTCTTCCATGTTGTCTTGCTCTTCTAAATCAGGAAGTAGCAGAAGGAGAAATGGAAACAGGTGGTAGATTATGATGGATGCAACCCAGAATCTGCCTGAGGTCAGCCTCATGGGTGGTCTGGTCTGACCCAAAGGAATGCTTAGTATCATTTTGCCTGAGTTTCATGTGAATTGAAAAAGCCATCTGCTAGTGTTCAACTTGTTGACTGAATACATTTATTTGTTCAGACCAAAAGCAATAACAAATCATTATAAACTAAATACACAGCAAGAGGACAATAAAAAAGATGAAATCATCTGTCATAAAAACAGGTGATGACATGTTTCAATACATATTTTGATATACAATTGCTGTAGCCAAAATCAAAGAAGTAATTTTTCTCAACAGGGCAAATATTCAAGACATTTCTGATGCTAATAATGATAACCAGAAGGGGAGAGAAACTATTGGATAAGTACCTCAGAAGAGATTGCAAATTTAGGGTGCGATCCTGAGTTGCAGATGGGCTGTAGTAAGTCCCCATAAAGCACTTTTGAGTGGACATAACATGGGAAAGGCTGGTGCATGGATATTTGCCAACCTCCCCGTTCTGACAAAGGCCCTGGCAAAAGTAGGTTTTGCTGGCTGAGCTTGGCTGGCATGGGGTCTGTGGCTGTGGGACGGACAGGGAGGAGGCAGAAGGGAGGTGTTCTGGGGTAGGAGCAGGCTGCAGACATACAGGTAGGCAAGGAGTAGGAGAAAGGTTAGGATACTATACAAGTACCAGATCCTAAGATTCCTGGACAGTCTGGGTCAGTCTTGGGCTGCTTGGATTTCCCCCACTTCTTGAGTTGAAGATCCATTTAGTCCTTTGGGGCTGCAGTGGCTTTCCCTCAAGTAAGAGCAAAAGTTTTCTCTTGTATTGGGTCAACCACAAATTGCCCAAAACTTGATCTGGATGCAGCCCACTGGCCTCCCTGTTCCAATACAAGGTAGGATTGGGCTGTTAGTCTCTTATAAAAAACTGCAAAACATCCTACAGCAACACTTCAAGGCCTGACATATTTATCATGGCATAAACTTCCCTAGGTTAGAGGCCACTTCTTCAGAAACAAGATGGTTATGCAGAATTACATCACAGAACAGAATGCCCTCTCCACCCTCAAACATCCTGAATTAAGGCCTAATCTTAGTTGTGACTGAGTTATAATCACTGTCTCCTTTCTGAGTAGTACAAAGATATACAAGGTTATCAAAATGAAAAAGTGCTTTGATGAGCATCCAGCTATAAGCAATATAGTAACTTAAGCAATAATTACCTTCCAAAGTTAATAATTAAAGAAAATGGCCTGACCAAGTGCTTGATTTTCCTCCTATGATAACTGGATTTTTTACCACTTGTATTTGTGTATAAATATCTGGGAACATTTGCTGAAGATGGCAGAATGGATGAAGATATTGTTTGGTGTAGTAAGGCAAACCAAGTGCTGGGACAGTTAGCTCCACTGCTACAACATAAGGCAATACCAATCAGTACAAACAAGCATCTCATACAAAGTATACTCAGTCTCACTTTATGTTACAAGTGCCAAACATGGGCACTTACAACAAAATATAAGAGGAAGTTAGTAACAACAGAAATGAGATGCCTGAGGAAAGGTGCCGGAGTAACAAGAAGGGATAAAACCAGAAATGAAACCATAAGGGAGAGAATTGGAACAGAAAGGCTTTATTATATATAAAGGCTGCAAATAAAAGTGGTTTGCACACAGAAAGAATGTCTTGGGAAGCCATACCATGCAAGGCGTATGTCAAGAGAGAAGAAGGACAAAGAACGAGAGGTATGAGGGAGAGATAACATCAAGGACATACTGCTACAAGACCAAATGAAATTGGAAGAGGCCACCAGAAATGCAAGATCCAAGACTTTACATCTTCCTTGACACCCAAAGCAGCAAAAGAGGAAGTGAAGAAGAATAAGAATTTGTGTGTTCTTCTTTCTGTTGCATTTCTGCCTTACATGTGCAGTCTCAGGCAGCCTGAAAGTGCCAGTGTTTGCATTGGAAGGTACAGCATGGGGCAGATGGTGGCTGCTTAATGGTGCAATCATGGAGCCCCTGAAGGGGTCTAAATATTTCCAATACTGTATTTTATTTTAAATGTATTAGCCTAGACATGTTTTAACAGGCTACTATACATATGCTTTTAACAATTGTAGTAAATAGGTCCTCCTCCTGGGTAAGTGTGGATAGGATTAAAAATTTTTTCCAAATCATGATGATGTCACTTCTGGTCATGACATCACTTCCAGTGGGTCCTGATAGATTCTTATTCTAAAAAGTGGGCCCTGGTGCTAAATGAACCACTGGTCTAGATTAACTCATCATTCATTTCCAACTCTGATTCTAAGTATGGGAGGTGCTGTATTGACAGATCCTGTATCTGCAATTCAGTTAACCACAGATTGCGTCTATGGCCCCCTCCATATATACCTTCTGTCTCCAGAGGGGCTTTCCCAGGTTTCCATAAGGCATTAAAAATCACATCAAATTTCTCAATGAAACCAGAAGTTATGTTATTTTTACTGCCAAACTCAGTCTGAACTTGGCAGAGGCTGTGGACAAACATCCATAGCCTCTGTTGAACTCAGAAGCCCCTCTGGAGGCAAGGGAATCTGGATTCCTCTTTTCTCTGGAGGATCTATGTCATAGGCATAGACATTTGTTCATATCCACAGTTTCAGCTATTCATGGGGGGATCTGGAACACAGTATAAGGGCGGCACTACTGTATTCTTGATACAGAGAAAATCAACAGGTTTCTTGACTGCATCAGGTCTTTTTCCTAAAACTATACAACTGGCTGAAAGGTTTGATATTTTATTTTATATTAATTTTTTATTATATTTCATATCTTTTATATTTGTTTATATTTTATTATTTAGTCAAGAGGTTAATTATGGTTTTTGAAAAGCTATTCCACTGTTCTGCACACCATTGCTGACAGTGTAAAGCCCAGAGGTTGTTGCTGGTAGGGTTGGTATGGGTCAGGGTTGGAAGAATTTGGAGTGGGAGGGTGTGAACCTTCAAAACAACTGGTCACTCCATATCCTGTTTCCCTTTCTCAGTTAGACCCAGCCCAGAGTCTTCTCAGATGTACACCAGAAAAAAGAGCAATGGTCCCTCATTCAAATTGCCTCAGCATTCTGAAATAAATGTATGTCCACTAGTTTTCTTCAAGGATGCTTTCAAAGAGAGTTCACTGTGCATGGCGTGTTTATGAATCCCTTTTTCAGTACTGGTAAACAAATTACCAGCGCTGAACCTGCAAAACCTGTTTGACCAGAAAGAGTAGTGAGACAAAAGAAAAGTTGTGTGTACAAATGGGAAGCAAAGCCTCTGCAACCAAATTCTCTTCAGAAGTATTGTTTACCAGCATTGAATACTTTTCCAGCCATAAGAGTTGATTGAAACAAGCTATTGAAAGTTGGTTTTGTGTCTGTTAACAGAGGCAAGACAATCAGCAACACTGAGAAAACTGCACTCCAGATTTATGACTTGTTCTGGAGTGTTGGAGACAATGCCACAATGTGAAAGTATGCTGCTTGTTTTCATGTGAGCCAGTCTCTGTTTGCAAATCCCCCCTCTCCATGCCACTGAATTAGTCCAATGGAAAGGCTGAGCCAATACGACTGGATCCAGCTGGCGTCACAGAGCTGGGCTAAGGACAGGAGCTCACCCTGTCTTGTGGGGCTGACCTGGGTCTCAAACCATGGCCTGCTGGTTAACAGGCACAGCATCTTAACCTCCTGCACCACCCACAGCCCATCATGCCAAGCCATTGGATTCATATTGAAGAGCAGAATCCAATGCAAAAATCAGTTTTGAGCTATCTCTTTCCTATCAAAAGTTATGGTCAAAAAACCAAAAAACCAAAACTATAAAAAACAAAAAGAATTAAATTTTTGGCAATTTTTTTAAGTGGGTAGGAATTTCGGCCTGGGATTAGGAATTTTGGCTTTGGGGTTCATGAATTTTGGATTTGGCATCTGGTCACCCTGTTTGAATCCCACCACTGGAAGCGTGTTTGGACAACACTGGCTCTTCAGCCTAAAAATGGGGTTCTCTCCCTCGAGTCAGACATGACTGCAGTACAACCTGTGGGGAAACCTTTTACCTAACCAGAATCTCTTTTCTTGCAGTTGAAGGTGCTCCAAAAATCCTCATCGCTGGCCTGTTCATGTGCTCAAAGTGGCCAGAACTTTGTTATCTTTCTAAACCCACCTAGATGCATTGCCAGTTGAGCTATCTGCTCACCTCCTTCCAATCCCCAGAAAACCTCATGTGGTTCTCAGCTTTGGAATTTGATTCTAAATAGTTAGGACCAGTGGTGGGCTCCTGCAGGTTCGCACCTACTCTCTAGAACCGGTTGTTAATGAGAGATAGGACATATAAAGTTTAAAAATAGCCATTTAAAAGTGGCTGCCAGATGGGCATAGAACCGGTTGTTAATTTCTTTGAATCCCATCACTGGTTAGGACCCTGCTTGGGGTGTGAACTCAGCAGCATTTCCTTCACATTCAAGGCAGCATCCTTGGAGACATTTTTTGTCATTGGAAGGTGGGGCCATGAGTCAGTCAGGGCAACACACGGCCTTTTACGCAAAAGTGAACATCAGTCAGGGAGATAACTGTTTATTCTGGCGAGCCAAATGTTAAGCAATAGCTGAGACAGCTGTTGAGTGGAGTAAGAGGAAACAGAGAGCTTCTCCTACAATACCAATTGGATGAGAATATGCTTGTGACCTACTTGCACATAATCTTCTCACTCCAATAGGATGATATGTGGCCTCATTCCACATATATCACACAATACTAATTAGCGTTTCTGTGTGTTCAGAGCAGTTTATCTGCATATGAATGTGATTTATAGTGAGTTAGGTAGCTGTATCACCTAACTCAGGACAGGCATCACCCACTTTTTGGACAGATTAGGGATTGGAGCGCCATCCAGAAGTGAAAATCAATCTTTTTCAGCTTGGAAATGCAAAATGGCCACCAAAAAAGGACATAAATATCATTTGCAAAAGCCTAAATAACACATATTTATTTACACATAGCCAAAATACATAACAAATTACAGTAAAATGAACAAAGGCATGTGTGGACATTGAATATCTTACGTATTTGAATGATGATTCTTTACTGAAGAAAGTCATAAGGAAATACCAAGAACAGTGTGTTTACCATGTAACATGCAATTCAACGTTAGGGAAGAATTTTGGCCCTTAGACCAGCAGAGAGAGGTTGAAAGAGTGAGGCATGTGATGAATGAATGTGTTCTGGGTATAACTGAAAGGTGTTGAAAGAGCTGAACAGTCACAAAGGGAACCATCAGAAAATGGGGGATGCCCATACATTGTCTTACCCCCAAATCCAGAGTAACGATGGGAGCACGTAAGAGACTTTACATGCACCCATAGTTACTGCACCACCTAGTAAAAACCCATAGGAAATATTGGAATCCAGAGTAAGTTGTTCTTACACCAGAGCAAGGACTCCCCGTAGTTACTCTGGATTTTGCCCTTAGTAATACCTCCATTAATGCTGCTTTCTTTAGCACCATTTCAGCACAGAGCACTTCATCTGGGTTGTTTGACAGCTACTGCAATAATAAGAACAGTGGATTCTGGCCAATCAGCATCAGTTTCCTTTACTAATCAAAGTATTGTTCAGTCAACACCTGAGTGTCAAGGAATGGATCCTCACATTATTGGGGCATTTGTTTATATCCTGAGTGAGGGGCCTGTGTATGAGAGAACATTGGGGTGGCTTCGGAAGTCAGCCAGGTTGGGCTAGGACCCTATGCTCATCAGAGAACAGACCAGGCTAACCACTGACATTCAGCACTCGTGGCAATAGTAGCATATTTCATCAAAGTAGTTGGAGAGTGTTGTTGAGGTCCAGTGCAAGACTTTCCCCAAGCCCACCTAGTGGGTTCAAGATTACAGCACAGTTGGAATTCTGAATCACAGAATTACACTCCCTGATCACAGTTTACACTCCTGGCTTCTGTTGTATTTCCAGCTCTTATCTGCCATGGAGGGTTGTTGTGAAGATGAAAGGGAGTATCCAGGTACAATCTTAGAAGAAAGATTAGCTTAAAACGTAATTAATAAAAGTAACAATTGTAATAATAAGAACAATTCAACCCTGTGTGTTGTCCTCCTAACTGTTCAGAGATATATTTTAAATTGTGGATCTCTTACACAGGTCAGCACAGTATCTTTTCCAGTGACTGCTACTATTGTCTTCCTTGCATAATTTCTATTTTTATTGTGAGATTAGTTGAGACAAGCAAAAATTTATTAATTTATTTCATTATTTATACCACCTTGTGGTTTGTTTGATAAGGTCAGTGACTGTTGGTGTGGCATAGGAGGAGGAGGATCTTAGGGTAGAACATATCCCCCTTCTTCAGGGTAGTTGCTACAGTCTTGAAGAGACTAACCCCCAATTCCAGAGTAACTTCGGGAGGACATAAGAAACTTTACATGCACCCGTAGTTATTGCACCACCTAGTGAAAACCTATGGAAAATTCATATTGGAATCCAGAGTAAGTTGTTCTTACACCAGAGCAAGAACTCCCCATAGTAACTTTGGATTTTACCCTAAGTCTTCTTGACTAAGAAGAGGGGCTGAGTGGGGTGGTGATGAACTGACAGACAAGGAACCCAGGAATAATCCTTGTGGTCTATGACTTACTCAGGGTTTCAGGGCCCTTGATGGAATGAGTTGTGTCTACTATCAAGGTCTTCCCATGCTACGCTTCAAGAAAGACTGAGGGCAAAAACCTGTTTTGGATCAGGAACTCATTAGCCATTTATTTGGATCAGGAACTCATTAGCCATTCATTAGGAACTCATTGTAAACCGCTTGGTGAACTTTTCAGTTGAAAAGCGATATATAAATATTGTACAGGGTCAGTTGAAAAGCGATATATAAATACTATACTGATATATAAATACTGTACAAAATAAGTCCCTACCCATCCATACACTGGATACGGAATATATATGGATGGGTAGGGACTTATGGGCCACCCTGTAGATAGTTAGATAGATATGAATAAAGGTGATTTACAATGTATTTTTTCAAAACTTTGAACCTGAAGGGCAGACAAAATTCACCTTTACTTTTGGCAGGATAATACCAATAATTTGGCTTACAAAATGATTAGAAGTGCATTATGATCCACTATGATAAATGGCTGGGTGTATCTCCTCTAAAAACAGACTAATTTGCTGGTCCTAAGAGGGTCTATTCCTGTTGGAACTAATATTTTAGCAGCATCAGACATGCTATTCCACACCTGGTCACCATTACAAAAGATGAGTGGCAGGATTTGCATGCCAGACCACATCCATTAATTATTTCATTTTCTCTGTAAACCACTTTATGAACATTTTGTTGAAAAGTTGAAAAAACTGTTGGTTGATTGACTTAGGGTGCAATCCAAAGTAACTACGGGGAGTCCTTGCTCTGGTATAAGAACAATTTGCTCTGGATTGCAATATGAATTTCCCTTAGGTTTTTAGTAGGTGGTGCCGTAACTACAGGTGCGCATAATGTCTCTTATGTGCTCCCGTAGTTACTCTGGACTGTAGGGTAATTGATTGATTGATATAGGCTGCAATCCTAAACACACTCTCCTGGGAGTTAGACCCATTGAACACAATAGGGCTTACTTCTGAGTAGAACTGAGTAAGTCAGTTCAAGGGGAGAGAGATGGAAAAGTGTGGGAGGGACAGGGGGAAGGAAGAGGAATTAGGGAGAGATTGGGGAGGGGAAAAGTGAATTGAGGCAGGGAAGGGGGCAGTATTGGCAGCAATGGTGTCACCAATATTCTACTCCCTTCCTGGCCTTGATATGCCTTCCCTGTTACACTCCCAACTTGTGCCAACTATATAGCTGACTCAGATCCAAGGAAATCCAATCAGAGGTGTGGTTATATTCCAAGGCAAGGGAGCAAAGATCCCTACCCAGAGGAGACCTTCAGGCTGCAATCCTATGTTCACTTTCCTGGGAGCAAGCCACTTTGAACATAATGAGGCTAACTTTGGAGTAGACCTGCTAGGATTGGGCTATCAGACACTGCTGTTCCCACATGTAAATAATACATGCTCCACTGGTATAGCTGCATTGAGTTATGTATGACTGGGCTGCCCCCATGAGATCTCCAAGTTTAGAAAGAATTACTGAAGAGTTACTCTCATTCTTGAAGTAAAGTTCACATCCTTATATCACTGAAATATTCCCCTTCCTGATTTCAAGAGATTTTTCTATACCGTATTTCAATGCATTCAAGGTGAAATGTTTCATTTCAAATTTCCTTCTGAGAGATGTATGGAACAGGTCTGGAAGACTTGCTATGCAACTTTAAGAGGATTCTCCATGGATAAATAGCCATTCCTACCATGAGAAATTACAATTTTTCTTTGACATGTAGTGTCCTCTAGTATATACAGTGGGAGTGGTGCTGTATAGATATCCCTTTGCACTACTGAGGAGACTCATTCTAAATTTATTACATTCTTGAGTGACATAGTGCAAGGATTCATGGCCGTGTTACAAAACTGGGGGTGGGGGGTCCCTAGAGTGAGGCAAACTAAGCAATCATTCAATTCAGCAAAGCCCTTGAAATTCTTGTTAATGTCAGCAAAGAGTATTTACTGTTTAATGTACTTATCCAGCATATGTTGTAGGAACACACCAGACTCTCACGAGTTCAAAAACTATTCTGCCTTGGTAAAATTAACAGATAATTACACTATATTGGACAGATTTAGACACTATTGCAAAGAACTGTACCATTGTCCTTTGTTGCAAAATTATATTGCACTAACGGCCTCTTCTTGTCTGAATCAGTTGGTTCAGAACAAAGATCAACTCTTTGATCACTAACCTTTTAATTAAGATTATTTTGCAGGGGAGATGTTGTGCTGAATGCAACTCATATGCTTCATCTCAGTTGCCTCTGCAGTGTTCTTTTATTTATTTAACCTATTTATACAAAGCCTCTCCAATTAATTACCCAACAACAAAAAAAACTAGAACTACAACGTTTCTTAAAAAAAAAGAATTAAAACAACATACCGGGCAACAGACACCATCAAACCTGCAATAGCTAAAAAAATTGCAGACACATGAAAACAAGATGGGCTTTATCTGATAACTGAAGGACAGTAATATCCCTGCCAGGCAACACATGTTGGAGAAGATACTTCAGTGGGGGAATCATAGTCGCAAATGTAATTATTCAGATAATTTGGCTAACAGTTCTAGATGGTACAGCAAATATTAGCACAAAATCATTAGCTGTTGAACCTTCAGATCTGTGTGAAACATAGCTTCGGATTAGTGGTGTAGCTAGGTGGTGCAAGGGGTGCAGTTGCACCAGTGAACAAGCTTTAGGGGGCAACAAGCTGAGCTTGACACATGGGAAAATTGTGAAAAATGGGGAACATATGAATGATAATACCATCATGTTATATATCATTGGAAAGGTAATTTAATGCAGGATGCATTGAAACATTGCATTGGAATATCTGTGTTGTATCAACATTTTTGGCTAATTAAACGAAAAGACAAAACCCTATGGAATAATAAATACTTTGGAGCAATTCTTGCAGGCGCATACTAATGCTCAACAGATCTCTCCAGTGTGTCCTGCTTGAACTTAGTACATGCCTTAGAATGTTGCCTGATCCTTAAAATTGTCTGTAACATGAAGGAAGTCTCAAGTAAGCATCCAGGTGTTCCTCTTAGGCAATAAGCATGCAAGGAATTCCATGAGAACAAGGTGTCTGAACATTGTAGATCTAAGGATAAGCATATTAACTAGATCATATTTTGAAAGAGACAGGCAGGGGTATAGTCAAGGAGAGGAAAGGATCAGCATCAGCAGGTGCTGCCTTTGAAATTTTTTAATAATAGCAAAGATGAAGCACCAAGCTCACTAGTACTCACTAGGACTCTGAATGAAAAATTTACCCAGGGATTAGGCACATGCCTTCCTCAATGGCTACCTGAGAGACAAGATGTAGCAGTGCAATTTTTTACATAATTATTCAGAAATCAGTTCCATAGATCTCAGACTTACTCCCAGGTAAGAGTGGACTTACTCCTATGTAAAAGTGTATCTCATTGTAGCTTAATGGTACAATGGCAATAAAGTTGTACTTAGGGCGCAATCCAGAGTAACTACGGGGAGTCCATACTCCAGTGTAAGAACAATTTGCTCTGGATTGCAATATGAATTTCCCATAGGTTTTCACTAGGTGGTGCAGTAACTACGGGTACACATAATGTCTCTTACGTGCTCCCGTAGTTACTCTGGATAGTACCAGTAGTGCCATACATCAGAAACATACAATTAATTATGTTTATGGCATTGGAATTGGCTGGTGCTGGGCCAATTCCCAGTGGCCTAGGGCCCAACATTAAGAGGATGCTGGGGGTTAGAAGCACTACTAGATGGTGGTGCAGCTTTTGGGGGACAGAGTGGGGGGGGGGGCTGGAGTGGGGGTAGAAGGAGAAATACTAGGCAGAGGCCTCCTCTAGATTCTGTCCTTCATGTCAGGCTGAAAAGCTCAACATGAAGCTTTTCCAGTCTATGTCAGTTTTCCAGTTTCAAGTAGCCCCATTAGGGACCCACTGTGGCCACAGTGGTGGGTCCCAGCAGGTTCGCACCTACTCTATAGAACCGGTTGTTAACAAGAGATAGGACATATAAAGTTTTAAAATAACCATTTAAAAGTGGCTGCCAGATGGGCAGAGAACCGGTTGTTAATTTCTTTGAATCCCATCACTGTGCAGCCACCTACAGTGGCCTCCACTGCTAAATGCAGCAATAGCTCTTTTGGCACCACTGCAACTGTTAGTGCCAAGGTGGTTAAGGATTTGGCTGCCCCTTCTCAATAAATACTCAAATGTGGTTTTTTTGTTTTGTTTTTGTTTTCAGAATTCCGTGTTTCAGTTTTTTTAAACCATTTGATTTAAAAACGTTTGATTTAAGCCATTTCAACCTACCCCAAACACTTGTGATTTAACAAGCTAAATCTGTCAGTTAACTCAAATGCATTTCAAACAAGGTGACCAGATACCTTCTAGGTCATATGCTCTTTTTTAGCATTTTGTCCTGGAATAGAATTTAAATGCTCTCTTTTTTCTATGAGCAGGCCTCTGCAACAAGCACATAGCCTTCTTGTAATTATGTGCTGTAATATAGCTTCAAATTTAGTAATAAATAATATAACATTTAAATCAACCACATGAAAACAATATTCAATTTTTTTTTTGTTTTGACATACCCTACACGTTTTAAATATCCTACATTTAATGTCATACAAGAGGGTGGCTTCCCCTCTTTTGTGGTTATGATATCTGGTCACCTTGATTTCAAAGTATGACTAAATAGCAGGTGATGCAAATGCTCAAATGAAGAAATTTAAAGTTGGAATTTGGTTGCATAGACCTATAACACAATCCTATGCATGTCAACTCATTAGGACTAATTCCCATGTAAGGCAGCAATCCTATACACGCTTATCATTGAAATATTGCAGTCAGTGTGCATAATACTGTGGTCTTGGTGTATCTGGCTAGGGGGTATACCATGACAAGCTTCTGCACCTCAAAATTTACCACTACTATCACTTTTAACAGGGAATTCAGACCTGTAATTTAATATATTAATCCATAATCAGTTTGGTTCATATGAATGAGCATGTTGGACTAATGCAGTATTGTGAAAGCCACTGATTCTAATCTACAGGGCTATCTTTCAACAGAAATACAACGCAGTGCCAACAGACTGTTTGTTGGTTTTATTTTATTTTTAAAGCTGTATTGGTTTTGTGTGACAGTAGGAATGAAGAACAAGTCTGCATTTGAAATTTGTTATTTCAATGTGTTGTGCATTATGTCTATTATGTTGCATATGTTTTACATTGCATGAAGTCCAAAAACGCCTTGAGCTCTAATTCTATCCGATGCATGAGCAAATCAATGGTAAGGGTGGGGCTCTGCAATGCTACACTGGCATAACATCACAGCGTGTGGTTTTGTGTTGGCATCAGTAGCTGGACAACAATAACTGCATACCCCAGCTTGGAGTGTCAAAAATGGAGCTATGCCATCATGTAAGAAGACAGGCACAAGTTATGTTATTGCCAAGCTTATTCTAGAGCAGTGATTTTCAACCAGTATGCTATGGCACACTGGTGTGCCATGGATAATCTTCAGGTATGCCATGGGAATTTGGGAAGGGACATGTATTAATAGGAAAACTTGGGTATTTGAAGAGCATGTGCCTTGTCAATGGTAAAAACAACTGGTGGTGTGTCATGGGAAGAAAAAGGTTGAAAATCATTGTTCTAAAGCCTCACAATTTTCTCTGTAAAACAGTTTTGTGAATTTTCTTTTTGAAAAATGGTATATCATCCTCCTCCTGTGAAGGTATTGCTGAGATTCCCAGAATTTGGATAGAACCAAATTGTAAAGCATAGCCAACCTAGCATATACTTTGATGGAAATATAATAATTAATATTGATTACCTAATTACCAGTGGAATAATAGTAGATTGATTACCTGGAAAGGCATAACAAAGTTGCATGCCTGGTGCTCTGGAACTTTTCAAGAAATATAATACCCAGGAAATAATGGAACCACAAACCATATGAAGTTGTTAAAAATAAAGATGTTAAAATGCTACACAATTTCCGCATCCAAATAGATTAATTTCTGGTGTTCAACACACAAGATTTAACAGCTGTGAAACAGAAAATGGCCCAATTATAGATGTGGCAAGACATAGAGATGCATGAATAGATGATAAAGAATATGATAAAATAACCAAACACAAAAATATTCAGAAAAAACAACTGTGGCAAAGAGGCACACCCATTTCCCAAGTTTAGGTACCATATGAAAAACTTCTACACCATGGGGTAAATGAAATTATTACATATGAACATCAGAAAGCAGCTCTACTTCAATGTAAATACCTATAAAAATACCTATAAATAACTTAGGAAGGCATGGTAGGCAACTTCGGAAGGATTCAGTATTTGGAAAATACTAGCCACTTTCAGGAGGGCTGTGATTAACAATAAAAATAACAATATACCTTAATCATCGATAACAGTTGAATAACTGCAATGAGTGGCAATACTAGTGGCAATACACTGAAAATTATATATATTTCTCCATACAACATCCCCCCACGACGCATCAACAACCCATGTGCATCAATACCCCATGTGCAACTTCCCCATTGCACAACTTTCCCCCACGCGCAACTTCCCCCATGCGCAACATTCCGCCATGCAAAACTTCCCCCATGCGCAACTTCTCTCCTGCGCAACTTCCCCCATGCGCAACATTCCCCCATGCACAACTTTCCCCATGCACAACTTCCCCCCACGCACAACTTCCCCCCACGCGCAACTTCCCTCCACGCGCAACTTCCCTCCATGCGCAACTTCCCCCATGTGCAATTTCCCCCATGTGCAACTTCCCTCCATGCGCAACTTCCCTCATGCGCAACCTCCCCCATACACAACGTCCCCCATGTGCAATTTTCCCCCTGTGCACAACTCCCCCATGTGCAATTTCCCCCATGCACAACTTCCCTCCATGCACAACTTCCCCCATGAGCAATTTCCCCCATGCGCAACTTCCCCCATGCACAATTTCCACCATGTGCAACTTCCCCATGTGCAACTTCTCCCCTGCGCAACTCCCCCCATGCACAACTTTCCACCATGCGCAACTTCCCTCCATGCGCAACTTCCCCCCATGCACAACCTCCCCCCATGCACAACCTCCCCCCATGCACAACCTCCCCCCATGCACAACGTCCCCATGTGCAATTTTCACCCCTGTGCACAACTCCCCCCTGTGCAACTTCCCCCATGCACAACTTCCCTCTATGCGCAACTTCCCCATGCACAATTTCCCCATGTGCAACTTCTCCCCTGCGCAACTTCCCCCATGCACAACTTTTCCCCATGCGCAACTTCCCCCATGTGCAACTTCCGTCCATGCGCATCAACATATATATATATATATATATATATATATATATATATATATATATATATATATATATATATATATATATATATATGAAATTTTTGTTCTGGAGGCATGTTTGTTACGTGAAATGTTCTTTACGTGAAGCGGATTTTCCCATAGGAAATAATGGAAACTCAGACGATTGGTTCCACAACCCCAAAAATATTCATATAAAAATATTAACTGGATGTAAAAATGATGACCAAACCCTGGTATTGAATTCAAAACATGCATATGTGCATGATCTTATGAAGTCTACTTAGGCTGCAGTCCTAAAGACACTTTCCTGGGAGTAAGGCCCATTTAACACAATGGGGCTTACTTCTGGGTAGACATGGTTAGGAGGCTGCAATCCAAGACACTTTCCAAGTGTCTCCCCACTTTTTCCTTCTCTCCATCCTGAGCCTCTCTCTCCCCTGCTCCCTTCTGGCTAGCCCTAAATTGCTTCCCTCTTTTCCACTGCTTTTCTCTCCCTCTGCCCAGTGGACAACCGGCCACAGGAGGAACAGCATTGAAGTGTTGCTTTCACCATGGGCAGGTATGCTAGGCAGCCCTGATGCTTTTTAAACAGGCTGCTGGCCAGCGCATCTGCCCCAACTGCCAACGAATGTGTTCTTTACGTGAAGCACAGTTTGTTACGTGAAGCAGAATCCTAGAGAAATTTTTGTTTGTTACATAAAACATACTTTACGTGAGGTGCCACTGTATTTGGGAAGAACCTGGTATTCAACAGACCAAATCCAGCCACCAACAACTGATGTCCTGTATATGATGATGAAGATGATAACGTCCACTCAGTGGTGGTGGAATATAGAATGTCTGTATTGATGCAGCTGTCACTAGTTAAAGCAATAGCTGAAGGGGACTGTCCTAGAGGGTGTCTCTAACAAGCTGGGCTTACTCAGTGCAAGTACAGCAAACACAAACAACTGGCAAGGGCTGATGGTGCTCAATGTGTGTGTAGACCAGGGTCATCATCGGTGGTCCATGCTGCTGGATGTTTCCAAGCACCAATGTCAGCATCTGCACTGTACAATGAACAGCATTGCACTTTGCCTTCTCCAGCACTGCCAGAGTAGCCTGCCTTTCCCAATGCAATAATGCTCACCATCCCATGTTATTCTTGTATAAGACACAGGTGTGGCTTATGGGAGTCACTTTTCTGTCTTTTTAAAAAGTGAGCAAATAGACTGGGGCATGATATTCTTGGCAGTAATGATGTTGTTCTGTCAGGTTGAGAATCTTCTCAGTGTTTTCTAGCCACCACTAATTAAATTTGCTCACATATGCAGCGCAATCCCCACACATGCACACAGATTGTGGTAGGCAATGACTGGGTCTTTGTTTCCCTGTCTGCTGAAAGAGAATTCACAGCTTCTCTTTTGAACGCTCTACAGTGACACCATCAATCAAACCCAGACTTGCTTGTTTCAAGTCCTTTCAGCTGTAAAATTGGCTCACTGAATTTGTTTGAAGATGGGACAGTCACCATGTCTGACCTCTGAGGTTTGAAAAGTGTCATAATTTCTGACAAACCAAAGGAAAGGGGGCTGACAGCACGTGGTCAGCAAAGAGATGGTTTCAGAGATGAGGATGTTCAGCACACATTGTTCAAGTATATTGTCTGTCTGTCTGTCCACTGTTGTTTCTAGGATTTCCCAGTTGCTGCAAACTTGCACTATGAGATATGATGGTGGGATGAGCGCAGGGCTGGGACTTCAATTTGCTTAAATAATCCATACTCTTTAAAGCATCCAGTGGAATAAAGTTAGGGAGGCAGATTCTTGTACTCTGATAGTTCAGGGTGACCATATGACTGGAAAAAACCTGGATTTGTCTGGATTTTTAGCCTCCTGTCTAGGTGTCCTACATTTTGGCTTCATTTTCCTACATTTTGGCTTTGTATTGAAACTTTGCAGTAGTGCACAGTACCCCATCATGCCATATGTCGTTGGATTTGTATTGAAGAGCAGAATCCAATGCAAAAATCAGTTTTGAGATATCGCCTTCCTGTCAAACGTTATGGTCAAAAAACCTAAAAACAAAAACATACACTTTTCGGCATTTTTTTAAGTGGGTAGGAATTTTGGCCTGGGATTAGGAATTTTGGTCCTGGGGTTCAGGAATTTTGGCCCTGGGGTTCAGGAATAATCTGGTCACCCTGTGATAAGTTTACTATGAAGATCAGATTTCAGAGATCTTATTCCTTTCTCCATTTGGGATCTTTACACAAAGCAGGCAATACAGTATGCACTGAAAGTGCATTCTGCATTGCCTGCCTTGATCATGATCAGGCTGGCCTTGGATGAATTTGCACACACCAGGCAACATTCTCTGCCTAATACTAACTTCAGCTCTCAACATCTGGATTATCTCTGTAGCATGAGTCTTAGGACTGGCTTTGCTGTTTCTCAGTTTGAAGCAATAATGTGGTAAAAACAGCTCATGCAAATCAGGTGCAATGTTTCGAAATGGAAATGTTCATTATTTTATGGCTCAAGGGTTTGTTTTGGCTCCTCTTGTCAGTAAAATATTTGTATCTTTATTCTTCTCTCTGGCAGGAGTAATGGAACTTTACAAAGAAAAGGACAGAAAAGTCCTGCATACACATTATAAACCATGAAGAAATGTACTTATTATGTGTTTCTAATCATAAGTAAGCCCCTCTATAGGATTCATTCCAAGGCAAGTGCAGAGATTAGTATAGCCCTACAGCCCAATCTAGCCAGGGCTGGCCAGCATTACATAGCGGTGCCAAAAGCCTCTGTGGCTTCCCACCTGCTGGTTGTGACCCCATTTTGTTGCTCCCTCATCCCCAATAGTCCTACTTGGATCTTTTCCAGCCATCTTACTGGCATAATTCTGGTAGGTACAAGGGAGTGTGTTGGACTTAGGCAGGGACATAGGCTCTCATGAACACTGCGGCCCATAAGAACAATCCACAGTGTACGCTGGTCCAGCATGACCTGCATCTTTATCCTTTCACAGAAGGAATACACCTCCCTCCTATTTCATGCTTCTAAGTCCAGGGGTTGGGGTCGGAGTTGATCAGTTAATATTAAATGATAAGTATAGGAATGAAAACTTTGGTCTTAGAGGATGCCACCATCATAGAAGGAACATCCTCTCCAAATTTCACACTTCTAGGTCCAGTAGGTTTGGCTAGATGTTGATGAGTCATAGAGTAAGTCAGTGACTCTTCACCTTTTTATATATGTGTAAATTAAGAATTTCCTTGAATAAATCCTGGGATTTAATATGTGGGGACTGGTAGAAGTGATTGGTAAATGTGCAAGGGTTTCTTTCTGTATAATGGAAGCATTGGGCACATTTTGATTCCTATCCCACACCATAGCCATAGCCACTCCCATCATAGTGATTAACTTCTGAAGGCTCAAACTATGTTTGAGGGAATATACAATAATGTGGAAATGGACATGCCATTGTTTGTCCCCCCCCCCCAATCAGATACATATTTTAAGTAGTGGAAATGACAATAAACTTCCATATGTATTATCCAGATAGAACAATATTCTGAGAAAGTCATTTACCACATCTGTACACTTTAGTGTGAATCTGCTTGTATAAAAATCTAACAGATGTGAACTTCAGGGGTTTAGTTTCAGATTTCTGTGGGTGGGACAAGGTTCACTGCACAATTCAAAGGCTTGCTCTTGAATGAGGGATGCTGGCAAAACTTTGTGTACTGGCTTGGGTACAAGTTTAGGGGATAAACGTTTCTTACTTAAACACACACACACACACACACACACACACACACACACACACACACACACACACACACAAATTAAAAGACCATGAATTCTTTTCTGGCTCAAATTGAATCAGTGGTTCATGCACTTGTGTGGGGTGGGAAGACTTCCTCTCCCTTCTCCCCAGCACAAACACTGCTGCCTACTCAATGGAGTACAGGCGACAGGGAGATGATGAACATGTGAAATGTTGGGCTGGGTATGGAAACATAGAAGGGGGCTTGGGGCTTCCAAGAGGTTGGGGCTTCCAATAATTGATAGGGGGATTTCCAAATTTAGATTTGGCTGGAAGTAAATCATGCTAATTTCTGGTGTTTCTTTTAATAGATTACTTCCAGTGTTGAAGAAGGAGACGGAAACAGTGCACTAAGTTGATGGGCATAATCCTAACCTACTTTTCAATAGCTGGGTAAGAGCAATGTAACTTCAAGAAAAAGAGTTCCTTTCCCTTATTCCATTATTCCAAATATTCCATTATTTTGAAGAGGCCTTCATGACTGCCCCCGTCATTTGATGCAGCACATGCACCATTGACATAGTTGTGTCAGTGCAGGAAATTTGGTTGGCATTTGGGCCTTGGGTGCACAAAGTGTTAATTTTTTAAAATTAAAATGTGTTTAATTTTTTAAAATCCTGATTAGAAATAAGATACTCCAAGTATCTGTGCGCTCACACTATACTGTGCGCTCCACAGTATACTGTGCGCTCCAAGTATACTGTGTGCTGTAATTGATTTTGCAGCAAAGCATATGGTGTACTCAGGTTCTTATTTTTACAATGCTAAGGAAATGCTTCTTTTAAAAAATTTATTTGAAACATACTGGACAGAACGAGCTGACACTTTGTGCACCTCAGGGGTTTACTCTTCTTTTTTTGTTCTTGACTTATTTCCAAGCTAAATCTGTGGAGAGCTCAGGAAGAATCACCTATCTCTGTTTTGGATACATATTCAAGATTAAATCGCACCAAAACAGGACATTTCAAGAGCGTTCCTTGTTTTTTTTTCTTGTCTATCTATTATAACAACTCTACCAGTGTTCTTTCCGGTTAAACAATTAACTTTTTGTTTTGGAAGCAAAAAGATTTCTCTCTTTGGCATGCATATTGGTACAGATGCAAATGGAATTGTTTTCAGCATACAGATGTGAAAGAAATTGTTTTTAACAGTAGATGCTCCTGTGTGCAGGATCAGTAGCTCAGCCAGAAATATACGTACTTCTGGATAATCACCCGTGGTGGATAATCATATGTGAAGTGCAGGAGGAACCTCTCTCTGCTGTTTCTGAATGTCATTCCTAGTAGTTCTGAACTATCTGGAGATAATGAAGAAGAGGAAGAAAACTGGGAAATGCAAATGGCAACCCCCCCCCCAATAATCATATATTAAATAACTGTCATTTAATAGAGTCTGTTGCTAGAGGTGAATTGCTACACCCATCCTAATCATACAGTATGCCTGATTTATTTATTTTCTGTACGGCGTACAATAGATGGACCTATGTCAAATTAGATGTGAATGTCCAGTCCATCCAGCCATTCAAGGACGCTTGGTCTAAATTGAAAAAGTCAGATACTGGCCGGGTATAAGTTCTCAATTTCCAGTTGGACACACGATGAATAGTCTGTTGAGGAGCACCTGAATTTATCCTTCAGTCACACTGAAGGGTAAATACAAGATCCCATTTAAACAGTCCTGGCACACACTTTGTTGAGTACAGATCCTGTTCAGAGTTGACCAATGCTGGCGAGGTAGAGCAAAACCTGACATTTTTCATGTGGGGTCATGTATGTGTCTGCCTGTATCTGGGCATTCAGCAGCTTAGTCAGCCTGAAAAGGTACAGGATTGGGACACAGGATCTTTAAGGCTGCATCAGATTCAGAAGGAAAGTACGTTCCTTCAGACCTTGAAAATTGTCCACCCACAGAGTCAAGGAAAGTCTGCAGATCTGATCCTTAAAGGGTAAGCCAATACCCCCCAAAATCTCATGGTAGGCTATTAAGCTTAATGACTACTGACAAGTAGTACATGTTGTTCATCAGTGTCCACCAAATTGAACAGTCCCATGTATAAGCATGTTGCCAAATTACTGCTCTTGAATCAACAGTTCTTGAGACAAGGCAGAGAATACACAACTGCTTCTCATAAGGAAATGATTATCAAACAAGTGAGATCAGCTCAGCTTGTAGAAGGAAGCTCGACAGAGCTAATACCAGATGGTTCCACACAATTTAAATCTTCTCACCTCCAGAGCTCTCCCACAAGAGCTCTAGCTATTAATCACAATCAGGTTTTCCCCAGCAGTTCAGATCTATAAAGCATAGCACTGTGACAGACATTCTGAACCTATACAGTATAATATTTATTATGCATGTGCTATACCCAGAGGTAGAATTCCATTTTTAATTCTAGGTTTTTTATTCTTTAACTTTTTTAAGTTTTAGAAGTGGATTTTTTTTGTTAAATCTTATCTGCCCAATCTTATACTGGGTAATTTTGGTACTTCTGCAAGTATTTCAGTACGTACCATAGCCATATTTGGATACAGACTCCAGACGTCAAGTTAAAGATCTTGCTCTTGTGGTTGCACCATATCATTGTTTTTGTAGTCTTACAGTTGCACACATTGTGAATTGTTCTGAGTCATGCACGTGAGCATGTTACAGTTTGGCACAAAAGAACTAAACTATATTATGAACACACAAATATCTTGATATACTCGGAAGCTGATATAAATATGAAATAATATTAGAAATAAGAGATATGGAGTGTAAGGTAAATTGAATGCCAGATGCAAGGGAATAAAAGCGAGATGCAAGTATCATATAATCTTGTGCTTGTATGTGAGATGCAAGTATCATGTAGTCTTGTCCTAAAGCATTTGGTGGGCAACTGTGAGATACAGGAAACTGGACAAGACGGGCCCTGGGCCTGATCCAGTTGAATTCTGATATACTTTCATATTTGAACAAAACAAAAATATGCATATCAGTGATGGCAGCAGGCTGCTGGATGTACTTGGGAAAGTCCTGCGCCTCATGGTATCTCCCACACTTGATGGCACATTGAACACCACTCCTGCTACCAGTACTGAGGGTTCTGGGGTTACTTATCTGATATGTATGAGCCATCTGCCAATATCTAATCTGACTGAACCTTGAGGCTATCACTTCTGGTCTGCATGATTAAAAAAAAACTTTGTCATGGGCTACTTAGGGCACAATCCAGAGTAACTACAGGGAGTCCTTGCTCCAGTGTAAGAACAATTTGCTCTGGATTACAACCTGAATTTCCCATAGGTTTTCACTAGGTGTTGCAGTAACTATGGGTACCCATAATGTCTCTTATGTGCTCCCGTAGTTACTCTGGATTGTAGGGTCTGCCAACAGTAGCACTGAGGGTCGTATAAGGGTCACATATGGTCTGGCCAAAGTGGGACCACCACCTGAAGTGGTACCCGATAATATACACTTCCATCCTCCCCCTCCGTCTCCTTTTGAAATTCTGGATGATTTTGCATGGATGCCCAGAATGTCATTGATATAAAATTTCATATGAAACTTTCTTATTCCTTTAGTACAAATCTTTCAGTTTTGTTAATCAGATGCCAGTAATCAAGTGTTGAGAACCAGGACTGCCCTGGTCAAATCAGAGAAAACCAATATATAGAAAACCAAATAAAATGGATAGAAAGCAAACCACAGAAGAGAGTTAAGCAACCATGCCAAGTTAACAAAAAGTTGGCAAGATGGTTAGTAGGCAAGCTGAAACAGAATATTAAGCTAATGCAATTTTCTGGGTACTTCCCCTATCCGAGGTACTCATGCTAGTTCAGTTACTAAACCCACATCAGTCTTGGAGGTAGGTGACCCTTGCTTATGCATCCAAAAATCAAGTAAGAGAAGTGCAAAATAATACCAATGTTTCACTTCTGTACTTTATAATAGCCATCTTTCAGAATGCTGATCCAATACAACACCCTTCTAAGTGATAAAAAGGTAAAAACAGTTGGAAAAAAGGGGGTTATCAGGTATTTTCACCAGAGTTCCTCACTTGTTTGATTGAAGGTCATCCTTACTCTGTTCATTACAGATTTTTTTAAAAGTCTATTTTTACAGCATTTCATTCTCATTTGCTGCATTTTATCTGTTTTGTTTCCTTAAAGAGCTTTTAGACAAGATTTCTATAGTAAGGCTAGGAATGCATTAGGTCACTTTGCTCAAACTTTCAAAAGGAATTTCTCGAGGTATGTAATACAGCAGGGGCATTTGCTGGTCTAAGCATGTTTTCTGTTTACACACCCATTTTTAGGGTTGCTGTGTAAAATGTGAATTGTAGATTTGCATTTGTAAATGCAAGCTCCCTGGTAGACAAATGCAGATCTCTACACTTTATGCACTTTATAGGTACAATTTCTTTTGCCTATATAGTATATACTCTGCAAAGAAGATTACAGCCCAAATCTATACAGGTCTATACCAGTGGTGGGCTCCAGCAGGTTCGCACCTACTCTATAGAACCAGTTGTTAATGAGACATAGGACATGTAAAGTTTAAAAATAGCCATTTAAAAGTGGCTGCCTGATTGGCAGAGA
The DNA here is from genome assembly GCA_030015325.1 of Cryptoblepharus egeriae. Classification (NCBI taxonomy): domain Eukaryota; kingdom Metazoa; phylum Chordata; class Lepidosauria; order Squamata; family Scincidae; genus Cryptoblepharus; species Cryptoblepharus egeriae. The sequence continues at coordinate 53,249,331 of JAREYC010000004.1, forward strand.
ACCGGTTGTTAATTTCTTTGAATCCTATCACTGGTCTATACGCAGAATTTTTAATACATGTATTTGACTCAGTACAAATGGCTACTGCAAATGAAAAGGAATGCACTGATCCCTGAAGAAGAGGAAAATGCATCCCTTTAGAATCAGTTTAGAAAAAACAGCTTTTCTTCCTGTTGTAGAGAGACAGTCATGCAAGCAATCATTCCCATGCATCAGCTGAGCCAAGCAAAGGCAGTGGTTTCTTTGGATTTCTGATTGCTGACTGCCTCTCCACAACAGAAAAAAGCTGTTTATTTAACAAACCCCCAAATCCAGAGTAACTACAGGAGCACGTAAGAGACATTACGTGCACCCATAGTTACTGCACCTCCCAGTGAAAACCTATGGGAAATTCATATTGCAATCCAGAGTAAATTGTTCTCACACTGGTGCAAGGACTCCCCGTATTTACTCTGGATTTTGCCCATAATTTTTTTTTGTATCAGTAGGGAGTCCTAGAATCAAACCCTTGTAGATATCAAGGCATGACTGTATTCCCTTAGGAGCAATGGAGGAACAAGAAATCTGGAAGTGGGTCTTTAAATCTACTTTTCCACTGTATGTTGAGGGCACAATCCAGAGTAACTACGGCGAGTCCTTGCTCCGACGTAGGAACAATTTACTCTGGATTGCAATACGAAATTCCCTTAGGTTTTCACTAGGTGGTGCCGTAACTACGTTGGCGTAACTGTCTCTTATGTGCTCCTGTAGTTACTCTGGATTGTAGGGTTAGTCACAGTTTTAAAAAAATAAATCCAGGAGGTTTCCAGAACAGAATCCTAGTAGATAACAAGATACACCTATAATAGTCTTAGAAGTAAGTCCTTTTTAGTGGTACCATATTTACCCAACCTAGAAAAATATCAGACATTATTAAATCATTAAATATTGCCCTTTGGTTTTTCCACTCTAAATATCATGCTGGAGATGGTGAGAAACAAAGTGAAACTATAGCAATTGCATCTCCCAGACCATGGTTCCTTCCAATCCCTTTAACTGTCTAACACCTACTTTCATTACTAAGTAAAAAAAAATCAATTCTTTTTGTTCTTTGGAGACAGGGAATCTTTTGTTGTTTTATTTTGCTATGTAAACTGCTTTGTGAACTGCTTTTGTTTCAAAGCAATGTATAAATACTCCAATAATTATACCAGTAGTTTTGTGCCATTTCAAGACATTTTCACTCTGCAAGGAAGGCAAACCTGACTTGTCTAATAGGTATTATCTTATCTGAACACAGGTTCGCACCTACTATATAGAACCGGTTGTTAACAAGAGATAGGACATATAAAGTTTTAAAATAGCCATTTAAAAGTGGCTGCCAGATGGGCATAGAACCGGTTGTTACTTTCTTTGAATCCCATCAGTGAACACAATGTTTTGAACTAGCAGCAATGGAAACCATAAAACACACGTAATGCAAGATTTAGAAAGTAAAATGAGAAGTGCCAGGTCTCAGGTCTGCCTTGCATTTTCACCATCTGCCATCATTGCCTCTGCATGCAATCCTAGATTTTGGGAAGCTGGTGTTGATTATTCATTGGTTGAAGAAAAAGCAGTGCACAGGAGTCACTCTCTGTTTATCCGTACTTTGAATTTTACATGACTGGGTTGAAGTTGTATATGCAAATTGATTCCACTGAAATGCCTTCTGTTTGACAGGAAATGATTTGAGCTTTCAGTCTTTGATGGTTGAGCTGTGATAGGTCATTCACATATGTAAATCACCTCCTGATCTCAGATATCCGTTTTTAATCAAGTCACATCATGATTCCGGTCAGTAACCAAGAAAAACACATATGTCTGTCTTTAAATCTGTGTCTTTAAAAAAAGAAGCCCACTGTTGAAAGGTTGTCATGGTTGTCATCGCCTCCTCCTCCTCCTTTTCCAAGGCAGGACTGCGGCATCTGGAGATATCACTAACAGTATTGATATTGGGAGCCATAAATCTTGTTTATCTAGCAACCTCAATATTTAGTGTACTCGTCCTAATATTCCCATGAAGTCACTGCTCATATTTTGCAGCAAAGCACTTTTGGCAAGAAAGAATATATTCATTCATGCATGACTACACATGTTTGGAGAGATAAAAGTTTCCCCACAAATATATTCACATGAACTCTGTTTCTGCTTGGCTTAAGACTAGAAGGAATGAACTTGAGATGCCTCACTTGCTCAGCTTGCTCAGCGAAATCTATGCACCCAAGACTGAGGACTCCTGCTGAACACTTGCTTTGGTCTTCTTCTTTAGTCCTTAGCTGGCAATTGGGGAGGGGGTTGTCCTTTCAACCAATTTCACTGGATATCGTGCATCATTCACAATGCTCTTCCAGTCTTGGCAATTCATGGCAATTTTTTTAGCTTTGTTGGTGGTCACTCGCTGGTTTTTTAGGGTTTTTTTCAACCAGTTTGATCCACATCTTCTTTGGTGCTCTTCATTGAATTCTCCAGTGTACAGGTCACTCCAGCCATAGGAGCTTATGTGTTCATTCTGCAGATATGGCCAAACCATCTCAGTCTGGATTTTTGGATTAGTTCTCTAACTGAAGGTTAATGGTCACACCTTTTCCATATTGTCTCGTTATGTTGGTGGGAGAAGGGAGACACTCAGAATCTGTCTCATGCATTGAATTTGGAAGGCCTCAAGCTTCTTCATATCTGATTTCAGCAGAGACCATGTTTCTGACCCATACTGGAGAATTGGCAGGATTAGGGTTGGAAGAGACTAAATTTGGTATTGGTGAAGCTATTTGCCTTCTTCCAAAGGCATCATTTGATTAACATGAACACTGCTAGTGTTAGATGCCCCATTTTCATCTGCATTGGCAACCGCAGTAATTTGAATTCTTGGGACTGCTCAATTTGGATTCCATCTAGGTGGCCTGTGATCCATCCGTGGTCATAAATTTGGTCATGTCTGCACTGATTCTTAGGTTGTAGGATTGGGCAATGCGGGAGATGTGGTAAAGAATGTTGGTGGCTTCTGCATCTGTGTTGGTGAATATGGCACTGTTGTCTGCAAACATCAGGTTGGTTAGGAAGTTGTTTATACTGTATTATAACCTGGATCTGCCCTTGAATGTTTTCCTCACAATGGTGGCAATCATGATTTTAAAGAGCAATGGAGAGGTGACATCTCTTTGACACCTCCCTTGGATTTGGTAATCTGTCTTCCCTACAGCATCATCTCTTTACAGGTCTCAGAAGTAGGGAGCGGGAGAAATAGGCTAAGTCAGCTAAAAAAACTCAATTTTAAAAGACTCGATGGGCAAGTATTGAAGGTCTGTTTCAAAATATTCAGCATTACTGCAATAAGAAAGTTTAACAGATGGTCTCCAAAAATGCTGCTTTCTGATGACTGTGTTGGTCTAGCTTGAGTAGATGACTTTTGAAGACAAAAGACATTGTGTTCTATTATAGTGCTTCTTCTATGGTAGAGGTCCACAAAGTGAGGGGTTGGGTGCCCTTTGGGGGGATTGTGACCTTGGGTAAGGGGGATTACAAGAGAGTGGGATCCACCATCTTGGAATCTGGCACTGGGCTTTCCTGGGAATATGTCTCATTGAACACAATGGGACTGCTTCTGAGTAGACTTGGAGGAGCTCTGGCATCACTGTAATGTCACATCCCAGTAAGTTTGACAGAGGGTCCTGGACAGATTTTTAAATTTGAAAGGGGGTCCCAAACTGAAATGTCTGAGTTCCACTTTACTCAGTGGTACTGTATGCAAACAGTACAAGCGCCAAACCCTGGCATTTCCATGTAGGGCTTGAAAATTCTCTTGTCTATTACTGAGTAAAAGCAAAAGACTCACAGCCCAATTTTAACCCCTCTATTCACTGCTGGAACTAGTTTTCTGATAGTGAGGAGCATTCTATGGCCATTGTGATGAGGCCAGAGAGGCCCTGCACATAGCAATGGACCACCAAGTAACCACCAATGACAAGCTGATGTAAGAGATGGGAAAGGGGAGGGGGAAACCAGGATGAATGGTGTGGCACTGGGACAGTGGTGGGGCAGATCAGGTCAGGGAAAGGGTAGGTTCAGTAGTAGCTGCAGCCACCAAATACTAATCTCTTTTCCCAGTCTGATCCCATTGCCTGGGTCCATGGGGACTTGCGATAGTAATTTGCATGCCTGAGTATACAAATACAGTGGTGCCTTGTAAGATGAACATAATTTATTCTGGAAGCATGTTTGTATTACAAAGCGTTGTTTATACAAACTGGATTTTCCCATAGGAAATAATGGAAACTCCAACGATTGGTTCCACAACCCCCACCCCCAAAAAAATTCATATAAAAATATTAACTGTATGTTAAAATGACAAAACACTGTAATGTAATTCAAAAACACTGTAAAGTAATACAGAACACAATTACTGTAATATTAATAAAACACTGTAATATACAGTACAGTAAAACAGAAAAGAAAAACCTTTATAGCCAAGGATGACTAATTTTCACTAAAAAAGTCACTGTTGTCTTTTTGAGCAACTTTCACAAGGAACCTTCTAATGACACTTGCTTTTGTCTCCTTTGGAGGATTTCTTGGAAATGTGACATTGCACTGTCATTAAACAGATTCATCGCTCGCACTACTACAGCCTTATTTGGGTGGTGCGTTTCTACAAAATTTTGCACAATTTCCCAATATTTCAAATGTCCTTAATCTCATTAATGTGAGGGAATTCTCCTCATTCTCCTCCTCCTATGCAGATGAGATGCTCCTCCATAACCTCTTGCTGTTGCTCACAATGGAGATCCATCAATTCGTACATTTTACAATGAATTTTTGTTGTAAAACTGTCTTACAAGGCACTGTTGGTCTTACAAAGCAGAATTCTTTAGAAATTTTAGTTTGTCTGACAAAGCTTTCTTACAAATTATTTGTCTTACAAGGTACCACTTACAGTACCACTTACAGTATACCACTTACAAGGTACCACTTACAGTATAACCCTAAGTATAACCCTGTATGAGTATACAAGTGTGAATATAACCCTGTATGCCACTGAGGAAACAGTACAAATCTAGTACCTTATCCACTGGAGACCTCTGGGACTGTTTCCCTGCAGGATTGTGACTGCAATCCTAACCCCCATGAAGCTGGCACAAGTCCAGCGCTAGCCTGGTGGAGTCATAAAAGTGCCATAAGGCACTTCCGTGCCACTCCTAGGGGAATTAGGCCAGTGTACAGCTCTCCCACACCATCATAGGAACTGGGAGATGAGTGAGCTGTGATGATCTAAACTGGTTAGAATTGCACCCTCAATGTTAGACATTTTGGTGTGACTGCATTGATGGGGAGGTAAAGCATAGGATTGGACGGTTAATCTAGTTGAAATTTTTCCACAGGTTATTGAGCAGATGTTTAATCTTGCAGAGAATGACAGGGTAAAAGCAATGCAGGTGATGAATACTACCAGGCAGTGCTTCCCATCCAAATCATTGACTTATGACTTATGACTGATTAATGCTGACAGTCTGGTGATATGGTAACAAAAGAAATTGATTGTTTTCAATCTGTACATATGAAGTGATACAGAAATTCTTCAGGAAAGAGAACCAAAAAGCATGTCATATTAATGAATATCAATGTAATAAACATTTGAGTTCTTTAGAGGTCTGTCAAACATGAAACTTTATTCACCGTAGCCTGCCCAATAACATTTATGAATATTGACCAAAGAGCTGCAATGTATGCTCAGAAGAAATGGTTGCTATAAATCTTATGGCACAGGACCTCTGTCTGTGTTGAGTTCTATTGGAAATTCAATCCAATTATCTGGTTTCCTTTTTCAGAGTCTGTGGCAAGGTGGATGTACATGTGCATGGTTGGTGGTCTTGCTGTAAAAGCACATTCTTTGTGGAAACAGCTTGCCGACTGCCGACATTCATTTGTTCTAGACCTGGAAACGGAGCTGTCTGTGGGAGATACAAATCCCTCTCCAGTCAGAGGAAGTCCTCCTTTCATCTCCTTTAGTATATATTGGATTAGCTCATTGGAGACACTGTCTGCAAATTTGCAGCATATATATATTGCTATAATTTATAGTTTTGGGACTTTGTTAGTACAATAAGGCTGCAATCCTAACCTCTGGTTAGGCTGGCCTAAGCCCCGGCATAAGTTCTATGCTCATCTGGGGGTGTCACAAAAGTGCCATATGACACCTGTGCACTCAGCGCTTGCCTCCCTACCTCACTGCAGACATGGAAAGACTATGGGCACAATCCAGAGCAGGTTCAGCCTGCTCTGCCCTAACTGCTCTCTCCTAACTATTCTGTATCCAGAGCAGAAAGTTATGCTGCATCCAGAGAGTCAGGAAGCCTGGGCTGCCCTAACTGCTCCAGAGCATGCTAAGTAATTGACACATGGGGAGGACTTGCTCCTGAAGAGACACCCCTCAGATCACACTGAGCAAGGAACAGCTGTGGTGCCTACAGTGGTGACACAACTCTGCGCATCACCCGGTGTGGAAGTCTGTGCGTCAGCCCTGGGATGCGTGCACCCCCCCCACCTGGACTGCGTAGTTGTCAAAGTTGGCACCTGCGCAGTTGTTTCTGAAGCCAACTGGCTTCAGAAAGAGTACTGTGCAGGCACCATCTCTAATGCCTGTGCAGTACTTTTCTGAAGTCTTTTGGCTTCAGAGGAGACTGAGCAGGCGTCAGAGTTGGTGCCTATGCAGTACTCTTTCTGAAGCCATTTGGCTGCCACTCCGCCTCCTGAGTGAGGCCGAATGGCCATGCAGAGGCGCAGACTTCCTCTGCTCTAAGAAAGTCTCCTCTGAAGCTGTTCAGCATGCTCAGTGTGTTTCTGCGCAGTGCACCTCAGCTGGCTGTTCGGGCCAGCTCCGAGGACAAGTGGCAGCTTCCGGCTGCTGCTCCACCTTGGAGCAGGCCTGAATGGGTGTGCTGACACTTGGGGCCTGCTAAAGGACAGTCAAACTCCTCCGGCGCATCACCCCATACGGAGCAATGCAGCCCACACCAGCCGCACCAGACTGGTGACGCCATTGGGTGCCTGCCTTATAAGGAATCCCTGATGAGATGCCAGTACATTCTACAGTGAATACAAGGGGCTTCCTGGAGTGGCCTGCTGTATCCTGAGGTTTGTGGGCAGCCGTAGTTTGTTCCATATCCTGAGGTTGAGAGGAAGGGGTTGCAGCTAGGCTGGCCAAGAACTCAGATTTTTGGTCAACACTGCCATTCTTACTCAGGCCTTATCATGGACCCCTATGGGTCTACTCATTACTATACCTGCTCCTGAGGTGGTATATCTCTGAGGAACTGGAAGAGGGCATTTCTGCCTTGATACAGAGTAACTGCTCTGCCCTAGGCAATGCTAACCTTGCCCTCAACTTGCCTCTCCTGAGCTGCTTAGGCTGCCCCAGTTAGGGCAGAGCAGGTCCACCTCTCTTAGGGCACCCTATCTTGCCTTGCTCTGCCCTAAGCCTCCTTCAGAGTAACTGGGCTGGAGCATCTTGCAGTTGCTCCAACCTAGTGATAGATGGGGCAACCCAAGGGCTCTTATGTGGACAGATTAGTTGCTCTGGATTGTGCTGTGAGTTGTGCAGACCTAGGTTAGGATTGCATCCCAAGTTATCTAAACAATGATAGATATCTTGTTTCTCAAATCAAGTTGATGAGGTGTTTTTTTACTCTATGTTCAGCATACACTTCAGCTGTCCATTTTTACCAGAGAAAGAACCCTTTTCTAGTACCTGTTCTGGTTAAGTATTTTCCTTATTTTGTCTTTTGGGGAAATGTTTGGACTCTAGCAGGCCCAACTAACTTTCCAGTGTTGATGCAGCCATTCCAATGGAGTGCTTAATCCTTCGGTGCAGGAGGGCCAGTCACAGAGTCAAAGTGAGGGAATGTTTCTTCCCTTACCCTGGGCTAAACTGTGGTTGTGTCACTGCTGAAAATTACAAGTAATTAGGATTGGGCTGTAGGAGTTGAATCTCAGAGTGCCACACTAGATGTTATGATGAGCCACAACATGCTTAATTATTACAAATCAAATAGTAGCTAAACAGAGCAGTGGTGCAAGATAAATTTAAAAGTGCAGACTCTCCTCATAACCAGATCTCATTAACAGCCCAATCTTAACATTACCCTCCTTTTCTTTGGGACAAAGTCCTTGAGGGTAACCCATTCTCACCATTTTTGCGAAGTACTTTTTGCCAGTGGAGGAACTGGGACAAACCCACACATGGAGTCCCAGTTACACTCAGGCAATGAAGAATGCTGGAAGTTCACAAGGCAGAGGGCTGTGCGGGCCTAACCAAGGACCTTGCTACAACTAAGAACAAATTCATCTTTTGCATGACTGACAAGACATGCCCATAACTTATAAAGACCCAATTCTATCCAATTTTCCATCGCCAATGTCACCACAATGCAGCCCTGAAGTAAGGTAACAACTGTTCCTTACCTTGACGAGACTTCCATGATTACCTCCCCCTGCAGAATGAAGTGCATACCCCACGGGCATGGTTACATCACTGCTGGTATGTGAGATATGCATGGGGCCTAAGGCATATATACCCACATGTAACACATAAAAATTAGGGCTTTCTTTGCTATAATGCCCCTATTTTACTAGCCTAGCCCTTGACTTCTATTATAAACATTACTGGTCTCTTTTCTGCCTGCTGTATGTTAAATTTTTGTATTAATTTGGAATTTTTCAATTTTTGTGCACTTATTTTAAACTATTGCTTACCATTCAAAGATAGTTGGGATGAAATAAATGAGGGCTTTAAATGAAATATATCAAGGTTCCGAAAAGAAATAAGTGGCAGGAGAAGAATATATTCTAATGTAGAAATTTAAAGTTTATCATGGGGAAGGAGATTATAGTCCCATAAGGTAAAGGTGTCCCCCGCAGGTTATACTGCTAGTCGTGACTGACTGTAGGGTGCAGAGCTCATCCCTACAGTGGTGCAGATCCAAGTAGCCCCATTGGGGCTGATGTGGCTCTCCCTGGGCTAAGTGGAAATGATTCCTGATTCAGATTTTGAGGATGTTTATTGCCATCAACTCATCTTTTTCAACAAATAAGTGATTAAATATTAGAAAAAGGAGGAGAAAGAAAAAGAACACACATGTTTTAAAATTAAAATACAAGTAAAACATACTGGTATGTTTCCATACTTTTCCTCTGAAAGACAAAAGAAAATTAGCAGTGCCCAGCAACACTGCTGGGCCATCACTTAATCGGTATATGAGTTTTGGTCACATTTTACTGGGCCATCACTTAATAGATATATTAGTTTCATCTTTTCCAAAAGCCCAGTCTTCTGATTAAAATTTTAGATAAATGGAAAGTATATCAGTGTGAACTGGGCAAAAGAAAAGTATATGCGCAAGAGTTGACCTGCATCAGAGAACAGGGGCAATGGGAGGGAAAACTGCAATAAAAGAATTGTGTTTTTTTTCTTTTTTAACCTTGAACATACTTTTAATCCTATTTGCACCACAACCATACATAAATCAAATGCATATGCTCTTTGGCATTCTATTGTTCACAACGTGTCCATTAAGTGGTTCCGTCCTGCCCCTGGTAAAATGCAATCAATACATTACATGAACTATAATAGCCATCAAATACATCTGTCAAACATAAGCACATTTTGCAATTACTAACTTTATTGACTCAATGATTTGACCCAGATCTTTCTCATAACCACACAATGCCTCCCTATACTTTCAGTTCATAACTGTCTACAACCCTTTTCCCCCCTAAATATAACAAAGCAAAATTCCTAGCAAACTTCAAGGATCTGCATTTTGACCTCCCTTTACACTACCTCTTGAGATAAATTTGTTTCTGATGGTTTGTTTTCTGACAGTTCCACTCTTTCAACACTTTTCAATTATACCCAGAACTAATTCATTCAACACAAGCTCCACTCTTTCAACCTTCCTCTGCTGGTCTAAAGGCTAAAATTGTCTTCTCTGACATTGATTTTCATGTGACATGGTCATCAGATTGTTTCTGGCATTTCCTTGTGACTTTCTTCAGTAAATAACTATCATTCATATGCATAAGACTTTCATTGACCATACATGCCTTTGTTTATTTTATTATAATTTGTTAGGTATTTTGACTATGTGTCTATAAATATGCGTTATTTAGGCTTTTGCAAGCAATATTTCTGTCTCTTTTGTTGGCTATTTTGCATTTGTGAGCTGAAATGCAAGCTGAAATTTTCAAGCTTTCCACTTTTCAATGTTTTTCACTTTTGGACAGTATTTTGGTCCAAAACCTGTCCAATAAGTGGGGGGATGCCTATATTTCTTTTACCTCTAATTTTTGTACTAAGTCAAACCATCATGCTGTTTGCATTCTACTTTCAGCTACTACCACAGTTTGCTTAATAAACATTTAGTTTTTGGTCCCTCTCAATTAACCAGGTGCAGCTGGGTTTTTTTCTCACTCTAATGGGTAGCCTGCCATGTGCTTGCGTCCTATTGGCTTCGACTAATGTGTGTCAGGTCCTGACAGACTATCTATCTATCTATCTATCTATCTATCTATCTATCTATCTATCTATCTATCTATCTACAGTATTTATATACCGCTTTTCAACTGAAAAGTTCACAAAGCGGTTTACAAGAAAATGAAAAATTAATAGCTAATTAATAGCTAATGGGTCCCGGTCTTGCCCCCAGCTTATATCCCTGCTTGAATAGCTAGCAACAAAGTTGTGTCCTCGCATATTAATTGGAGTCAGATTTCACTCCCAGGACTCAGGGAAGTATGACAGAATATCAAAGAAGGCTTGCATTGTCTTTTAAGTGATAAGGAAAACTGTGTCTCACATTTGCTCTTGATCAGATCACATGGTTAGATGAAATTAGTACTTGGAAATCTCTGTTCACCCTATGTAACTTCTTGACATTCACAAGGTCAGTCCAGGGCCTTCTCAAATCTGACATGGCATGCCAAGTGCTGTCATACCTAGTTGGTATCAGACTCTTGTTGTTTAGATTGTAAAAGGAAGTGTGAGATGGGGAAGTGTGGAAGAGAGAAGAGTGATGGGTCAGAATGTCTTTGGATGTTTTCACCTATGACTCTGGTTTCTTCTTCTCTCTTCTTCTTCATCCCACTCTTCCTTTTCCAGCCCAGTTGGTGGGAGGAGGAGTAATGAAAGTTAGAGGGCACCCACCCTTCAAATCTGTAACCACCTCAGGCAATCTCATGGATTGATTGGCCCTGACACTCATTTTAGAAAAGGGGTCATCAAGGGTGTCATCAGAGTCTGCATCACCTTGTGTGGGGCCCTAGTGTATGACCCCCTGCAATTGCGCATGAGCAAACTTCAGCACATGCACAGTGGACCTTTGCAATTCATATTGCAATTCAGAGTAAATTGTTCTTACGTCAGAGCAAGGACTCCCCATACTTACTCTGGATTGTGCCCTAAAGCTGCAATCCAAAACACACTTTCCTGAGAATAGGTCTCACATAACATAATGAGACTTACTTCTGAGTAGACATCATAGGACTGCATCTCCAGTCAATAAAGAAGAATTCAACAACTGCTGGCTTTGTGTTTTTCAATATTTAAAAATTATTTGTATTTTATATGATCTTTGTAAAAAGGTAGGTTATACTGCTAGTTGCGACTGACTGTAGGGTGCGATGCTCATCCCTGTTTCTAAACCTTTAGAGCCAGCGTTGTCCAAAGACACTTCTGTGGTCATGAGGCCAGCATGACTACCGAAGGTACAAAGAAAACTGTTTTACCTTCTCATTGAGGTGGTACCTATTTATCTACTTGCATTTGCTTGCTTTCGAACCGCTAGGTTGGCAGTTTGAAAGGACGGGAGCTCACCCTGTCTTGTAGGACCCAGGTCTCAAATCCCGGCCTGTTGTTTAACAAGTACAATATTTTAACCACTTGTGCCAACACAGCCCTTTATGTAGATCTTTATATTGTTTCATTATCTACATTCTATGTATTTTAATAGCATATCACAACATCCTCTGGGTGGAAAGAAAGAAAGAAAATCCATGTTCTTATCAAAGTGAAAAAAACATGCATTTCAAATTTGGAAACCTAAGATTTGACCATTAGTAAAAGTAATCAGAACTGAGCAGCTCACTTAATTGAAACTTCTTATTTCCAGAGGCAAAACATGGCCTCTTCTCAATATTTCCTCACCTTCTTAATGAGCTTCATTTGGTACATAAGCTGTGGGATGCTACAAACAGTGGGTATTTAATACTGGCATGCCTGCAGTGCTTTGAGGCTAACAGTCAAGAGCAATGTTTTCCTAAGGAAAACCACAGGGCAAGTGGGATAATTTTTTTTCTTCTTTCTGCATTTTTGAAGGCTAAGGCTTCTCCACTGCTGTGCTGAAAATTTTGAAGGATCGCTGTAAAGGATGAACCAACTGCCACTCATAAAAGAAAAACCACACACAAGGTGTTGTTCTATGTGTTCTGGTCCCCACAGCATATGCTAGAAACAGGCAGCTTTCAATCTCATGGTCTTCCCACATGGTCTGCAACCTAGACCCTAATCTCAAGGACCCATGTATGCATAAAAACAGTCCTGTTGGATCAGGCCAAAGGCCCATCTAGTCCAGCTTCCTATCTCTCACAGTGGTCCACCAGATGCTTTAGGGAGCACTCAAGACTCTTGCAATCTGGTGCCCTCCTCTGCATTTGGCATTCTAAGATAGCCTACATCTAAAATAAGAACATTGCACATACCCATCATGGCTTGTCACCTGTGATGAACTTTTCCTCCAGAAATTTGTCAAATCCCTTCTTAAAGGTAATTAGGCTAGATACCGTCATCACATCTTGTGGCAAATAGTTTCACAGACTAATTACATATTATTTTCTTTTGTCTGTCCAAACTGTCCCAACACTCAATTTTAGTGAATGTCCCTAGTTCTGGTGTTGTGTAAGAGGGATGTATACTCATCCACCTTCTTCAACACATGGAAAGATGTGACATTTGGCTCCTATCAGAATTGTCACCTGATGTTCCTTGCTTCTCATTGCCTGTGAGCAAAAGGCATGCAACACAAGTGTTGTTGAGCTCTATTATTTCCGACCACATTCAATATTCTGAATTATCCCACCCACATAAATCCAACCAAAGAAAGGGACCCTTAGAGAAAGAAGGTAGATCTTTAACATCCTTTTTGGCCTCCTTTGACATTCACCAAGGGTTTTTTTTTACTAAAACTCTCTGCCAGGAACATTATGCAACAAATGGTGGTTAGGAGGCTCAGCACTGTCAGAACTCCAAAGCATGCTTTTCCACTTGAAAAAGCCCTCTCATTCATCCTGAGCCTCTTATTGGTGTTTGTTGTGTCAAATTTGGCCTCCCCATCCAGAAGTTACCAGTTACTTATGGTGATAATTCAAATAGGTATCTTCCCTTTCACCTCATTCCTTTCAGCTGCCTTTTCTGATGCTGCCCATGCCCAGGTGTGTCTAGTGATGCCATAGCATATCTATTCCTTCTTCTGCTGTGGAACAAACTGTTGGTAAAATAACAGGATGAGTATAAAGAAACTACACTGCAGTTAACTCCAACTCCAGTGAGGCTTCAGAGCTTTTATCTGGACCCTACAGGGTAACCGTTTCCACCTATTTCCCATACCTCCCTGATGCAATGATTTTTTTTCATGTACATGGACAGAAAGAAACCATCATGAAGGTGTCAATTCTCAAGGTGTCAAATTTGCATTCTGGTGCAAAACAAATCTTAACTACTTGGCCACAATTCTCCAGGAATTTTAGCAGCACAAAACATCTCTTGCCAAATTCTTCCTCAGACCGTGCCAGCCTCTGGCCATTCAACCGATACACGGTGCTTGTGCTTGCTTGAACATAAGTGCAAACACAGATGTGTGTACAAAGGCTCCTCTTCCAGGAAACATTTCGACATACCTACCTATGAGAATGGAATGACTACCTGTTATGACTTATTTGGAATGTTTGGGAATTCTATGCCCTTGTACCCTGTTATTTCTATCTCATTTGCCTGATGGCCTTAAGGTATCTTGGATGGGGATGGAATTCATGTGCCATTTCCTGCTGAGAAGAATAATACATTGTACAAAGGGTAAAAAAAATATCAATGCAAATAACAAGCATGTTGAGGATGCAGGTGGGGTCTAGCTTTCATCTACTCACACTAGCAGTTCTCTCAGTGGTCACAGTTCCCATCAGTTGCACATTCCCCAGCTGGTGAGATGAGGACATATGAAGTTGCCATATATTTCCATATACACGTGCCATATATATTTATATATACATATATTTGCAGACAAATGCCATGTAACAAAGTGATCCACCTGGTCCACTACTGCTTCTGTGGACGACAAGCAGCTCTCCAAGATATCAAGTGGAGCACAAACCCTACTACCTGAGATTGTCTGATGTAGAGATATCAGGACTGAACCTGGGGAATGCAAAATATATACTCTTTGAGCTACCAATTCTTCCTGCGGGGTGTTGAGTGTAGCACTAAAGGAAGGGAATACAATACTAATAACTCACATAACTGAGGTTTAAACAAGGCAAAAACAAGAAGGAAGGGCAGTGATTTTTCTGGATCTAATCCCAAAATAAGATCGGGCAAAATCCTAACCAATTTGGGCCAGCATAGTTCACCCATTCCCTGTTCCCATGGTAGTGTGGAGGGGCTGGCACACTGGCCGAACCAGTACACTGTCTGTACACTGGCCTAACCACTCCAATGAGTGGTGTAGAAATTCCTTATGACATTTTTGTGACAATGTCACAAAATTGACAATCCCCCGGCCAGCATGGGATTTATGCCAGTCTAACTGGGGATTAGAATTGCAGATCTATCAGACACTGGAGCTCATGGAATGTAGGCTCTGAAAGTACTTAAAAAATTAATGACTCAATCCTATCCTTCCATCCACCCCGAAGCATACTGACTATATGGCACGAAGTGTCTCATGCCATGGGCACATATGCCCTGTTTGATATTATTGACTTGTAACATTAGATAAAAGATGGGTGTCAGGTGTTTTAATAGGGGTGAAATTTCAGTCCTTGCTATAGGCACCATTTTGCCTAAGTACACCTCTGCATCCACCCAACTTCTGGTACACCAAAAAGGCATGTGCAGTACCAGTACAGGAATGTGCTGTTCCAAGGTGGGTGCGTGGAACAGGAAGCTTTGTATTAAATCAAGCGGATGGATTGGATCAAGACTGGATCAAGCAGAGGATCGACGAGCACCTATCAGGGATGCTCTAGGAGGATTTTCCTGCTGCAGGTAGTGGGTTGGACTAGATGACCTACTAGGTCCCTTTCAACTCTAGGATTCTATGATATGATGAAATTGCTTTCCCCCTCCATAAGCTTTCCATCCCACAATGGGTCCTGTGCCAGCACTTAGCTGCACACAAGTCTGAGATGAAAAAATAAGCCGAGGAAGGCTCCTGGGAGAGGGATAGGATACAGTGTACTGTAAACAGACAGTGGGTGAACTCCAGAGTAACTATGGGGAGTCCTTGCTCCAGAGTAAGAACAAGTTACTCTGGATTGCAGTATGAATCTTCCATAGGTTTTCACTAGGTGGTGCAGTAACGACAGGTGCGCGTAATGTCTCTTAAATGCTCCCGTAGTTTCTCTGGATTGTGCCCAATGTTTGGTGGATTCCAAAAATGGAGCAATGCTAGTCTGTTGAAGCAAACTCCACTTTATTTGTGGGTCACTTTACTGACAAACATATTTATTCTGGCATGAGCTTCCATCAGCAAAAGCCTACCTTCTTAGATGCCTGCCACAGTTTTTAGGTTGTTGAATATACACAATAGATTATTTTCATAGATCGACTAACCTCAGATATTCACTCATTACACAGCTTCAAACCCTCTGGGTCCAGTACCCACACCTGTATAAACAGTAGATACCAAACTTGGAGTTCAGAGTAGAGAGTGTGTGCAAAAATATTTGAATGTCTCAGCTGCAGGAAAGTTAATAGTAAAAAGTGAATCAAGTGCCTGAACAGTTCAGCAACTTTTGTTTTCAAATGTTTTCAGGTCAAGGACAGCGCGTTTGGTTGGACCAGCTCAGATCAAAAGAGCCTCTTGAAAGAAAGAAATCTATTAACGCTCATGTCCCAGCTTGAAATCTGATCCTTACTTAGCAAAATGTTGCAGATTGAGCATTCCTTACCCTTTAAGGCTGCAAGTTGACTGAATAGTTTACAACTCCCACTGTGTAGCCTGGAGATCTGTAGTGTTTCTTAGTTCTTACACCTGCAAATCAGCAGATTTTCACAAAAATGCTATAGCCCCCCCACCCCGCACCCTCAATTCTAAAAGCAATCAACCCTCTAGAAAAAAGAAAAAGAATAAAAGCTGATCAGCAACAGTAGTTGAAGGGCCAGCCACAAAAGAGAATCTGAATCTGCTACAACAATGTTTATTATTTTTGAGTTCTGATTGTAACTTGACTGCAAAAAATAAAAGCTACCACAAAGAAGGGGTCCTATACCTTGGAATTTAAGCCAGAGGTGTTTAGTGCTCACGTGGGGGCCAGATGAATCCCATGGCAAGACTCTGAATGGTGTCCCGCAGCAAGCCCCTTTCATCAGGCAAGCCCTGCAATCCTCCAGATTACCCAGAATACTACTTCTTTAGTCCTTAGCTGGTGATTGGGGAGAAGGTCATCGTCTCAGCCAATATGCTACTGTAGGTGCTGCTGGATTTCACGCACCATTCATTATATACTTCAATTCTCTGTGATTGATGGCAATGTTTTTAGCCTCATCGGTGGTCAGTCACTGGTTCTTTAGGACTTAGGGTGCAATCCTAACCATGTCTACTCAAACATAAGTCCCATTGTGTTCAGTGGGTCTTACTCCCAGGAAACTAACTTTAGGATTGCAGCCTTAATCAACCAGTTTGAGCCACATCTTCTTTGGTGCTGCTCATTGAACTCTACAGTGTATTGGTCGCTCTTGCCAAAGGAGCTGATGTGGCTGACAATTAGTGTTTATTCTACAGATGTGACTAAACCATCTCAGTCTGCATTTTTGGATTAGTTCTTTGACTGAGAGTCAATGGTTGCACCTTTTCTGTATTATTATGGTGGCCGTCATGAAGAGAGATACTCAGGATCTGTCTCAGAATCTCCTCCACCACCTCCAGAGATAAGGGAAGCTCTCTTCCTCAATCTTTGTACGAAATTGATTATGACCTGGTTTGAAGATCACCACATCTTCATGTGTCAGAATATCTTTGTGAATGGATACAAACCCCCAAATCCAGAGTAATTACAGGAGCATGTAAGAGACTGTACGTGCACCCATAGTTACTGCACCACCTAGTGAAAATCTATGGGAAATTCATATTGGAATCCAGAGTAAGTTGTTCTTACACTGGAGCAAGGACTCCCCATAGTTACTCTGGATTTTGCCCAGATTCATTCATTCTCTCATAAGTTTCATCTCTAATATATTCATTTATGTAAATTTAATCAAATTCGAAATGTAAATAAATTTTTTCTTCTGGCCCCGACATAGTGTCAGAGACATGGTGTGGCCCTCCTGTAAAAAAAGTTTGTACATCCCTATTTAGGCCAATGTTGTGTTTTGGGTAATGCTAGGATTCCTTGAACCTACCAAAGTTCCTCATTGCAAAGAACACTAATGGCTGATACTGTAAATATCAGTACAATAAACCTGTCTACTCAGAAGTTATTCTTATTGTATTCAAAGGGGGCCTCCTCCCAGGAAAGTGTGTTTAGGATGGCAGACTATATCTGAAATCCACACTGTTATTGGGCAGAGGTGTAGTTGAGGGTGTAGAGGTCTGGGATTTCTGACAGCAGGATATCTTTACTAAGCCAACAACTTTTGAATAGTCAAAAGAAAACCAGAGAATCTTATATAAGAAACATATATTCAGAAAAACTCAGAACAAAACATGCCAAAAATATATTGGTGGAACCATCATAGGGTACAAGCCATGTTAGCTGTGTGTGTGTGTGTGTGTGCATGCGCATGCGCGCGCACACACACACAGATAGATGTAGATATGAGCAATCTCAAAATGCCAGATGCAGAGGAGAGCACTTTAATACAGGTGTCTATGTCCTCCCTGAAGCATCTGGTGGGCTGCTGTGAGATACAGGAAGCTGGACTAGATGGGCCTTTGGCCTGATCCAATGGAGGCTCTTCTTATATTGTTATGATATTGTTACCAATTTTCTATTTTTTATCCTTACTTCCTCTTCTGAAGACTGACTTCTGTCACATTTCTTTGTTTATAGAACATCCATGTTCTAAGGTTAGCTACATCTCTCTAAAGGGCAGTTTGACCCCAAAGGAAATTCCAAAGCCAAACCTGCTATTTATTTAGAGTGGAACAAACAGGCAATATAAAAGTTATGAATCTTTTTTTATAAATGACCAGTTTCAGTAGCATCATGACTAGTGCATTCCAGAACAATGCCAATTAACTGTAAGAAGCATATCACTCTCAGAGTGGTAGACACAGCTCACCTACAAGAATGCCCATGACAACATCTGATGGATATGAAGTATGTACCCCACAGTCAACCCTAAACCTAGGCCTCAATAATATTATAGCCTTGTAATGCCATCTGCACTTTAAGGGTCATGAAAGCTGGGCCACAACCCCATTCTGTCCATGAGCGGCCCTGTCCTGTATTCCCTGCTGGATGCCAAAGACTTATTTGGCTTTCTGATGCCAGCCACCAGTGTATGCCATCTGCAGTGGTTTTATGACTGCTGTAGAGTTGCCTATTCAGGCCCAATTGACCTTGGGGGGGGGGGGGGGGCGTGACTGATCTGCTTAGGATTGTGTGTAAGTCAACAAAAAGAAGTTATGGGACAGTCGGCCCCGGGTTGCTGGAAGTCCTGGGCCAAGACCTTGGCTTTCCATAGCATCTTCACTCCTTTCTGATGCACTGGACACTGTCACTGCCACTTAGGAGTCAACCTGGTCTGGTGGGCCACAAGAGGAGTCCTTGGATAATGCTCAGCCTAGTCAACCTCAGATGCCACTCCTGGATGGTCTGGCAAAGATACAAATGATGTGAAATGGTTTAAACCAGATTTATAGCAAGATCCTGCAACAATGCAATCAGGGTATACATCTTTTGAATTAGTTGGATGGCCCTGAATTAAAGGTGCCAATGGCATTACAAGGAGATTTAAATGCTAATATATTGCTTTGTAAGTTGCAATTTGAGTGATCAAAACTTCTGCATTGAGGGAGCCAAGGTCAAAATACTTTACCATTGTTCAGTGAAACTTCAGCTAGAGTCTCCACTGAAACTATTTGTTTTGTTTTAACTACTTTTCCATGCTTAAAAAGAAAATAGAAAATAGTGTAATGTATATTTTGCTGAATAACTGAATGGAGGAAAAATCCTTTGATACTGTTGGTCACATTTGCAGACAAGCACACACCCCAAATTGACAACGTATGGTTTGACTGTGATATCCTCAATCCATCAAACCAATGTGTCTCTCCAGTGATTCATGCACATATCAGAGAAACCGCAGCACTGGCAGACATGAGATTTCCTGCCCGGGAATATAAAAGTTACAGTGGAACAAGCCTTGGCAAGAGAACCGCAACACAGCAGGGAGATCTCTTTCTCTCTCACTCACTCACTCACACACACACTTTCCCCTTTCTAATATAAAATCTTTACTGACATAGTAAAAAACTACTAAGGCAAAGGTTTTTAAAGGATGTTAGTGCAGGCCTCTGATCAAAACCTCAATTTCCAAAGTGCAATTACACTGGAGTCAATCAAGTGCAGGCTAGAGCAGAATAGCTGGCTCCGCGCAGTGAATTAATAGAGTTTCGTCCTGTGTTTTTTGGGTCGCTCTGCCACACTATTTTTCCAAAT
The DNA here is from genome assembly GCA_030015325.1 of Cryptoblepharus egeriae. Classification (NCBI taxonomy): domain Eukaryota; kingdom Metazoa; phylum Chordata; class Lepidosauria; order Squamata; family Scincidae; genus Cryptoblepharus; species Cryptoblepharus egeriae. The sequence continues at coordinate 53,269,275 of JAREYC010000004.1, forward strand.
GCATAATTTGAGGTGAAATGCCAAGTTGTGCCAGCCATGCAGTGCTCTGTGGATACCACTGATGTCTAGCCAGAACCTTTCCCCTGCTGGCACCTGGAATGTTTTGACAGACCAATTGCCTTATGGTGCTAAAGCTATACATGCAGGGAAGAAATGATCGGAGAGAGTGCAGTGTATAACGTTTTATGGATCAAGAGGACATAAAGCATTTCCTTTCTCACGCCATGCCTTTTCCTGGAACATGGTCCCTCTAAGAACCTCTTGCATTTGCACATTTGAAATGGTAGTAAAGGAACAGGAACAACCAGGATCTGAAACCAGGAACCCACAGTTCTGCACCCTACTGTTCTTTGTGGTGAGCCACTAGGGCTGTGAGCTGGAGTGTTTCCTAGGCAGTGATCTGTTCCTAGATTCTGGAATGGTTCCATTCAAGCTGGTTGTTGGTTCCTTTGAACCAGTACATAGGAAAGTTTTAAGATCAGGCAGGACCTTTGCTTGGTGTGGGGTTGGGTGCAGTCAGAGAACAATATGACCTTCTTCTTCATGCACATGCTGTCAATTACACATCTCAGAACAAAAATACAGAGTTGTTTTTCTTACTAAAACTCTAAGCCATCAGGAGCAATGAAATTTTTTATCCATGTGCCAACATTTGTTTTAGAGTTCTGTGGAGCGTATTAAAAATGGACGTAAATTGGGTTTTGAAAACTACCCAGGTGTAAGTAGGTAATGGGGAAAGAATGACTTCATTCTCAGGCATTAACTAGAAAAGGAAAAATGAGACCGTTATAAAAGCTAACACAAAGCATAAGGTATAACTTATATAGATTATGGTAAGGGATACACCCAAATTGTTCATATGGTATTTGATACAAATGGTTATTTCAGGCACAGGGATGTGCAAATGCCATACGGTGCCTGGCAAAGCTTGAATTACAGATATATTATGGCCTCTTGGGAAACCATAAAATTTGCATCATCAATTACGGCAGCTTTTCAGCATTCTCCACAAATGATTTCCTTTTATGTTGCATTTTCCTATGATACATCAAAGTCTTCCAGAGCAAAATAATATACAAAGCAGGTAGGAGACATGAATGCTTTGGGCTGGAATCTCATACTGCCATTCAGCTCTCTTTCCTCTGATCCAAGGATGTAAGAAATACAGTAGAACTGAAATTTAACTTGCTATGCTGGATGTCATCATAAGTTTGTGAAGGGCCATTTAGAGAACAGAAGATGAAGTAGAAGTGCTCTAAGATAAGTTTTGTAAATAATCAATAATAACTTGGGATGAATCCCAAAAAAATACACTGAGGAGATCCCATGCTATCACTCCACAAATTAGGCATTTCTGCTTAGCATTCTGTTTTAAAAATTTATCCTGCCTACAGTGGGAGGGGGACCTACCTAAGCTACCATACTCAAGCTATAGCCCTCTTGCTGTTTTGGCTGTGGGACATTAATATGCTGAAATAGCCTAAACACATTTGTCATTTATTAAATACCTATTTCTTTATCAAGACATTTCAGGCAATTTTAACATGTGCTAAATTTCAAATTCAGTTTTATTTGTTTAAAATTATCTCAAGTGTTGCTTAAGCCTTAAAGTTTAAGGCTAGTGGTTCTTGAACCACCAGTTGATCGTGACCCAATTTTTATTGGGCAGGATCCCAAAACTGATAGGGCAGATTAGTCTATGGGCATGAAGGATTAAACAAGGTACTACCTGGCAGGGGTGCAATGCTGCCCAGTCGCTATTATAGACATGACCCTTGCATTTATAAATCAGTCAGGAGCCTGTAAAAGGTTTGAGAACCTCCTGGAAACACATAACCATTACATTTTCTTCTAGAACCTTAAATTCAACACCTTAAATTCAATAATATAGTTGGAAATGCTAAAATAAATGAATTTAGAGAATATAAATTTAACCCTTCTTGGCAAGCAAATAGTAGACAAATCTCCTTTTTCTTCCACTACTCTGTTCTCATGGTACTGTATTGTTCAGTACAGCAATCCTCATTTTTTTTTGTCTTTGTGGCCCTTTCCACATTTAATAATAGTCTCAGGGAGTCCCTGGGCAATAAGGAGTACACATTGAGAACCAGCACCATGGTGTGCCTTGACAATGGTAAAAAACTGATTGTGGGTGTGCCCTGACAAATTTAGTGCCTTTTTAGCATGCCAGGAGGAAAAGGGTTAAAAATCACTGCCTTAGGCACACCCCAAGCACAGCATCTCTAAACACTGAATCAGTACTAACTACATATTACACACAAATGCATGTGCAAGTGGTTAAGACACTGTGCCTGTTAACCAGCAGGCCTCACAAGACAGGGTGAGCTCCTGTCCTTAGCCCAGCTCTGCGACGCGTATGGGCTCTGCCTTTCCATTGGACTCATTCAGTGATGTGGAGAGGGGGGATTTGCTGCTTGGGTAACAGCCTATCCTCCATAACAATCCAACCCAGGCTTTCGTGCTTCGCATGCAACGTATGCAGCGCCGAGCACGATACTATAGTCTTTCAAGACTGATGGAAGCCTGCTGCTGCATGCAGTAGTAGTGTTCTAGTAGTGTCTTTGGCTGTTATGGGCAGAGAAGTAGGAAGGAGGGGGATGCTTAAGCTTTAATAGTAAACTCTATTGTTACTTTGATCCAGTGTCCCCTTACAAGTAGCTAACCTTATAGAAGTTTCATTCTCAAACAGTTTTCCTGTAAGAAGGGGGCATGAGGATACTGTCAAATGTAGTGTAATGGATAACTGGGCCCTAGGAAGTAACTTCCAAAAGCTTATTTTAGAAATTGTTTGGTATAAACAAATAGGAATCTAATGAGTTTGTGCATCCAAATGTGAAATAGTAACAAATGACAAATATTTCATTTTGGAAATTCGTAGACATTTGCAAGACATTCGTAGACTGTCTTGTCAATGGTTGATATTTCTTCGACAGTTACAATGTGAGAGAATCCAGTTAGTTACCCACTAACAGAGATTTTGCTAAAGCTCAGGAGATGAAACAGAGATGCTGGTGTCACATTTTGAAGGCTGGAAAGAAAGGGCTGCTTTAATATTCAAGTCTTTGTTTTCATTCACCATGACGGGCTTCTTTTTTAGGTTATTTAAAACCAGTGTCAGGTTAAACTCAAAGCTAAAACCCATAAAGCTGAGATGGCATTTGGTGAGCCAGGGTATGAAACTGACAAGAACCACAGTTGTGAGTCCCAACTGTTAATTAAACACAGACCAAATCTCTCAGGACATTTATCTGGCTAAGCACTTGTGTAAAATAAATCTTTGAAAGCTACACCAGGATCCAAGTTATGTTGGCATCAAACAGAGGGAAGTGTGTCTAAGTGTATTAGATGGTGATTCCTGTGCCAAATTTTCCTCTCACTTCAGAAATATTGCAGTAATCTGGATGTTCTATTTTTCAATTCTCCCTTTAATTTTTTCATAGCTGGATCACTAGCTAGGCATGTCAGTTAATGGGAAATCAATACAGTCAGACACCTTGGCCATTTTGATGATCAGCCTCATTCCCACATGAAGGTTTCCTTATAGTACGCAGCTGGATCCAATTGTATTGGCTCTGCCTTTCCATTGGACTGTTTCAGTGGTGTGGAGAGGGGGGATTTGCTGCTTGGGTAACAGCCTATCCTCCATAACAATCCAACCCAGGCTTTCGTGCTTCACATGCAGGGTATGCAGCGCCAAGCACGATATCATAGTCTTTCAAGACTGACAGAGGCCTGCTTTATAGCAGGTAACTTGGAGATATTACGGGGAGTCCTTGCTCTGGTGTAAGAACAACTTATTCTGGATTGCAATATGAATTTCCCATAGGTTTTTACTAGGTGGTGCAGTAACTACGGGTGCATGTAATGTCTCTTATGTGCTCACGTAGTTACTCTGGATTTGGCTGTTAAGACAGTTGTTCCCACATCTGTCCGAGTGCAAGGTGTGCATCACAAGATCAGGAGTGGGGGTGTGTGGAAGGACAAAGGATTTTAGAGCTACAATTGCAGAAAACTTGGAGATTGTAGGATGGTGATGTTGCAATGATGTCATTTAATAACTATCATATAAAAGTTCTCATTATGAGGGAAGCATAAGAATGAACGAAAGCTGGTGTAGGTGCCAAGCGTGATGATGTCTGTCAGCAACAGCTGATTGGGAACAAATGTTACCCTCTTTGCATCAAAGCACAATTGTCTACGCAATGGTAAATTGCATTATCTTCAGTGAAACATACTCTCATGATGAGTTTGTTGGGTTGCAGGTTCAACATCCAAGTGCACTTGGATCCATTGCCAAAAGGCCCCAAATAATGCCACATGGTGCAACACAACTTCCAGGGAAGGGGACTTGCATCTGGCATGTTTGATGGATCACAGCCCTTCCTCCTACTACCCAGCCCACAACCCTTCCTGCCTCATCCTCACTCTCCACTGCCCCTGACCGATGGGCTGGCTGACCTCAATCAGCTCAACTTACCCTTTCTCCAGTTCCTACAATGGGGCAGGGAAGCCAGCCCACATCAAGCCAGCCCACATCAAGGCTCTGGCCTACCTATCCTGAAAACGATAAGAATATGCTTTATGGCACTTTCATTATACCCCAAGTGGGTTCTCAGAATTGTGCCCACACCCGCTCAAAAGAACCATTTTCAGCTGACAGTATGAAATTGTGAATGGTGCTGATTATATGATACTGTTCTGCCCAGATTCCCCCAGTGCCAGTCAGCAGTGGGGTGATTGGGAAAGGCGGGAGGGAGAGAAAGCACTGGTAGTAGAGGTGGAACAGTGGATCTGTTGGCACTCATGCACCGGATCTCATTGCTTCTTTTTAAAACCATTGTTCCTTTTTCACTTGGGACATACAAAGCCAAAATGGGTGGTATGTGTCCAAGAAGATCCATAGGCTGCTTGATGCCTTATATGCAGGTGGGTCACCATCAGTCAGAACCACAAAAGAGGACAAGGCCCCCCCCCCCAAATGTAGAACAGCCAAGAAAAATGTGGGACATGACAAAATCAAAGCTAAAACACTCATGCATATTGCTGTGGTTAATTTAAACACTATATTACTTATTGTTAAACTTAAAACTATTACATCTAATTTATTAATGACAAGAAAGCTCCATGTTGCTGGCTCACAAGGCAAAGAAAGACAGTGAAGATTTTTTTCCCCCTTGACACAACCCTTAAAAAGAGGACATGTCCAGAAAAAGAGGACATACGGTCACCCTGCTTACATGGAGATGATAAATAAAAATGTATTTTTTTTTTTACTTCTGCTTGTCTTCAGGTCACCCTGCTCCCACCATTTCATGCAGCATGCACCAACAGCATAACAGAAGTTAGGATAGGGCTCTATGCGTAACTGAAATTTATTTCTCAAGTTGTTTTTTTCAGCCACTCCAGTGGGTTCAAGGTCAATGACAATACTTGTAGTGCAATCTTATGCATGTTGATACAGAAATAAGACCCACTGATCAATGAAGGTTACTTCCAAGTACAGTGATGCCTCACATAACAAATTTAATTCGTTCTGGAGGCATGTTCTTTACGTGAAACATTCTTTACGTGAAGCGGGTTTTCCCATAGGAAATAATGGAAACTCAGATGATTGGTTCCACAACCCTCAAAATATTCATATAAAAATATTAACTGGATGTAAAAATGATGACAGAACACTGGGATTGAATTCAAAACATGCATTCAATGCGCATGATCTTATGAAGTCTACTTAGGCTGCAGTCCTAAAGACACTTTCCTGGGAGTAAGACCCATTGAACACAATGGGGCTTACTTCTGGGTAGTGGGGAGACACTTTGAAGGTTAGGAGGCTGCAATTCAAGACACCTTCAAAGTGCCTTGGATTGGAGGCTGCAATCCAAGATTGGATTGCAATCTTGGTTAGGAGGCTGCAATCCAAGACAGCTTGGTTAGGAGGCTGCAATCCAAGATACCTTCAAAGTGTCTCCCCACTTTCTCCTTCTCTCCATCCTGAGCCTCTCTCTCCCCTGCTCCCTTCTGGCTAGCCCTGAGCTGCTTCCCTCTTCTCCACTGCTCTTCTCTCCCTCTGGCCACAGGAAGAACAGCATGGAAGTGTTGCTTTCACTATGGGCAGGTGCGCTAGGCAGCCCTGACGCTTTTTAAACAGGCTGCCAGCCAGTGCGTCTGCCCCAACTGCCAACGAATGTGTTTCTTTACGTGAAGCATGTTCTTTACGTGTAGCAGAATCCTAGAGAAATTTTTGTTTGTTACATGAAACATACTTTACGTGAGGCATTCTTTATGTGAGGCACCACTGTATCACTGCAAATGATTGAAACCTCAACATCCCATATATTTCAGTTCTATGCATGCATTCTTGAAAGGTAGTCACATTCAATGCAGTGAAACTTACTTCTGCATAAACATGTAAAGGATCACCAGCCAAAATTCAAAGAGAACTCTCCAATCACTGCATGAATCCACTCAAACATAAATGCATTACAGTTCAAACAAGAATGTCAGTTCACTTTCAGTAAATTGCTTTCCTCGGTTTCCCTTGGGGCTAGGGTGGGAATGCAGAACTGAATGCAAAACAGTTGATCTGGAAGAGCAGAAGCATTTTTGATCAAGAAGAAAAACAAACTCCACTATGCTATTGTGCCATGCCCAGATCATTCTGTAACTCTAGGATAACGTTAAGAGCTAATAAATTAACCAGTCATTTATTCTTGTATCAGCTCTGAAGGATCAGTGGTTGATACTGATTAAATCAGGCACAATCACCACACCTGAAGGGGGCTGAAAGGGGTCTTCATGAACAGACTGAGATATCCTCAGAGTGCAATCCTAATCACTTTAGGCCAGCAAAACTCATTCTCTCCGCATTCCCACAGTGGGAGTCCAGCACATATCTGTGCACTGACTTAACTCCTCCAGGAGTGGCACAGAAGTGCCTTATGGCACTTTTGCTGCATCCCCAGTCCAGTATGGGACTTGTTCCAGGACTTATGCTGGCCTAACTGGAGTTTAGGATTGCAGCCACAGTGAGATTACAGTCCCCTCTCATGAATGTTCAGCTTCTTGCTCAACTGGTAAGCTTCTTATAGTTACTACTATATATCATGATGAAGGTAAACAATTGTTCCAACTGCTCCTATTTTTCTCACTAATGCAGTGAGAAAAGCATTTCTCACTAATACAGTTTTCTCACTAATATGACCCTGTGGCTGCTGAAACAGATCAAATGACATGCTTAGTTTTGCCTTATTTAGCGAATGTCAAATGATTCTGCTTTTGAGAGACGTAATTGCATGGTAAGTCTTTAGTAGCTGGGTTGTGCCTGTGCAGTTTGCCCTGGCTGCGAGGTGAGCCAGGCTGCAGGGAGAACTATGCAGGCACAGCTGAGTGCCAGGCCAAGCCTGTGCAGTCCTTCCCCGCTACAGGGAGAACTGTGCAGGTGCAGCCCAGCTTGCTGATGCACATGCGCAGTTCCAGATGGAACTGCCCATGCACATCCTCCTGCGCCATGGGAAATTTTTCCCATGGAATCAGGATGTGGTCCTTGGAAGGTTGAGGACCAGTGCACTAGGCATCCTTTCTCTTCTGCTAACAGATTGCTTACATTCTATCCACACTGAATGATTTCTGCTGGAACAACTTCGAAGAAAAGTATTGATATCACTTTATCATGTCGTAATACGTTTGGGGCAAATCTATTTGCTTCACTTTTAAGAGTAACAGAACATCCACTCTCGTTAGTTTTTCCACTCTCGTTAGTTAGGAATTTTGTTCGTCTTTCTATTGCTTAATGTCCAGTTTAACTGTGACTTCTTTATAACTAACCCAGGATGCTTATGCAGTGGTATAGCTAATGTTAATATAGTCTGATTGCAAAGCTCAAAATGTTGCCCTAGAAATGATGTCACAACTGGAAGTGATGTCATCCTGTGTATTTTAAAAAAGAAAATTTAGGAAAAAACTGCCGCCTCATCCTCCGCCTCACCACCCATTTACTCTCATAGTGGAATAGCTAAAGCACCTATTTGTTATCTGGAGTCCCTCATATAGACACCATTTTGTTCCCCTTCCCCACGCCGCAATAACAAAATCAAATTTAAGTACTGTATATTCTCGAGTATAAGCCTAGCTTTTCAGCACATTTTTATGGGTCATTGCATTCAGAATTAAATTACCTTTCCAGTGATGTTTAACATTGATGGTATTATTATTCATACATACCCCATTTTTCACAATTTTAGCCACTAGTGTCAAGCTCAGCTTGTTGTCCCCCTAAAGCTTGTTGCCCAGTGCAACTGCACCCCATGCACTCCAAAGCTACATCACTGTTTATGACTTATGCTTATGGTTGTAGAAAAAAAGCACATATGCCACATATTAACTCTTAGAAACCCAGGTGGTTGGATTCCACTCACATTTGTATTTTATGCAAATTGGGTTATTTTTAGATGGTATTCTAAGTTAAAGGAATGCAGCCCTGCTATGTGATCTAAATCAGTTCTTGTTTGTATGATTTTTCTCAGGAATGAGGAGTTGGTCACCTATTCTGTTCCCCAGTTTAATCTTCATAAACAATCTCTCTACTCAGCTTAACCAGTCAAGTTTGTGCTACTGAGTGCAACTGCATCTGACATGCACTGTGGTCACGGTATTGATTTGCAAACCAACTGTGAAATGTCTAATCACTAAAGGTTGACTATTCCCTAATAGCTAGTCATTGTTAGCTCCAGACACGTGTGGAAAAAGAGGGATAAGGCAATCAGGAAAACAGAAAGTTTGGTCAGCCGTCATTGAGAAATCATCCACTTAATAGTCCCACATGGACAAAGCACTCGCAAGCTTTGAAATCCTTGGTTTAGATCTGTTTATGCTGGTTGCCTTGCTCTCCAAGAATTTTAAGTTGCTTGAGCCTATTATGGAGACTGCCAGCCAACTACTTTCCATACTCAATAAATGAGCCCACTTTTTCAGGCCAAGCCTATTAAAATAAATACGTCTTTCATCCAACTTTCAGTGTTATAACCATTTCTTCAAATTACTAACGCTTCATCATTCTTCTAAGAGTTTAGGGAATTTTCGTATATCCAGTTACCATGGGGTAGGGTAATTTGAAATCCATTTGTAATTAATTTGTAGTAATGAATTCCCAAATTCAGGAATTGCTGAACTTCAATCATGAGATGTAAACAAAAAGCTAAAAAATTCCTCTTGCAACCTGTGCTATTTTGGGTCATGAACTTAAGTCAGAAAAACATTTTCCTTTGCATTAACTTTGCTCCAAGCTCCCAGTCCTTCATGGTGCAATTCTAAAGACACTTCCCTGGGAGTAAGGCCAAGGGTACTTACTTTTAAATAGACATGGTTAGGATTGTGCTCTAAGATGCTTACTTGTGACAGCACAGCATTGAGCAGATGTTATCCAGGACAACAAGCACTCTGATCATTCATTATAGTTCTGGCATGGGAAAATGTTATTCCAAAACTAATCTCTGCAATATGCTGATGAATTTGTATTGTGAAAAGGTGCTGGAGCTCAAAACTATTTTGAAAATATACCCCCTGACCAGGAAGATCAGCTTCTTGTCCTAGGTGCTAACTGGGCAGGAGCCCCTTTTTAGAGGGGCTTTTCACCCTAGCAGTGTCTTATCTAGTGGCTTCTGCTGGTGTTTTTCTGAATCTTCTGTGACCCTTTTTGGGACAGGGAGCCACTAGTTGAGCTTTGTGATAATTGAAAAGTGGTATCCTAACACTAATGGATAGGCTTAGCTGTTATAGAATTATATATTATAGAATATATGACAAAGCAAGCAGCCTTATGCTCAGACTAGATACTGCAGTCCAACTAGCAAAAGGGTATTTAAACATTTTGGCAGGAGGTCTTTCTCCTGCTTTCTGATACTTTCTGATACTGATACTGACATGCCTTTCTGATACTGTGCTGGGGGTTGGAAAAAAAAAGAATTTTGAATCAAATTAGAATAAATTTATATAAATGTAAGTGACGGAACTTGTAAATGAATGAATGAATGAATGAATTCAAATAAACACTTTCCAACATTTCCTACAATCCAGATTAACTACGGGAGCACGCAAGAGACATTACATGCACCCATAGTTATGGCACCACCTAGTGAAAACCTATGGGAAATTCATATTGCAATCCAGAGTAAATTGTTCTTACACCGGAGCAGAGACTAAATGCCGTTACTCTGGATTGCGCCCATAAACAAAGAGTGTGACTTTCAAACACTTTCATAAGCACTTTATAGAAAGTGGAGGTGTGGGCATCCTCCCAGCCCTGAAAATACTCTCCTGAGGTGTGGAGAGTCACTCTGGAACAGGGTGACTAGATGCCCAAACCTCAAAAGAAGGACAAGATCCTGGATTCCTCTCAGCCTTGCCTTTCCGACGGATAATGGCACATTTGCCTACTCATGAGTAAAGCTGCAATATTGGGCACTTTCACTTTCCCATAGAGCTCAATGCACATTTTTAATTAATGTTTTTTTGGCCATAATGTTTGATGGAAGGAGATATTTCAAAACTGATTTTTTTGCATTGGATTCTGCTCTTCAATATGAATCCAACAACAAATGACACAGTGGGGTACTGCACACGATTGCAAAGTTCCAAAATGGAGCCAAAATGGAGGACAAAGAAGCCATTTTGGAGGACACCTGGACAGGAGACTAAAAAAGAGGACAAATCTAGCTCAATACCTCTGTATTTTAGATATAGGCAACCTCAGAATGCCAGATGAGGAGAGGGCACTAGCATGCAGGTGTCTTGTTGTCTTGTGTGCTCCCTGAGGTTTCTGGTGGGCCATTGTTACAGGAAGTTGGACTAGATGGACCTTTGGTCTCATCCAGTGTGGCTCTGTTTATGTTCTACCCAGGTTTGCTCAGACTTAAACCAGCAGAATTACTGATAGACTAATAGTAGTAAACTCAAACTGGCTACCTGTTGTGCATGCTGCCTTACTGCCACTTACAACAGCTGACCTGAGCTGTTAGTAAAGTTTTTAGAAACTCTTAAGTGGAACTTAAGCATCAGCTCATGTTTGTTCTTGCAAAAGCTAGATTGCAAAAGAGCTAAGTTCTTTCACATATTCCTGGAATGAAGAATCAAATAGCTTAAATCAGTAGATTCCATTCATAATTATGTGCTAGGAAATCTCCTGGTTTCTGAGAGCTTGGGCACAATCCAGAGTAACTACGGGGAGTCCTTGGTCTGATGCAAGAACAATTTGCTCTGGATTGCAGTATGAATTTCCCATTGGTTTTCACTAGGTGGTGCAGTAACTACAGGCACACATAATGTCTCTTGCGTGTCCCCGTAGTTACTCTGGATTGTAGGGCTTGTCTGATATTTCTCATGAAGGTTTCTCGTGGCAAACAAGTTTCCCTGAAAGACATTGTGGCCATACCAATATTAACTTGGAATGAGGAAACTTATGTGAGTATTGGTCAATTCTGCCTTCCCCCAAATGCACTGTTATGCACAGAAATGGTGAATCCCAAGAAACTTGTGATGACTCTAGAATTTTTCTGCATAACAGGGCTTCTGTGACGGATATGCAGACACTGATGAGGAAAACCTCTTTTAAAATTAAGAATGCAATCCTAACCAATTTAAGCCAGCATAACTCACCTGTCTACCCATTCCCATGGTGGTTTAAGGAGGCTGGCGCGTGTGCCTTAATAACACTTTTGTTATTCCCCCAGGCCAGCACAGGAATTATGCCAGCCTAACTGGGGGGTTAGGATTGCAGCCTAAATTTCTGAAAGAAACATTGACTTACATCCTGAATTTATCTGCAGTGGTGGGCTCTAGCAGGTACGCACCTACTCTATAGAACCGGTTCTTAACAAGAGATAGGACATATAAAGTTTAAAAATAGCCATTTAAAAGTGGCTGCCAGATGGGCAGAGAACTGGTTCTTAAATTTTTTGAAGCCCATCACTGTTTATCTGTCTATACTTGATCCTTCATGAAGCAGTGTGGAAAGAAATATACGTTATGTTGCACTGATTTCACAGTTTGTACTCAAAAACTTTTAATTTTGGCACAATTTTCTTTATGCCTGCAAGGCCAAACAGCAAATGAGATCACTGCTGAAGACCCCCCTGTTGTTCACCTTTTAGGGGGTGATCACTTTCCCTGAAATCATCTAGAAAATATATCTATCAACAACAAATAATTTTCTGTAATATTAGCTGATATATAAAAGCAGCAACAATAAATATTTCTCCTGCATTTTTGTTACAAGATTGGGCATGCCTGTAATCAGATAGAGTCAGGCTGCAAAGGGTATCACTTTTCCCTCCTTTGGCTCAGTCCATTCTTGGGTAATGGAGAAGTCCTCATGATTTACTTAGGGCTGATGGAACATTGCATAGGATGTCAAATGAAGAAGTATTTACAATGGCTAGCCCCCAAATCCAGAATAACTATGGCAGCACATAAGAGACTTTATGTGCACCCGTAGTTACTGCACCACCTAGTGAAAACCTATGGGAAATTCATATTGGAATCCAGAGCAAAGTGTAATTGGTTCTTACACCGGAGCAAAGACTCCCCGTAGTTACTCTGGATTTTGCCTTAGGCTTCATGTTCAAATCAATGCTATATTAAAAGATGATGACGACAACAACAACAAAAAAAACAACTTAAGCCCAGGTTCTGGGGAAATACTCAAATACTCAATATTTCCCAGTGACCAATCGATAGGCTATGATTAAGAAGGACTTCAACAGGTCAAATCTAGCCACCAACATCTGTTGTAGTGGACATCGGGTTAGAGTTTCCATGTATGTCTAATCTGGTTCTTAAAAAGTCGATTGAGAACATGATGCAGAACAAACATGCAGAAAACTGAAGAACTGGTTTCCCATGGAATAATTGCAGATTTGGATGCAAATCTCACAATGGCTTCCTTATATCTGAGTTTCTTTTCCCATGGGAGAAGGATAGTACTTTTCCCTTTTGATTTTATGAGCTGTGATTCTTCCATGCAAACTTTGAATGTCTAGTAATTGATGTCAGAGAGTTTGATAGATTTTGTGATTTTGTGTTTGATAGATTTTGTGATTTTGTGTATGTTTATAATTACATTTCTTGGAATAAAAACTTGCCCTGCTGCATTATTTATGAGGAACCTCATTCACTGCATAAGACCAACTCTGTTTTTTTATAATAATCAGAGCTGCTGTTCCTCCCTTTCTCCTTGTGATGCTTGGTATGCTACTGTTGCATCATGGAATGAGCTAGGTTGTGAGGCAGGAAGCCTCCCATTGAAATCTCCAGGATGACCTATGTGGTGCCACTACTGCTGCCAGGTGGAAAGTGGAAAATTATGGCCATTTGGGGACATTTAGGGGGTCTTAAGGAGGATCAAATAATCTTGGAGATATTATGTGGACCTTGAATGGGAATACTATGTGGACCACTTGCCTTTGGTGCTCTTCAGGGAGAAAAGTGGAGCACAAAACCACGCACCAACACACCCCAACACACACACACCCCAACACACCCACACCCACATAAAGTACTCCAAAAAGGTTATTGTTTTGAAACATAGCTCTTCAATAGGGGAAACAAAAGCTTGGGTCTTCAGATCTAATTCTGAATCAGATCATGGGCAATCTGCCCACCTCTAGAGTTAACTGAACTACCTAATTTTATTTTGAAGCACAAAGAAGTGTAGTGATTTCTTGGGAACTTCTTGTCCAATTCAGGATGTAGGAAAAGCAGTAGTTGGGAAATAGTGGAATAGATGAGAAATAATGGGCTAACTAAGTAATGGACTGTAAGCAGCCTGTTAAGATTGGAATGCAGTAACTCAGTTTTCTCTTTTTGAGAAGATGGTAATCAGGAAATGCCAATCTGGAACTGAGGAAATGGCAATCAGGAAGACTCCCTTATGAAAGGCCTCCACAGTACATGTGTTGCTATTAGCCAGGCAATGTTTGCCAGTCACTGTGAACATAAGTACATTAGCGAGGTGTCTCCGATAGTCCTTACTTGCAACTATTAGCCAGAGGATGCACATCCGCTGCATCCATTTGCTGAGGGCACATCTGTAAGGGAGGGAGGGAGGGAGTGAGGGGAGCAGAGCATGCTTTTTCTATATTGTATCAAGTGGGTTTTTCTCTGCAACCTTTGCAAGCAATTCAGAAGGAGGGACGAAGGAGACAGGGACAAGCAAGGTGGGGAGGCTAATCGCATCCTCTGTGGTGGGTTGCAACATGGGAATGTCTTGCTTGGAAGGGAGAGAGGCCTCCTCTGGGTCATGGCAGGCTGGAAAACACTCTTCCGGCCACAAAAATGGCCTGCAGAAGCCTCTGAAAATCACTCCTGGTTTTCAGAAATGATTTAGAAGTGGCTTTTGAATAGTGGAAGTTTCTTTTCAAAGTTTTCGGGGGCCATTCTTTGGCCCAGTATGATCCAGATGAGGCATTCTCACCTTCCTAAACACTAATGTGGCTCCAGAATGGCTCCTATTTTGAACCAAACTAGAGCAGAAACAGGTGGGACGACTCTGTTTGTGGCATGGATTTCTGACCCAGTAATGGGGCATCATGACCTACAGTTTGGTAAATGTTGGAATAGCCAATATCTTCAAAAGTTTACCATCCCAAATCTGTCCTGTGCTGTTCCAGAGTGTGCAGCACTGCACAAGCCTCTAGTGTCTGCTCTCAGCCAGCCAGGAACAGGTAGCAGCAGAAAACTAAGACTGCAATCCTAACTTCCAATTAGGCCAGCATAAGCCCCAGCATAAGTCCTGTGCTGAGAAGTGCACATAAGGCACTTCTGCCCTACTCCTGGAGTGGCAGTTAGGCCAGTGCACAGGCATACACCAACCTCCTCACGCCACCATGGTAAGATATGCCATGTGAGTTATGCTGGCCTAAATTGGTTAGGATTGAGCCCGAAGTAAACCTACTAGTCTGCTGCTACAATGGGCTGACTCAGAACTGTATCAGCTCTTTTGCAGGTATAAGTAGGTCCAGAGTGTTGAGTAGGTCCAAAGGATCGGGACAAATCTAGGCCAGAGCCATAGGTATTAGTGATACCTCTGCCACCAATAACCATCCTTGCCCTCCCTTGACATGCCCCAAATATGGCCCGATCCCCACCCCAAAACTGCAACAAGCTGCCCCTCTACCTTCTTACCTGGGCCAGTGGAGTGTCTGGGTGGGTGTGGTGCATTGACGGAGCCTCTGACCATTTCTGCTGGAAGATCTGTCACACACAGTGGCAATGTGTTGTCTGACCTATTATAGTGCCATTTATGAAAACAGATCCTCAGATCCCCTGTCCTGAACAGCCCATTTTGGATCTGTGAGAAAACATTTATTTTAGGATATTTGAACTTTTAAAACAATATCTTCTTTAGGTATTTAGATTATACCTAAAAGGTATAATTATACCTTTTAGGGGGTATTTGTTTCAAGTAAGTTCATGAACATTCATGCCATCACATCTACTGATTCATGCAATAATGACTAAACTGGATTTCTAAAAATCTTTGTGTGGCTATATAAGCAATCTGAAAGTCAGACAGTGTTTGCTACCATATTCATCCTTGAAATGTTTGCTTAGAAAGTCACTTTGCAATTTTCAGAAACAAATTTTAGAACACAATACTAACCACACTTTCTTGGAAGTAGATAATATTGAGCACAATGGGACTTACTTTTGAGTAGACATGCTTAGGATTGCACTGTCATTTTTATGTGAGTCAGAATATTTGATGATGTGGGTTGTTCATGAATAAACTTGTAACACCTATCCCCCCAAAATTGTGAATTTGCTCATATATGGCCAAAAATTAAAAAAAAATCCAGCTTTGTATATAGGTTGATGGTGTCTGAGCTGTCTGTGACTAATTGGGGAAGAGACCTTGGGGTTCTGGTGAATAGCTCAATTAAAACACTAATCATTATGTGGTAGCTATGAAAAAGCTGTGAATCCATTCCAAGGGTAATTAGGAAAGGGATCAATGATAATACTTCTAATCTGATAACATGCCTATGCAAACTGATGCTATACTTGCATTTGTAATGTTGTTTACTATAGGGCTCCTTATCAGTGGGCTCAGTATCAAATAGATTTCAGAATCTGTGGCTGCCAAACCTATGACTGGAAGGCCTCAAAAGACCTCCTGGACATGACCAGAACACTTCTGGTTTGTATCAGTGAATGACTTTTGGTTGTGTTCAGAGATGTTCTCAGGCTCTTTAAGTGCAGATTTTATTATTCATGGACAACTGTGGGGTTCCTAGAATGGATCATCATGATCACCACCACCAATTTATTTATTTTATTTTATTTAAGAGATTTCTGCCTTTCTCTGCAGCAGACACAAGGATCATCATCATCATCATCAAAAACAGTACTAATATAGTTCTTTTCAACTAAAAGTTCCCAAAGCAGTTTATAGAAATTATCTCATAACTAATGGCCCCCGGTCCCAAAAGTGCTCACCATTGAAAAATATGCAGAATAATACCAATAGAAGCCACTAGAAAAGACACTACTGGGGTGAGACTGCTAAACTTCCCCTGCTAAACAAAAGAGGAGGATCATTAGAAAAAGTGCCACTTATCCAGTTAGCAGGGTAACTTACTTTGTTATCAGATACTGAAGACCAATGTCTTGAATTCACTTATTGAATTTGTGGAATTTGTTGCCACAAAATGTGACGTTAGCCGCTAGTCACCACCCTCCATGGCAATATAGTTTTAAAAGAGGACTGGACAAATCTATTCCTTGGTCTACTAGTCATAATGTCTGTACTGTTCCTCCCAGACACAGCATAAGAATGCCTATGAATATTAGTTCCAGGGGAGCATGATAGGGAGTAGTATCCCTTTCTCTCCTACTTGTTTGTTTCCCAGAGGTAACTATCTACTTGTGTTGCTTTCCTCCTTTAAATTATCCTCAAAACAGCTTCTCAAAACACAGAGCTGAAGCTGAAACACAGCTTAAAATAGATTCCAAACATTGTCCTAATAATCACAACTCTACACACTAAGGAGGAAAAGTTGCATTGAAGCATCTCTGAACGTAAACACAGTGTAACAAAGAGCACAATCCTAACCATGTCTACTTAAAAGTAAGCCCCACTGTGTTCATTGGGACTTACTCCCAGAAAAATGTCTTTAGGATTGCAGCCTTAATTTCACTGTTGATGTTCATTTACAAAATGGGAGGGATAATTTTGGTTACTACCTGTTCAGATTGGGAGAATTAAACAAACTCTGGATGACATGGAGAAAAGAATAGAAACTTCTGTGATGTTCTGGTTCAGAGAGTGGTCAGTTGTGGTTTTGAACAAGGGACCTCAGATTTTTACTCAGACAGGAGAACCACCCCATCTGCTTTAACCTTTCCTTGTAGTGGGTTTGCAACTTTGGGGGCTATTTTACAGTGGTGGGCTTCAGGGGGTTCTCACAGGTTCTATAGACCCGTTTGCTAATGATGCCTGGTTCTGTGAACCAGATACTAATAGGACATAGAATCTGTTGTTAATTTAGGCCATTAGGACATAGAACCTGTTGTTAATTTATTTGAATCTTACTACTGGCTATATACAGTTGCCCTATGCTGTTCTTGGAGGGTTCTTACGACATGGTGAGTTATATATTTCCTTTCCCCAGGTTCAGCTGCTCTCAGAGTCATAAATTAGAAGATATTGTTCAACAGCATGTCCACTATATTGCTTTCAAAGTCTTTAAAAAGAAATGAAAGTGACATGAACAACTAGAAGTTGCTATTTAATCTGGTCAATTTCATTGCTCTATTAACCTGTGAAGGTGCTGCCTTTAAAGATAAACAATAATAAACTTGCTGAATGAAGGGACTGGCTTAGTATAAGGCAGCTTTATATGTTCAGGTTTTTTTTTAGGATGAAAAAATAAAATTCTATAAGGCATAAAGATAATTAAGAAGCACCACCCTCTTTGGCAATATGGCAATTTACTCTGGACATACAGGATATTTGCCTTTCATTTCACCAGTACAAGAATATTAAATTTTATGACACAGCAATATGTCAGGAAGCAAATCTGAAACTTTTGGTCCAACTAATTAAGCCAGAAAGCTCATACATCCGAGACAAGGAAATTAAAATGCTGTTGATTGAGCAGAACAATACAAACAATTCTTGGGATTAGGAAACTCCCAGACACTGATGATACATTTGCAAAAGTGATACATTTGCAAAAATGTCTCCAACAATATATGACTGGATCTTATACACCAGTGATTTTTTAAAAAATGAATGAAATTTATATGAAATACCAAGCCCACAGTGGCTTTGTGGTTAAAGGTGCTGTGCCTGCCCATTTGAAGTTTGGGTTCAAGACCTGAGTACTGCAAGACGGGGTGAGCTCCCATCCTTAGCCCATCTCCAGCAAACTTAGGAGTTCGAAAGTGCAAGTAGATAAAACATTTTTCTGTGCACCTCAGTGTATAGTCATGCTGACGACATGGCCACATATCTTTTGATACTTGGCTTTTGATCTTTGGCTTAGAAACAGGGATGAGCTCCTCACTCTAGAGTTAGCCCGCAACTAGCAGGACAACCTGCAGGGAACACCTTTACCTTTATATATGAAACAGACGTCATTAAAATGTATGTACATTTTTCAGACATCTTGTAGGCATAAAATTGGGCTATGAGACCAATGGGTTGAAGGCAAGCAGAGCTCCTACATCAATTCAGTACCAGAACTTAAAACAGCCAAGGATGTGGTCAAGGGTCGGGCAAGTGAGGCACTAGCCAAATAACCAAACTGGCTGGACTAACCCCTGAACTTCCCAGTACCAATGGGAGGTTCAAGAACTACCAATGAGTTCAAGAACTTTTTCAAGCACTGGGACCACCTTGTTTTCCTTAACCAAGATTCTGTGTTTCCTTTATTAATCTGGCCATGAAGCTTTTTTTTGTTCTATATGGGCTCTTGAAGACCATGCAGATGCAAAAATGTTTTTTTTAGAAAAGAAAAACCTATGAAAATAAAAATAATTTATTATAGAGATGAGAAGTGAGGAAAGAAGGGAGAAGGCATCACTGCAGACACAAAAGGAGAGACATTCCCTCAGGTGCACTAAAAACACATTCTTTATTGAATCCAATGCATTTGGAGAAAAGCTTTTCTTCATTGACAGGGTAAAATGTTTGATGATAGAAGAAAAAGCAGCAGAAATAGCACAAGGATAACAAAATACAGGAAGAAGACATTTTTCATTTCTCAGATAGATTGGGAATATTGAGCAAAGCCTCATAAATTGTGTTCTATCTAAAATCCTTTCTTTCACCAAAATTCACAACCCAATCTTAACTGACTTTCCAGTGCAATGCAGCTACAATGCAGTCTTGTGATAAGGGAATGAAAGTTTCCTTACCTTGAGGAGGCCTCCATGACTTACCCCATGCAACAGGTACCCAATTGGCACGGCTGCACTGGTGTTGGAAAAGTAGTTGTCAGATGGCCTTGATCATTCCTGCTTCAAAGTGTATTTAAAAGAGCCATGACCTGTAGCTGTTTTAAACAGAGTGAGGATTTAGAAGCGTCCCCTTCCTCCTTATAGATGCACGCTGTCCTCCATTTTATATGGTCACCCTGCTGTAGTGACATGGCTACTTAGCTCTTTGAGTCCAGGCGTAGCCCAATTGTGCCACAGATGGCCCTCAGGTATACCACAGGAACTTGGAGATTGAAATTCATTAATAGGAAAATTGGGGGATTTGAACAGTCTGTCAATAGTAAAAACAATTGATGGTGTCCCTTGACAATTTCAATGCCTTGTTAAGTGTGCCATGAGATGAAAAAGGTTGAAAATCACTGGTCTAGAGACAGGGTGACCATACAGAATGGAGGACAGAGTGCCTCTACCTTTAACTACTGAAGATAAGAGGGAATTGAAACAGGCTTAGCTCATTACAGAAGGGTTTAAAAAGCAGCACCTGCATAGTCTACAGCCAATGCAAGGAATGGATTATTTTAGGTGCAGCTCTCAGTCCCAGATTTCATTGCCTTGAGGTTCCAGGTGTCTTCATTTCTATATGACAAGTTTGTTCTGATATGTTTTAAAAACTGGATTTTGTAGCAAAATTTTGTAAGTATCTTGAAGTCTTGCCTGTAATAGCAAGTTCATGTGGAGGGAAGGAATGCCTTGCCATTCTGCATTCTATAGGACTGTGCTACTCAAAGTGGGGGTTGGGATCCAATTTAGAGGTCACAATCTGTGGTGGGGGGAGGGCGTGATCCATCATCTTGGAATCTGGCATTGGGCTTTCTTGGGAGTAAGTCTCTTTGAATACAATGGGGCCTACTTCTGAATAGAAATGGAGGAGTTCTGGCATCATAGTGATGTTGCATCCCTGTAGGTTTGACAGTTTTTCAAGTTTGAAGATAGGGGGGTCCCAGGCTAGGGTTGCTATAATTCTCTTCACAAAATTGGGACAGGATCCTCTGTCCCATTTCCCAGCATTTGAACACAATCCCCCAAATTGGGATTTTTGGACATATGGCAACCCTAAGCCAGGCTGAAATGCCTGAGTACCAGTGCTATAGGACCTACCCTCAAAAGAACATGGCAAGGTCAAGCTTGCAGTTATAACCTCTTATTCTTCTGGTCCTAAACTAAGTGGGCTTAGACTGTTTTCTCATATGATGGAGAAATTGCCTTTGTGTCTTTCTTATGTTAATTGGTGGTTGCCACTCATGCAGGAGAGATACTGCAGGAGAGGCTTCTGTAATACAAATGAGAATTTTAGACAGTGTAGGTTTTGCATTTGCGTAACAAAATATATTGAAACAAGAGCTCCTTTGAGCCAGATATGCAAACTGAAAATGCACCTACTTTATTTTGCAGTGCGGACACTAAACTGAGAACATTCCCTCTTCCACCACCTGGTACGGTGTTGAGTGCAACTATATTGCACCATGTTCTGTCTGTACAGAATCCTATGTATCATCAAAATCGTGTCAGAGGCGAACTTTGACGCACAATGGATCAGTAGGTCAGCCAAACAAACCAGGGTTGTTAGATGTTATTCAGTTCAGAATTTTGTCGTGCTGAACTTGTAATAGCAAAGGTTCTGGTTTGTTGACTAAGTTAAAACTCATGAATTGCTCTTTGATTCAAATAAACTGTCTGAAGCAGGATTCAATTTGAGACCATGTTGTACACTGTTGAGTCAGATGCTATTAATGAGTCAGCAGAGCCAGATATTCGTTTAAAGAATGTAATAGCTAAGATTTTTGACACCTGTATTTGACTACTGTATGCTAGGGTCTCTTGAAAATGAGACTTTGTAAGCAGAATGGTCTGATGCAGAATTATTATAGAGATTCTTTCTTTGCAGATGGCCACAAAAAGGGGGTTGTGCACTTTCCCCCAAAATTTTCCCTGCCCTTTGAGCCCAACTTACACCCTGGAATGGACTGCTAATCCAAGACCATCCCAGTTGATGCTCAAGAAAAACTCGCACAACTCTTTTTTGGGCTGAGTACTGATTTATCAATTGGAACTTGCAACTTAAGGAGACTCCCTCATTAAAAAGAAGTTTCACATTTAGGCAATTATAAGATACATTTATAATCAGCATTAAGGTTGCCATAATTCTCTTCCACAAAACCAGGACAGATCCCCCCGTCCAACTTGCCAGTATGTGAATGCAATCCCCCCAAACCGGGATTGTATCTGTTTTCTGGGTCAAATAGCAACCCTATCAGTATAGATCAATACACTGACCTGCAAAGAAATGTCTAATCACAAGGAGGACGTGTCAAAACGCAATGTTTCTTATTTTAATATGACTTCCATACACTTGTTTGCTGATGATATGAAAGTAGGAACTTTGAGTTCAATTCTCCCTGCCCTCTCTCTACCCTTTTATCAGGGTCAGGATTTGAGGCCCATTTTCTGCTTTTAACTATGTTTCTCTTTTGACATTCAGCATAAGGAAGGACAGCATCATTAAACCAACACAGAGTGCTCCAAATATTGAGGGATCTTCAAACAGACGCTGGTGGAGATGCTTTAGGAGGACTTCCTGCTACAAGAGGAGTATATGACCTATTTATTATACAGTGGTTTTCAAACTCTTAGGAAGCTGCCTCCCTAAGTAATTCTTTGTGGGAGATTCAATCCTCATGATCACAATCTTGTGGGGAAGGGGAGCTATATTTAAATATAACGGAGGTGTTTCCAGGACCTGGGAGTGTGGGGATCCCCGGGGAGCTCTGCAGAGTGCTTGCAAGAGTCCCCACAGCCTGAAAATAGCGAATGTGGTTATCATGATGAATCGGAAGTTCCACTGGACACAGTGCAGGTTAGAAGAAGGCTGGAGATCCACTTGGGGCAATGCACTGTGTCAGCTGTTCCCAAACTGTGCATTCAGAACTGGGATCCACCAGTGGATGGTAACCCAATTTTTGGTCATTTGTGAAATTGATGGGGCAGATTAAGCTATATGCATCAAGGGTGTACATTCTTGGGAGGGGGGACACTACTCATCATTGTAAATGATTGGCATTCATAAATCAGGCAGCAGCCCCAAGGGCCTCTAAAAGTTTGGGAACCACTGCTGCACTGTGTGTAACTTGTTTCCTTCATAATCCTTTTTTGACTGCAACAATATGAACAAGGAGATGCAGTGAAACATTTGGCTATGACAAGGATAAGCATTTTCACATCCCACTGATTTCCAATAGGATGGATTCAGGCACCTGATGAGCTTTATCTGTTGCAACCAATTGGACATAAAAAGCATGACTTGGCTAGAACATGCGTTTAATTTGTTATTTAAGGGTTGATGAAGCCTCTAAACCCTTTCTCAAACTGCCACAGGCTTTTTCTTTTTTCTTTTGTAGCACAAATACATAAGACAAATTGACATTCCTTAACCAAACAAGTCGATGCTCATGATTCTTTGTGAGTGGAACGTTCAGTCTCTCAAAAGTTGTCCCTGTCCTCTTTGAACCTACTGCCAAAAAGACTGGGCTGGATTTCTGTTGTTTAGATATTCTACCTCCTTTCCTTCCCTGTGGTCCCTCTAGGACATTTAGAATCTCTTTGCTAAAACCCTCTTTCTTAAGGCTGATCTAAGACCTTCCAGTGCAAGTGGCATGCCAAATACAGCTCTCTGAACCCCTCCACATTTTTTTTCTCTCTCTCCTCCTCTTCTGTTTCCAATCCAGAAAGTGGAAGAAGGAGGCAAAGTGGAGGCAAGTAGGCAGATCCAGTGGCAGGCTTCAGGGGATTCTCACAGGTTCTATAGAACCCTTTGCTAATGAGCGCCTGGTTCTGAGAACCAGTTACTAATGGGACAGTGAACCTGTTTTTCTATGGACATAGAACCTGTTGTTAATTTATTTGACTCCCACAACTGGGCAGATCCCCCCCCCCAATCTGCTGCCTGAGGTGACCACAGTTGGCCACATTGATGGGTCTGCTCTAATTTCATCTATCATTATGATCACACAACCCTTCTCTTGAAGTATCTTCTCCATCTCCTTGTTGTTTCTACTCATTCTTTCTACCTCAGTTATGAACTCTCACTTACAGTGCAATTTTGTACATGTTTAATCAGAAGTCCCACAAAGTTTAATGAGGTGTCCTGGTGATAGGTCTGTATGGAATTGATGCTTTAGCAAGCAAGCAAGCAAGCACTTTATTTATATCCCAGCTTTTACCCTGAGGGGCTCAAGGCGGCTAGGAGTTTGGTCTTTCTATGGAGTGAACACTGAGAGCCAGCTTCAATGTCTTCCTCAGTGATCATGGCCAAATTATGGTCATGTCATGGTGGCCAAGTCACTATCAGCATATCTTACCCAATGGCCATCATGGCAGGGCAAATGCAAAGCAATTTGAAAAAGCTATAGAAATTTTTATAGAATAGTGACAGTGGGGGCAATCCTAAGCATGTCTTCTAAAAAGGAAGTCCCATTATCTTCTATGGAACAAATACTGCAATCCTAACCATGTCTACTCAAAAGTAAGCCCCATTATGTAATGGGTCTTACTCCCAGGAAAGTGTCTGTAGGATTGCAGCCTTGGTATCTTCTTACTACTGGTAACTATTTGGGAACACATTTCTTGTATTTTGAGGCTTACCATTCTTTATTTTGCGGCAATATCTACAGTATCTAGAGTTTGGGTTGAATTAAAAAACCCTTAGGTCCAAACCGACACCTTTCTAAGAGGTAGTATTAACTAGTAGCTAGCTACAGAGCCAGAAGTAGGTTGGAGCAATATACTATATAAGATCAAATTTCCACTCATCCAGGAAATTCAGTGGACCAGTCACTGGGAAGATCTTTACTTTCATCTTCTCAGAAATAAATCACATTGTTTTCAATTACTTACCCCCAAATCTAGAGTAACTACGGGAGCATGTAAGAGACATTACATGCACCCGTAGTTATTGTACCACCTAGTGAAAACCTATGGGAAATTCATATTGTAATCCAGAGTAAATTGTTCTTACACCGGAGCAAGGACTCCCCATAGTTACTCTGGATTTTGCCCTGAGGCTGCAATCCTAACCACACTTTTCTGGGAGTAAATCCTATTGAACACAATGGGACTTACTTCGTGTAGACATGCTTAGGATTGCACTCTTAAGTCCTCTGTATGTGCAGTAGGATTGCAGCCTCAGTGTATCTCAGGTGAGGAACTGTGTATTGTGCTCTGAGCAATTTGAAGGAAGAATAGAATAACAGTCTATTATGATGTATAAAATAAAGACTTCATTGCCTACTTGTTAAATTGAAATATATGTTTGTGCATTATGCCTTTAGGAGGCCTATCAAAAAGACTTTGAATAAGGTGGAGAACTGGCGACAACAACAGATTCAATTCTGGAGCAGAAGTCTAGGTGAGCGGTTAGACCTGTATGATTGCCTTAGGGGCCTGTTTTATCTTACACCTAGAAATAGGCTGCAGGTAAATTAGTCTTGCGTTTGTTATTTTTTTTCTGATCAATCTTTTGATGTACTTTTTCAGTGGGTTGTTAGAATTAAACAGCAAAGGAGGTCTGTATTGATATTCTTGCACATCCATGACTGTGCCTTTTAGGCTTGGTGGGATATATAAATACAGCACAAAAGTCGTTTTAAAAATTGTTTAAAAATCATGGTTTCACCAGTGATTTTCAGCCAGTGTGCTGTGGCTAGTCCTCGGTTGTGCCACGGGAATTTGAGGAGAATCATTAATTAATAGGAAAATTGGCAGATTTGAACAGCCTGGTGTGCCTTGTCAGTGATAAAAACAACTGATGGTGTGCCTTGACAATTTCAGTACCATATTAGTGTGCCATGTTAATGTGCCATGAGGTGAGAAAGATTGAAAATCACTAGTTTACACAATTGTATCTTGAATGAAACTCATTTCTAATGGTTGAAGTATACTTATTGTTTAAAAGCTGCTGTTTACTCAAACGCAGGTCAAACAAATGCAGTATAAAAACCTGCAAAACCAATTTATGCTTTGATGGCTGATAAAAATGCTGGAACCATCAACAAAGCTTTATAGCCTTCTTGGGCAGGGTAAAGCTCATTAAAGTAATGGTAATTAAACAAAATTAAAGTACTCCTACCAAAATACTTGCAAGTATATTTTTTGTACAGTTGGTTTGAGTTAACTGTGGTGGAACTATTTGAGTTGCTTGGGCTCCAGATGTCTGGTCAAGCTCTTCAACACTAGTGACAAGAATTTATATAATAATAATTAGAATAATAATAATAATATTTATACACCCCTTTTTAACAAAACAAAAAAGTTAATAAAGCAGTTTACATAGCAAAATAATTCAAGTAATTGTTACCTATCCCCAAAGGGCTCAAGATCCGAAAAAAGCTGAAGATACCTAATGATATTTAGCTTCCTATTCAATTTCCTCAAGTAGAATTTCCAAGGTTTTCTGTGGATGGGAAAAAAAGGTAATACTTCACAGCTGTTACCAGTAAAAAATGAAGTGTACAAATGCCCTTTGGTCCAAGTGACATGTTATAAACACCAAGTAGATACTTTAAATTATATCGCAGTAATGTAAGAAGATCCTTGGTGGAATTAGATAATGGAGGTTCTCATAAGGGAAGTCGGAACCACGAAGAGGGTCACAACAAGTGGTGGGCTTCAGGGTGGGTTCTATAGAACCCTTTGCTAATGAGCGCCTGGTTCTGAGAACTGGTTACTAATGGGACATAGAACCTGTTGTTAGTATAGGTTATTAGGACAATAGACCCTTTGTTAATTTATTTGAATCCCACCACTAGTCACAACCATTTCAAGGCGGCCATGAAAAGCTGAGCACTGCCTGGAATCTGGCAATCCACCATCTTGAAATAGGGCACCCAAGCTGCAATCCATACTTCCTGAGAGTAAATATCATTAAACACAATTGAACTTATTTCCAAGTAGATAAGGAGATGGTCTGACCTCACAGTGATGTCACTTGCAGTTTGATGACACTTGCTGGCTGTGATATCACTTCCAGGTTGATTATATCATATCCAGGGGGTCCTGGACAGATTGTCATTCTCATAAGGTGGTCCTGGACTGAAAAGCTTGAGAACCACTGATCTAAACTGGCATTTTTTCTTATAGTTGTCCCACCTCATGCATCTGGGTAAACGACAAGCAGGATATGAAGACATACTGCTCTCCTACCATTGCTTCCTTGCAAGTGCTATTCAGAGGCAACATTAGGCACCATGACTAATAGTCAGCTACAGACTTGTTCTCCATGAATTTTTCTCCATGAATTGTTCTCTTATGTAATTTTTAAGTACATGAATACTGTACTTAACACTGAAGACTGATCAATACCCAGCCCCCAAAACTGAATCTGCCAGGTAGGAGTGCCCACCATTGTGAGGGAGGGTATTGCGTGGGTTTGTGTGCATGAGGGGATGATGACTGTTTATGCATATGGGGGATGACATATGACATGGCTGTTTATGCATAAGGGGGAAGTTGTGTACAGGGGGGTTGATGCACATGTGGGATGTTGTGTATGGGGGATGTTGTGTGTGGTGGTTTATGCAGATGGGGATTGAGATGCATGGTGGATGTTGCGGCATGTTGCGGATGTTGCGGCATGTTGCGGATTTATGCTCATAGGGTGATGTTGCACCATGGGGGTTTATGTGCATAGGAGAGATGATGTGCACGGGGGGACAATGCACATGGGGGATGTGCACATGGGGTGTTGATCACATGGGATTTTGATGCAGGTGGGGGGATGCTGTGCATGGGGGGGACGTACATGTGGTTGTTGCGCAGTGGGGGGATAGTGTATGGGGGAATTTTTCTTCTGGAACGCAGGTATGCTTTTGTTAGTCATTTATAAATTTACCATGTTACAAAGGACATACCGGTAAGTCTACAGTGTCATCTTGTTACAAAGAAACAAACCCTTCCTTCTAACCACTTTAAATTCAATTCCGAAACATCTTACCATTGGAGGAAGTGGGGTGAGCTACCCATTTTGTACCAAGCCCTGGGGAGGTCCAAGTAAAATTCCACTCCATTCAGATCTGCAGCCAATTTTAAACTATTTAATATTGTGAGATGCTGTAATCATAGTGGAAACATTCTCATTTGCTGGGAAACTGCTGGAACTCCTTCCTTCTCCCCTCCCATCTCCAAAGAGAAATTAATGTACTTTTAGATTTCTTGATGAAAGCGTACAGGAAGGCCACAAGCAACAAAAAATTGAAGCAGGAGTTAAAAGAATTATTTGGAAGCTGGAGGGGAAGGCGGTAGGATGGGATAAGTTTTTTTTTCCCTCTCACTGATTTATTAACAGACACCTTGGGCACTTCTAATCTGATTTATGTATCATGTGAGGCAGGTTTTAAGACATGGGAAAACTTTCTCATTTCTTTCACTGACTTAGAATTGGAATTCAGCTGCCTCCCAAAAGAGCACATAGCTTATGTGCATGCAACTACATGGTGGATAGGAAAACCAAGAAAAATAGGTGTTGATTCCTGGGTAGGGATAGTGAGTGATGCTGAAGACCGGACAAAGACAGGGCTCAAAGCTAATGCTTTATGTTTGATCCTTTGGCTGGTGCTGGTAGATATGACAGCTTCAGCTTGCTTTTGCTACTTTAGGGGTGGGGGTTGGCGGCATCCAGGGAAATGGGCTGACTGCTGTCCTGCTGTTGCCATTATGTAGCATCTTCTCCATTCTATCCATCATCTTCTGCTCCATAGATTGGGATTGCCATAAAAGAAGCCCACAGAGGCAACATTGTACTCCTTTGCAACAACAGTGGTGCTGAGTTTGACACCTTCACGCAACAAGTGAAAATGATGTTGTTGAGTTTTACTCAGAGGATAGGAATGTAATTCAGTGCATGCTTATGTAGAGGCCCCGATGATCAATCCATGGCATCTCTGTTAAGAACTGGGGTTAAAAAAACTGGCTAGGACTGCAAAGAGGTGCTGCCAAGTGCTATAAATGGAGAGCTAGCTGGCTATCATAGCTGATGGTAAGTTTAGTGGTAAGCTGAGTGGTCCGACTTGTAGAAAGCAGCTTCCTTTGTATATAGAAAATTTTGGCAAACAACCCAACAGGCCCACAGTTAACAACAAATCTGGACTGTTGGGTTTGAGACAATCCAAGTCATATAATGTTAATAAAAAGAATTGTTCTTTTATGGATGCTCCAAGACCTGACCTTCATTCTACCCATAAAATTGTTATGTGAAAATCAAAATGTTCACATTCCCTAGCCAATAAAATCTTTAATTTTGTCTGCTTTTCTTGCCCCCTTCTATTTATTGTTCGTCTTTATAAGCCTTTTTAGTAAAGAATACATCTTCTTCCTGTTCAGCTTATTTAGCCAGAAACTTATTGAAAGTCCCCCTCAGTAAATTTCAGGCACTTTAGAGCACAGTCCTAACATGTTTACTCAAACGTAAGCTCCATTGTGTTCAATGGGTCTTACTTCCAAAAAGTGTCTTTAGGATTGCAACTTATGTCAGCATCTGGTAAGTTAGGACTTTCTTTAGAGTGCTGAATGAAAGAGAGAGACTATGATGATTGGCCCTTGCCATGAGGTAATAGTTTGGTTTATGCACGTCTTACTAGGATAGTGGGATCCCACTGTAGGTAAGTTACTCCAGAGCCACTCATAAGTGTCAAAAGAGAGAAACTTGCCCATACTTTAAAAGCTGGTCCAACCAGGAAAGTTAGAAAAAGTGGGAAAATTTAGAAGACTTAAATAAAATTCTTTTTTATTGTTATTCTAGTATTAGTATTAGTATTAGTATTAGTATTAGTATTAGTATTAGTATTAGTATTAGTATTAGTATTAGTATTTCAATAAAATTCTTTTTATTCTTTTCAGGGAGGGGGGAATCCAGCCCATTCTTAAGGAGAGGTCAGGAACTTAATTTAAACAATTAGAGGGAAATAAGCCACTACCACAGCCACAACACAGGGGCGACACGAGGGTAGGCAGCATCCAGTGTGGGACTGAGAGCATCACCCCTGGGACTATGTGTCACCCCCAGAATGTGCATTGCCCCAAATGTGCATGTCCAGTTTTCTCCCACTGTGTCTAGGTTTTTGCCATGTCTCTCCCACTGTCAAGCTCCAGAGAACTGGACCTGCACAGTGCACCTCAGCCTGGCCATTCGGGCCTGCTCAGACTCCTTCAGCGAGTCACTCCAGTGGTGTATCACCACTGCAATCCATACCAGCTACACCATGCTGGCAATGCCACAGCCACAAGAAACCCACAATATTACCAAGTGACTGGCCACCTTCTGAAGTTGAAGTTTTGAAACTGAAGGTTTTGATTCTGAAATACTTTTGAAGTTGAAGTTTTGAACATTTGAAATTGAAGAAGTTTTGGATTCTCTTTTTCTCTGTGTTGTAGGCTATAAGAATTTTACTAGGAGCAGCTGAATGTGATTCTGTGATTATGGGTAGCTCAACTTGATCTGCTGCCTGATGTTCTTTGTGACCATATTCTGAAAAACTTCGGCAGAAAAATCCAGCTGTTGCTTCTTTTGATCCTGTGCCACAAAGCAGGAGCTGGGAGCTTAAAGGGACCAGGCAAGGAAGGAGTAGGGCGCACTCAATGTAAACCACATCATTTTTTTTCAAAAATAGGCCAGCTGTGCATGTGATATTCTAATACACCTTCCTTGTAACATAACAATCATTTTGATGGGTGGAGCATACATGATTGGGGCACATACAGTACAACATCCCTGGGAAATCTATATATGAATAGCCCCACTGGATCAGACCAAAAACCCATCTAGTCCAGCTTCTTGTATCTCACAGTTAACCACCAGATGCCTTTGGGAGCACAGAAAGCTGCCGTCTGTTATTGCTTTCCTACATCTGGAGGAATTTCCTACATTGCTTTCCTACATTTGCAGGTAGCCTACTTTTCATGGCTGTAATGGACGTTTCTCTCCCCCCCGCCCCCGAGTCGTGACACCCCAGGTCAGAACAGGACTTATGTCAACACCCCAAACCCCAAGGCTTTCATTTGCCCTCCACTGCATCCAAGGCCCCAGAATCTCTCCCACCCCACTTCCCCAAACTTCATATGCACTCTCTCCCACACGCACCTTTCAACACATACATATTCACATAACTTTTCAACACATACACACTCACATACATACATACACATACAACTCACATACCATTCAACATGCACAGAGGCACAAACATAGCGTGGGGGCTCCTTCTCCCCCACTCCGCTTTTCCTTGTCTCATTGCATGTTGTGGAGTGGGAGGCAAACAGAGTCCCCCAAGCCCTCCATCTCCCTGAGGCTTTTTGAGGATCACTGGGGAAGGCTGCTGGAGCAGTCTTTTATGGAACAATTGCAAAGCACCTTGCAAGGCTCCTACTGTGTGTGCCAAAACAGAGCCCCAGCGGAGTAGTGGGGAGGCTGGGGGTCACATGAGTCCTTGTTGCAGGGGGAGTGAAGCAGAAATGGCAGCACCGGGAGCCCTAGCCAGCCTCCGCACCACTCCGTGGAGTGGAGCATTATGGAACATACAGTGGGAGCCTTACAAGATGATCTGCAACAGCACCTTGCAGAACTGCTCCAGCAGCATGGGGCAGACTTAGGGCTGCCTGGCAATGTTGCCCAAGGGCTGCCAGGCAATGCCTTTGGGGGCAATGCTCCCCCAAGATTGTTTCATTACATCAGGGTTGCATTATGGCTGCATCAGTCTTGGAAAATTTGATAGGATAGTGTACTTCAGTCACACTAGAATATGTTAGAATATCAGGAACTGTTACAATTCTTATAAATGCATGATTGTTTTAGCATAATCACTCTCCATTCAGTATCACTGTGTTTATCCAGAAATACCTAAATACTTTTGCAGGTTGAATATCTTCTTTTTAGTATCTATTTTGCTAAGCACAGCATAGCATCTTATCTTTGTTTCTCTGTTAGTTTAAAACACTCAGGTTAAAAATTGTTGGTTTTGGGGTTAAACAAATCACTACATTCTAGGAAGCAGATCAGAGGAAAAAAAAAGATTTCAGTAATGTCCCGATGTCTGAATTTCACAGAGCAACCAAACAAAGGTGTTGAAATCTTGTTTCTGCTAAAGTCCATAGGAAAATGCCCTTGGATTAACCATTAACTACTTGGGTTAGAACAATGAGACAGTAAAAACTACAAAGAGTAGTTTCTGTGTAAACGTATTGAATTATATGGCTATGTTTTTTCAGTTTATCCCCACAGCTAATATGATACTCAACTCAGACTCAGTCCCAGTGTCCAGAGAAATACTACTGCTGCTACTGCATCCTTATACAATTGTATGTACTCATATAGACCATACAGAAAAGAAATCAAAAACTACATTCTAGTAAGTGTGGACCAATCGGACCAATTTATTGGGACCAATCAAACCAGAATAACTCAAGCAGCTTGTAATCAGCCAGCTTTTGAGTTTTCAGTTAAAGCAGAGAAAGCGTTGGAGGTTCTGGATATGAAGGTGTGAGGACAAGCGAATGGTACAATAGGAAGCTAACTGCTTTCATATACAATACATATAGATTTTCAAAGAGGATCTTTTCAATTTCAAGTTAGGTATATGCTAGGAACCCTATAAGAACCAAGAGCCCAATATGAATAACTGGGGATACTATTCAATGCCCCAAATTAAAGCATGATCCTTCACATTCAGCAAAATCACACACCAACTGCTTTGGAAACCATAGAATTTCAAATTGCAAGGAAAGAGAGGCTGAACTTTTGAATATTATTCAATATTATAAATTCTATGCATGCAACTCACCTATCACATAAGGGAGAAGGCAGGCTAGACCTTCTAGCATGATGGGTCAGTTTTCCACCAACATAGAATACTTTATATAGGGGCCTAAAACGTGATTCTCAACTTGCAGTCAAAAATGACATGATTTTGCGAATGTTCAGTTTTCAAGGGATTGTTT
The DNA here is from genome assembly GCA_030015325.1 of Cryptoblepharus egeriae. Taxonomy (NCBI): domain Eukaryota; kingdom Metazoa; phylum Chordata; class Lepidosauria; order Squamata; family Scincidae; genus Cryptoblepharus; species Cryptoblepharus egeriae. The sequence continues at coordinate 53,301,768 of JAREYC010000004.1, forward strand.
TTGGTCCACAGTTTGTATTTTAAGGAAACATAAGGAAATGCCCATCTAAAAATAGCCTAATTTGCATAAATTATAAATGCGGGCCCAATGGACCCAGTTGGTCATATAAGGGTTACAGTATTGGTTTTGTGATATATTGCTCCAAGTGCTTGTGGTATGGCAGGCCAAAATAAAATTTAAACTAATAAAACTAGAGTTAAAATGAGGTGTTTAGCCCACATGATGCTCAACTCAGACTCACCTTCATGTGATCCAATGAAATTCACATTCCAACACCTCACCCATTACTTCTGCCCAACATCTGGCACAAAGACATATATTTTGGACATCCTTTTGGTCTAATGTTATATTGCTAGAATATACAGTCTGCAAATATCCCATAAGAAAAGAGGAGCACGTTACTGGTTTGAAAAATGTGGTTTTTTTCTCTGCATTTTCAAAAAATTAGTATCCCAATTTAGCTCAATATCAACAGTAGCATTTGTTCTAAAGCATTCACCATTTAATCAAAGTCAGAAATAAGGGAGATTATCTTGTTATCCTGCTTTTGTCAGGATAATATTTATTTTTCGTTTCTGTCTTTATTTTCTGTTCACACGTTCCTGATAATATAATCTGTAGAGAATATGTTCAATAAAAATGTATTTTTAATAAACTGAGAGGCATGAATCAGATGAATGCAAGTAGTCAATATACTTAATTAGTAATGTTTAATTTTATACTCCAATACTAACAAAATGCCTGACTTTTTTAAAGTGCTTGTCATTTTGATGGATGATGTGTATGTAGAAGAGGGAAAGCTGGTATATTGCAAGGCTGCCTGGAGGGTGGTAGATTGTCATTATATTCTCGTTCAGAATTTATTTCAGTCAAGGTTAGGCCACATCCCAACAAGACTGCAAGTAGCAAGTAGCTTTGGCTCTCATTGCAAAATTGTCCTCAGTTGCAGCAGTTTTCTTTTTTTCTGTGAGAGTGAATCGGAACAATTGACATATATTAAGGAAAATAAAGGTGTGTGTTCTGATAGGGGCTTTGCCCCTAGACCTCAGTGGGTGTTCTGAGGATGGGGAAGGCTGTATGTACCTCCTCTCTCTGTGTATGAAAGTGCTTATGAAATGGTTTGAAGGTCACCCCTTTTGTTTTAGAAAGTGTTTATGAACTGATTTGAATTCATTCAGTCAAAAAATACTGTAATATATTCATGCATGTAAATTTATATTGAAATATAAATCAATTCTTTTTTCCTGGCCTTTGACATAGTGTCAGAGATGATGTGGCCCTCTTGCCAAAAGGTTGGAAACCCTTGCTATGGAGTGTGACAGAAGGTTAGGGTCTGGCTTTTACATATGCCATCCCCACATGCACATCAATCCCCTATGCGCATCAATCCCCCAGGCACATCAACCCCCATGTGCATCAATTCCCCATGCGCATCAACCCCCATGCACAACTTCCCCCATGCACATCAACTCCACATGCGCAACTTCCCCCCATGCGCATCAACCCCATGCGCACCAACCCCCCATGCACTATTTCCCGTATGCGCAAGTTAACCCATGAGCAACAACCCCCATGTGCATCAACCCCCCATGTGCATCAAGTTGTGCATCATGCGCAACTTCCCCCCATGTGCATCATGCGCGTCAACCCCCCATGCGCGTCAACCCCCCATGTGCAGCATCCTCCACAGTGCAACCTATTCCTCCTAACAGCATCCCCCCATGTGCACCAGGCAGAGAGCACCAAATTGGCTGGATGTTGGTCTGTCTCCCATGTTAAGTATAGGACAGAAACACGTTGCCCCCTTTTCAGCCCCTGAAGGGTTAATTTCTCCAGATGGTTCTTGGTGGGTGTTCAGGTGACAGAAGGAACTCCCAGAATTCCATGCTTCAGGCCCAGCAGTTGGGGCGGAATGTTGAGGAGTCAGCAATTCTCAATGCAAAGTATAGGGAGGAGAACGCGTTGCGCCCCTTTTCACCCCCTTCCGGTTGGAATTTCCGAAAACCGATTCTTAGTGCACCCCTCAGTCATGGAAGGAACACCCACCCCAAATTTCTTCCTTCTAGGACCACCGGTTTTGGCAGGGTGTTGATGAGTCAGTCAGTGAGTCAGTCAGTGAGTCAGTCAGTGAGTGACTTTTCTCTTTTATATATATAGATTACATGGCAAATATTGTAGAATCCTGATTATCTGACCTTTTGTTATGTGACACTCCATTTTATCTGTCATGCTAATTACCTATGTCTACACCAAATGCAGGAGCACTTATTTTTTTAGCCCTCTAGTGGTTAAATAGGGCTGTGGGTGGCGCAAGCAGTTAAGTTGCTGTGCCTGTTAACCAGCAGGCCAGGGTTCGAGACCCAGGATGGCCCCACAAGACAGGGTGAGCTCCTGTCCTTAGCCCAGCTCTGCGATGCCAGCTGGTTTGAGTGACAGGGGAAGAGCATTGCTTTTGGAGGAGTTGGCAATACCTTAAGAAGGGCTGCAGTGACTCAGTGGTTAAAGTCTCTGAGCTTGTCAACCTGAAGGTTGGCAGGTCAGCGGTTTGAGACCCAAGTATTGCATAATAGAGTGAGCTTCTGTTACTTGCACGGCTCCTGCCAACTTAGCAGTTTAAATGCATGTAAATACAAGTACATAAATAGGTACAACTTTAGTGGGAAAATAAGTGTTAATGTGTGTCTTTTGAATTTACTCATGCCAGCTACATCACCATCATCAGACAAATGTCATTAGACAATGCTGGCTCAACCTGCTGAGGATACATTGACTGTTATCTTTTTATACATTAAGAAAGCTTGTCATTACTTAGCACTATTGAAATCAGGTTGCAATTAGGCCAGCATAAGTCCCAGCACAAATCCCATGCTGGCCTGAGGGTGTTGCAAAAGTCCACCACTCCTGGGAGATTAGGCCAATGCACAGACATGTGCTGGCTTCCGCACACCACTATGGGAATGAGGAGTGGGTGAGTTGTGCTGGTCTAAATTGGTTAGGATTGTGCCCTCAGTGTGACAATTTCCAGTGCAATCCTAAGCATGTCTACTTTGAATTAAGTCCCAATGGAACCTATTTTCAGGAAAGTGTATTTAGTCAGTCATGATTAGTTTAAAGCTATGATTTGATACAAACTTATCATGGAGGAAGTCTCAATGAATTCAGTTACAGTAAAACCTTGGCGTAAAAGCATTTTGCAAGACAAGCAAATATTTTTAATAAATTTTGACTTACAATACAAGTAAATACAATTGACTTGCAATACAAGGCTTGTTAAGCAAGCAAAAAAAGTCCCAGCCAGGATATGGTTTCAGCACTCCACCAGCACCTGCTCAGTTCACTCCAGTGTGAAGGGGACAATGGAACGGAGCCTGAGAGAACTAACCTCGTGTGTCTACTCTAAAGTAAGCCTAATATAATCAGTGGGGCTCACTCCTTTGTAAGAGAGGCAGATTGCAGTCTCAGAGACCTGAGATACTAACAGTGCCATCCTAAAAATGTCTACTCAAAACTAAACCCCATTGTGTTACTCCTAGGAAAGTGTCTTTAAGTGCAGGTTAATTTGTTTTATTTTTCTTTATATTTTGTATTCTCTTTATTATTTTGTAATCTATAGCAGTTTCGTAATCATTTTTATATGAATACTAGCGAAATGTACCCATGTTTTCGGAGTAAAATTTCAAGAATATTTGTACCGTAACTCCCATGCAATATGTCCCATGCAATACACACACCCATGTACTCCCCCCACTGTGCACTATCCCCCACCATACACCATCCCCTTGTGCACAATTCCCCTATGCACCATTCCCCCATTCAACATTCCCTCATGCACCACCACCCTGTGAACCACCCGCATGCACCATGCCCCTGTGCACCCCAGCCATGCACCACCACCATCCTTGTGTACTATCCCCTCCGTGCATCATCCCCTCCGTGCATCATCCCCTCCGTGCATCATCCTCCTCATGCACCATTCCCTCATGCACCATCCCCCATGCACCATCCTCCCCCCCCCCCCCCGCACCACCTGTGCACCAGGGACTAAATTGGCTGGATGTTGATCAGTCAATCTTCAGTGTTAAGTATAGGACAAAAACACGTTGCATCCCTTTTTCACCCCTTAGGGGTTAAATTTCTGAAAATCAGTTCTTAGTGGATGGTCGTGTTGGGGAAGGAATGCCTTCCCCAAATTTCATGCTACTAGGTCCAGGGGTTAGGGCAGGGCATTGACCAGACAGCAATTCTTCAATGTAAAGTATAAGGATGAAAATGTGTTGTGCCCCTTTTCACCGCCTTCCAGTTGGAATTTCCCAAAATCAGTTCTTAGTGGGTGTCTCCATCATGGAAGGAACACCCTTCCCAAATTTCACATTTCTTGTTCCAGTGGTTTTGGCAGGGAGTTGAGTGAGTGAGTCAGTCAGTCAGTCAGTGACTCTTCAATTTTATACATATAAATTTTTGGATTGTGAAACAAATCATCTGAATTTCCGTTATTTCTTATGGGAAAACTTGCTTTGATATACAAGTGTTTTGGATTACAAGCATGCTTCCAGAACGAATTATGCTTATAAACCAAGATACCACTGTATGGCATTTCTAGGTAGAAAGGCAAAGAATTGCTCTGTAAATCCCATTCATTTCAACGGGATTTCATGATGATTGACTTTCTATGAACTAAACAACCCATCCCTATTATGGTTTTATTACGGCTGATGGCCAACCAAATTAAATTTACAACTACAAAAAAGTGTGCTTTTGTTTATGCTACTTTCTTTAACTTATAAATTAAACATTTTTATATGTGCCTTACACTGTGGAATTACCTCTGTGGATGGTTCTTTTCTGGGGTCTTACATCTCAGATCTAATCAGCACTGGAAAGTAATTTATTTTTAACAAAGTGTGTACCAATTTATTTTCAGGATGCCTCTTTATTATGCTGCTTGGGGAAAGCATTGCAACTGTATATTCTACAGGCCAAAAGTAAGATATCGTTTGCGGGCACCTGGCCAGGGTGAAAATATGACCAGAAAAACCTGGATTTGTCTGGATTTTTAGCCTCCTGTCTGGGTGTCCTACTTTTTGGCTTCATTGTCCTACATTTTGGCTTCGTTTTGAAACTTCGCGATAGTGCACAATACCCCATCATGCCATATGTTGTTGGATTCGTATTGAAGAGCAGAATCCAGTGCAAAAATCAGTTTGGAGATATCTCCGTTCTATCAAAAGTTATGGTCAAAAACAAAAAAACAAAAGCAATACACTCTTTGGCAATTTTTAAAAGCGGGTAGGAATTTTGGCCCTGGGGTTCATGAATTTTGGCCCTGGGGTTCAGGAATAATCTGGTCACCCTGCTCCTGGCAGAAACTCAAAGGCACCATTTGTCATGTAAATAATCAAGCAAGCCTACTGCAGTATCCACTCCATGAAGAAATCCACATTTCAATTTGTCCTCCCAAGTCTAGAGAAAAGAAATAATTAAACCTTCCCTAAGAATTCACATATTTTCAGTGGGAAGGAAAAAAATTCCAGCCCAGATACAACTCTAATCACATAGAAATTCTTGAAGTTCTCTGATATAACAAGTCAGTAAAATCTTTATTGCATTCCTTCGGGTTCTAAACCAAGACTTTTCTAAAAGCCTTTTGCTAGCAATGGATTGTGGGTGCAAACCTAACCTAGGCGGGCACAACTTATCAGTCTTCCCATTCCTGTGCTGAGGTAGAGAGGCAAATGCATGTCTGTGCACTGGCCGAACCTTCCACTTGGAGTGGTGCCAAAGTGCCTTATTGCACATTTTGACACTCCCAGGACAGCATGGAATTTAGGCAGGCCTATCTGGGGATTAGGATTGCAGCCTAAATTACTAATGTTGTTTAAAGCAATGTGATCATGTAGTACAGGTTGAACATCATTAATCAACAAATTTTGCACCTATGTATTTGACTCGGTATGAATGGTTGAGCTGATAAATAAATGTTCCTTTGAATATTTTTAAAATAAGAAACAAGCATTGTGTAGTTTGAGGAGTTTCCCTTATTTATTTCTTGTTTAAAAACTTTTAATTTCTGTCACCTCTGGAAAAACATTTCTGATTTGGAACAAAGCAAATTTTAATCAGCAGTGAACCCTGAAATTGAATTCTTGCACATAAAGAAATTTGACCTGTAAGTTCTTATGGAACATAATACATTAAAATCTATGACATCAGGAGACCTCCACTGAAACTGAGAGTTGGGAGAGTTAAACAGACAAAAGAAAATATTTCTTTACAATACATGAAATTAGTCTGTGGAACTCCTTGTCACAGGATTTGGTGATGGCATCTGACCTAAATGCCTTTAAAAGAGGACTGGAGAGGGACCAGAATACCTCTGGCTGGCCTAATTATGTTTTAATAGTTTTTAATTGAATGTTCTGTTTAATGTTTTAATTATGTTTTAATGTGAGCCGCCTTGAGTAGGTCTACAACCCGAGAAAGGTGGGATACAAATTTTTAAAATAAATAAATAAACTGCTGCTAAAGAGGCAGCAGCACAAGGGCAGCATGTTCACTGGGCTGGTGTAATTGTGCAGTTTCCTGATGTGGGCTGGTGTAGTTCTGCTGTATCCTGAGGTTGAGAGGCAGGGGCTGCACTTAGATTGGCCTAAGGTAGAAATTTTTGCCATCACTTCCATTCCATCACTTCCATTTCAAGATAGGCCAGCTGAGTTACAGCAGAAAGGCTTGGGCTGGCGTAACTCAACTTAGCCCTAGGAATACTAAAAATTTTTTGCCCCCTGTAAGACCGCATGGGTCAAGTGTGACCCGTGCTGCCCTGTACTATAGTTAGGTACATTAGGTACATACAATGTTCATATAATATACATATAATGAATAAATGTTGTGTCAAGTTTTAGTATAATTATTTTTATTGTGAAATAATGATTTTTAGTACAATTTCTATCACCTGCACAGACTGCACAGGTCAATTTTGACCCGTGTGACCCTGTACTATAGTTAGGTACATACAATGTTCATATAATATACATATAATTAATAAATGTTGTGTCAAGTTTTAGTATAATTATGATTATAATTAGTATAATTAGTATAATGATTTTTGGTACAGTTTTAGCTAGCAAAATATTGAATAACCAGTGAAAGGCAACATGGGTCAACCTTGATCCGATTGGTATCCTATGTATAAATTGGAATTTGCAGAAAAATTTTATATTCAAAAGCTTCATGCTTCTGGAATTGTAACTGTCTGAATAGCAGGAAAAAAGTCAGAAAGTCTTGTCAGGTAATAATAATAAATTCCAGAAAAAAACACAACATTTTGACCTGGCCAGTCAACAATGACCCGGATGGTATTTCTAGGGCTTTAGGGTGAAATCCAGAGTAATACAGGGAGTCCTTGCTCCTAAGAACAAATTACTCTGGATTGCAATATGAATTTTCATAGGTTTTCACTAGGTGGTGCAGTAACTATGGGTGCACGTAATGCCTCTTACGTGCTCCTGTAGTTATTCTGCATTGTGCCGTTAGGCTGGCCGAAGACAGATGGACGTGGGCTGATCTAGCTGTGCCAGCCTAGACAGTTCAGGAGGCATGTTGAGAGCATGTTCAGCATGGCCTTGAACACTGCAGTTAGGCTGAATCCAGAGCCTGTTTCCAGAGCAGACATGCCCGCTCACAGCTCCTCAGAGTTAGAATAAATCTGAGTAGACCCATAGTGGTCCATGATAAACCAGATTAAACATGAGGTGACGGCAAAAAATTTTGAGTCCTAGGCCAACCCCTGCCTCTCAGTCTCAGGATACAGCACAACTATACCAGCCCATCTCAGGAAATGGCACTTCTACACCAGCCCAGTGAGCATGCTGTCCTTGTGCTGCCGCTTCTTCAGCAGCAGTTGGGCCAGCCAGAGGCCTTTTGTGGACTAGGGGGAATTCCTGCTGCAGGCAGGGGGTTGGACTAGATGACCTACTAGGTCCCTTCCAACTCTATGATTCTACGATTCTATGACTTGGCCTAACTTGTCAGTTCAAGATATGGCCTACTTTTAGGCCAGCTTAGCTGGGCCATTTTTCTGGCCTAAAGTCAGGATTGCATTGAAGCTCCCCTGGGAGCAGCACAGAAGCGGCTTATGGCACTTTTGCAACACTCCCAGGCCAGCACAGGAGCTTTGCCAGGACTTGTGCTGGCCTCACTGAGGATTAGGATTCAGCCTCACTCAGCTACTCAGGGGCACCTTCTACTAGTTCATGAATTCCATTCTTCAAAGCACTATATCTTTCTGAACTTCTAGATGTTACAATACTTTAATGTTTTTCAATTTGTTTAATAATAAAAAAGTAATTTTTAACATGTTGCAACTGAGGAAAATCTTTCAGAGTGAGAATCAAATGACCTTCAGGTCCATAAATCAACATGACAGGTGATTCAATTGGCCACATGCTTTCTCTGATTTAAACAGCTGCCAACTCACACAGAGTAAGCCGAGCTTACGGTAAGTCCCAGAGGGTCCTGCCAGTAGGGGAAGAAAGCAGCAGGTTTGCACTTTTGAAAGCACTGAAGCCTAAACTGAGGAAATTCACTGACACAAGTAAAACAACAAGGCCTCAATATTTAATTTACATGACAGGCTAGTATTGTACACTTTCATGTTCCATTTTCTCTCACCTAAATATGCAGTCAAGAGTGCCACATAAAACGTAACTGTCGGTAGGAAATGTATGCTCCTCAGAAGATCTAAATCAAAACAGTCTGAAATTTTAATATAGTGTCTTGAAGGTAGACATAATGCAAGCAGAAATATTGAGTGCTCAGTAGAGGAGTTGGTCATGTGTGATAATGTTTGACTTACATAGATACATAAAACAAACATGCATGTAACAGAGACAGTGCCAGAAGTCAGGCCCTGGTTTGTGCCCTTGCGTGGGCTTAACTGGTCACACTCTCCCCACTACCAGTCAGCCACCAGAAAATCTCCCCCATTTGCCAGTGGAGAAGATGAGAGGAGTGACCGCTTGCTACCACTTACCATCAAGTCTTGGGTGGGGGTGGGCCTTCAGAGGACTGTTATTCAACCTTTGATCTATGTCAATGGTGTCGACCTGAAAAACATAAGGAGTTATGATGTTTGACCAGCAATAGCAATGGTTGGAGTCCCTGGCATTCCAAGAAGAGAAAGACATTTCCAGCTCTTTACTGTTCCAAAAGGAAAGAATGGATATAAAGCATGGTTGACAGCAGAAATACATTGTCCTGATCAGAATGGGGGAATAATAGATGCATAAGATGAAGTTGCAACATTAATACATTGAAGCATAAGATACCAACTCCGTTTGTATGTGGTTCTTTCTTTACCCATTCCCTCCCTGTTTTGACCTCTGTGGCAGTTGAGATGCACTGGTATGTGAACTATATTGATGGCATTACATCAATTTTTGGCATTACACCAATGCCAGTGGTGCATCATCAGCAGGTGAACTTCTGTCTTGGCAAGGCTGTTGTTGCACCCACTTCCATAATTTGCGTAATTCATGTGATTTATTGAGTCATAAAACATGGAACATGTACATTTGCTAAAATTTAAAATTTCTATTTAATGTTTTAATTATGTTTTACTGTAAGCCGCTTTGAGTCGGGCTAATGGCCCGAGAAAGGCGGGATATAAATTTTTAAAATAAATAATTAATAAATAATGGTTTTGCCCATTTTCTCCTCCCCCAAACAAAAGCATTAAAATATTGTGAGGTAGGAAAAGGCCCATAAAAGAAGGCAGCAGTTTTAAAAATCTTGCAAAAACTCCAGCTTTACTTTGTCATTCTGTTTAGCAATAAAAATGGCTCAAAGTACTATTTCCTTCATTGATGAAGTTCAGGGAAATGCACACAACACAATAGGCCAGCCTTTTTTTTGAAAAATAAGAAATCCCTTAAGAAGTGAAATCCCTTAGAGATGAAATTGCTATAAATCTGTTTCATATGAATATGACACTGGAAAAAGGCATCTTCCAACATTTCTAAACTGAATAAATTGTCTTCATGCAGAAGCTATGTAATTGTAATCTGAAGTGTTGACAAGGAGGACTGAAATATGTACCATTGCCTAACCTCTCAACATGTTACCAAATTTTTCATTCTTAAGACTGGATATTCTGTATTTTTTAGCATGGATATTTTCTTGTGTTGCTTCTCTTTTTGGAGGAGGATTCTTTTTTTTAATATCAAATAATATACAGTTCAAAGAAGCCAAGCTAAGTGTCTGCACCTGAATAGCAACTATATGAATCTTTGGGGAGATAGGAAAGAGGCTGTTCATGCTAAACTCCGTGGAAGTAGAAAAAAAAATTTCTCCTGGAATCCAAACTTGAATTCAGGAGAGAATAGTGAGCATTTGTTTCGGTAATTTCAAAATGTGTCTACCATTTTTTTCCACTCCAACGGATGCACAAAGTGGATTAATTCTGAGCATACCACAAAAATTTAAAACTGTACAGGTCAGTTGTGTGACTTTCTAAAACTGGCAAGGGTAAACAATATAATTTTATCTCAGAAGAATATGGTTTTCAAAAATTGAAAATTGGTGATAGGTAGTAGAATCTTTCAAGCAGATGAAGGTGGTATAATTTTCAGAAAATAACTTTGCTCATGGTATGTCTCCTACCCACACCTGGTCTGGATGTAAAGATTGTGAGGAGGAGTCTTCATGTGTAGACAAACATGCCATTGTCTGCCAGAAAGGGCAGGCTGAGAGGAATCCAAGACCTTGTCCTCCTTTTGATGTTTGGGCATCTGGTCACCCTGTCCGGTGGTGCTACTCAATGAGGCACAGGAAGGTGGGTATAAGTGTCATGAGAGGCCAAATGTATAATTTCACCTTGGTATTCCTAGCAACCTGAAGTGCTGGCACTGAACCAGGCCTTGCTATGGAAGGATGCTACCTTTGGAACTCCTTGTTTTAGGAGGTCTCATTGACTGCTAGTTTGGTGACCTTCAGAAAAATGATCAAAATCTTTTTTTTGTTAAAGATTTGCCTTTAATGTATGTGCTTTTTCTCTTCAGCTATTGATTATGGCACAATCCAGAGTAACTACAGGAGCACATAAGAGACATTATGTGCACCCGTAGTTTCTGCACCGCCTAGTGAAAACCTATGGGAAATTCATATTGCAATCCTAAGTAACTTATTCTTACTCTGGAGCAAGGACTCCCCATAGTTACTCTGGATTTCACCCTGTGTCAGTTTTTGGAGAGTGAATTGCTGTATAATAAGGTAAGGCAACCCCTTGCAGTATGCCCTGCAAGCTATGACTGGCCACAGGGTGCAGTGCACTTCTCTGTTTCTGTGGCTTAAGAACCAGCGTTGTCCAAAGACATCTGAAGGTGTCTTCAGGAACAGGTGAGTAGCATGGTGCACAAAACGCTACTTACCTTCCCATCAAAATGGTACCTATTACCTGTATTTTATTGCATTATTAGGTGCCATGGAAGTCTTTAAGGCTAGCTATTGACATGCAATGTTAAGCATAAATAACACTATAGGGTAAAAGGAGCATGTCTGAACATCACAGCAAGATATGCCTCTGTTGTACTACTTTCAAGTCTCTTGTAAACTGTTGTCTAGTCAAAGAATCTAGAAGTTGTAAACTCTATGTCCACTGAATATCGGAGAAAAATACATTGTTCACAATAATTTTATAAAAATATAAATACATCAACTAGTAATTTTTTTAAAAGAATGAGTTCCACAATAGATGATACAACACAAGGAAGCTCTCTTTTATTTATTAGGCTTTCTACTTTTCAACAGCCTTGGTAGCTGTGTTTCTGACAACCAGTCATCAGAGGACCAAAGTATCTTCTTTACAAGAAAACTACATATGGGGTGTTTTGGCTTTGAAAAAAACCATTAAAGGGGAAATGAATTAGGCTGCAATCCTAATCCTCAATTAGGTTAGCTAAGCCCCAGCACAAGTCCTGTGGTGACCTGGGGGTGTCACAAAAGTGCTGTAAGACTGTGCTGTAAGGCTGTGCAAGGGTAGAAAAATCTGCATCTCCTCTATTTTTTCCAAAACAGCCATGTTATGACTAGTTATGCCACTAGCCCCAAGACAGATCTGAAGATGCCTTTTTCTGATGCCAAGACTGTTTTGTTGCACATGGCTCTGATATAAATAGCAGCACATTACAAGCAAACACCTACACATTCAGGTTGATACCCAATGGAAAGATTAAAAATGGAAACCATGCTGTTGAATGACAGATGTGGGCACAGAAAGTTCCCCAATAAAATAAACCATCGAGCCGATAGTCCAGTCTTTATGAAAACTATTTTCTCACTGCTTCAGAAGTCCATGTAAACTTTGGTCCTTGTTCAGTGTGCTGGACGAATTGTGTGTGAAAGACTAGTAACAGTGTAGTATTTGAACAGGGGAATTTTCAGATTTAACTGATAAAAGTTTACAGTTTCTATAACATTAACAAATTTATTCTTGTCTAGTTACTGGATTGGGTATTAATTTACGAGTACCTAGTCTGGTTAACTGCAAACCAGCACTGAAACTGCTGCTTCACTTGACCAAACCTTCTGCACAAGGCAGTGGTGGGCCCAGCCTGCCCTAACAACCGGTTCTCCGGAAGTGGGCGGGGCCAGGCTGGGTCAGGGGGCGGGGCCAGGGTCAGGGGGCGGGGCGGGGGAGGGCATGCCACCTTAACCCTTAGTTTACCAAAAAAATTGTATCACTTGTGACGGCATCAATCAGTACTAAGCCCCTGGGTTCTGTGTAATTTATTCCTATGCATTATGCCTTGTGTTCTCAGGGGGAACGTGTGCCACAATTAAGAACATAAAAGCATAAGAAAAGCCTCCACTGGATCACACCAAAGACCCATCTAGTCCAGCTCCTGAATCACACAGCAGCCCACCAGCTGCCTCAGGGAGCACATATGACACTTGCATCCAGGTGCCTAATACAGCAGACACTACCACAAGTTCCACTGGTGGTACTCATACCACTGGTTGAGAAACACTGATCTACAGTTTAGGACCAGAGTCTATGGTGTCCCCTCTGCAGGCTGAGGTTTGCCTCTAAGCCACTGCTTAAGGCTACAATCCTGTCCAGACTTTCCTGTAAGTAAGCTCCATTTTAACTGTGATAGGACTTACCAGTACTTCTGAATGGTCATACATAAGATTTGGGCTCTTAGAATCCCAGCCTCTTGCTGCAATATAACACTTGCATCCAGGTGCCTAATACAGCAGACACTACCACAACTTCCACAGGTGATAATCATACCACTGGTTGAGAAACACTGATCTACAGTTTAGGACCAGAGTCTGTGGTGTCCCCTCTACAGGCTGAGGTTTGCCTCTAAGCCACTACTTAAGGTTACAATCCTGTCCACACTTTCCTGTAAGTAAGTTTCATTGAATATAATAGGACTTCTGAGTAGTCAAGCAAAGGACTGAGCTCTTAGTAACCAGCCTCTGGCTGCAATCCTATTCACTTTCCTGAGAGTAAGCTCCACAGACTCTAATGGGACTTATTTCTGAGTAGCCAAGAATAGGATTGGGCTCTAATGCTGCACTCCTCTGCACACTTTCCTGGGAGTAAGCTTCATAGATTGAAATGGGATTAACTTTTGAGTAGTCAGGCATAGGATTACAAGCTCTTAGAAACCAGCTTCTTTCCAGGGAGTAAGCTTCACTATTATAATGGAACTTACTTCTGAGTAGACAGTGATTGGGCTTTGAGGCTACACTCCTATGCTCACAGGGGAGTAAAACCTACTGACTTTAATAGGATTTACTTCAGAGTAGGCAGTGGACTGGGCTCCTGGGGGTGCAGGATGGGAACTGCATGCTGCCTGCTTATAAGGAAAAGGAGGAGTAAAAAGAGGACCTGTCCTGGGAAAGGAGGACATATGGTCACTCAGTACTTGCTTCTGAGGAGGCATGCAAAAAATTGGGCTCTGATGCTGCCATCCTATCCACACCTACCTGGGAGTAAGCTCCATTGACTAGGATGGGACTAGGATAGGATTTATTTCAGAGTAGGGAGTGGACTGGGCTCCTGGGGGGGGGGCAGGATGGGAACTGGGGCTATTTCTTCAGGTACCCCCATACTTCCTGCCCTCAATCTCAGGTGGAGAGATTTCTCAGAGGGGCAGGATGAGGTGGGGAGATCTCTTGGGGGGAGCAAAAGGTCTACAGTGTGGATAGGATTGCAGCCTGAGCCCAATCCTAACAGTGTCTACTCAGAAGTAAGTACCATTCAAGTCAATGGGGCTTACTCCCAAAACTGTGTGGTCAGGATTTTAGCTTTACAGTCCAATCCTATGCAGGCTTACTTAGAAGTAACTCTCATTCTAGTCAGTGGGGCTTACTCCCATGTATGTGTGAATATGATTGCAGCCTCAGAGCCCAGTCCTAATCATGTCTACTCAGTAGAAAATCCCATTATAGACAGTGAGCTTACTCTCAGGAAAGTAGACTGGGCTGGAGGGAGAGATCCAATCCTCTGCCAATGTCCTCAGAAGTAAGTCCCATTATAGTCAGTGGGCTTACTCTCAGGAAAGTCTGGATGGGAAAGTAGCCTCAAATCCTATGCTACTCAGAAGGAAATCCCATGATAGTCAATGGGAATTGCTCCCAGGAAAGTGTTGCTAGGATTGTGGCCACAGGCTGCAGTCCTCTACTATACAGTGTGGCTTACTCCTGAGTTGTACTGGGTAGTACCAAGTAGTTCTCCATGCCTAGTACTGGGCTGCAAAGGCAACCAGGGAAGGAGGGAGGGAGGCAGGCAGGAAGGCTTGCTGCTATTACTCACCTCAGCCTCCCAGAGGTTTGTATGCCGGCCTCTCTATTCCCTCCCAAGGACCTCTTAGTAAAGCTGCCCATCAAATGCCTGATTCAAAAAAAAAGCATCTGCAGAGAGGCTGCTCATTTGCATGTGAGTACCCAGCATGCTTTGCAAACTGCACCAGGAAATAACTTCTGAAAACTTGCTAGAAATAAGGTTTTTAATCAAAATAAGGTAATTAGCAAAGTCAGGATTCCTGAATAGCCTCATTCAAAGGTTGGGGGCATTAAGAACTTACTAACCCTGACTTTAAAGCATGGAACTAACAGTGATCCAAACACCCCCCAGTTCAGCAGTCAGAGTCTGAATGTGCTGCAATGGTAAAAGGAACAGACTGTTTGTGTTTTAAAATTAAAAATAACCTTAGGGAGGGAAGGAGGGGGGAGAGAAGGGGAGGGAGGCTCAGAAGGGGAGGGGGGAGGGGGGAGGAGAGCTTCCAGAGGCCCTTTAAGAGAAATGCAAACACACTTGCATGCAAGTCAAAGATAAGGGCCCCCAATTAACAACCGTTTGCTAACGTCAGCCCCTAATTAACAACCACCTCTACAGAACCGGTCAGAACCAGCATCAGCCCACCAGTGGCACAAGGCCAAGTAATGTCTTGTCTTTTGTGGCTAGTTAGATATTAATTGAGGGGAATCCAGGTTTGGACCTGGCAAGGGTTAAAGAAGGCTGTAACTTTTAGTGAAGTTCAGATATCATAGTTGCCTTTTACAATAAAACATTCTCAAGATATATAATCAAGAATATCTAATAACTCCCCCTGCCAGACCAGATGATGATCTGTTTGTTCTGTGCCATTTTAGTGCATCTTATGTTTCATTATGTATTGTAATGTTCATTTTTTGTGAGTGTGTCCTTTCCCTGAATTCTAGAGGAGCAAACTAAAGAAAACTTTAAAGAGAATCCATGCTGCCTAATTTTGCACAATTTGTACATTTTTTGTCATAAATAAAGATTAAATGTACCTCTGGATGAATTGATTTAACCAATAATAATTAAAATCACTCCAGAAGTAAAATACCAACGCTGTAATCTTGTGCTTGTTAACCTGGAAGTAAATCCCACTAAACTCAGGGTGTTTTTATAACTGAATAGAAATACCTAGGATTGTTCAGTAAATCACTGACTCAATGTTTTCAGTTTTGAAGAAGATTTTTGCTTGAAGAAGAATTCATGTTACCTAACTGAACAATGAAAATATAGTGCTTGCCCATGAGATAAGGTTAATGTCCATGTAAATGTCATTCTTCTGTGATTATAAGTATAAACTGTCATTTTGGTTTGTTTCCATTAAATTTAGACTTAACCAGATGACATATTTTAAGACGTACCTACAATATTTTTAAAATCAGATTTTGAAATAAAGTCAAATTTTAAGTGTTTTAAGGATTGCTGAGTTGCATCCACTTTGATGGTCCTTTACACCAGTCGTTCTCAAAGTGCAAGTTGGGACCCCCTTGGAGGATTATGACTTCATTTCAGGGGAGTTGGCGAACCGCTGAATGCCTCTATCTTGAAATATGGCTTGGGTTTGACCATCTTGGAATGGGGCACTCAGGCTGCAATCCATTCTTGGGAGTAAATCTCATTGAAAACAATGGGACCTACTTCCAAGTAGACAGGAAAGAGCTCTGACATCACAGTGATGTTACTTTCTGTTTGATGTCCCTTCTAGCCATGACCTCACTTTCAGATTGATGACATAACTGGGAGTGTGTGTCCCAGACAAGATTGTCATTATCAGGAGGGGGTCCTGGGCTGAAATGCTTGAGAACCACTCCTTTTTGTTACCTTAGGCCACCAATTGCAGTATTGTAGTGCCTTCTATTCCTTCTTCAGCTCAACAGAGTGCTTCATATTTCTTTTAAACTCCATTTGCGTGTCCAGTGTTTTTCTGTTAAAGGTTTTTTCTGCAGTATACAATCCTTACCGTATATAAAATTGTCATCATAAAGGAAGCGTGTAGCATACAATATTTCATGAGCCCCTAACAAGAAACCTTAAGCAATAGATATCACAGACATCTTATTTCAATTATTCGTAGCTCTGTTTGCCAAGGGATGAGAATTTTTTTCAGTATTGAGTCTCACAGGAGCCATCAGCAAGCATCAACTTCCTGAGTAGAAAGAAAGCCCTTCATCAGGGAGTGAGGGAAGCCACATGCAGCACATGGAATTTTCCAGACATAAAGGCTTCTATAACAATGAAGTATGTAAGCAAAGGAGATTAAATGCTGCTGGGAGATAACTAAGCCTACTATCTACAAACTATTTAATGGGGCACATCTGCACTTGAAAGTCACCTTAGGGCTGTTTCCTACAGCTGCACTGCATGTTATGCTGGCTGACCTGGGTCAGCAGTTGCTATTAGAAATATAATGCAGTAATGCATGGTGTACTTTTTTTGGATGAATGCATCGGTTCTTACTTTGTGAGGGTGCAGCTCAGGTCAGATCGACACAGGCTGCAGCGAAATTGGAGGAGATCTAGCTGAAATTACTCTAAATACCACTGACTTAAATCAGAAGGTTTCAGCAGTGCTAACTTCTTTAAATTCTTGGAATTCCTTAGGAGCTCACTGTGGGTTTCTTGGTGAGAAATGTCAGATCTAGATCAATTACTCAAGATGTCTGCAGTTGGAAGGTCCAATGCCAGAGCAGGCAGATGAAGATCAAACAGACCAGAGGCAGAAGATGCAATCAACAGATCAAGGACAAGCAGAGGTCAGATACTTCAATGAACATGCTGGGGGCATAGAAACAGCTTGGAATTTTATGGCTGGTGTGGCAACCATATATAGGGGGATCAGATGCTGTACCTGCAGAAGAAGACAAGACCCTCCAAAAATGTAGGATGCCCCCAAAAAAGTAGGTACTTCATGACAAAATAATGACAAAATAATTTAATGTTGTTAATTTAAATGCTATTGGTGCAATCCTAAAGACACTTTCTGGGAATAAGACCCATTGAACAAAAGGGGGCTTAGTCTTGAGTTGACATTGGTAGGACTGTGCTCTAAATCACTTATTACATTTTAAGCTACAGTATTACGTAAAATTTTTTTACATATAATTTATTATACAAGAAGGCTACATGCTGCCTGCAAACAAGAAAAATGAGAACAATATATCCCAATGCACTGGCATCCACCAGTCTCAAAAGACTATGGTATCATACTCGATGCTGTAAGTGAAACTGTATGTGATGCTGTATGTGAAACTGTCCTCTCCAGAGCATGAAGGCCTGGGTAGATTAACATGGAGGATAGGCTGTTAGCCAAGCAGCGAATTCCTCTGCTCCACGCCAGTGAAATAGTCCAGTGGAATGGCAGAGTTCCAGCTGCATTGATAGGTTCCAGCTGTGTCACAGAACTGGGTTAAGGACAGGAGCTCACCCTGTCTTGTGGGGACCTGGGTCTCAAACCCAGGCCTACTGGTTAACAGGCACAGTGTCTTAACCACTTGTGCCACCCACAGCTACATATATCCCAATAAATAAAGCTAAAAAGAGAACATATCCTGGAAAAATTGGATATATGCTCACCTTCAGCATGGATTTCTCAGCTGATACTCTAGTCTGAGCCCAATCCCACCCACACTTTCCATCCTGTATATATAGAATTTCAATTTTTTTCCTATTCCTGGGGACCCCTTGTGGTACTGTGATTATAGGCGCTGAGCCCTTTGATTTGAAGATTGGTGGGTAAGTGCTTTGAGACCTGGGTGCTGCATGAAGCAACATCCTGGTGACAGGCCAGCCAAATTTCCTCATGTTGCATCAAAGCAGACCCTGCCAAGAGTGGAAATAACGCTAAGAAAATGATATGTAGAATTCCTATTCCACACTGTATAAATAGAATTATATACACTATATAGCACAACCATCCAATCATTGTTGAGGAATCCAAAAAAAAGTACGGTAAATGATGTGACTTATATCTCGTGGGTTCTTATGAACCCCAGGGGGCTCCACCCAAAACCAGGCTTCATAGCAACTCCATAGGCCACCATGGTGTGGTGGCACACCATGGTATCCCTGGTGTGACCCCATCAGGACCTGCAGCAAGCCAACCACCAGCCAGAGCCACACATACACCTACCTGACCAGATCCTTAATCCCACTGGTTGGCATGGCTGGAATCACTTAAACAGGGGGAGGGGGAGATGAACTTGCCATGTCTCCTGTTATGAGGTACCTGTGATTGATTGATCAATATCTGTCTGTCTGTCTGTCTATCTATCTATCTATCTATCTATCTATCTATCTATCTATCTATCTATCTATCTATCTATCTATCTATCTATCTATCTATCTAGGGGCTGCCTTGGGAAAGCCTATTAGAGTCCCAAAATCTGGGGAATTGTATGAAGGTAAAAAGCTGACCCTTGACAGTTTCAACATTTACTGTTCCTCATATCTATTCATCAAGCTGTCATCAATTGTTTCCATAACAATATGTTGCAAATTTTCCAAAACATATAGAAGTCAAGACTGAAGTCTTCATGTTTATAAAACTTCTAAATTTATCCCAGTTCCATTTTCTTTTCAAAACCTTTATTGGCAGTTTTTAATCCCAGTTTTTTTATCCCAGTTTTTTATCCCAGTTTATCCCAGTTTTTTTAATGCTGCTTGAATAATAGGATATTATCTTAGCAACATGCTTCCCAAACATTTTAGCACTGGGACCCGCTTTCTAAATCAGTAGTCTATTGACCCTCATAGATTATTTACTAGACCAAACAAAAACAACAAAAGGAAAAGACTCTAGAAAAAATTTCCTATTAAATAAATGACAATCTGGGCCATGTGCTCCTAGGGACCTATGTATGTATGTATGTATGTATGTATGTATGTATGTATGTATGTATGTATGTATGTATGTATAGGCATTTGCTTGACTCTTTCTAGAAATGTTGTTTAAGGACTATTCCCCCCCTCTCCAAACATTTATAGTCATTCCAGGGTACCCAGAAGGTTGAATTACAGAGAAAGTTGTGCAGTTAGGGACTTCCAGATCAGACAACAACAAGAAGTCTACATGAAAGGGAAAAAATCATATACAGTATTGCCAAAATTTCCTTTAAATCTGAAATTATCTTTAAATTTGAAAAGAGTCCCAATACATTTACAGTGATGCCTCACGTAACAAATTTAATTCGTTCCAGAGGCATATTTGTTACGTGAAACATTCTTTATGTGAAGCGGATTTTCCCATAGGAAATAATGGAAACTCAGACACTTGGTTCCACAACCCCAAAAATATTCATATAAAAATATTAACTGGATGTAAAAATGATGACAGAACACTGGGATTGAATTCAAAACAAGCATTCAGTGTGCATAATCTTATGAAGTCTACTTAGGCTGCAGTCCTAAAGACACTTTCCTGGGAGTAAGACCCATTGAACACAATGGGTCTTACTTCTGGGTAGACATGGTTAGGAGGCTGCAATCCAAGACACCTTCAAAGTGTCTCCCCGCTTTCTCCTTCTCTCCATCCTGAGCCTCTCTCTCTCCTGCTCCCTTCTGGCTAGCCTCTCTCTTCTCCACTGCTCTTCTCTCCCTCTGCCCAGCGGACACCCGGCCACAGGAGGAACAGCATGGAAGTGTTGCTTTCACTATGGGCAGGTGTGCTAGGCAGCCCTGACACTTTTTAAACAGGCTGCCGGCCAGCGCGTCTGCCCCAACTGCCAACGAATGTGTTCTTTACGTGAAGCACAGTTTGTTACATGAAGCAGAATCCTAGAGAAATTTTTGTTTGTTATGTGAAACATACTTTACATGAGGCGTTCTTTACGTGAGGCGCCACTGTACTTGGAAACTGAAAATCAAGTTACAAGAAATCTGCAGGAATTGGGACAATGGAGAGAACTGTAGAGTCATTCTTCCATCTCATCCTCACTGCGGGGCATGTAAAGGGGCCAGTTGTATTGGCAGATTGATTAGGGACCAACGGATGGCCAAGTGTATATGCTTGAATATGCAAGTTAAATAGGCTTATGATGTGACCCACCTGTGTTTAATTGTGCATTCAGAGGTGGTACAGTTTGCTAGGGAGCTACCAGATGCAGTTCAGAGGAGGGGAAGTTGCATGTATACAAAATCCTCCCCCATGTGCAGAGTACCAGCTGAACTAATTATCTTATCTAAACAATGAATATTCTGCTGGGTGAATTAATACAAAGGAAATGGTATTTTCACTCCATTTGCTCACTTCAGAAGCAACTGAATGAAGCACCCTGCAAGAGAAAACAGCCTACCCTCCATATTAATCTACCCAGGCCTTTGTGTTTCCCATACAGCTTCAAGCACAATACCATAATCTTTCTAGTCTTTTGGCTGGGTGTGTTAGTTTTTGGTGTGAGAAAAAGGCTGCTGTGTAATTACACTCAGGTTGGCAAATGATGGTTAACAGATGTTTCTCCATAACACTTTTTGTCTGGATTACATATTTGATTATGTAATCTTTTGTTATAAAATTATCTTATGCAGCCCCCTACCACACAGGGGGATAGATGTAGGGATATATAATATATACATATAATAATATACACATATACCAGGGATATATATATATATATATATATATATATATATATATATATATATATATATATATATATATATATATATATATGTTACAAATTACAAATTACATGTGTTACATATTTTGCTGGATTTTCTTCGCCACCCCATCAACAAGAGGATGCTCTTCAAGCTTACAAAGCTGTTAGAGTCCTTCCAACCTGTCTTGAATTTATCCTCTGTCATTCCCTCAGCAGAGGTTCTGCTGACCCAAGTGGCCAGTGTGATTTTGAAGGAGGACAAAATGTTTTTGTTACTTTCTCTTACAATTGCAACCACTGGGCATCCACTGCCATGTGGTCTGAAGGGATTGAAGAAAATTATGTATATTCTCTGTGAAAATTCCTCAGAGTCTTTGAAGCAGCTTGTATGAGAAAGCATTTGATGTTTCGCAGAGGTGGCTTCAAAGTGTCTTTACTTCACTGAAAACATATGCACATATTAATGTCCTGGAGACAGTGTGAAAAAAATTGTTCTGCATGTTATATTTGGGTTGTAAAGTGAAGGGTGAGTTTTGATGCTTTCTGTGTATGCATGCACACTTATGGCTGCAGTCCATAAGTGTCCAGTGCTACCAAAATAAACATAAATATGACTTGCAAATGCCCAAATAACACATATTTATTAACCAATAGCCAAAACACATAACAAATTACCATTAAATGAAGAAAGGCAGATGTGGTCAATGAATATTTTATATATTGGAATTATGATCATTAAGAAATGCCAGGAACAGTTTGATCACCATGTCCAGTGTTGCCAGAATTCTATTCCACAAAATGGGGACAGGATCCTCTGTCCCATTTGCCAATATATGAATACAATCCCCCCCAAATTGGGATTGTCCCCTGTTTTCGAGACATATGGCAACCCTAACCATGTCACATGCAAATCAACATCAAGGAAGACAATTTGAGCCTTTAGACTAGCAAAGAGAGGTTGAAAGAGTTGAGCATGTGTTGAATGAATGAGTTCTGGATATCACTGAAAGGTGTTGAAAGAGCAGAACCATCAGAAAATGAATTGTCAGTAAGTGGGTGTGTGTGCTTGTACATGCATAATGTGGGAGAAGAACCTAGTATGATTTCCGGTAAGGATGCAACCTCTGTCTCCAGCCACAGATTTTGAGAGCCTGAGTCACTTGCTCTTTGGTATTTGGTGCTCTGCTGCCTCTTAAGAGAGGCAAGAATATATCTTTACTGCAAGGCTTAAAATAGCACTGAAAACTAATTCCGGAAGAAGTTCTAGCTTTGTTAGTTTGCTGCTCACTGTTTTCTTAGATAAACAAAAGGCTTTATTTCCCAGGGTCACTGGCCCACGCTTGCCAACAGGCCCCTCCTGTTTCAGGAGGGGGGCTCTGATTTAGGGACTCCCTCCAAACCTTTATACTTTGGCAATGCTTTTGTTTTTCTTGGAACCCTTTATGAACCAGCGAGTGAAATGAGTCAAGCACTTAGAATTCAATGAGCCTTATTTTATTTTTATGGTTTCTGTTGTTTTTTTTAAGTAAAACAGCTGGATGGTCAAAACGAATTTTTAAAGTCAGCTCAGCAGCTTCTTGGCAGTGAACTCCTAGGAATATCCACTCAGAAGTAAAGTTGAGTGTAAAATGACTGACTCCAAGGTAAGTGTGGATAGGATTGCAGCATGAACATTTGTTTCAGTTTAGCACGCTGAATCTTGGCACAAGATTTGTGAAACCTCATAATGTATATCTGATCCACGACATGGTACACATGAAATTTTGACCACACTGAAGCAGCTGTATGTGGAATCTGGTTTTTATGAAGCAGGTCACCATCATCTGGGAGATTTTCACCATACCCTTGTAGCATTAACTTCTCTGGCACTTGGGTTTATGACAAAATCACATTGTGGAATTATCGTTTCATGGGAACAGCTTGTCTTGTGAATCTGGGATCCGCATAGCAGAGAAAGGTGCGATAAAAATCCTTAAATAAATAAATAAAATCTGTACAGTTCCAATTTCAAGCAGTTGTCATGCTGTATCCTCAAATATCCTCAAATGCATGAATATCCTCAAATCACCTCAAACACTTTGCACCCTGACTCATGTGCTCAGGAAGCATCACAGACAGCACAATCCTAATATTTTGCTGGGCTGATGCAAGTTCCTTGGACCTCTTCCACAGTCAGCTTTGCTGGAATATAGAAGTGTGCCAACAGGTGGAGGTGCACCTCTGCGGTGGCAGAATTCTGGAGATCTGTGCAGGTAGAGGAGCTTGGAAGGGTATTCAGGGATGAGGGGAGGGGGAGAAAGAGAAGAGTATCCTGGAGAATGGTGAGGGGGGGGAGCAGGCAGTGGAACTGGGACCCAGCGATTTGACAGATCCCAACCCTGATCCCTGAGCAGTGCAATACAGTGCCCACTTCTATTGGGTTCTACCAATTAGACCCATTGGGGCTGCTGCAGCCCTACATAAGGTACAAAGTTTCTTTTGACCCTGCAGTAGTGCTGTAGCTGCCCCATGTCAGCCTGTCTACTCCATTGCTTATACTCCATTGCTTATAATCAAGCTGCCTTGAGACCATCTGGAAAAAAGGGGGGATATAAATAAATTTTATTATTAAAGTATAATGGCACTGTAAGGAGCTGCCCAGATTAATAGGCAGGGGAAACAGTTTTGTGCCCACTAAAGAACACAAAAGGCAAGACTTGGACACCAATGGGTTTTCTTATTCTCAGTTTCATTTTTATTCAAGACAAACAGTAATAAGGATGAGGTGAGAGAACCAGGAAATGGATTGCTGCTGCCTGTGCACTTTACTCAGATGTAGACAGCAGCAATTGCTTCCCTATCCCTAATTGTGCTCCTTCCTTAAGTGAAA
This sequence comes from Cryptoblepharus egeriae, assembly GCA_030015325.1. NCBI lineage: Eukaryota > Metazoa > Chordata > Lepidosauria > Squamata > Scincidae > Cryptoblepharus > Cryptoblepharus egeriae. The sequence goes on from JAREYC010000004.1 coordinate 53,326,059, forward strand.
AGGGACTGTTGCAGGAAAGAGCTGGAGGAATGTGTAGGACAATGTGGGCATCAGGACCCCAATGGGTTTCACCATCTTGGAATTTGGCACTGGGTGCATCCATCTTGGAATGGGGCATAGTGCAATCTTAATTGCTTGCCCCACCTTTGCACCTACAACACTTTCTTTCAGATTTTGAGGTCTTGTATTTTTAGACTTTCCTACTCCTAGACTGCAGAGTGGCAATGTTAACGAATAGATGCAGTTCTATGTTAAAGCTATTCATTTTCTTGGATTATTTAATTCCTCTGCTCTGCTTCTATCCTCTGGCTGTTACTCATTCTGCTGGTCATAGGGCACAATCCAGAGTAACTACGGGAGCACGTAAGAGACATTAAATACACCCATAGTTACTGCACCACCTAGTGAAAACCTATGGGAAATTCATATCGCAATCCAGAATAACTTATTCTTACTCCGGAGCAAGGACTCTCCATAGTTACTCTGGATTTCACCCATACTCTTGCCTAGAGCTGCCAGTTTGGCCCCAGCAACCAGTTCTGTCTCATTTGGATAGACGGTAATTGGTAAAAGTTAACTCTCAAGCCAGGAGTAGAACCTGACTAGCCTTCTATAGAAAGAACACATTTTCAACAGCATGTACCATATCACAGAACTTTTAAAGAAGCAGGTGTCTGAGAAAATTATACATGAGTTAAGAAATGACGTTTTGGCTGGTTCTACGTTATACAGAGTTCTGATCTGTTGGATACAAAAATGAAGTATGTGCTCTTATTACAAAATACCACCAAATACTGTTTCATCAGAGCCAGCCAGGAACTCGTTGCAACGTGCAAGGGATTCTTAAAATATGGTGTGCGAGAGATGTTGCAAAAGAGATTCAGTAAAGTTTAAATGAAGAGGAAAAAGAAGGGAATTTTTGTCCATCTTTGCCAATCAGCTGAACACCAATGAAAAGTTTGGTACAGAAAGTGCAACGTGGGCCTTTAAAAAATAAATGAAGCTTTTGTACTGCAATGTTCCTTCCAGCTATTTTACTCCTGAATCTGAAACCCTGTACCAAGCCACAGTTTTATTTTAAATCATGGAAGACAAAGCATTGCCAAAAATCCTGCCAAGCATTGTAGCTCATGTTTAACTAACAAGGCATGATTTTTAAATCAAGAAGATGATCATATTCATCTTCAGGCTGTGAAATGCTACGTTTACTAATTCTGCAGCTCAAACTGCTGTCAAAGTCATAGCTGCAGGGGAAGCTTAAAGAAATTGGCCACACTAGTGTGAATGGGAGGCTATTTGATGCAGTAAGTAAGGTGATAACTCACATGTTTTCAGTATGTGCATCCATTAATAAGGAGGAGTATTTGTTACCAGTGAGTAAGATAGGATTACAGCCAAACAGCCCAATCCTAGGTGTCTGTCTGCAACAAGGCTTCTGCATTACTGGAATGGCTACCGAGAGATCCTGCGAGTGAGACTGTTGTGGTGGCAGCATGGTGTTCACTCAGGAGAAGGAGATGATTATCTCCCTCCCTCCCCTAGCTTACCTCTGCCTTTTGTGACTTGCTGGCTTTCTGCACTGGGTGACGCGAACCCTAGTGATGCCCCTGAATTGTGGTTTGCTATGATCAGTGATTTTGAGCTATATGAAACTTAGCTTAATTGCACTGATTAATTTGGTACGCCTGACACAATAAGAAGCATCAACATGAGTTTCATCTTGTGTTATCCCTGCCGGCTTATATAAAAGAAAGGGAAAAAGAAAAAAAACCTAAAAGACCTACGGTGCTTAATAAACTCATAGTCGTCGGGCCATTACAAAGTTGCCAGATTTCTGAGAGTTTATAGAATACCTGGCGGCCAAAGAACATTGTCATGGTTTGAATTATTTTATAGTTTTTTATGGTGTTTGATTTTTTTTTTTAAAGCCACCACTGGAATTCTGTGGAGCTATTGTTAAAAACACTGACTTTCATAAACGGCTTAATCCTATTAAGTGGGTTGAATTAGATGACCAATTATGTCCCTTCCAACTCTATGATTCTATTTTGACATGGATACCAGTACAACTTCTGTCATGTCTTAAGCCTGTCTTGGCAATCCCATGTCTATCCAATCCTTCCCAGCAACACTGCCATAGCCTATCACCCATGGGATAGCATCCAGCACTGGCATGACTAGCCCTACAATCCAGAGTAACTACGGGAGCACGTAAGAGACATTACGTGTACCCATAGTTACTGCATCATCTAGTGAAAACCTATGGAAAATTCATATTGCAGTCCAGAGCAAATTGTTCTTACACCGGAGCAAGAACTCCCCGTAGTTACTCTGGATTGCGCCCATAGTCTTGCTACCAGCTGTGTTACTAGGGTGTACATAGGAGTTCTCTGTTTTAGATGAGATCATAGTGATTTTTAACATTACCTATCCCTACTATATACAGTGGTACCTCTCATAACAAGCACCTCACATAACAAGCGTTTCACATAACAAGTATAAATTTCCAAGAAATCTTGCTTCAAATAACAAGTTCAGCTTCACTTAACAAGCAAGCATGCTATGGGCATGCGTGCTATGCAGCCCTGAAGCTCTGCGCAGAGGCTCTTTCAAAGGGTTACCAGCCAGTGCTACTTCCTCTAACCGCCCCCAACCTGGGGGCAGTTGCCTGGGGGCGCCAGAAGCAGCTGCCCCTAACTGCCCCAAGTGCCCACACTGACCACCTTGGACCTCCAGGTAAGCCTTCCAGGAAAGTGTCTTTGATTGCAGCCTCTTAACCATGTCTACTCAGAAGTAAGCCCCATTGTGTTCAATGGGGCTTACTCCCAGGAAAGTGTCTAGGATTGCAGCCTAAGTAGGCTTCATAGGATCATGCACACTTAATGCATGTTTTGAATTCAATTACAGTGTTTTGTCATCATTTTTACATCCAATTAATATTTTTATATGAATATTGTTTGAGGTTGTGGAACCAAATGTCTGAGTTTCCATTATTTCCTATGGGAAAATCCACTTCACTTAAAGAGTGTTTCACTTAAAGAGCATGCCTCCAGAACGAATTAAGCTCTTTATGTGAGGTACCACTGTATGTATATTATATGTATATATTATATTTTTCTATATCTATCCCTGGGTGCGGTGGAGGGCTGCAGTGGAACTCTTTGAAACATGATTGTTGAGCCCATGTGACAATGATGCAGCCCTGAAAAAAAAAACGGATTCACATGAGTATTCATGAGCCTCTGGCATTTGCTGAAAGGGAGCAGACTCTCCTTGCTTCTCGTTGTTGCAAAATAAGGCAACAAAATAAAGGTTAGGAAATTTAGCTTAAGCAGAAAAATATGATAATCTTGAAGAGTTGGAAGGGAGAGGTTGGCTGGAATCCTAATCCCCAGTTAGGCCAGCATAAGACCCAGCATAAGTCCCAGGCTGGCCTGGGAGTAACACAAAAGTGCCTTAAGACACTTCTGCGCCACTCTTGGAGGAGGGTAAGGCCAAAGCACAGACATACACTTGCATCACCGAGTGTTGGGAAGACCAATGAATTGTGCCAGCCCGGGCTAGGGTTGCACCCATTATGATATAGTGATGCTATATCAGCGTGTTGCACTGTGGAATTCCCTCTCCGGGAGGCAATGCTACAAAGCCATTTTGTTTATGGCTGTGGGTGTGTCTCACTAAGGAGGGGAAACTTACTCACTCACTTAAGGAGGGGACACTAATTCACTTACTCACTTAAGGAGGACATTTTCTAACCCCTGTTGTTGGGGATACATTTGCTTTACAAAGGTTAAAACATCTAAAGGAGAAAAAAATCAAAAGAAATGAAATACATGGAGCACATATTCCACAGATCCTGTATCTGTGGTTTCATGTATCCTTTTCATGAATGGATTCAGTGAATTGTTTTGTAAGGGGAAGCTTGTGCCTCTGAGCTGAAACTCAGCTGTTTGTTCCAGGAATCTTCGTGGATACCCATTTTGCATGCTTTTGTATAACATGCAAATGGGTATCCACAAAAATTCCTGGAACAAAATGTCACTGATGGTGAAGATCAACCTGTATAACTCTTCAGGAGCAGATGAACGGCACCCCAACTTACTGAGTTTACTGATGTGTTTTTGAAGCCTTTGACTACACTTTGAGATTTCCTTGAGAACAGGTGAAGAAGAGACAAGAAAATGTTGTCCCTGATTCTAAAAAATCTTGGAGTATCCAAGAAACCACAGACCATCCAGCTTGATGCTGGTACATGGAAAGATCATGGAATAGATTATTAAATGGAATGTTTGTGAGTACTTGGGGGAAAAAATAGGGCAACGTCTAGGAGGCAGTGTGCATTAGTCAAAAACAAGTCATACTAGTTTAATCTCGTCTTCTTTTTTGAAAGTTGTGTGCCTAGATTTCAGGAAAATATTTGACAGTCTCCCATGATATCTCTGTTGATAGGATGGCAAAATATGGGCTTGATGATACCATTGGTAAGTGAATTCAACACCTGGTGAACAACCATTTCTAGTAAATGCTAATAACCTTTCTCCACATCAGCCTAGAGAGAGAGATATTGAGTTTTGTGCCAGAAGGCTTTCTTTTGAACCCTGTAGGCTTGGGGTACTTGGGTTGAAAAATTTCATGATGGGATATGATCCACTTCTAATCAATGCTAGAAGTTAAAAATGCTTCATTGTTTCATACAGATGGCCTGGTATGAACTGGTAATGAACTGGTAAAATCAATGAACTGGTAAAATCTCCCCAGTTTCACCCTCAGTCAGGCACAGCTGATCTGACAGGCGCTGCAAAGCTGTTTTTGCTCCCCTCTCTTTGCCAAGGTGGCATAGAGGCCTGTCCCCCCTAGTACCTTCTTATCTCTAGATGCTGTTCAAAACACCCCCTAGTCTGTTTTCCCACTGCCTGCGTGGAGTGCAGTAGTGACTCTCCTGGCCTCTCAGGCCCACTGCGCCTGATCTCATCCTTTTGTGGAAATATATAGGTTTGTCCAGGGTGGCCTCTCAGGCACACTGCACCTGAAAAATTTCAGTATCTTTTGTTACTTGCTTTAAGGTTAATAAATGAGGTTTTCCGAATCAGATTTTGAATATTCTCTCTCGTACATCCTAATGAAGGTCACTTTAAGAGCATTAGAATTGAGTTAATTAGGTGCTAATGACAGGCGCCCTGCACCAGAACCAGGAGTTCCAGAGGTTCGCCTGATGGAGGGTTAAATAACTCATGAAGTACAAAGAAATTAGAAAGTATTATTTCCTCAGCTAAAGTGTGCAATTTCTTACATCTTTAGTGTCAACAAAGAACAGTCCTTGGCTACAGTCCTTTAATCCTGCAGTCAAGCAGCTTTCACAACTGTAGGGCCACAGTCCATTTCCATGGATTAAAGTCCAAGCTTGTTTATTCATTCTTGAACTATTGTGCAAGGTGACACACAAAATATGACAGAGCAGATACACGAACCAGAACTGTACTGGTCTTGAGCAAGCTGCTTCCAAGCTACCATGGACCATCTGCTCCAGCACAAAAGTGAAGTTTAGAAACTTCCCACCATCCACCATCATGCTGATCTTAACAGTGTCCTTGTATGACGACAGTTCCTTTCAGCATGTGGTGATAAATAGCGTCTCCTCCTCACCACAACAATGTTCAGGCAGATATTTATGTCGGAGAAACAATAAGTTTGACTCCAGAGATTTGCCCTATGCAGTACTTTCCCCATCTCTTCATAAAGCTTTACTATGGCTTTCCCTGAAAAGCCCTGGGAATTGTAGTTATTTCTGTGAGAATATTAAACCCTGTTTCATCACAACTATGTTTTCTATAATTCAGTATTTAATTGACCGAAGTGTATTTATTATAGATGCAACCTCAGCCTGTCTATAGTCTTTCTTCCACTAGCGGAATCCTAACCTAGGCCAGCCTAACTCACTGGTCTTCCCATTCCCATCGTGATGCAGGAAGACAAGCACATAACTGTGCATTGGCCTAACCATCCTCCAGGAGTGGCGCAGTAGTGCCTTATATCTCTCTTGTGCCACTCCCTGGCCAGCACGGAACTTGTGATAGGGCATATACTGACCTAATTAGGATTGCAGCCTAAATATGTTAAATGTTGAAAAAATACTCTTAACAACCATACATGTGTATGACTCCATGTGCTGACATCATGCCACCGACATCACCTATCTACGAGTAGTTTACTTTTAATGTGATTATTATTGATAACTATAATTTACAAAAATATTTTCTTGGAATTTTAGATAAAACCATAATAATGCTTTCTTTCTTCTAACTTTGGCAAAGATTACAATCAATTAAAAATAGATCCACCTCAGTTTGCTTAATTCTTAGTCGTTCATTAAAGCATAACAAAAATTTATTACAAGAGCTTTTGATAAGTTTTGCTTTACAGCAGGGCTGTCCAATCTTTCGACTTGAGGACTCCAGGACCTTGTAACAGTTGTATAAAGGAGGGAATTTCAGCAGGCGAAGCTTCTCATCTCACAGATCACAAGCTACACCTGCAGAAATTTCCTCTTCTACAGAATTGTTAAAGGTCCAGGAGTCAAGTTGAAAGGTTGGACAGCCCTGCTTTACAGCATGGAAGGATGAGGGAGAAATATGTAAATAAACATATTAGAACATTGTGTTTATTGATGTCACTGATGTTGTACATAATTTGATTTTTTTCTTGTCTATTTTTAACAATCCAAGTTTGTGGAAGCTTGCCAATAAAATCTTGCATTTATTTGTCTGTATTACTTCCATATTTCAGATGAGGGATTGAAACACACACAGAGGTGGGGAGAAGAGAGACTTGCCTGTCATATGAGCTCATAGAAAGGTGAGATTTTCAGTAATAGCTATTTGTCTGTGCTGATATTCCTGATTAACTAACAGCACAATCCAGAGCAACTAATCTGTCCACATAAGAGCCCTTGGGTTGCCCTATCTAACACTAGGTTGGAGCAACTGCAAGATGCTCCAGCCCAGTTACTCTGGAAGAGGCTTAGGGCAGAGCAAGGCAAGATAGGGTGCCCTAAGAGAGGTGGACCTGCTCTGCCCTAACTGGGGCAGCCTAAGCAGCTCAGGAGAGGCAAGTTGAGGGCATGTTTAGCATTGCCTAGGGCAGAGCAGTTACTCTGTATCCAGAGCCTGTTTCAAGGCAGAAATGCCCTCTTCCAGTTCCTCAGAGATATACCACCTCAGGAGCAGGTATAGTAATGAGTAGACCCATAGGGGTCCATGTTAAGGCCTGAGTAAGAATGGCAGTGTTGACCAAAAATCTGAGTTCTTGGCCAGCCTAGCTGCAATCCCTGCCTCTCAACCTCAGGATATGGCACAACTACGGCAGCCCACTAACCTCAGGATACAGCAGGCCACTCCAAGCATCCATCTTGCACTAGAAGAACTGCAGCTATAACTGGTTGTCAGGAACTGCTGGGCTTCCTTATAATGTAGGCACCACAGCTGTTCCTTCTTCAGTGTGATCTGAGGGGGGTCTACTCAGGAGCAAGCCCTCCCCAGCTGTCACTGACTTCGCATGCTCTGGAGCAGATAGGGCAGCCCAGGCTTCCTGAGTCTCTGGATGCAGCATAACTTTCTGCTCTGGATACAGAATAGTTAGGAGAGAGCAGTTAGGGCAGAGCAGGTTGAACTTGCTCTGGATTGTGCCCTAAGTTGTTGATATACATGTTTAACTCTCTTCCCTAGAAATCAATTGGACTTAGAGATGTGTTGCTTTAATTGGAACATGCCCAAACAGTTTTATGATGTGTGTATAGAGAGAACACAATGAATGCATTCAAATGAAATTGAATAAAAATGTGGAGATCTCACTGCCCCATATATTTCATCTGACTATTTCGGGAATCTCTCATAGCTTCTTTTGTTTTTTTCCTCTCTGATGGGAAGATAATACTGTGAAGGAACTATGAAAACAAAGAAAAGTAATTGGCATCTCATCACCTTTTGGATGAGAATGAATCAGTTTTAGTCAAATGATATCATATTTTCCGTTTCATTTGCCTCTTTTCCAGCTATTACTCTGTTGCCTTCTGTACACCTGCCAAGTTGGCTTCCTTTCCTTCTGCTGTTTCGAAAGGAAAGAAAATGCTGTGGAATTTTTATGAGCAAATGTCTTGGAACTGAGCATGAATCTAGCATGAATACATTTCTGAATGTAGCCTGCTGCTTGCTATTTTATCAGGCTTTCTGGAAAGCGTTTAGATCATAGACGATGGATCATAGAATCATAGAGTTGGAAGGGACACTATGGATCATCTAGTCCAACCCCCTGCCTGTAGCAGGAGATCCTCGTCTTGTGAGGACCTGGATCTCGAACCCTGGCCTGCTGGTTAACAGGTATAGTGTCTTAATCATTTGCGCCACCAGAGGAATTTCTTTCTTGCTCAAAAAAGTCAGTCAAGAGCAGTAGCTCATTGCACTGAAGTGAAGCATCGCAGTGTGCCTCATCTTCATAAAATTGAAGCTAATGTGGAGATAAGGTTTTCAGCTTTTAAGATGCCACAGGAGACAGTTGTTTTGCTGCAAAAGATTAACAGGGATGCTTCTCTGGAAGTTGTTACATTCCTTGTTATTCATTCATGTCCCACTCTTGTATAGACTCAAAAATTTGGACTCGCTGTTAAGATCTTCTATTGTAGTAAAATCTTTGGTAGGAATGCCCCACAGGGCCACATCTCTGCAAGACTATCTGTATATCGACATTCTCCTCTTTAGACTATCTTGCAGATGCAAGATAGGTACGACTAGAAAGTGGGTATGGAGGGAAAGTTAACATTAAGTTAATGTTTTGGAGATCTGGCAGTGTTTCATTTGGGGATAGAAAGACCTAAATGCCTCTGTATCCTAGGAATTACATAAGTATATCGCACCATTTTCCGCTAGAGAAGCCTCAGTGCCTTTGAGACACCAGCAGCCATCACCCCAATCCCCAACCTATATGGGGATCCAATCTCAGACTCATATGGCTGCCTAGCAACTGACATACTTCATAGTATGGGGTAGAATTTGTTTTTAACAGGAATGAAGAAAGCTGTCAAGAATTATGATGAGCAATAAAAAAATCATCAACAGTCGGCACAGCTATTGTACAGAAAAAGAAAAACATACAAGTGACAGTGCAAGTGATTTGAGAAAACAGGGACAAAACTAAGTACATTTAAGGATTGAGGAAGGTACTAAGGAAGAGCCAGAGTGACAGAGAGCTCCATCCTATCCCTGACTACTCAAATGTAAGCCCCATTATGGTCAATGGGGCTTACTCCAAAGTGAGGTTAGTACTGCAACCACAAACTGTAGCTGCAAAGAGAAGAGACAATGCTAGTACAGGTCTATCATCTTAGCTATATCTTTATGATCCATCTTTTTGATGACATTTCCATATACTTTCCCACCAATATTTTGGAATCTCACTATTTCAGTGTAATGGCTGCTTCTTCTTAATCAATGCCATTACCGTGAATTATACGTCCTTCCTCAAGATCCTTTCTCAACTCCACATATTTTCATGTACATTTCTGACTGCTACTGTGGATTTCCAAGGATGGACATAAGTGGCTACTTTTAGAGCCTGTGTGCCTTTCTCATTTGAGTCTCTATTAGTCTAGAGCAGGGGTTTCCAAACCCCAGCCCGGAAGCCAGATGCGGCCCTCGGCAAGCCTCAAAGTGGACCCTGGCAAGACCCCTCTATCAGGCCCTTGGGCAAGCCTTGTAATCCACTCCAATACATTCTTATATGTAAATTTATGGAAATGTATTCAAATTTAAAATGGAAATTAGTTTTCCAGCCCCAGTACAGTAACAGAGAGATGATGTGGCCTTCCTGCCAAAAGCTTTGGAGGCCCCTTGTCTAGAGAGGTAATACCAAACCTGGCTTGGAGGGTCTTTTACTCATGCTGGACATTGAAAAGCACTCCACCTGAGTGCTTCTGGCCATTCCCTGGATAAAAAACAAAGCATATATAAAGATATTAGTCTGATAGCTCTTTCTTGGTTTGACTTCCACATTCACTCTTTTCAACTTCCTTTCCCAGCCAGCACAATGCTTTCTGCTGCTGGGATTAATTAAGCAGGTTTCAATAGCTGGAATGCTGTTGACCCAAAAGGGATGAACCCTGCAATTTCAGGAAAAGAAGCCTGAGATCTTTTGAGGGCTATTTTTTTTTCAAATTCTTCCATTCTTTTTGAAAATTCATTTCTCCAACTTTGTCCTTGACTTTCTGTAACAATAATTTTTGTGCATTTGGCCTGGGGTAAGAGGGAGAAGAGTGGGAGGTGGGGCTGGGATCTGATGTTGGATCCAAGGTAGCTGAGATCAAGAGGTGGCCTAAGTCTGAGTAGTCCCATTAGGACTGATATTGCCCTACTACTGAGAAGGGTCAAGCCTCCCCAACCCTGCAGCAGCACAGTAACAGTCCCAAATCTTGCACTGGGTACAGCACTGGTATTCGAGCCTGCCTGTTCCACAGTAAATTAGAATTGTGGTATGAGAGAGGTAGGTGTGGGTAGATGATGGAGACCAGTTGGCAAGGTGTTAACCATTTATCCTGTGTCTGAGAAAAAGCCAGTAGAGATTAGTGTATTGGCCTATGATTTAGGGCACAATCCAGAGTAACCATGGGGAGTCCTTGCTCCGGTGTAAGAACAATTTGCTCTGGATTGCAATATGAATTTCCCATAGGTTTTCTCTAGGTGGTGCAGTAACTACGGGTACACATAATGTCTCTTATGTGCTCCTGTAGTTACTCTGGATTGTAGGGTTAAGGACTTTTGGTTCAGATTTCTGCTTCAAAATTGATTACTTAATTGCCTTGGGCAAGTCACTCTCAGCCTAGTTTGCCTCTGGATAGAGATTCTTTGAATTCTTTGTCTTTGGAGAAAGGGTAGAATGCAAATGACAAGTAATTTATTTTTAAAATGCAGAGGTGGTGATGGAAAGAAATGGGGAGCTGGTGGCTTTCCTATCATTATGTATTGGTTGCAGTGCTGATGATGTCCCTTAGCACAACCTTCTCTGTTGTCCTTTTGTAGTTGCTCCTTCATGTGGTCAGTTGGAGGGAATCCAAAATTCTTGACAAGTGGCTTCTTCATGTGCTGCCAAGGCATACTGAGATCATCACAAGTTTCCTTTTAAGACACTTGGGGGACAAAAATTATCTTTGGGCAAAGCAATGAGCATATCCAGCCCGTGACCGATCCTGAACATAATTTCACATCCAGTAAAGCAAACTAGATTGTAGTCATATAAGCTGCACATGGAAAGGGAGATGATTGTTTCATTGGCTCTTCTCCCTTTCCCATTCATTAATTGAAATTTAATAGTTGCATTGATCCACATTGACTCCAGGTCAGCTATGGAAATCAAGATACTCTGACATACCCAGTCAAACAGTGCAAACCTATTCATATCTACTCTGAAGTCCCATTGTGTTCAGTAATACTTACTCCCAGGAAAGCATAATTAGGATTGCAGGCAAAGTGGTTATCAGTCTTTACAAAGCTTAAAAGGTTGTATGATGGCAGATCTATCTAATGTGATCCCTCAAAACAGACATTGTGCTTGGGATGTGAAAGCAGCCACCTTCATCTAACTGGACTTTTCATGAAGAAGAGTTGTGGGTTAGAGATTATCATGGTTGGCGGTTAGGAAACAAATTTCAGAAAGCAAGTGATTCAGTTTTGCAGTGCTGTGCAATAGTAGGCAAGTTTTGACAGGTCTCCAAGTTTCATTATGTGTCTAAAAGTGGGAAGGAAGCATAAGGGGTGGCCTACCCTGGAATCCTCAGTTTGATGAACAGTGAGCCTAGGATTTTTTTAGCAGACTGTAATATGAGATTGGAAATCATATACCTGAAATAAAAAAATTTATAGGAGAATGTCCTGTGATGCTTGTCACCCCATTTGAACAAGGTGCATGGATTGGGAAATGCATTAACCACCATGACGCTCCTTGCAAGCCCTATAGTACCTCACATCCTGGAAAGATGTTAATAAAGCAGGATGATTTAGGTTCTCAGGGAAGTGAACTTTATTTGCATAATGGAAGTACGTTTGGTTTAAAATTTAAGAATGTACTGCTAAACCAGGGCTACATGAATCCAGGCCCTGAGACCAGATGTGGCAATTTGTGTGGGTTCGTCCTCCCAATGAGCACACCCTTCCATTTCACTCCCTCTTCTGATTATCATGGGAAGATCTGAGCAGCAGAGCACTTCAGACAGTTGTGTCAGCTCAGACATCCTGTCATATAGCCTTCTGGGACACTGGGCAACAGAAACAACTGCCCAGAACATCTCAGAGCCCAGATCTACCTAGAGAGCAACTGTGTGGGAACAGAGCAAAAAGCTGTGGTCCAGATGAGGACTGCATTTTCTGAACATGATAGTCATTATTTTGGGCACTTTTGGCACTTCTGTGCTAGACAGTTGAATGGTTTCGTAACATGTTCCAGAAATTTTTTCCAGTGCCAGTGCCTGACAGCCTGAGAGGCAACCTAGTATGGTGAGCTTAGTCTTAATTATGAGTTAGGTATCAAAACTGGAAAATTTTAGTAAGATTTGTACATGCTTGCCCAGGTAAAAACTTTGTCTCAATGCTGATTTGGTTTTCTTAGCAGCTGCAGAACCAGATTTCAGTGGAGACAGCAAGGATGCTCTCTCTTCTATAAGTACAGTATTAAATAAAAGTGTATATATAATATTAAAGTTGGTTCAGATCTTCAGACCTGTTTGTACTTGTTTGCAAAACAATTTAATGAGCTAGAAAAATGTTTTGTATGCCATAATGAATGAAGTTTACATTGGGAGATAAGCCAGCGATGCACATACTACTTGTAGTTGCCTGATTGTATCTGTAGCATTGGCAATTTATAAACATGAAGATGAAGAAGTGTGCACAACTTTATTATCAACACCTTACAAATGGAGTGATATGTATAATCTGCAAAAGAAGATACGAGGCAAAAGAAGGCAAAAGAACTTTTTCTGAAGTTCATTGTAGTTGACAGCATAACCTTTCCACTACCCCGTAATTTTTACTGTGCCTTTAAACTTGGATCCTGACATTCTGGTGTGCTAAGATCTCATTCTGGTGTGATAAGATTCCTAATTAGAGCAACTTTCTCAGTCTTATATTTTATGGTTCACAGGCTCCTGTTCCTGAGAGAGTGTTTGTTTAAAAAAAACAATGTAAAACCAGCCAGTAAGTGTTTTTCAAATACTAGAAATTCAAAAATTGAGAGTACTAGGGGACGTCTATGCCACTAAGATCTGTTTTCATCTTTACCCTACATTTACATTAAAAATACAAGGAAAACGTTCTACCTCGGTGTAAGAAAATGGAAACAAATTTGCATCTAATTTGGTCCCAGTAATTCTACTCAGTCATTTTTAGAAAATATTCTTCTTTTCCATACTGAAAAGAAACAAAAACCAAGAAACAAAACACTAAAGGAGGTATTCTTGTCAGGGAAGCTGGCAAAGTGGTGAGGTGGATTGGATTTCTTGTCTTTGTTCAAATCATTTTGGGTTCTGGTGGCTAAATACAATTATGGGTTTTGAGTCCCAACTTTTCACAGGCTTAGTTCAACACAGCAAGAAGATGTGCTTTATAGGGCTCTCCCCTGACCTGTTAGGTATGTTATCCCCAGAATAGGCCTGTCAAGTCATGAAAAAGATTCAGCCTCCATCTCAGCACTGTTGGGAGGGAGGTGAGTCTATGCCAGCTGAGATCAGCTGGCACAGCAGTCTGTGAGGGCATGGGGAATGTTGGGTAAAGGTGAAGAGAACACATTTTGGAATGGGCATGTGGGTGGGCAGGTGGAGAGCAGTAGGCAGGGACGAGATGGGACCAGGACTCCATACTTCTGTTGGATCTCTGGGTAAGCGATAAGTTTACCCTTGCCCTGGGATAGTGCAGCAGCAGCTCCAAATTATGGTGGTTGTAGTGCAGGCATGCCAGCCTGCCTGCTCCAGCACAAGTTAGGATTGCGGAAAGCACAAATTGTTGAACTTATATGATGTTACCTGTCTTAATGCTGACTGAGATGATCTGGATGTTTCACCCATCCAATTTTTGTTCTGTACTGCTTGTATTTTGATTATGCCAATAAAGTTTTCTTTCCTCTCTAGTTGTGGGTTTACAGCTGAAGTGAGCAGAATATGGTTCTGGTGAGAATCATATACAAGCAGCTGCATGCATGTATTCATGACAAAAGTCAGTGTGGCAATGAGTTCCAGGAGGCCTCACAACTCACAGGAAGTGTGTTTATTTAAAGTCCTTGCTATGCCACAGTTAGCCTATTTTTCAGGGTTCGGCACAAAAGCCTTATGAATGGGCCTTTTGATTGTTCATTGCCCCGTGAGAGTATCCCACATAAGCAAATCACACACAAATTCCTTGATGCATTGACTCAGAAGGTGACCTGTCCTCCAACACCAAGATTCCCAATACATTAAAATAATAAAAAGCAGCAGGGAATGTTTTCTTCTGCTGTCTAAACATTACATTGGACAAACTATCCAGCTTTCTACTATATATACAAGCCACATGGCGGTTTAGACTTTTTACAAAGTCATCTGGAAAGAGTTGGTTTTTCGAATGAATGGTTTTTAAATAAGAACCTTGGAGGGCAACATTCCGGGCAGAGTAAGTTTCTCAAACTATTATTAAAGAACAGCTGCCAGAGTTTTCAAGATCCAGGGGTACTCCAAATGGGAGATGTCCAAGCTATGGCTGCAATCTTTCTCACGGTCTGCTTCAATCCCCCTGAAGTCTGGGGATGAGGAACTAACTAGGAAAACAGGCTAAGCATATGCTGGGTAGCCCAAAATTTTGATCCTTCTGTTATTCAAACATGATGGATGTATGATCAAACCTTATAAAACCTTATTGTTATGGTATGACTGGAAACACTCCAGTGAACCTGCAGCATAAATTACTGTTACCCTAAAAATTGGCAAAGAGCTATAACAAGATTTTTGACAACAACCTTCACAAAAGATAGCTGTCATAATAAGCAATGAAGATTTCCTTAGTTACAGACACCAATCTAATGAATGGGTGTTCAAGTCCAGCTGTGGTCTCCAACAACTCTGAACTCATGTTGGTGGTGGTCCTGAACATCAGATGTTCCTAATGAATTGTGCCTGTAGAACATGTATTAAAAGTGCAACATTTTAGACTGAACTACTGGGCAGTTTGGCAGCGGAAAAGATTGCCAAGGGAGGTGTAAGACTCTTCTTCATTGGGCATCTTCAAGTAGAGGCTCAACAAGCATCTCTGGAGATGCTCTAGGAAGATTTCCTGCTACAGGCAGTGGGCTGGACTAGGTGACCTATTAGGTCCCTTCAAACTCTATGATTCTATGATAC
Source organism: Cryptoblepharus egeriae (assembly GCA_030015325.1). Lineage (NCBI taxonomy): Eukaryota > Metazoa > Chordata > Lepidosauria > Squamata > Scincidae > Cryptoblepharus > Cryptoblepharus egeriae. Next base: position 53,341,462 of record JAREYC010000004.1, read on the forward strand.
TGCACTGACTAGCTTACCATATCTTTAATAGTGCTTGACTCCCCTTGTGCATTCTCCTGACTCAAGGCAGATGGCAGTGTGACACTGAGGCTGTTAAAACTGACGACCTGTTGAAATCACTCAGCATATTATTACAGAAGCCAAACTATGTTCCTTAGAATTAAATATCCTGTGACATATTTTTGTTAATTGTTGACTTTATGCAAGGAGTTATTGGAATGATATGTGGCATGAATGTATGAGACAATATCCTAAGTCTCACATTCAAACATTAGCTTGAGCCCTACATTCATTTTTTTGATGGGGGAAAGGAAATATGAAGTATATAATAGCGCATGGACTCAAGTCTTGGATGCAATAATTTGAGGCACAATTGCACATTTCAGGTCTCAATCCCAGATTCAGCTTTATCTGTTCCAAAAGAACCCAGAAAAGATTTAAAAGTCACTGTGCCATGGTCTTTCTTGGGCTTTTGAATATTGGGACTGATGCATGAGCTAAAGAGTGTTTATTAAAATATAGCCGGGATAACACCATTTTGGCACTTGCTTCTGGTCTGGCTTCTGGTCCTCAAATACTTGTTAGCAAAGACTAAGAAGTCACCCTTTAGCACCATGCAATTGGCCTAAAAATAGTAGCTTCAAAAGGCCAGGTAAATAACAAGACATCATCACAAAGATGAGTGTCCATGGATCAGTAGGCCCTCTGGCTCTATTATCTTTCTATGCAGATAAGGCTGACCATATCAAAGAGAAGAGTTAAGGGTGGGGAGGGAAACTGGGGAGTACTGTGTGGAATTGTGCCAATATGCTCTTGCCTGTGTTAGTTTTGCTTTGAAATAATAATTATTGCCTATGCATGTAAGACGCCTTGAATAAAGTCAGAGGGGAAATCCAATGACTAAAAATCCAATGTCTCTAGAACACGTAACTTTGGTCGGATTTGTTCTTGAGAAAAAAAGGAATATCTCAATAAAGTCTGACTCTTTTGTTTCTGTTATTATATCATCTGATTTTTTTATCACTTGACATTTTTATCACTTGGACACCTGTCAGCCCAATCCTTTATACGTTTACTAGCAAAAAGCATACCTGCGTTGCGGGAGTAACATTTCCCCATATGACATCCCCCATGGTGCATCAACACCCCATGCGCATCAACACCCCATGCGCAACTTCTCCCCCATGCACAACTTCCCCATCGCTATATTCCCCCATGAGCAACTTCCTCCCATGCGCAACTTCCTCCCATGCGCAACTTCCTCACATGTGCATCATCCCCCATGTGTCTGAACTCCTCATATGCAACATCACCCATCTGCATCAGTCCCCCATGCGCAACTTCCCCCATGCGCATCATCCCACCATGGGCAACTTCCCCCCATGGGCAACTTCCCCCCATGCGCAACTTCCCCCATGCGCATCATCCCACCATGGGCAACTTTCCCCCATGGGCAACTCCCCCCATATGCAACTTCCCCCATGCGCAACTTTCCCCCATGCGCAACTTTCCCCCATGGGCAACTTCCCCCATGCGCAACTTCGCAACTTCCCCTCATGCGCAACTTCCCCCATGCGCAACTTCCCCCCATAAGCAAATTCCCCTCATGCACAACTTCCCCCCATGCACAACTTCCCCCCATGCACAGCATCCTCGCCAGTGCAACCTATTCCTCCTAACAACATCCCCCCAGTGCACCAGGCAGAGAGCACCAAATTGGCTGGATGTTGTTCAGTCTCCCATGTTAAGTATAGGACAGAAACACGTTGCCCCCTTTTCAGCCCCTGAAGGGTTAAATTCCTCCACATGGTTCTTGGTGGGTGTTCAGGTGACAGAAGGAACTCCCAGAATTCCATGCTTCAGGCCCAGAAGTTGGGGCGAATATTGATGAGTCAGCAATTCTCAATGCAAAGTATAGGGAGGAAAACGCATTGCACCCCTTTTCACCCCCTTCCGGTTGGAATTTCCGAAAACCGGTTCTTAGTGCACCCCTCCCTCACGGAAGGAACACCCACCCCAAATTTCACACTTCTAGGCCCAGTGGTTTTGGCAGGGCGGTGATGAGTCAGTCAGTCAGTCAGTCAGTGTGTCAGTCAGTGAGTCAGTGGGTTAGTCAGTGAGTGACTTTTCTCTTATATATATATAGATTAAAAGGTAAGTCTCTTTGTGCTCAATGGGACTCGTTCCCAGGAAAGTTAGTAAAGGATTGAAGCCTGAAAGATGTTGTTGAAAAGTATTGTATCTGAAATCACAGCAGGTGATATAAAAGTTCTTATTTCAAGTGTTAGATTTGAGGGCAAATGGGGTTAAAGATGAGAGATCTATGATTGGTTCTCCTAATGTTGCTTTTTCTTTACTTTAAAAAAGCTAATTGGATGTGGAAGGTCAAACTAAACTGGAGCATTAGCACTGTGGTCAGATAATTTCTTTCTGCATATATGGTAATTTTTTCAATTTGCCCCCAAACTGCTAATTTAGTGTTGGCTTTCCCAGTAGGGCAAATGGTTTGAAGAAGAGAATTTTGATTGGGAAGATGATGTAGTAGAAAAGGTGTAACTTCCACTGTGCAACTGTTCTATTCCAATTCAACATTATTCAAAAAGTATCAAAATATCAAAAAAGTTGGAAGTATCAAAATGTGGATTTTTGACATCATTTTTGGATCTCAGATGGCTCATTTACACTGGCTCATTACAAATCAATACTGATTAGTGCATATGAATGTTCATTTATCATCTAGCCCTTGGACATAATGGTTCATTTATGACCAAGACCAAAAAAAAAAAAAAAAAAAGCAGGCCTCCATCAGACTTAAAAGACTATGGTATTGTGCTAGGTGCTGCATACGCTGCATGCGAAGCACGAAAGAACTGGGTTAGATTGTTATGGAGGATAGGTTGTTACCCAAGCAGCAAATCCCCCCTCTCCATGCCACTGAATTAGTCCAATGGAAAGGCAGAGCCAATACAATTGAATCCAGTTGGTGTCACAGAGCTGGGCTAAGGACAGGAACTCACCCTGTCTTGTGGGGCCGACCCAGGTCTTGAACCCTGGCCTGCTGGTTAACAAGCACGGTGTCTTAATCACTCACAGCCCTCTGAACAAGACCTGTACGTTATTTGGCAATGTGATGAAGGATAGACCAAAAGAAGCAATTAGAAAATGAGGAGAAACAACCAGCCAGCCTTTTACACACAACTGACTTGAGTGAATTCAAGTATGTGCACTCAGATCCACTCAGAAAAAAGACAGGGAAAAACAACAGTGCAGGGGACACTGCCTATCATTAGGCTACAATCCGAAAGACACTTTCCTGGGAGTAAGACCCATTGAACATAATGGGGTTTACTTTTGAGTAGACATGGTCAGGATTGTGATCTTACTCTGATTATGATCCAAGAGGGAGCCTGAACGGGCTTTGCTCCTGCAAAATATGTGAACTAGGACAGTCCCAGTTTTCTGGGTCATATGGCAACCCTACTTGTGGCCTACTGGAGAAGAGGTCATTCCCCCAAATCCAGAGTAACTACGTGAGCACGTAAGAGACTTTATGTACACCTGTAGTTACTGCACCACCTAGTGAAAACTTATGCAAAATTCATATTGGAGTCCGGAGTTCTTACACCGGAGCAAGTACTCCCTATGGTTACTCTGGATTTTGCCTATAGTCTCAGTTAGCTATCCCCACAAGTATTCTGGCTGCCTTCTGCTGAAAAGGATAGTAGGTGATACTGGGGACCAGATGGGACATATTCAATATAGTTGAAATGTGGCTGGATAGAGCAACAATGTGGCTGGATCGAGCAACCATAGTCTTTCAAGACTGAAGGATGCCAAGGGAAAATCCTCTGCTTCCTCTGCTATGGTCCTTTTCCCCTTGGCATCCTTCAGTCTTGAAAGACTATGGTATTGTGCTCGACACTGCATGCGAAGCACAAAGGCCTGGGTAGACTGACATGGAGGATAGGGTGTTACCCAAGCAGCAAATCCCCCCTATCCATGCCACTGAAACAGTCCAATGGAACAGCAGAGCCGTTACGGCTGGTTCCAGCTGTGTCGCAGAGCTTGGCTAAGGACAGAAGCTCACCCTGTCTTATGGGGACCCGGGTCTCAAACCCGGGCCTTCTGGTCTTAACCACTTGCACCACTCCCTGTCTTTTCATAAGGTAGTGTGGAAGGTTGAAGCTATGTGGTGGTGCATGCGAAGCACTATGTGGTGGTGAGTCACTGCTCCAGCAAAAGCAAGAAAAAAGGATGGTGGAGGGTCAGTGACATCTGTCTTTGTGGCAGCTATAAAGGGAAAGAGGAAGAAATGTGATCTGGGGCTTGATGACAAAAATATTAAGAAAAGGGGGAGGAGAAAGCGAAGAGTAGAAGAAAGAATACTCCCCAGGGGATCTGGTCCCATCACTCTCTGCAACTTGAGGGGAAAGAAATTGCAGGGGAAGGGGATGTCATGAACTCAAGTTGCAGTGTGGATGGGGCAGACAGCACTTTGCCCCATAGTATATTTTTCAGTGTAGGAAAAACAGGGATGTTTTGTTTGGTACTCACTTTTTTCCCAGGTGGTGTGAAAGACAGTCTTTGGAGGGCAAAATCCTCTTGGATGAGAGAGTGTCAAAAGATGACAACATCTTTGTAATCATATATGCAGATGAATGTATAGATGCAGTAGCATGATTACACACAATACCTTCATGTGAGCAATATTTCAGTATCTGTGTAGTCTCTTCTTTCCAGAAACCTGGCCCAACCTAGGGAAAGATTATTTTTGCTCTCATTTTGGCTGGTGTCTCAGGGTGCAGTCCTAATTCAGGCCGGCACAATTCACTGTCTTCCGATTCCCATGGTGATGTAGGAACATTTCTGTGCACTAACATAACGCTCACCAGTGACAACTAACACAGTAGCACATTTCACAACAACTAAAATAGAATCTGAAAGGTAGGTACTGGACTGGGGTATACATTGTATAAAATGTCACAATGTAAAATATTGGTTGTATGGTTTCTGATCAAACTCAGGAAGGAGTTGCAGATAGTCTTTGTAGAAGATATAGAATTGCTCAACAGTTGTTATGTATGTTCACAAATTTACTCAGAAAGGGGGAACTTGGTCTCTTTCATATGAATTGTCTTGCCAAATTAGACATTGTTCAATATTCTGTCTCCAATAGTGTCAAATCAAGTATCTTGGGACTACAAAAAGTCCATTTTGTTTAAACAAGAAGAGTGCTGTAGGGCACAATCCTATGCATGTTTTCTCAGAAGTAAGTCCTGCTGGGTTCAATGGAGCTTACTCCTAAGAAAGTGTGGTGTCTTAAAGACTGCTGCTTTATTTCACCATAATATTTTATGGACCATAGTCCATTTTGTCAAGTGCATGTACTGTCTTCCTTATTTGACAGATATACAGTATATTCTAGTTGGCTTCTTATGTTAATAGATAATCCTTTTTTCTTATTTTTCAATACATGCTCATCTTTGCTAAAAGGCATCATGTCATTTGGTGGTAATGAATTCAGGTTGATTATGAAACATGGGAATTCCTTTGCAAATTCCTTTGTAGGATGAAGGCTGAAGTAGACACTTCAAATATTTATATTCTAGATAATTTAATCCGGACATCATTTTTACCAGAAGTGATCAATCCCACAATGACTTCCTTGTTCCTTAAGTTATTTGATCAATTCGTTTGATGTTCTAGAAGATAAATATGAGTTCCCAAAGACTGTCTACAATAAAGGAATTGTTCTGATTGAGAAAGACAGACTTCTGTTTTGCTTATTTTTTATAATATGCTGTGAAGACCTGGCAAGCAAACTTATTTTCCTGATTACTTTTTGGATTGATTTGTCTTTTTCTTTTTTGGCTGTAACTCAGTTTTTCTTTTTATAAAATAAATATTAAGAAGCCTTAGAGGCTGATGAAGAGAGGAGATTTTTTTTAAAAAGCATTTGTTGGTGACTGCTTTGGTAGACACAATAATCCCTCAAAGTCCAATTAAGCAAGCTGCAGGCATGCAATAAATAATAGGAGTGACTGAGAAAGAGGGGATGATAAATAGTTGCTACTCTTTGTGTCTGCAGAACTTTATTTAACAGGCGTTCTCAGAAGTAAACTCAACTTGCTGGCAGAGGTATGACATGACAACCAGGAAGTGGTGATGCTTGCCGTGAAACAACATGAGCAGTGAGTGATGATCATGCGTTGTTGGGTTTTTTTGTTTTCTGGGAAACTTCTGGCACCTTCTCCTTAGTGCGTCATTCCCGTTTCTCGGCATGAAAAGAAATACCCATTTCTTCCTTGGTTACTCAGGCCTGAAACAAAGTGGGACATGGGACAAAACTGGTGTTAGAATTACTGAAGCTTTGCTCTGTGCTTGCATTCCTTCTCCTGGACCGACTAACACTTCTGGGAGTGCAGATGTCATCATAAAAAAAAAACCCCAAAAGATTGGCTTCTCTTAAATCTTACTCCCCAACAGTGTACAGACACTCCTGCATTTTTGTGTCAGCTTGATTTGCACACCAAAGAGCACAACCTGAGCCTCCCTCTCCTCCTGCTCTGCAATGTGTATGCTCTGCAATGGTCTGTCCAGCTTCTGAAGTGGCATGTGTTTGCATAAAAATTGTTTCTTTAAAAGCAATCCTTTGCTTGACTTTTAGCCACTGGAATCAGATAATTCCAGAACCCAGTAGAATAAAACATTGTGTGTGTGGTCATAGATTTATGGCAGCATAGTTCTGCCATGGATGATAGATGGGTGGATCTCAGGGAGAAGTAGTGCAGTGGCTTGGCACAATGGGACTTGTATTATTTTGCAGACATCAGCCTCCACTGGGACCTTGTGGTATCTCTCCAGTCAGAGAGACTCCTATGTGCTGGCCCACTGCTTCTATTCATGGGTCCCTCACCCCTTACTCTTTGGTGCCTTAAGTATACTGGGCTGTCTTTAATTATCATTTCTGAATGGGAATCCAACCCACACTGTCATGGCCATACTACCACTTAAGATAAAAACAACAATATTACTGATACAAGTGGGTTATTTGACATGAAAGAATAAATTTTAAAAAAATTATCCTAAATACAAATATATTTAGATACTAATGGATGTGGATATGAATGCACCCACTGATAGATTCAGGTAGGCCATCATTTTTTATAAGAATCCCTAAATAAGCAGATGCTAATGAGCAGGAATTGGTCACAGATCAAGCAGTTGAATCTTTCTGCTATGTTCTCTCTCCATCTTTGCAATGGCTTTCCTAGTGTTAGAGCCAGGGGGTTGTGTGGTACCACATGGTGAAGTGTCATATGGCATCATGGAGCATTTGGAAAACCTGCTGAGCCTCCAGAGAGCCCTTTAAAGAATACTTCTGGCTTTCTGAGTACTCTGGTAAGTGAGGGGTGGGTACCAGTCTTTGTTGGAGCAAATGCCAGCTTGAGGGGCACTCTCTGGTTGTGGCCCTGGGTGTGACATCACCTCGGGTTTCCATTGAATCCTTGCTATATTCTGTATGCCGTTCTTCATTAGGCATAGAGCACAATCCTAAACATATCTACTCAAAAGTACACCCCATTGTGTTCAATGTGTCCTACTCCCAGAAAAGTTTCTTTAGGATTGCAGCCATACTGACTAGTGGCTGCTCACACCCTTGATCTTTATCTTTTGATCCCGTCCTGCCAATAAGTGTCTCTATTGAACATCACAGGGCTGATACTTCATATTCTCCTGTTCCACAAATTGTGGGAAGATCCCACCTATGGAGCTACCAAGATTTTACAAACGTATGACTTGAGTAGATGGGAGGGAATAAACTACAAACGCCATACTGATCTTGAAATAACATTTGTCCATTTTCCATCTCTGAAATGTCTTTAAAGTCTATTTCTTTAAAGTAACTCTTCAGGACTAAACAAAACCTCTTCTTTTTACATCCATCCACCCATCCATCCATCCATCCATGTATGCTAGTGGCTTTGTGTAGAGTAGCTATGACAGTTCCTGCGCTGACGCAAGAGACATTTATGTCAACGCAGTTATGGTGCCACCTAGTGGAAACCTATGGGAAATTCATAGAGCAATCCAGAGTAAATTTTTCTTACATTGATGCAAGAACTGCTGTAGTTACTCTGGATTGTGCACGTGGTCAAAGGCCATAAAGGCCCCTATTTTCTATCTCTCCCCTCCACTGAAAGTTCTGTAATACCCATAAATAGACACTCATATTGTTTAACCATGAATATAATTTTTATTTAATCATATGGCAACCATATTAATATAATTGCTGTTTACAAGTACAATCATTTCCATTGTAATCCAAGAATGTTAATGGGTATTGCAACAAAGAAAGTCCAGGAAGGCCATCTGTTGGGTTGTTGGTTTTTAATTCAGAGAAAGGCAGGCCTTCTCATGTTGTAAAAGTTTTCATTACACAATATCCCATAATAACCTAAGCTGCTATGAATAGACATAATGCCAAGCATTTACTTTTTATCAGATATCCTTTTGTAGTTAGGCTTTCAGATGCACTTCTGAGTTTTGGCAAAGGTAAGCTGGAGCATGGGGAACAATTAGAAGAACCCTGAATCACTACAAGCAAGTGTTGTGATTTGGAAAGAACCTGAAAGACAAGCAAGTAATTATTAGTCTTTAGGGGAGTAATGAGAGCGCCAAGGACTGGCTGACCAGATGACAGGAATTTCCCTGACAGAACTGGAAATGAGGCCCTGGAACTGGAAATCTGGGTAGAGGCCTCTCTGTCAGGAATTTGGGGGCTTCTCTAGCCATTTCCTGGGATTTTAGGCCTGTTTTAGGCCATTTTATGCCTTCTAAGCCCACTGAAGCTGCTGGTTAAAGGAGGAGGAGGAGGGAAGTAGGTAAGGGAATTATAGTTTCTCCCCTCCTCCCCATGCTAAAGCATCTTTCCAAGCCGTCAATGGAAGAACTATATCTCCCCGCATGCATCGCACCTGATTGTCCAGGTAACTACAGCTACCAAATGGTCCCAGTCCCTGCAGAGAAAAAGATCTGGGGGAAGGAAACTCTGCTTGCTATTTGCTGCAAAGGAAGGAAGGAGGGAGCTCAGCTGAGGCTGCTGGAGAGGAGAGCAGAGCAGAGGAAGGAGGGAGCCTGGAAGTGCAGCTGCTGCTGCTCTGAAACTTTACAGTGAGTTTGACTGTAAAGGACTGGAAAGGAGGGGGAAGAATTAATTTTTTTAAGCAGGGTTGCCAACTGACCAGATAAACCCAAGCCTCTCCTGCTCCTATGCCTTTGTAGATGGATTCACCAATATATACTTTGCACAAAAAAGCATGTAATTCACAACAAGGACTTTAGTTGTTCTGGTTTGGAACCTTTCATCCAACTGTTGTCAGAGGAGCAGGGGCTTGGTGTAAAGTTGGCAACCTTCTCATGGTAGGGATGGTGGTGATACCTCCTGGCTTCTTAAGCTTCCAATCCCAGTTGTGTCCACTCAAAAGTATTATAGTCAGTGGAGTTTATATTGTGTAAGGGGGCAAAGGAAAAGAGGTCAAAAGACCAGGACTGTGCATGCCTGCTTGGATCACTTAAACATTTGGTTGGTGTCTGGTCTATTGTAATGAAATTTGTGCAAAGTTAAAATACAGGAATGCAATATGAGTGTTTTTAGCTTTATATCAACTTGTCCTACATATGTCCTACATTTTTGGGGTGTTGTACATTTTTTAAAACTGGGCAGGAATTTTGGCTTGGATGACAGGAATTTAGGGGAACTGGAATTTTGGATTCGGCATCTGGTTACCCTGGCTAAGGAAAATAATGGAATTGATGCATGTGCATGCATGCATACATGTTTGTGTAAGCACTGAGTTAGACATGCTTAGAAATTCATGCTTTGCCTATGAGAAATGTTTTCAAATGAGGTAACTTTTTTCTAAGGAACTGAAAGCTTATTAAGTTTTCTGTTTCAAATGATGTAGAGGGAGGGATGCAATATCAAGAACGAAACCATGGTGAGAAATCCTAACTCCTCCATGACTCTTTATTTCACGCCCCCAAGTTGCTATTATTTAAAATCCCAACAGCCTAGTGGGACATATTAAGTGGTAATAGGCATGTCTAATATAATCTATAGCCCCTGTGTTATATCAGTTTCTCTGGTGAAATGGATCCATCATCCATCAAATGGATCTCTCAGTAATGAGAGAAAATGAGTTTGGGGGAGACAGAATCTTTGGAGAGAGATTTAATATTTCCATTTTAACTGAGCCATCCTGAGCATGGATTTAGAAGGCAGTACAGCAATTTTACATATATTTGTAGTGTGTGTTGGCTGTACATATGGGGAGGGGGTGGGGTCATATCTGCTGTCTTGAAACCAGACTGTTATGACTTGATGGGCTCGGCTTGCCGTCCCGCTTTCATCCTCCACGTTTAGTCTTCAGCACATGCATTGCAAATGTGCATAGAGGGTGACAGACTTGTCAGCTGCCTTGAGTAATACACAATCTAGTGGAGTTGGAGGAGAGAAAAGAATGTGACATATTTTTCAGAAGACAGGGCACTGAGGAAAAGAAATATGAATAAATCTTTAAAAAAAACTTCAGGTACAGAAGAAACAAAAGTGTCATTAGGGAATTAGATGAAGAAGCCGCCGCAGAGCAATTTGTATAGGCATTAACTTTCAATCCTAAATACATTCACCTTCAATTAAGGCTGAAATCTTACACACACTTTCCTGGGAGTAAGACCCATTGAACACAATGAGTAGTTTCTACTTCTTAGTAGGCATGATTAGGATTGTACTAAGTGTTATTAACTCAATATAACTTAATTATGAGTGAGGATATACTCTAGTGTCTTAAAAGTACGTGTGTAACAGAAGGAACCATCTGTTAGAAAGTTTAATAACTGGTTAGCTACTGTAAAAGAAATAATTGAAGCTTTTTAAAAGTCCTCTTCTCCGCAGTAAAAAAAATTACAGATTCTTCCCTACCACAGGACTGAACATTAAAACATTAAGCCATTTTAAAATTGCTCAAATAGAACCAAATGCTAGAGCTTACAGATGTACTTAAATAGCCTGCATGGTTGTTTCATGTGAGTTGAAAATATAAGAAAGTATGTGATGCTAAAAGGAAAGTATGTAAAAGTAGGCAGACTCTAAATGCAGTTGTTTTCCCCTTGGGCCATGCTGTACACTGTTAGAGGATTTTAACATCAACTGGCCTGTAGAAATGCAGCACTATGTGCCTAGAACTTGCTACATTCTCTAATTCAGTTTTTTTCATCTAGAGGTAGAAGTACCACAAGTGTTACCAGTGGTAGTGTCTGGTACTTGCAGAACCCCTGGACATCCGCTGCTTAGCAGCAAGACCAGGAACACAATGCAGCACAACATATAGCAATAGGAGGCTATACAGCAGTGATTTTCAACAGGTGAGATGTGGCACTTGGTGTGCCATGGATAGTCCTTAGGTGTGCCATGGGAATTTGGAGATTGACATTCATTAACAGGAAAATTGGGAGATTTGAACAGTCTGGTGTGCCTTGTCAATGGTAAAAACAACTGAAACAGCGGCCCTCCCACACCACTATGGGAACAAAGATGGTGTGCTTTGACATTTTCAGTCCCTTTTTAAGTGAGATGAAAAAGGTTGAAAATCACTGCTCTACAGCATGCTTGAAAAGCCATTCCTTCCACACTTTGCCTGTTGCTGATGTTTGCCACATTGTCTCTGGTCTTCTAACCCAGAAGTCACTGGCAATGGTCATCACCAGTTACTTCTGATGATACTTCAAACAGATGGATGTGAGGTGATACAATGAAGGACAAATATTAAGAAACATTGCTCTAATTTGTTCCTGAAAAAAGGCATGACATTTTATGAGTGTACACTGGATTTTTTTTTAAAAAAGGATTTTTCGTGGCTGTTTGAACCTAAGTCATCTTTATATGTTCACGGCTGATTTAGGATTTGAACTGGGGACTTAGAAACAATGGTTGCATTCCTAACCCCCACTTTGACCTGCACAAGTCTCAGCATAAATTCTGTGCTGGCCTGGGGATATCACAAAAGTGCACTACTGCACCATTCCTGGGGAGTGGGGACAGACGGACGGGACTTAGAGTGTACAGACATGCAGCAGTCTCCCCACACCACCATGGGAACAAGGAGAGTTGTGCTTGTCTAAATTGGTTAGGATTGTGCCCTGAGAGTGCAATTCTGTTGGGCTGCAAATGTGCTCTAAGACAAGTCTGTGCCACCCAAACAGGAAGAGGGGCTGATATAGGGAGTTTGTTCTGCCTCCCGGTGCCACTCTCAGCAATGCAAGATGGTGAGCTGCACTGGTGGGGAAGAGGCAGGAAGGGTCATTTTGGAAGAGGGTGGACAGATGGTGGAACTGTGGGTAGGTGGGTGGGCTACAGCTTGGACCCAGCTGTTATGCCAGATCCAGGCCCCATTTCCTGGGCAGCCAGGGAGCAGACCCTGGTGCTCTTTTCTAAGATTTGGACCATTTTCTGAGGCAGTGTTGACCTGAGTAGACTCCTTGGGGCTGCTGCAGCACTACCCATGTGGAAGGACAATAGTTTCCCCTTTCCCTCAGTAGTGCGGCAGCAACAGACTCTTGGGAAGGGTCTGACTTGTGCTGATATTACAAAAACCAGTATTGGTAATTATAAAGGGATATTACAAAAACCATTTGCTGTGTAAATGTTTAAACCAGTGCTCTTGAAAATAATATTAATAATAATAATTATTATTATTATCCATAAATACACAGCGAACAATTTTGTGCTGGTTTCATTCACATCACCAGTCGGACCCTTCCCAAGAGTCTAGGCTGTGTGATGTAGCGGTGTATAATTCGTGCTGATCCCAGAAGAGCGGCTTTCTGCAGTTGGCAGAGTGATATTTTGTCAATGCCAATAGTTTTCAGGTGCCTGCCAAGGTCTTTGGGCACTGCACCCAGTGTGCCAATTACCAGTGGAACCACCTGCACTGGCTTACACCAGATACGCTGTAATTCAATTCTTAAATCTTGGTAGCGGGAGATCTTTTCCAGTTGTTTCTCCTCAATTCTGCTGTCACCTGGTATGGCGATGTCAACAAGACACACCTGACTGCTTTCTATGATGGTGATATCTGGAGCATTGTGTTCCATAACCTTGTCCGTCTGTATCCTGAAGTCCCACAGAAGCTTGACCTGCTCATTTGCAACCACTTTTTCAGGCTTGGGGTCCCACCAGTTTTTTGCCACTGGCAGATGATGCTTTTGGCATAGATTCCAGTGGATCATCTGGGCAACAGAGTTGTGCCTCAGTTTGTAGTCAGTCTGCGTAACCTTCTTGCAGCCACTTAGAATGAGGTCGATGGTTTCATCCACTTCTTTGCAGAGCCGGCATTTTGGGTCATCGGCTGATTTTTCAATTCTGACCTCGATGGCATTTGTCCTGATTGCCTGTTCTTGGGCAGCAAGTATCAGGCCTTCCGTCTCCTTCTTCAGTGCCTCACTTGTGAGCCACAACCAGGTCTTATCCTGATCCACTTTTCCTTCTATCTTGGCGAGGAATTGGCCATGCAATACTTTATTCTGCCAACTGGCAGTCCGAGCCTGAATTGCACTATTGCGATATTCATAGTTGGTCTGCTGCACTTTCAACAACTTTCTCTTGCTGACTTCAATCAAAGCAGATTCCTGGCTCTCTTGCACATGATCTGCTAGGGCATGCTTTTCTTCTTCCACCGACTGCTTCACTTGCAAAAGTCCTCTGCCCCCTGATCTTCTAGGCAGGTACAGCCTATCAATATCATTATGTGGATGTAAAGCATAGTGAATGGTCATTAATTTCCTTGTTTTCCTGTCCAAGTCATCCAGCTCCTTTTGTGTCCAGTTCACTATGCTAGCAGTATACCTAACAACAGGTATGGCCCTGGTATTTATAGCCTTTATAATGTTGCCGCCATTCAATTTGCTCTTCAAATTTTTTTTAACCCTTTGTATATATTCTTTGCTGACTACAGTTTTTACATGCCCGTGCTTGATATTGTCCAGCTGCCGTATGCCCAGATATTTGTAGGCTTCAGGCTGGTGGCATTTAATGGTTTGACCATTCAACATTATTATTATTATTATTATTATTATTATTATTATTATTATTATTATTATTATTATTATCAGCAGCAGCAGCAGCAGCAGCAGCAGCAGCAGCAGCAGCAGCAGCACGAATTATACGCTGCTACATCACACAGTCCTAGACTCTTGGGAAGGGTCCGACTGGTGATGTGAATGAAACCAGCACGAAATTGTTCGCTGTGTATTTATGGATAACAACAACAACAACAACAACATTACAAAGGCTATAAATACCTGGGCCATGCCTGTAGTTAGGTATACAGGTATTCAAACAGACTGCCACTTGGAACATAATACACCAGACATCACTGTGGTTGAGGAAAAACAGGTCTGGGTAATTGACATTGCAATACCGAGATCGTCAGCTTTAAGAGAAAGAACATGAGAAGATCATACAGTTTAAGGAGCTATAGAAAAAAAGTCAGAGACTGTGGGAAAAGAAAGCCACTGTGATTCCAGTAATAATCACTGCCCAACAAGCATTTTGGTGCCGAGGTTTTTTGAGCTGATTCTATGTATTTTTGGTGTGTTGATTTTAAATATAACAGTAATTTTCACCTATCAGCTCTAGTTTTTGAGATATAAACATCATGGCACCCTATGGCAAATTAGACTTCTGATTGACAGACGCATAGACACTCATTAGCGCTGTATCTAAAAAAGTATAGCCGATAGAGAAAAACTGTTTATATATTTGGAATTAGCACACCCAATATACCCAAAATCAGTTCTAACATTCCAGGCACCAAACAAAAAATTATTTTTGGTGGCCTGTAATAGGTGCTCTTGGAGTGATTTCATTAAGTCTCCAGGAACATCTAAATTTAATGGGCCTCCAGAAGATCACATCTGCCCAGTTACTGCACCACTCCTGGGAACGTTACACATATTGAGACGATACATTTGTGATTCCTAGTTCCTTGGCTAGGAACCGAATCACAATAGAGCAAATTCCAGTCAAACACCTGGCGACTGTGAAATAGTACATAATAATAATAATAGAACCAATTCCAGTCAAACACCTGACAACTGTGAAATACTTAATAATAATGGTTATTTTTATTTCAAATTAAGGAAATATAATGCAAAATCAGCAGGGCAGCCTGAAGGGGAAATTACCTACCTTGCAATAATTATGGCTACAAAGTTTGCACCATCTTGCTAAACATTTTATAAAACTTGCTGCTGAGAAATAGCATTTTAAGAACCGCAGGGAGCTCTGCATAATTCACATACAGCTGAGGCTTTCATTTTCTTTTCTGAATAATTCATCACATTGCAAGTGGGGAAACGTCCATCCCTTGTTAACCTGCAAAATAATATGGGACACTTTTTGCGATTTGTCTCCCCTTCCTGCTCAAGAGGTGAACAAAAGTAGCCAAGTGACTTCTCTATATCAGTAAAAACCAATTCCCAACACATGTTCTGTTCTTCCACAAATTTGCTACATTCTGGAATGACCAAGAATGACCAAGATAGGATGAAGTGAGGCAGATAAAAGCAAGTTTGATTTTTAATTTCTGTAATTACAAATTGAATCGTTCCTGATCTGGTGATGTCCTTAGCTGTATTTCTTTAAAGCTCCTGTGATTTCATAGGAAAAAATAAAACACTACGTTTGGTGTCAGTGCTGCTGCAATCAGAACAGTTGCCAATACAGTGGTACCTCTCATAACAAGCACTTCACATAACAAGTGTTTCACATAACAAGTATAAATTTCCAAGAAATCTTGCTTCACATAACAAGTTCCGCTTCACTTAACAAGCAAGCACGCTATGGCACGCATGCTATGCAGCCCTGACACTTCACACAAGGCTCTTTAAAAGGGCTGCTGGGCAGCGCTACTGCCTCTAACTGCCCCCAACTTGGGGACAGTTGCTTAGGAGTGCCAGAGGCAGCTGCCCCTAACTGTCCCCAAGTACCCCCACTAGCCATCTAGAACCTCTAGCAGCAGCCAGGTAAGCCTCCCAGGAAAGTGTCTTTGATTGCAGCCTCCTGACTATGTCTACTTAGAAGTAAGCTCCATTGTGTTAAATGGGGCTTACTCCCAAGAAAGTGTCTTTGATTGCAGCCTCCTAACTGTGTCTACTCAGAAGTAAGCCCCAATGTGTTAAATGGGGCTTACTCCCAGGAAAGTATCTTTAGGATTGCAGCCTAAGTAGACTTCATAGGATCATGCACATTGAATGCATGTTTTGAATTCAATTACAGTGTTTTGTTATCATTTTTACATACAGTTAATATTTTTAAATGAATGTTTTGGATTGTGGAACCAATTGTCTGAGTTTCCATTATTTCCTATGGGAAAATCCGCTTCACTTAAAGAGCGTTTCACTTAAAGAGCATGCCTCTGGAACAAATTAAGCTCTTTTATGTGAGGGACCACTGTACTGGACATCCTCTCTCCCTCCCTCTCTCTCTCTCTCTCTCTCTCTCTCTCTCTCACACACACACAGACATTCTTATGATTCTACACATGTGCACACACACATACATTCTAATTCTTATGATTAGCATTTTTAATATTCACTATTATGAATAGACATATTTGTATCTCATCCTTCATGGAGTGATCAATGAGAGCAGGGTGACGTATGTGGGGCTTGCCATGATTTATCTTCATAACAACCCTGTGAGGTAGGTTTGGGCTGAGAAATAGTAACAGGGCCCAAGGTCACCCAGTCAAATCCATGGTTTAGGAGGGATTCAAACTCATATATACCTGGCAAAGTCCAACACTTTAATGGTGCCTCCCTTTTCAAGTTAGAAGAGAAACTGAACAGAAGGTCAGAGCAGCAAAAGAGAAAGTTATGCAACTTCACCTGCATATAATGGGAACTGTGCACCTACCGCAGTTCAAACTAGAAAATATGAATTGGCCCTTGGGGGATGTAATCAGCTTGGGCAGAGAGAAGGGATTTTTCCCTAAAGAAATCCAAACCACGTTTGCTCTGAAATGAACTGGCACACAAATGTAATCCAGCTAGTGGGTACACAGACAGTACTGGGCTAGGTTGAACCTCACCTGATTCTACATCAAAGAAATATTTGGCAAACACACCTTAAAATTAAATGGGAATACAAAAGAATTTGCTTCAGTGCAAGATTCTTAAAGTGCCTTGTTGGTGTAATGCAGGGTTGTCAGACGACAGGAATTTCCCTGTTAAAAACGAGAAATGAGGCCCTAGAACTGGAAGTCTGGATGAAGACCAGAAAATTGGTCAGAAAATTAGGGACCTTTCCAGCCATTTCCTGGGATTTTACGCCTTTTAGGATTTCTGCAGTTCCCTGCGGCTTCTGTAGCACTCACTGAGCCTCTGAGGCTGCTGGTTAAAGGAGGGAATTGTAGTCTTTTCTGCTACTCCCCATGCTAAAGCCCCTTTCCAAGCCATCTCCAGCATGCATCACACCAGATTCCCATTTTCCAGCCTGCTTCCCAGAGGCCCAAGTAGGGTTACACTTTAGGAGGATTTCCTGCTACAGGCAGAGGGTTGGATTAGATGACATACTGGGTCCCTTCCGACTCTAGGATTCTATTATCCTTGCTGTGCAAAGGAGGGAAGGAGGGAGCTGAGCTGAGGCTGCTGGAGAGGAGAGGAGAGCAAGGGAAGGAGGGAGACTTACAAGTGGAGCTGGTGCTGCTCTGAAACGTTGCAGTGGGAAAGGTGCAGAGCTGGCCCATCCATGATGAAGACTTGAACGAGTCATCTCATGCAACAGGTACAGGTTGGACACCTCTGTCAGTCACATCTTCTCTTGTGGCTCCTTCTCTCACGTTTCCTGAATTTGAAGGAAAATAGGACAGAGAAGAAGAGGAAATACAGGACAGGAGAGAATGGGCTTGTGTGTTTTCTGGGCACCATGCTCTTTGTCTCTTCTCCCCATTTCCTCTGCCTCTCTATTCTCTTCCTTCGTAAATTTGGTGAATGTGGAAGGTCAGAAGAGATGACTGTGTACTTCCAGTGATCATCAACCAAAAGAGGAGAAGGAGAACAAAGAGAAGTAGTAATAGTCTACCTGTATTAGACTGACAGGTGGGGTGGTGGCAGTAGTCTGTCTTAAGTGTCCATGGGTCTTGGACCGATTAAAAAGATGGAAAGCCTGAGAAACATGGAAAAATCCTCAGGATTTTGCGATAGATGGACAAAGATCTGGTTCAGGATAGGATATATTCATATGAAGTTTGAACTATTGAAGTTATTTCCAAAGATCCCTGTATACTTTTAGCCATCAATGACCCATGTAGAACAATATTCCAGAAATAATTCTGATTCAGTGCTTTATCAAAAGATAGGGAATGGGAAATTAACCCTATTAACATAAATAGACTTTAATGATAAAGCTGTTAAGGTACAAAGAAGTGAAACTGTAGGCAGTTTCCTGTATTTTAGATTTTGTACTTAAAATAAATAGAATCACGTGCATCTCCTTCATCAAGCTGCTACACTTGGGTTCTGCATTTATGAATCCTGTAAAAATCCAATTAGGAGGGGTTGTCTTGCACGACAAGTAAGCCTGGTATGATATATGTCAACACACCATCAAGAAAAAAGGACTCTTTTGTAATGCCCTTATTCTCAGACCACTGTCAGTAGTTTCTGACATGGCTACATGTTGTTTCTTTGCCAGATGTATGGTGTATTTATCTATCCTGAAATCACTTATTCTGTGTAGATTTAAAAACAAAAGGTGAGTTCTTTAGTTTAAAGCTGAACTAGAAGAACATAAGAGCCAACAGTTCAAAATGGTCACTACTGTCAAACTGCAGGTTATTCATTATGTCAGAGCTTGAGGGTGTGAGGTGAATTCTAGCAAAAAAAATCAGCTTTGAAAACAGAGAACCTGGGAAAAGGACAGCAGAAACAGAATTAAACTACAGGATGTTACATGTATATATCAGAGTCTTGGACCCTTTATGCATGGCAGGAGAGAAAGCTGAACACCTTCCATATGCGCTGTCTCCGACGTATTCTTGGCATTACCTGGCGTGACAAAGTTTCAAATGACACAGTCTTGGAACATGCTGGAATCTCTAGCATGTTCACACTTCTGAAACAGCGGCGTCTGCGCTGGCTTGGGCATATTGTGAGAATGGCTGATGGTCGGATTCCAAAAGATCTCCTATATGGAGAATTAGTGCAGGGAAAGCGCCCTAGAGGGAAACCACAGCTGCGATACAAAGACATCTGCAGGAGGGATCTAAAGGCCTTGGGAATGGACATCAACAGCTGGGAAACCTTGACCTCTGATCGTTCAGCGTGGAGGCAAAAGACGCAGTATGGCCTTCTCCAACTGGAAGAGACACTTGCTCGGCAGGCTGAAGCAAAGAGACAGACCCGAAGGCAGCGAAACCTGGGGCCTGGGCAGGGGATGGAATTTATTTGTCCTCAGTGTGGAAGGGATGGACACTCTCGAATTGGCCTTTTTAGCCACAGTAGATGTTTCAGGACCTCCAATCAGAGCACGATACCATAGTCTTTCAAGACTGAAGGATGCCAATGGATCTATGCCCTTTCTTGAACTAAATTATGGCAGCAATGTGAAAGTGTTATGTTTCTTCTAAAGATATCAGTAGCTGCCACACACACACTACATGCTCCTCAAGTAGAGAATCTCCCAAAATGGTTGCCACAACCTGCCATATACAAGTTTGCTGAAATCAAAAGTGTCTGGATGCTAATGGTGACCATTTACAAAACCTAATGTGATTGGATAATTCCAACATGACTTACAGCTATCCTTTGATGTTGTATATAAATTTAGTAATTTAGTAATATGAATAATTTAGTAATATGAATATATATTTATGTTGAAGTGTGTATACATTTTTGGGCCACCCTGTATTTTTTCTGTTATTAATACAAGATGCCTCTGCACTTGCCAGTGGGTTTTTTGTTTTAAAATTTGGTGATTCAGGGAGCAGATCTAATCAGTTTAGGTCAGCACAATTCATCCATCTCCCTATTCCTGTGGTTGTATGGGGCATATGTCTGTGTACTGGCCTAATACCCCAGGACTTTTGTGACATCCCAAGCCAGCCCAGGACTTATGTGGCCCAGCTGGGAGTTAGGATTGAACCCTCCGTTTCACAGCACAATTCGTAGTTTGCAGTGGGGCAGTACAAGTCATCTACACAAGCCCAGGAGACTTCTGGCCATCCAAGTATGACCAATATGGAAATCTAAGGGAGGCAGGGAGAGGGTAGGGAGAAGGCAAGAGGGGGTATTCTGAGATTGGGAGTAGGAAGCAGGGTTGGGACCTGGCAATATGCCAGATCCCAACCCTGGTCCCGAAGGGGAACTGAGCATCCTTTAACGGCTCGCTTCTACTCATTCTCTGCCACCTCCAGGAGTGGCTCATAATCAAGAAGACCCATTGGGGCTCCAAGAAGACCCATTGGGGCCCTACCCGGGGAAGGGAGAAAGTTTCCCCTTGCCCCACATAGCACAGCAGCTGCCCCAATGAAGCAGGCATGTTAGGCTGCCTGCACCAGTGTAATTTAGAATTGAGCTTTCAGTTGCACATCTTCAGCTGTGCCTTTCAGCTACCAAGTTGATGTGCCTGCATGAAAATGCATTGAGCTACAAGACAACTACCTCCCACTCCAACATTTAATTTCCAATATCCTGGGGGATGGGGCTGAACCTGATGAAAACAGCACTAGTAACTCTGACTATCAAAATGTTAAAAGCATTCTCTCTCTCTCACTCCATAAAAAAGCCATATCCTAAGAGCAGGATATGGACCCGATACAGAGAGTGACATACTTTAAAAGCAAGCTTGTCTCTGACAAACAGGCTCCGTGGAAGCTTGATATATGGCTAGGTTTCATCACTCAAATGGCTATATGTCTTTTGTCCTATCTAGATCAATGTCTTAGCACTAGGCATTGCCCACCTACATTTTTTGAGCTCTACTGTTTTTGGGGAAGAAGGATTGCCCAAGGCACCAATATCTCTGATGCTTTCAGGCTTTGTTTGGGGCTGTGAATGACTGCACTCAAATTTATTTACCACTTTCCCCCCAAATGTGGGCTCCAATACAATTTTTTGAAAGCTATTTATCTTTGCTTTCTGGCCAGTATATACATGATGCATATCTGCAAATATTACAGTATATTCACTTTGCATTTGAATTTTATGTTCCAACTTGAAAGGTTTTTAATATATGCACCTACAAAAACCATTTCACACTACAAGATGACAGAGAATACTGCTGTTAATTTAATGGAAATGCTTATTTTAAGTGCTTAAATTATTCTATTAATATAATTGTTATTCATTTTATTGTTTGGTAAACGGCAAAAGAATTCACACTTTGCATTTGTTAATTTTTATCTTTACTAAATTCCAAATAAGATGCTGACGCTCTAGTTTCATGTGATGAAACATCAGTTGTATTATTAGTATAAACATCAGTAATTTTTAACCTACATAAATACAAGAGCAAAGTATGGTTCAGCAGAGAAAAAATAATCTGTCTGCTTGGATACTCTCTGTCATGCTTATATTCTAATATAAATTTAGCCCATGGTACAATGATTGTTTTTTTAAAATATATTTTCATTTATTTTTCAAAAAAGGAAAACAAAGGAGGAAAAAAGAAGAGAAAAAGAAAAAAATAAAGAAACAACAAAACAGAAAAAATAAACAAATATGTTCTTAACAGAGAATTTGGCAAGCACAGGTTACCTAATTTATGGCACAGATTATGTGCTTTTTGGCATGCACAGATTACCTGCCACCATATGGATCAAATGCAAAAGGGGAAGAAGATTATCAGGTAAACTCTTCAGTAGTGGATTACACTCCAGATGAGTTATTTGGGGGATAATTTAAAATACTGGGAGCAGACAGTTTCATAAAACAAACTCTGGTTATATTTTGCTCAGGGTGCAATCCTAACCAATTTAGGCTGGCATAACTCACCTGGCACATCTTCCCGTGGTGGTGTGGGGAAGTTGGCATATGTCTGTGCACTGTCCTAATGCAGGAACAACCTCTGAAAGTTCATTTCCAATGAACTAACTCTCTGATATGAAGATAAACCAGCACCACTAAATCACAGTTCAAGAGCACATGATGTCATTGTCCATTAATCACTCATGAAAGGTAATATTATCTAAAATTTATGTCAAGGAAACAAAAATCTGTT
The DNA here is from genome assembly GCA_030015325.1 of Cryptoblepharus egeriae. Taxonomy (NCBI): domain Eukaryota; kingdom Metazoa; phylum Chordata; class Lepidosauria; order Squamata; family Scincidae; genus Cryptoblepharus; species Cryptoblepharus egeriae. The sequence continues at coordinate 53,363,744 of JAREYC010000004.1, forward strand.
TTTAAATAGGCTTTTTGAAATTTGGGAAGAGAATACTAGTCTATTCCATTGGTGGTGGTGGTTTTGAAAATTTGTGCCTTTTAATAAATTTGGTAAATGCACAATTAGTTCGTCAGATATTGATTAGCCGTCTTGCGCTCATTATGTATGATTTAAGCATAGCCTCATCCACAGCATGCTCCCCCCCACAAGTGTACCTTGGTAGCATGGGGCAAATTCTCGTTCAGAGAAGCTTGTCTGATATCTGGATCTTCCTTCTTTAGAAGGAAAAAATATAAAGAGATACATATGAGGTAGTAATTTGAGATAAGAAGAGGAAACATAGCAGTGCTTTCCTGGCCTAGCCCCATAAACAATGGCAGAATTTCATTGGACTTTTGGCTAACTGGGAAACCTCATGAGAGTAGCACAGATCTCTCCCTGCCCTAGATCCGTGGGACAGCCTCATAACCAGTAATCTTCTGAGAGCAGAAAAGGTGACCAACTGGCAAGCACTTCAAGAATAGATCACCTGGTCCACCCCTCTTGACCCTAGTATCTCTTCTGGGTAGAAACAGTTGTCCCTTGACCATGCATACATGAGATGGGGGGTCAGAGGGACAGCAACATGATTTTATCAACTGGAACAACAAAATAACTTAAACAGACTTGGTCTTATGTAAGGCAGGAGTATTTCAAATATGGGTCTTCTTGGAGAGAAAAATCCTGGATCTCAGGCTGGAGAACAATAAAATCTGGTGACCCTAGAAAGGCAAGCAAACAATCTCATTCCATGCTATCTCCTCAGGCATGTTTAGACTTTGGAAAATTATCAAGATAAATGGGTAGGAATAGAAGGAACAAGTATATGAGTCAAACATTCTTGGCCTTTTGGCAGAGTTGCTATAGTTTTGGAATAATTACTTAAAACCAGAAACCAGTTTAGATGTATTTTGGCTTCCCTCGTGATGTAGGCATCCAACTATGGATATGTTTGTTGTGTGAACCATATGGGGTTTGGACACACAGCAACTGTCATACAGAATAGAAGCAGCTCCACAAAGGGTACCATAATTGTGTAAATTGCTGTGGCCATGTTTCTGTCTCTAACATACTTAGCTCATAAAACTGGAGGATCATGTCATTCCAGATATGCATTGAACCTCCTGACAACCCCAAGTACTCAACTGTGGGCATTTGTGTGGTGGCCAATAAGAATGGGAACTAGACTTTTGAGTTTTGCTGTTCCTTCTTTGGATAGATGTTTCCTTCTCATTTGTGCCAATTTCGGAAAAGTACATAGTTTGCCCAGTTGGACAAAATCTGCAGTTTTCAGTATCAAACTCATAATTTCTCCTCCCTCCCCATGGATGACAATTAGCAGGACGGTTGGAAACATAACTTTGAGTGCAATCATAACCAATTTATGATTTGGTTTAGCACAATTCACCCATCTCCCCTTTCCCACAAAGGTGGGGGAGGCCAGCACATATATGTACATTAGTCTAACCCTTCCTCCCAAGAAGTGGCACAGAGGTGCCTTACGGCACTTTTGGGACACCCCAGGCCAACATAGAAATTTGCTGGGATTTGTGCTGGCCTAACAAGGGCTTAGAATTGAACTGTAAAAGTGATAAAATTGTTTAAATGCCACTTTCCCACGTAGCTTTGTGGCTCAGCAGACCAATGGCTTTAAGTTTCATTTCTAGCTGAGGGGCTCAAAAGTCTCCCATGGTCTTCCACTACTTTAAGTTAATTCCATTACTTTAAGTAACGGAAGTGTTGGTTATCATTCCCCAGTTTTAACTCCCACTGATAGTTAGTTACTAGTCATCACAGTTGATCTATATTAGTATTTAATACTAACATATTGCAGTCACACTACCCTTCCCCTTCTTGGTTGGTGATTACCAACCACTCAGTTAGACTTCTTTGAGCATCCTGTTTCAGAGAAAGAACTTGGTGCATCACCCTGATGCTTGCTGGCTATGTTGTTGTTAACCATTTGTATTTATAACAATCTGTGCTTTTTGTGGGGTGAAATAGGGGTAGCAATGTGTACTTTTGGATATTATCAAAATTAAATTGCTAAAAAAACTATATGTACTTTTAAGAACATTTATTGTGGTTACTTTTTAATAACTTGAAATATCTATGGCAACATTATCAACACAGGTTAAACAGTCCTATCTACCCAGTGTTTAAGCCAGTAGATTTGTGCCTTTGGCATGCATATTATGGTCTTGTTTGTAACAGCAGCCACTCAGAAAGTGGAGCCCATGAGCTGATCCAAAGTACTGATGTTTCTGAAGATGGTCTGACAGACACATTGAGGGGAAACTGCCCTCCTCACCCTTCCAAAATGACATCCCTGAATTATAATTGGATTAGATGTGACATCCTTTTTTATGGCCCAGGATTGTTTTATAATTGGGGCTGTGCGTGACTGAACAGGAGCCAAGCTTTCTGTCCTGAAGGCAGGGATGGAACACTGTGGTGCTGAATGAAGTTGGTACAGCATTGCCACACTATTCATAAAGAAATATGAGATCCTCCAGGGTGCCACGTGGGTGTCAGACATCTTGAACTAGTCTGGGCTGCTTTGCAGACTTTGCTGCAAAAGTGCCTCCATCTTTTCATGGTTCCTCTTGCAAAGCTGCTAACCTACAAAGTGTTTTTAGGAGATACTGTACAGAAACAGTTGCAGAGAAAGATATGAAAATTTACGTTTTTCACTGAATTGGTGACTTCTTAGACTTGTGCATGGAAGACCCTGAAAAATACTTGTTTGGTCCCCCATGACTCAATTCTCTTATTTGAGTCAGCATGTCAAGTCTGCCTGTATCTGGGGAAGTTTCACATTGTGAAACCAAGGGGTCATCATTCAGAGCAGCTGAGCAGCTGGGAGTTCCAGTCATAAGGCAGGGAAGGGTTAATGTGTCTCAGCCAAGGGGGATGGAGGTGGGAGAAAGCTCTTTTGCTTGATGCCTATAGAAAGCCAGGGACTGATTGTAATTTGCAAAGGATAGGAGTTTTAATATTTTCATTAGTTGAAGGATGACAATATGTAGATTCTGAGGGGTTTCTTGGCTGTAGCACAGGAAGGAAATCAGGCAAGGAAGGGGAGACCATTCATAATGATCACACTTTCCAACCTGATGGCTTCTATAGTTTGTTATTTGGGTGGGGGAACCTTTACTGAATAACCGGCAACAGTGAGACTACTTCTGAATAGGGTTGCCAAGACTGGGGTCTCCTTGATAAGCCTCACAGCTGCTGCACGGGACCCTTCTCTTCCCTCTTTCTACTTCCTTCCCTGCTCTCTCACAGTCCATGCCACTGTATTTAAAGATGAAAAGGGACAGTGGGGGAATGTTTAAATGACATACACACACAGCCTGGCAGCAGTCCTGTTTTTCATCCTCAAGGGGTTACTTGATGACTTGGAAAGTGCCCCCATTATGACTCTATTGTCATAAATGGGGTGTTGACTCTTGACTTGAGAAAGGGTTAGGACTGTAGATCCCAACACTGCCAGCTAGTGAGACGACTAATATGACCAAGACAATGGTCATATATACAAAGAAGTCTTATTAAGGAGGTTTTAAGTCCTTTTACCTGCCCATTGATTCACTGCTACAGGTTCACTCCACCCTTACACTTTCTGAACAAGAGAACCATGACATTGGGAATCCCTTATTTCCCTCATCATGGATTATTTCACATTGACTCATTCTCAGAACATTCCACCCTCATGTATACCTGCGTGAGTCACTGTTCTGAGCATGCCTTCTGGCTAAGTGCACTCAATAGCTTCCAGAATATCCTGAATGATATTAAAGGCACAAAACTGGAGAGGTGTGAATTTATATTTATCCAAGATACAGTGACGCCTCACGTAAAGTAAGTTTCACATAACAAAAAAAAATTTCTCTAGGATTCTGCTTCACATAAAGAAAGTGCTTCACATAAAGAAAACATTCGCTGGCAGTTAGGGCAGACGGGCTGGCCAGCAACCTGTTTAAAAAGTGTCAGGGCTGCCTAGCGCACCTGCCCATAGTGAAAGCAACACTTCCATGCTGTTCCTCCTGTGGCCAGACATCCGCTGGGCAGAGGGAGAGAAGAGCAGTGGAGAAGAGGGAAGCAGCTCAGGGCCAGCCAGAAGGGAGCAGAGAGAGAGAGGCTCAGGATGAAGAGAAGGAGAAAGTGGGGAGACACTTGGAAAGTGTCTTGGATTACAGAAGAAAGTGTCTTTGATTGCAGCCTCCTACCCATGTCTACCCAGAAGTCTACCTCATTGTGTTAAATGGGTCCTACTCCCAGGAAAGTGTCTTTAGGATTGCAGCCTAAGTAGACTTCATAGGATCATGCCCATTGAATGCATGTTTTGAATTCAATTACAGTGTTTTGTCATCATTTTTACATCCAGTTAATATTTTTATATAAATATTTTTGGGGTTGTGAAACCAATCATCTGCATTTCCATTATTTCCTATGGGAAAATCCGCTTCACATAAAGAAAGTTTCACGTAAAGGAACTGCCTCCAGAACGAATTAATTCTGTTACGTGAGGTACCACTGTAGTTCTATAGAGCAAAGTGTTCAGATTTCCTTTTACTCTACAGGCTCTATTATTTATTTTGCCTGGGCCCTGAACTTAAAGAGAATCCACAGAGGAGACCTTATAAAAGCAAGTCAGAGTGCATATACCTTAGATCAAACACTGAATGTTGTTTTAGAGTTTAGTAATGATAAATGGACAGCAGGTACATCATGTACCACAGATATTTCTGAAGGGATTGCTATAATGTAGAATGTTTTCCTTTTTTGCATCCCAATTTCTTTCAGATCTTCCCAAAACTGATCCTTTTGGGCAACATTCCATGAAGGAAAATTCCATGCTTGGGGTTAGAAAGGGGATTAAGAATAAAATGGCAAAAATCATGATGCATTGTACAAATTGATGTGATACAATCTATGTTTTATGTGATGTTAGCCGCCTTGAGCTCCCTCTTGCAGGTGAGGAAAGGTGGGGTATAAAGGCAGGGTATAAATTAAAGGCGGGGTATAAATTAATAAATTTCATTTATTAAATGAATGAATGAATGAATGAATGAATGGATGGATGGATGGATGGATGGATGGATGGATGAAAATGCCACATTTGGAGTACTGTGTCCAGTTCTGGTCGCCACGTCTCAGAAAGGATATAGAGGAAACGGAGACGGTTCAAAGGAGAGCAACCACAGTGATTGATGGTTTGGGACATCTTCCGTATAGGGAAAGGCTATAGTGTTTGGGGTTTTTCAGTCTAGAAAAGAGGCACTTGAGGGGAGACTTGATTGAGACAGGCAGCCCAATCCAGAGCAACTAATCTGTCCACATAAGAGCCCTTAGGTTGCCCTATCTAACACTAGGTTGGAGCAACTGCAAGATGCTCCAGCCCAGTTACTCTGAAGGAGGCTTAGGGCAGAGCAAGGCAAGATAGGGTGCCCTAAGAGAGGTGGACCTGCTCTGCCCTAACTAGGGCAGCCTAAGCTGCTCAGGAGAGGCAAGTTGAGGGCATGTTTAGCATTGCCTAGGGCAGAGCAGTTACTCTGTATCCAAAGCCTGTTTCCAAGGCAGAAATGCCCTCTTCCAGCCCTCAGAGTTATACCACCTCAGGAGCAGGTATAGTAATGAGTAGACCCATAGGGGTCCATGATAAGGCCCGAGTAAGAATGGCAGTGCTGACCAAAAATCTGAGTTCTTGGCCAGCCTAGCTGCAACCCCTTCCTCTCAACCTCAGGATATGGAACAAACGACGGCTGCCCACAAACCTCAGGATACAGCAGGCCACTCCAAGAAGCCCCTTCTATTCACTGTAGAATGTATTGGCATCTCATCAGGGACTCCTTATAAGGCAGGCACCCAGTGGCGTCACCAGACTGGTGCAGCTGGTGTGGGCTGCACTGGGGATGCTCTCTGTATGGGGTGATGTGCCGGAGGAGTTTGACTGTCCTTTGGCAGGCCCCGGGTGTCAGCACACCCATTCAGGCCTGCTCCAAGGCGGAGAATCAGCCAGAAGCTGACACTTGTCTGAGGAGCTGGCCTGAACGGCCATCTGAGATGCACTGCGCAGAAACACACTGAGCATGCCGAACAGCTTCAGAGGAGACTTCCTTAGAGCAGAGAAAGTCCGCGCCTCTGCACAGCCATTCGGCCTCACTCAGGAGGCGGAGCGGCAGCCGAATGGCTTCAGAAAGAGTACTGCACAGGCACCAACTCTGACGCCTGCACAGTCTCCCCCGAAGCCAAAAGGCTTCAGAAAAGTACTGCGCAGGTGTCAGAGATGGTGCCTGCGCAGTACTCTTTCTGAAGCCAGTTGGCTTCAGAAAGAACTGCGCAGGCGCCAACTTTGGTGACTGTGCAGTCCAGGTGGGGGGGGGCGCATCCCAGGGATGACGCACAGACTTCCGCACCAGGTGATGTGCAGAGTCATGTCACCACTGTAGGCACCACAGCTGTTCCTTGTTCAGTGTGATCTGAGGGGTGTCTCCTCAGGAGCAAGTCTTCCCCTTGTGTCAATTACTTAGCATGCTCTGGAACAGTTAGGGCAGCCCAGGCTTCCTGACTCTCTGGATTCAGCATAACTTTCTGCTCTGGATACAGAATAGTTAGGAGAGTGCAGTTAGGTCAGAGCAGGCTGAATTTGCTCTGGACTGCAGCCATACTGAATTATGCAAGGGATGGAAAGGGTGGATAGAGAGATGCTCTTTTCCCTTTCACATAACACCAGAACTCATCCAGCATCGCTTGAAGGCAGTGATTCTGAGAAACAGTGTTCCCATATATGAAAGGTTCAGCTTCAACACTGGCAACAGCCATGCACACAGCCAAAGTGATTGCACAGAGAATGCTATGGTACTGGATGATGTATAATGTCAAAAACTGGTAGTCCAAATGCCATTCAATCTTATACATGCCTACTCAGAAGTAAGTCTTATGATAGTCAATAGGTCTTTTGCTCAGGAAAGTGTGGATAAGATTGTAGTCAGGAGGTGACATCATTAAACGATAATGGCCAGAATCAAGCGCTTTGTTCTGTATAGAAACTCATTAGTTGCAAATGCTAGGAGAGAAAATGTGCAGATCATGATTTCAAGATATGACAGAGCCTAATTATTATGCTAGGAGACCATGTTTATATTAGGAGCCATAGAAATTGCTTTCAGGAGCCACATCCGGCCCACCGGCCTAATGTTTGACACCCCTTCGTCACAGATATTTCATTTAACAAACATATGCTTACTTGATTTGTACTTGAATGATCATAATTGTCATCATGTCTTTCTAACAGCACCTAAATTATACTAGACAGCATCAACTTGATACAGAACATGGTTCAATCTGTCCTTCATTCTGTGTCCTGTCCTATTTAATTGCTTTTCTAGGCCTCTTCATGCAAACAAATCATGCATAACTGCACTGCTACCAATGCTTCAATGATGTTTGCTTTGTAAAGTTCTCAGAATGCTCCTCATCCATTCCTGAACATTGCCTTGCCATGTGCCTTGAACTATGTGATGCTTCTATAGTATTATCACAACAGTTTTTTCTTCAAATGTTTCTAAGGCAGGCTGGATTCATTGCTTCCTCGGTGCAGTCTGAAGCTCTTCCCACTTCATCAAGCTAGAGAAAGTGTCCTCTTTTTGCCTCAAAGGCTTTTGTTTTGTTTTGTTTTGTTTTGTTTGCAATGAGTGTGGGAATGAAGCTAAGGGGATTTTTCCTCTCTTTGTCAGGTACAGCACAAGGTGTGGGATTAAATTCCCAAAGGAGGAACTTTGCCAAAGTTTGCTCCACAAGCCTTGACAGGACTGGCTTTTGAGTTTAGAGCCACTTGATTTTATAAATCACAACAATTTTTTTAAAAAATAAGAACAGTACAAAGAATGAAATATCACTTCCTCTTGATAGCACTCAAGCAGTGAGTAATAATTACTCAAGATATCTTCTTTCTGTATATATTTCGCACAATCAATTTGGCACAATATTTGGAACTAATCAAGCAAACATTTTAAGGACTGTTTTTTCTGTGAAACATCTAAGACTTGTCCTCTTTTGTGTTCTGGATTTTATGGTTTCCAGTCAATTAGCATTTCCTCTACCACTTCATTGTGCCTGAAAATGTCACACCAGAGTGTGAGTTACCTGTGAGAAAGAACAAGATGATGCATTTCTGTTCAACAGATCTGAACTGATTTAACAATTCCTCTTCCTTGCCATTTTGGGAGGAACTTCAGGAATCTTCGCTGTCTCCTACCCCATTTCTGAGTAAAATTAAGGCTGCAATCCTAAAGACACTTTCCTGGGAGTAAGACCCATTGGACACAATGAGGCTTACTTTTGAGTAGACATGGTTAGGCTTGTGCTCTGTGATGCTGAAGTGATACAGCTTGCTCTCATTTTAACCTACATGTGTGCTAGCAAGGCTGTGGGTGGAGCAAGCAGTTAAGACGCTGTGCCTGTTAACCAGCAGGCCAGGGTTCGAGACCCAGGTTGGCCCCACAAGACAGGGTGAGCTCCTGTCCTTAGCCCAGCTCTGCGACGCCAGCTGGATCCAATCATATGGGCTCTGCCTTTCCATTGGACTAATTCAGTGGCGTGGAGAGGGGGGATTCGCTGCTTGGGTAACAGTCTAACCTCCATAACAATCCAACCCAGGCTTTCGTGCTTTGCATGCAGTGTATGCAGCGCTGAGCACAATGCCATAGTCTTTCAAAACTGACGGAGGCCTGCTTTTTGTGCTAGCAGAAGGTGGCTGCTAAGCGGAGCATAACACATTGTCACTTGGTGGGACTTCTAAGTAATCTTTGAAAAAGAACTTTTTCTTCATTTTTATACTTTTTTCTTAATTTCCATTTTTCTTTTGAAATTTTTAACAAATGAAAACAAAGTAAAAAAGGAGAGTGTGTGTGAAACCACCAGTACCACTTTTCCCTGAGGAGAACCCATAATTGACTGTTGCTACATACGGTGCAAAGCTTTCACTTGTGGGTTCTCCTCAGATGAGGGAGTGAGCGCTTGAGAGAGTGCTTGCCATGGTAGGTTCATGGCTCAGTTTATTTTTTTTGAGGAGGCTCCCCTTTGAAGGAGAACTCAACATGAATTGCATAGCTGCCCATGCATGCTCCTTAACTACAACTGAGCTTGAGAGGGAAGTCATGTGCTCCCCTTGGCATAGCATCCAGGGTAGGTCCCCCTCAGGCTCTGACCTGGATATGTCTTTTGCTAAGAAGGGATGGGCCATAATTCTGTGGCAAAGCACATCCCTGGAATGCAGAAACCTTGATCCCCGACTCCCCAGAAAGGGCTGAGGAAAATCTAAATCCTGTCTTTGCCTGACTTAGCTGAAGAATGGAAATTTTGCTTGCATGAATGCCTCTCTACAGGAAAAAAAATCTGTTTTTATAACTAATTTGCAGTGGCCATTTATTTTAGTCAAATAGTGTATAAAAATTCGTGTATAGCAAGGTTAGACATGTACTTCCTAATAATATTTTTGATTATGGTACTCCAGCTATGCAATTGTTCCATCATGTGGTGCCTACATGGTATCTTTTCAGTGCCAGGAGAAGATTTTTTATTCTCACAAGCCTTTACGTGGTTTTCATTTTCAGCTGCTGATTTTTTTTAATATGCTCTGATTATTTTCTAATTAAGCTTGTTTTGTGATTTTAATTGTTAGCTACCTTGCTTAAAATTAACTACACCACGAAATCAACTTTTGGCCCCAGTGGGACCTCAACTGTGTGTAACCCAGGATGTACACAACATGGGTAATGATAACTGTTGCAACAAATCTGACTGACCATTGATCCTTCGGTAAGAGATCATTTTTCACCACACAGCAAGGAGATCTTTGAGATCCACGCTCAGCATCTGCAAAAGTGTTTTGGAAAAATCGCACAACTTTGAAAAAGCCTTTTAAATACTTACTAACCTGTGAGGTCTGGCACAGAGATCCATGAGAACTTGGAAACAATCCTAAAAGAAAGATTTCCATAAAACAAGGAAATTGGCACTTGAGAAAGGAGGTGACAAAAATACATTTCATAAGATGACAAGCCAGTGCCAATATTATTAGCAAATGGAAAAATCCTATTTTTCTCTGCATCCTAGCAGAACCCCACTGTCTTTACAGTGCAGCCACTTTGGTATCCATGATTCCACACCTGGCAATGGGGCCAGGTAATTATGTTACAAAGAGTTGAATATTCAGTATAACACAGTATTAAGCTTCTTGCTTTCAATCTGATCCTATTTCCTTTGCATTTCTTGTTTTATGAAAAGTTTTCCAGTGCCTGGTTCAGTTTACAGATTAAAGAAACACAAGGTGATTAGTCTTACCTTTGGAATTCTTTGGGAACTTGGAGAATAAAGGAATCGGTGCTGACATCATTTAAGGCTATGTAATACAGTAACTGTTTTTGATTCATTTACACTACTTAGCTTTTAAGAACTAAAAAGCTATCGGCCATCCATTTTTAATAGCTGGATTGCTTGTGTAAATATTTGGAGAAGACCATTTTAAAGTTTTTATTATGAAAAATAAGTTCATGCATTCTGATCAACAGTATCTAGTCTTAATCATGCCATATTTTAGACAGCGTGGTAATATCTAAAACCTCTTTGGAGTAAGCCTTCCACTCTGTTTCTCCTCCTGCTTTACTGGCTGTTGGGCAAAATTAAAAACAGTTAACTTTTATTCCTTAGGTCAATAAAATAATTATTAAGGTTACTACTTATTTATGGACACCTGTGGGTACTTTTTTACATTACAGATTTCTATATTCAAAACAAATTTGAAACAGTTTAATGTGGAATATCTTTCACAGGGACTCTGGAAATTATCTTTCAGTGATTTTTAAAGAAAGATTTGGCCATGTCTTTAAAAAATGCAGTTCTCAAATTACTCTTGAGGAAGCCATGGCAATCAAAGCACTTAAAAATTATTAATATTTGCATAGTAATAATTTTGACATAAGCAATATAGTTCTGTCCCATACAGAATATTCCCTCTAGTATCAATTTGCAAACCACAAATTTAATCTAAGTGGTTCTTAGAAACCTCTTTGTCCTGTCCTAAATACTCCTTCTTTCCAATACCCACTTTGGTCAATTAACACCTTGCCGAGCAACAGCTACCATAGTGTACAAAGGAATGAATACAGAACTACCTTTATCAGTTTAGAGATAGCAGGATTTATTCTTACACAACCCCCCATTATTGCTCCTGATTATTGCTCTTGTCCAGAGCACTTCATTCCTCATCCTCCTAATCCACTTAGTGAAGTCCAAAGAATGCAGAGAGTCCAGTCCAGCACAGTTTCAGCATGCGGGCTCAGTCTAGATATCTTGGGCAACAAAAACTATCCCCCATCTCTCTCAGAAATCATTGCTTATGTTCCTTCTGGGTTGATTTTATTCTTGCAAGCTCCCATAAGTCCGAATGAGATTTAGGCATGAGTCACACCCTCGCAAAGTCCCAGAAGGTTCAACAAGGTCCAGGTGTGAGCTGTCAATGTCCATTAACCCTGCTCTCCCCAGAGCTGTCAAAACATGGGAAGCATTGTCAACACCATATTCTCTGTCTGATTTTTTGATCATCCATTACTAGTCCCAAGGACAAACTAATTTCAGATTATAGTGTAGGTATATAAAATTAAATTCAGACATGATGGAAGTTCTCCAAGTCAGGAGATCCATTGGTAGAGCAATGGTGTGTTGGCCTCTTCTTAATAGAGTTGTACTCATGTCGAAGGATCAGTCTGTGCCTCATGGATACTATTGGACTCAACATTGTTCTTGGATGATCAGGTCCTTGAGTCACTTTGCCCTTTGAGTGCATGTGGTTGGGAGTGCTTTTCATGAATGCTGGCTGGTGCATCAGCTGTTTCTGCTTGTGTTTTGAATGGACTTAGGCTACCTATGATGATCTATGCCTTAGGTCTCAAACCTATTGCAGGTGCTTTATGGCAGCCCAAAAGCTGGGCTACTATTGTGCAAAGACTGGCCACTGCTGAAAATGGAGAGAGGTATGGCATGTGCAGCAGTGGCCCCAGGAGGTAACACCTGGTGTGGTACTGTAGTGTATCACTCCAGTGATGCAGAGGACAGAGCAGCAATCCAGGTGGTTGACATGGTGAGGTACCATTGCCTAAAGGGATGTTTATCTTTTAATTGAAAGGGCCAACCTCATTCATATTGAGATAAAACCATGGCTGAATAACATGCTGATAGCTACGTTAGGCTGAGTCCAATGCAAGAGGAAACTTACCTTCTCTTACTTCTCTTACCCCAGGGAAAGCCACAGTAATGCCAATGGGGGCTACTCAGACCTACTCCCCCTGAAGAGGTGGCACAAATCCAAGCAGCCCAGAAGTGCTCTGGTTGCCCAGGAATGGGATCAAGATTTAGCATAAGTGCCAGATCCAAGCCCTACTTACTGTTCCCCACCCATCTGCTTATGGATCAGCCTGCCTCCCATACTCCCCATGCTCTGAAATGCCTCCCTCTCACCTGTCCTCCCCACATTCATTAATTTCTGCAGCATCCAAACTCAGTATGTGCAAATGTACAGATTCAGGGCCCACGCTGATGAAGGGAAACTGGTGCACATTTGTGTGCCAGACAATTTGCCCATATATTGCTGCAAAAGTGATTTATGGAACTCTTGTGATGATGATTTGCTGGTGAAAGGGTTGTGCATCATCCTCTCCTCAGGACTGTGCCCTAAAACTATCTTTGAGACTTCACACTGAGCTAGTAAGAAATGTTAATTTCTGCTCAAAGAATTTTAAATCCAAATTAGGACAAAGACTACCACATGCAAGGCAAAAAACCTTGTTGCCTTCCCTATAACCTATCATTTCCCAATACAATTAATATTTAATAGTATTTTTGAAAGAAAAAGCTGGTTTTGAAACTAGCAGGTCAAGGACTATCCTTTCTAATTAGATAACGGAAAAGTGTCACTATAGAATGTACACCTTCCCCCCTCTTTTCTCTGTATATTAGGCCCCCTATGGGAGAGAAAGGTGGGATTGAAGTATGATAAATAAATAAATATTCACTTATTTTATCTGTATCAAGTATTATTCTCTACCAGGCTATAGTAAATCACAGCATCTTATGAAAAACTAAAATCCCTTAGGATTAGCTAATTGGTAAAACATGCACCTGCACCTTCTTGGAAATACGATATAGGGAGGGAAAGGGGCATATTATTGTAGATCAATAGAAAAATGTATTTTCAGTGTTGTTTTTTAAAACTACAGAGCCTAATCCAACTGTACTGTGCTTAGTACTGAAATGTGAAGACACTCAATATCCAACCATAATTATATGTAAACACAGCGAGGGCCAATTCATATTTTGCTTTTTGAACTGTAGTACAGCGTCTCTAAGTTTAAAAGGGAAAAGTAGTCATCTGTAACACTGTTCATGAATGAACACTTAACCCTTAGGATCCCATGGTTTTTTTTAACATGTAAAACCAGCATGGGGCCATTAGACCCGGTTGGAATGACTGGTTTTTCCACAACAAAAAAAAAAAGATTTAGAGGTTCTCAGCACATACATGGTAAATGGCATGCTTAAACTGGACCCTTTTCGCTGATCTACTGGGCTTTTTGCAAGGCCAACTGAACATTTAAATATATTTGTGTCATTCACATAATGTACAATTTATGTCGAATTTAACCAGAACATGCCCTGGATTTTAGCCTTGTGTCCTGGGAAAAATGTCAAAGTCCTCCTTTTAAGCAGACAGCATGTAGCCTTCTTATAATTAATAAATTATATGTAATAATTTAAATAAGTTTTAAATTTAATAAGTCACATAATATTTAAATTAAGCACATGAAAGCAATTTATATTTGTGTTTTTAGCTTTTATTTTGTCATGTCATACATTTTTTTGGACATCCTTCTTTTTGGGAGGGCTTGTCCTCTTTTTCTGGATATGACATATGGTATCATACTGCACATTCTCCTTTGCCAACTGACCATGCAAAGGAGTGCTTGCATTGGCGGAGGAGCATGAAAAGGCTTTTATTGTCAGCCCTTGAAATTTCCCCTAAGATGCTCCTCACCAAGTCTTCTCATTTTCCTCACCCACTGTTTTGACCCCATGTTCATCTTGCAGCCAGAGATCTGTATCCATGCAGGGGTAAAAGAAAGTTGGCAGTGATGGATTTAAAGGAGAAAGTGATTGGCAGGAATATGATCAAACACACTTCCCCCACATCTACATTTCAAAAAAGATCTTTCTAAGACTGTTTTATAAAGGAAAACAGTTTGCCATGGTTTGTTATGTGAGGCTGCAATGCGAGGCTGCAATTGTTATGTGAGGATAGGGAATGCAATGGGAGGGAGGCAGCTTCAGGGCTTTGGTCCTGATTATTGTGTTGTCCTGCCCACCTGCCCACCTTGCTTTTTGACCAAGGATGGGAACTCCCATTGGAGCCAAATAATTGAGACTGCTGTGTGGGCAAAGAATTAAAAACCTTCTCTCCACATTGTAGTCCTTATTTAGCAAAGAAATAACAAGCTCACAGCTGCATAGCACATGCTTCAAGTAACAAGATGTTTGGTCCTCTATTATATCATGCACATTTCAGTACTCCCTTGACACTCTGATGAATCTCTCAAAGCTCATTCCATGCTCATTTCACACTCTTCAACCTTTTATGAAGCTACAAAGTGCTTTTTCATTGTTTTTAAAGATTAAAAACCATTTATTATTTAGATATAGTATATATTAAAAAGCAAGAAAGGACCCCACTAAATGAAACAGATGCAACAAAACAGGGATGTGTTTGCATGAGAACAATATTTTGGACCTAAATTCATTTCAATATTAAGCTTTTATTAATATGTTTGTTTTTAAACAAACAATACATTTGTTTACAATACAAAAACAAATACATGTATTTGTTTGTTTTAAACAAACAATGCATTAAAAATCACTGGCTTGATTTTAAAACTCATAGTTATTTATCGACAGTTTGGGCTGATTGTATGTGACATGCTGAACACAATGTCAGAGCATTTTACAACAGAGAAACAGTTGTAAAGCTTTCACCATACTGGCCCAATACATGCTAGGACTGGGCTAGTAGACTGCAAAATGTCGAAGGTGTGGATCCATCCTGCATGGGTCTTCTGCAGAGGCCAAATTAAGATCCGACCTTGGTATCACCCTGTTTAGAAATTAAAAAGCTATCTTTTATTCACCAACATAATGGGAAGTGATGCAATGGGAGATGATTGATGCTGATTCTGAGCTCACTGGATAGAAAAAAAGACAGACAACAATGAGGGATTGTCAACAGCTGTTTAACATACGGATATTCCTTCCCTTTTCAACTCCCGCTACCTACATTTTAGTTCTTCTTACTTCATGTCAATTCAATTTCAGCGTTTTCACCTGCATCCAGTTCATCATGAACATGGCAATGGAGCAACAAGAAACATTTATTCATAGAAGGAAAGGTAAGTTGTAATCGTTCTTCATTCATCATTCCTCATTTAAGCACCAAACCAAAACATTGTTCAGGATCAAGTGTATCACTAACTTGTAGGGCCACAAATTATAAAAAAAGAAATTAAGAAAGCTGGGGATTTGAAAATCACTAGTTGTTGCTTTTTGGGATGAGTGAAGCAAATGCCCATTTTTTAAGCCAATGAATTGTACAGCTTTTCCATATGTAGAAATTTCCATATATAAAGATTAAGACATGAAGCCATGAAGATTGTCAGATACTTACTGCACTTTCAATAATTTAGCAAAGGGAATTTGGTCACAGCTTAAAGAAGCTTATAAGAAAGAGCTGACATATGATCTTTCAGATATCAACAGTTTCATTTTTGAAGTGGAAGATGGGAAATGACCAGAAGAGATACAGCCATTAATATTTTAAGAGCACTTGAAAGGCATCCCATCTTTTTGCCACTGTTCTGCCCCTTCAAGCAGAAGAAATTCCAGGAAAAGTTTGTTTTCAGTCAGTTTTCTTATGAGAAGAGTGTACTGGTGACTAGCAGAATATTTGAAAAGTAGACAGTAACCCAGACTAACTACGCAAGTTATGAAAGGAATGTCAAATCTTCAAAACCAACAGTGTATCCTTGACCCTGTGCTGTTTCTTCTTACTAGCCAGTTGCAAAATTCAGTCCTGTATTTCTGTTTTCCACTGGTTGTATTTTTAAAAGCCCAGCTGTTTTGTTAACTCCCCCCCACGGTGACCTTATATCCTTTTTTCCAGGACATTTTTGTGTGTGTCCTGGAAAAAAAAATCTTGATTTTTTTCTTTTTTCTTCTGAGCAGGCAGCAGGTAATCTTCTTGCAATTAATAAATTCTTTGTAATAGATTTTAAATTTATTAATAAGTAATTTGGGCTACAATCCTGAAGTGCACTTGGGTTAGCCTATCTATTACTGGACTGGCCCAATTCCAAGATGGTCCAGCCCAGTTACATCAGAAAGGCTTGGGTTGGCATAAGTCAACTTGTCATGTCCTACAATTTTCTTGGGTATCCTACATTTTGGATATACTATACCCTTGTTCTATTTTGCTGTTATGATATCTGGTCTCCACCTTGACCCCTCTTTAAACCAGGTGGGATGCTGTTAGCAACTACTAGCAATGAAAGTTATTAAAGAATAAAGGTTATTGAAGCTTCTTCAAACTAGCAGACAATACAAAAACATAGACCATTTTCAACTAGTGTCCCCTGGCACACTGATGTGCCACTGATTGTTCTCATGTGTGCCACAGAAATTTCGGGAGAGTCATTAATTAATAGGAAAATTGCGGGATTTGAACAGACTGGTGTGCCTTGTCAGTGGTAAAAATAGTTGATGGTATGCCTTGAAAATTTTAGTGCTTTTTTAGTGTGTCATGAGATGAAAAAAATTAAAAATCACTGATTTATGGCTCAATCCAGATTAACAACAGGACATCTTCCATCAATGTAAAAAAAAATTAGTCTGGATTACAATACAAATTTTCCATTTGTTTGCACTAGATGGTGCCGTAACTCCCTTGACGCAACTGGTCTTTGCTCCGACGGATCTATTGACATAACTGGTCTGGATTGAGATTCTAGCTACTCACTTAATGCAACATAATAGCATTCCTACTATATTATTCTAAGAAGAAACACCAATATTGTTTAAGTTTGTGAAACTAGGAAGAAATATCAAGGTTTTATTTATATGCTGATACAGTATCAAATTGAAACATTGATATTTCTTCCTAGTTTCACAAACTGAAACACTGTTGAAACACTATACACACACACACACACACACACACATAACACACACACAAGCACAGAGACATGCACGCTGAAGTATGAAAGTACTGCTTTCATAAGTAAAATAATCCCATATGTTTCTTATATGGCAATTTGCCCAAGTTCATGCCATACCATGAAAAGAATACTAAAACATTTTAAATTCATAATTTGCAATATATATGCAACCCATGTTCAGAATTAGTCTGATACAGATTAGCATCAGAAAATAATAATGGGATCTTATTTTTTCACAGACTAAAGAAGAGAGAAAATTGGTAAATAAAGTTCTGCAAGATGCTAAAAGACAAATATTGACTTGCTGGAGAAGAAGCAGGTTTATTTTGCGAAGAAACTGTTATAAGTCCTCAGCAACCCTGGGGATTCTTATCTTGTACATGATGTTATCTTGTCATTCCCTCTCTTAAATACGCAGGGCTCAGACATAGTTTGTTGTTAAATAACCACACCTTGTGGCCATCTTTTGAAGATATACTGCCACCTAGCTATACATTTGTTGTATTGACTGGATGATGTCTATATTATACAGTGTTCTCAATATTAAGGAATTTGTTCATTCCTTTTCCATCTTACTAAAAGTGAAACAGTCTGATTTGCTTTGTTGACAATTTTGTATATTATGATCTATTGATCATATAGTGATTATATTTTGTTCAAACTCTTCTTTGCAGAATAAGGCAAATAAAAATTGCATTGAACTGTCTCATGCAGATATTTCATGTAGAATAGATGATTGGCTATTTTTCTGTTTAAGTTTGCATTGGCCCTGATTTTTTCATAGCTTTGTTGCTGCTTGTGAACCAGCAGGAAAGGGTAGACACTGAAACCCTCTTACCACCTGATAATCTCCCAAACAGAACAAACAAGGCCTCCGATTTTCTAAATTCCTTTGTGTGATCAATGGAAAAATGGAGCATCCTACACACATCGAAAGAGTGCCATGCCCATTCTCTGGGAAAGCAAGTTTGTGGGGCACAAGGTGGGTAAGATTAACTCCTGTGATCTACGGAACAAGGTATTAACCTCTGGTAAGAATGAGGTAGCTTGTCTGAGAACTACTTTTTCATGAGGAGTCATGAAAAATACACAGATTGGGATTAACAGAAAAGGAACCCCAGTTCTGAAACCCTTTGTGTGGAGGTGGCCGCAACCAGAAAAATAGTTTTAAGGGTCACAGACCTGACGCTAGTGGTTCAAGGGGAGAGCCCATAAAGGCCATTAGAACTAGATAAAGGTCTCAGGTGGGAAATCTGTGCACAAGTGGAGGGCAAATCAGAATTATACCTTTGATGAAGCACTTGAAGTTCAGTTGGGATAACAGGGTGCATGATTTTCTCAGTCCCTGGACACTGCTGATAGTGGCCACCTGACGTTTGATGGTATTGGTACTTCGTCCCTAGTCAACACCATCCTGTAAGAATTTCAAATGTCCTTAAATTTTGGGTTTGGAGACCTACACCTCTTTGCACCCGTACTAGAACTAAAATTGCCTCCAACTACATGCATAGATTTTATTGGTGTGCTGACACCTGGATGCCAAAAAGATAGAAAGAACTCCCTTCAAATAGCCTTTTTGAAAACTAACTCTTGCTGTTCAAAAGCCAGGCAGTTAGATGGAATAGGCTCCAATTGAGATGAAGCAATTGTCCCTATTTCAGGAGATCTGCTCTGCACGGAGGGGGGATTCCTCAGTCAAACTGAGTATTGTAGGGTACCCAGGAGGAGGAGGCCAACACAGAGCAACCAGGACCACTTGAACCTGAAGGAGCTTGATGTATTGAATGGTGGCTTGGATGACAGAAAAAGATGGGAAGGCACATAGTAGCGTTCACGGCCACTGAAAGGGGCTTTTGATCCCAGTGTCATAGGATACAGGAACTGAGAAAAGGCTGGAACCAGAGCATTGTCCTGGGATGCAAAGAGATCTACCTCGGGATGGCTGAACCTCTAAATGATAAGATCAAAACTTCTGGGTGTAGAATCCCTTTCCCTGCATTGAGATTTCTTTGAGCCAATTAGCTTTGAGTTTGTCCACACCTGGAAGATGTTTGGCCTTGATCAACTGGATTGTGTCGAGAATGATGAAAACTTTCATAACAGGTAATGAATCACGGGTCTATGGCTATGACCCCAAAACCAAAGCTCAGTCTTCGCAGTGGAAGACCCCAACCTCTCTAAGACCGAAGAAAGCACGAATGAGTTGAAGCAATGTGAAGACACTGTTGTCCGTTTTCTTTTACTACAAGCGGATTGTTCACCATGAGTATGCTCCATGTGGTCAGACAATAAACAAGGAGTACTACTGTGACATGTTGCGGCATTTGCGGGATGCTATTCATTGGAAAAGGCCAGAATTGTATGCGTCTGGTGAGTGGCAATTGTACCATGACAACACATCTGCCCATTCAGCACAGGTTGTACAGCAGTGTTTGGCCAAGCAAAACATCCCCAGCTCCAACAGCTACCCTATTCCCCAGATCTTACCCCTTGTGACATTTTCCTCACTTGAAAGGATGAAGATTTCAGGATGTTGAGGAAATCCAAGTGAATGCAATGAGGCAGCTGCTGATTATCCTAGAAAACGAGTTCCAGGAATGTTTCCATCAATGGAAACAGTGCTGGATTAAGTGTGTGGCTTCCGAAGAGGACTAATCTGAAGGCGATTAAATGCCAAATTGTTACATGTTGTAGTTTTCTTTTTATAGCACCAGTCCTGATACTTATTGATCATACTGCTTCTGAATATGGAGATTCTTTCACTCTTTTTTTCTGGCACACAAATAGTTTTGTGTCTTCAAACTCACGAAGGAAGATCACCTCTGAAACCTCATGGTGTAATGGTTAAATTAAATGTATTTAATACATACAATTAATATAATATATTGATAATACTTTCATTTATGATACGGAAATGTAATTCATTGCATAGCCACCAGGGTCTGAACCAAACTATTCATGTAGTGCTGTAAGTTGGACCACCACCCCCCAGGTGTTGAAAGTTGGACCATCTTGGTATGTATATAAGAAATGGACTGATGAACATGTACCAGACTGAGGCTCTATGTGAACTACTACTGAAATCTGTAATATTTTGAATTTTATAATTTTTTTTTGGGGGGGGGAATCTTCCAACTACTGGAAATCTTCCAATGTCTTTATAAGGGATTGTGAAAAAATGGACATGTGCAAAATCTGGCATAAAAGAATCAAAATTGGTGAGGAAGAATAGGTAGATGAACTTTCAGTCACACACAAAGATAAATGCTGCTGGTGCCTTCACCTCTAGAGCCAGACTGGGTTGCTGGGGGGCAATGAAGGGGCAGAATGAAGGGGCAGGGCTGAGATCAGTTAGGCAATTCCTCTCACTATATCTCAGTCTGGAGAAGGGCAATTCCCTGCCCTTCCAGCCTTAGTACAGTCTGAGCTTAGCTGGCTGCTTCGGGGCATGGTAGGAAATTTTGGCTGACTTCTGAATTGGCCTGCTGATTGTTGTTCCACCTAACCCTAGACTAATGTAAGGGTGGTGATTTTTTCATTTCCTATAAAACAAGAGGGTCACTTGGAAGGAAGTGTGCAGAGAGGGGGTGGTAAAGACATCTTAGTGACCATTCAGGGCAGCAAGTTCAGTGGGCCTGGCCAGTATCAATCCAGTGATGACTGACTGGCTCTGAGGTTTGGCTGGCTGGACCACCAACTACATTTGCAAGGCTTGCTGGGCTTATCGTGTTGGCCTGATATCCAGCTGCCTTGACACACAGGGGTGACACTGAAAGGCCCTGTTGTATATAGGCTCAATAGTCAGTCTCAAATCGGATGGTTTGCCCAGGAAGAACCCACAGGACTAGGCGGTGGGTGACTAGGCTTGTTTTCCCTGCCAAATACCCCACATGCTTGGAGTTTGGAATGATATGTGTTGTACCCATTTGTACCCTGATGCAGTTATTTAATAAAGTGACCCTTTTCAACCCAACAACAACCAGTCTGGAATCTTATTTAGGGAGAACACAAGTAAATTAAAAAGTAGTACGTAAATCTGAAAAAAATCAGTGAAATCTATTATTATTGCTAGCCTTCCACCAGCATACAGCATCTTGTAGTTCTGAAAAAAACTGTTAAACTAATTGCAACTCTGGTTAAGATTCACTATACATGGATAAATGTTATTGTTCTATGAGCAAAAACTGGTCAGTGTTGGGGCTCTTAATTCGGTAATGCAGACAGAGATTCACTAGCTTTTACCCCTTTGCTACATGGGCCAACACATTTTTTACATATTCGAATGCCATTTTGTTCAACCTCAATGGAGTCCATACTGCACCTCCGGACACATGCGCCGTAGTCAGTTACCACATAATTATCTGGGGGAAAAATAGAAGAGAAAAACCAACAGTAATTGAGACAAACAATGAAAAGCTATAACTAGCTCAGTTAAATTGCATTATATTAAAATATCAGCCCTTATTTCTCACTTAAAAAGCAATGGTAAAGAAAATGGTTTTCATTATTGGTCTAAAGTGGCCTCTGTAAATCTAAACCCACAAACAGAAGATCATAAAGCACAGCCTCACAAGGTGACATGAACAGATTAATATATTGATATGCAAATTTGTGCCATCTGACAGTAATGTGAATGTTAAATAAAAATTAATGTAAAATACAGAAGCACTTTTTATACTGAGTATTTAATGTAAAAACAGAAGCTCAGTACTTTTCATGGATTCCTTTAGAAGTTTGCCCAATGTCTGTTCAAAGAGGTGCACACATATTTTTTCTGAATTAAAGCTTGAAGGAGGCAAGCCCAGGAACAGTGACATACACAGAGATGCAAAGGGTAGCTTTAAATATGGGTTGTTACATGTTTTTTAAATCTTCTTTACATCAAGATTGGCTTGATCATTCAAACATATCAAATGCCAAGATGCAGCAGTACTAGACTAGGGACTTACTCAGAGTGGGGGAAGGGCAAAATTATTGCAAAGATGCAATGGTTAACTCTCATTCTGTATGTTGGCTAAGCAAATATGAACTTTTCAAGAGGTGTTATCTTATATTTGGTAGGGGAAGGTCACTTTTCACCCCAGCATTATGTCGGTTCTGCAGCCTTTTTTAGATTATGAGTCCTTAAGAAACAGGTACTATTTTTTTAACTTGTTTGGTTATGTAAACCATGTTGCCAACTATTTTTGTTGAAAAATGACATATAAATATTCACTATTGTCATAGTCATTTGTGCACTAGGTCAAATTCCCAAAGTCATTAAGAAATATCTGGTCAATATCAGCATTGGAAAAAAAAGGTGAACATATGAAATAAGCCACTTTACCAGGAACATCAAATATTATATGGAGATCTCTCAGCAGTTCTTAAACTTTTTGAGTCAAGTTCAAACTAATGAACAGCCAAAAATCTGCTGATAATATCAATAACAATTTTTAAAAATTCATATTTTTTCTCATGCCATACAACATACTGCTTGGAACCTCCTGTTCTAGAAGGCACAGCTGGGAACATATGGATGTGACCATGAGACACAGATGTCAAGAACCTATTTGAAATATCCCAGATGGAAGGAACTGTTCTTGATCTTCCCTGGTGAGTGATCTTTGTTTAAAAAAGCTTAAGCAGACTTACGTGGACACTTCTTTACACAAGTGGCTCCAAAGCTATACTTTCCATTTGGGTTGACTTCTAACTGATAGCGAAAAGGATTATACAGTTGCAATGGTGGACAAGATTCCTTGCAGACTGCATCATCTGAAAACTTCCGGCATGCCTATTAATAATTATGAAGCAACAGTACAAAATAAACCATGTCATTTCCACTCGTTTCAGTATATCTCTCTCAATTTCATATAAGTAGATGGAGAATATGTAATTTCTAGCCCAAATGATTTAACATTAGTAGAAAAAGAAAATTTTTCTGACTCTTGTGGATAGCCAGAAATTATATTTTATTACTTTGATTGAATAAGCAATAACAGTTAGTGATATAAGCCACCTTTATTGAACGACGTAACAGTAACACCAAATAAATATGAATTTTGTTTTACAAAATTTTCAAAAGTCTTAAAGGAAATATCTTATTCAATCTATGTTTCATTCCAAATTCATAATTTCATTTAAGTAACCTTTTAAAATTAACACAAACCAAAATTTTTTATCAAAAATGAATACAATGGCACCTCATATAACAAATTTAATTCTTTCCAGAGAAATGTTTGTTATGTGAAACATTCTTTACGTGAAGCGGATTTTCCCATAGGAAATAATGGAAACTCAGACAATTGGTTCCACAACCCAAAAATATTCATATAAAAATATTAACTGGATGTAAAAATGATGACAAAACACTGGAATTGAATTCAAAACATGCATTCAATGTGCATGATCCTATGAAGTCTATTTAGGCTGCAATCCTAAAGTCACTTTCCTGGGAGAAAGCCCCATTTAACACAATGGGGCTTACTTCTGGGTAGACATGGTTAGGAGGCTACAATCAAAGACACTTTCTTCTGCAACCCAAGACACTTTCTCCTTCTCTCCATCCTGAGCCTCTCTCTCCCCTGCTCCCTTCTGGCTAGCCCTGAGCTGCTTCCCTCTTCTCCATTGCTGTTCTCTCCCTCTGCCCAGCAGACCCCTGGTGACAGGAGGAACAGCGCTGAATTGTTGCTTTCGCTATGGGCAGGCATGCTAGACAGCCCTGTCGCTTTTTAATAGGGCTGCCGGCCAGCGCATCTGCCCCAACTGCCAACGAGTTTGCTTGTTATGTGAAGCACAGTTTGTTACATGAAGCAGAATCCTAGAGAAATTTTTGTTTGTTACATGAAACATACTTTACATGAGGCATTTGTTACATGAGGCGCCACTGTATTTTGTAATGGATATCTTTAGTTTAATACTTTTTCCACTTGATTTTGGCTTCTTACATGACCAGTTTCATTCAGCTTTTTATATTTTGGCTAATAAACTTAATTTACCCTTTTACACGAAAAGGGACTATTTTGCAATGAACAAGGACTATTTTCCTTTACTACCACTGGCACTTTTGGAGTGCCTGAATGCCTATGTAAGGCAGCCCTTCCCTCTCCTCCCCTAGAGAGAGAGAGAGAGAGAGAGAGAGAGAGAGAGAGAGAGAGAGAGAGAGCTTCATACAGGCATTCAGGTGCCTGAAAAACTTAACATTTCACTACTCCAAGGACACAATAACTAAAACCAGCTCAATCATATGCATATTCAGAAGTAAGTCCCATTGTGTTCAGTGGGGTTTATTCTCAGGAAAGTGTGTATAGGACTGTAACCTAGATCTATCAAATATTGAGCAAATAAATAACATCGTATTATAATATGGAATCTTTAACAGACACAATAATGGCAAGTAAATAAAAGATAGGGGTCCATAAACAGTCCAAATCAATTCAAAAGTACAGGACATCACATACATGAATAAATTGACATAGGACACCTGAATCACCTGAACAAAAAAAAAATAGTATTTGAGCACAATCCTAACCATGTCTACTTGAAAGTAAGCCCCATTGTTTCCAATGGGCCTTACTCCAAAGCAAGTGTCTTTAGGATTGCATCCTAAAGATAGGGCCTTCTTGGTGGTGGCACCCTGACTTTGGAACTCCCTCCCCTTAGAACTGAGGAAAGCTCCCTCAATACAGAGCTTCAGGCAGAGTCTTAAAACCTTTTATTTTTTTAAAAAAAGCTTTTTAAGGGGGCAGAGGTTGGGAGGCTCTTGTTTTATCGTTTTTATAATTTTTAATCTATATGTTTTTTAGCTTGTATGTTTTAATTGTTTTCATCAAATTGTTCTACTTATGTTTTTAATTATGTTTTATGTCAGCCGCCTTGTCGGGGTAATTTGCCCGAGAAAGGCGGGCTATAAATTTTTAAAATAAATAAAATAAAATAAATAAATCCTTTGATTCCCCATTCAACAGATTTTCTGATTTTGGTTGTAAAATACTAATACGGGCTTACCAAGCAGTCACTCTCTTTTGGGCCAATACACCCTGCTGCACACTGAGTATGACAACAGTCACTAGGCAGGCTCCCTTTGCACCGTCCTGAACACTGCTCAGCACAATTGACCTTTGTTACTGAAAGGCAAAAAGGGGGGAGAGGCAAATTCAACACTGTTAGGAAAAATTCAACACTGTTAGGACAATCATAGCATACTGAATATGAACAGACAAAAATGAAGAACATATTTAAGAGTCATTTAAGTTCTTTGAACACACTAAATGTCTAAATTAGGGGTTTCCAAACCCCAACCCTAGAGCCAGATACACCTCTCAGTGAACCCCCAGTCATTCTTCAGGTAATCCTCCAGAGAAAAGGAGAATTTTGCTTTCCACACCTTGGGAGGGTATGTGGGCATTTCACACCTCCCCTCTCTATTGGAAAGTGATTTTTATGAACTGATTTGAATTCATTTATTCTTTCACAAGTTCTATCACTAATATATTTATGTAAATTTATTCAAATTTGAAATATAACTCTTTGTTTGGCCCCTGACACAGTATCAGAAAGATGATGTGGCCCTCCTGCCAAAAGGTTTAGAGACCACAGGTCTAAATGATACGATATTTTGGAGAACAAGTGCCCCCTTAGTCCATATGACAAAAGATATCTGGAAACATAGCAATACAAAAAAAAATGTAGTACAATTAGGGGAACTGATTGATTGGTCTGGAACCCAGAATTTTCAATCAGTGGGAATGCTTCAAATAAATGTATGTTTGTATGTGTGCAGTTAATGTGGGAAAGGGATTCATCCAAGGGCAGGTAGGAATGGCAGGAAATAATCTTATATCCCACAACAGAAATCTTCTGCAGTTTAGAGGAATCTAGTACTGGCTACTCATTTGATTTCAGCTGAAGCTGGATCTGAGCCTCAGATGGCAATTAATACATCAAGACGAAAACCTATCATACCATATGTTTTGTGTTATGTACCAGAACAAAGAGGAATATGAAAACAGAATATGAAAAACTTACTTTTTTACTAGATCTTAACTGAATTACTACTATTCAGTCATAAGCATATTTGAAACACAAGGAAAAGTAATGTAAATATTGTACTCACTGGTTTGGCAGTTCTGCAAACCAGCACCCCAGCAGTTATCTGTTGTGCAATTATGATGACACTTAGGACCTAAAAAAGAAAAATAATGAAAATATACTGTTTAGTGGTACCTTGTAAGACAAACGCTTTGTAAGTATGCTTTGTAAGACAAACTAAAATTTCTAAGGAATTCTGCTTTGTTAGACAAACAGTGCCTTGTAAGACAAACAGTTTTGGCAGAGTTTGGCAAACAGTTTTGCAACCAAAATTTGTTGTAAAACAAACAAATTGATCAATCTGCATAATGAGCAACAGATGTGCTGTGGGTGGTGCAAGTGGTTAAGAGATTGTGCCTGTTAACCAGAAGGCCAGGGTTTGAGACCTGGGTCCCCACAAGACATGGTGAGCTCCTATCCTTATCCCAGCTCTGTGACGTAGCTGGAACCAATCATATTGGCTCTGCTGTTCTATTGGACTATTTCAGTGATGTGGAGAGGGGGGATTTGCTGCTTGGGTAACAGCCTATCCTCCATATTAATCTACCCAGGACTTCGTGCTTTGTATGCAGCGTCGAGCACGATACCATAGTCTTTCAAGACTGATGGATGCCAAGTTAAGGAGCAACAGCAAGAGGTTCTAGAAGAATCTCATCTTCAGAGGAGGAGGAGAATAAGGAGGAGATTAAGGACATTTGTAAACATTGGGAAATTATGCAAAATTGTGTAGAAAAGCACCACCCAAATAAGGCTGTAGCAATGTGAGCAATTAATCTATTTAATGACAATGCAATGTCACATTTCTGTGAAATCCTCAAAAGGAGACAAAAGCAAGCATTAGAAGGTTCCTTGTTAAAGTTGCTCAAAAAGACACCAGTGACTCTTTTGGTGAAAATTAGTCATCCTTGGCCATAAAGGTTTTTCTTTTCTGTTTTACTGTACAGTATATTACAGTATTTTTAATTAATATTACAATAATTGTGTTCTGTATTATATTACAGTGTTTTGAATTCAATTACAGTGTTTTGTCATCATTTTTACATACAGTTAATATTTTTGGATTGTGGAACCAATCGTCTGTGTTTCCATTATTTCCTTTGGGAAAATCCGCTTTGTAAGAAGAATGCTTTGTAAGACAAACATGATGGAGGCCGCGTACAGAAGCTGCTTCCCTTTATCCCTAAAACTTGACCTCTCAATTGGGAAGCTACCACCGTATCTTTCACTAATAACTATCCCCCATCTCAGGAGAGCGTTAACGCTGGCCCGCTGCAACGTCCTTCTGTCGGCTGTCCTCAAGAGGAGATTCAACGGAACCCCTTTACCTGATAGACTATGTTCCTGCTCGCTGTCCATCCCTGAAACTCTAGAGCATTCCTTTTTTCCATGTCCTAGACTTGCGGAGTCAGAAACGACCTATTTTCGTATTGCTCACCTCAACTGAATGTTCTTAAAAGATTGTTGGATGCTGCTGACACCAATTTGTTATATCGAGTAGCTTTGTTTTTAAACTGCATTATTGTTTCTAATCAAGATTAATTTCTTAGATGTTTTTAACTTTTGTTTTGCTGAAACTGCTTTTACTGTTTTATCTTTTCTATTTCTTTTCTTTGTGTATATTATGCCAATAAAGGTTATGAATCTGAACCTGACAAACATGCTTACAGAACGAATTATGTTCTTCTTACAAAGCACCACTATATAAATGTCTCTGAGACTGCAATCCTAACCCCAAATTAAGCCATAAGACCTGGAACAAGTGCTGCACGACTCCCTTGGTGGGGAGGAATATGCTAGGAATAGACCTGCACTGGCCCTCCCACACCATCACAGGACTGGGAAAATATGGAGATCTTATTTGTCCATGATATGTTGTAACACATATACCTTTCTCCCCAAATAAAATAAAAGCATATAAAGTTAGCTGATGATCAGTAACCCAACACTCTCATATGATTTGAATTATTTCAATCTGTAGAAGAGAAGAATTAGGGATGAAATACCACAGGAAAGTAAAGGGGCATGGAGGCTACTTGCTTTCTGGTGTATGGGTAGATTTGTGAACACCTTTAATATTTTTAAATGAAGTTTTTGGATTCAAAAACAATTAAATATACATAGTTAATTTGCGATTGCCAGAGTTTCAAAACAGATTTGGATTATAACCAGCAGGCAGAACTTCAATAGGCTTGACTAGCACTCTGCATATTTTATTCTTCAGTTCATACTTACATGCTGTATTGTTGGATCTGAAATTTACAGAATTATTTCTTGTTATCTCAATACCATCAAAATGCACAAAACCTCCATTAACGATATCTTCCCATAGAATAGTATCCATGTTGCAAAGAAGAGGGTTATTGTTGAATTTTACTCCTCCACTTAGAATTTCTATGAAAGGACAAAGTTAGGACAAAGATATTAAGAACTGACATGGTTTGCTTTCCATCCTATTTGAATGGTGAGTGTTATAGCATGCAAGGATGGTGTTATAAAAACCAATTGACCATAATGAAATACCATAAGAATGGAGAAAGGAGGAACTACACAAATCAGAATGATCTTGTGAACATTTCAGTTCAGAAAATACAGGGTCAACTACATTCACAAACCTTTGTACTTCTGCATGGAGAAGTCACTGGTTGGGCAGAACCAGTTTTCCAGCAACTAAAGCTTGCTGCCTCTCAGAACTTTTGGGAAAACTGGTCTGATAAAAAAATAAGAAAAACCACAACAAAACACCTAATGTATTGAAGTTATTATAGTATGATAATGAAAGTAAACTGACAACAAGTGGTCTTTGGCCATTTTGGCCTGGGACCTCCTTGTCAATTTACTGGCACGTGAACATGATGGCATCAAATTGAAAGTCATGTCATGAGTGGAAGTGACATCACACCAGAAATGACGTCACTATTCTATCCTGGTATATTTGACAGCATCAGTGCCACCACCATGTCTACTCGGAAGTAAGTCACACTGTACTCATTGAGACTTAGGCTGCAAACCTAAAAACACTTTCCTGGGAGTAAGACCCACTGAATACAATGGGACTAACTTTTGAGTAGACATGATTAGGATTGTGCTCTTTCTCCCAGGAAAGTAAGGCTGCAATCCTATCCACATTTTACTGGGGGTAAGCCCCATTAGCTATAATGGGACTTACTTCTGAGTAGACATGCATAGGATAGGGTTCCAAGTTCACTGGAGTACCCATTGGAGCAGCTCCCTTAGGTCCACCAGAGAACTGGGCAGCGAGGCATGGGCCTCTCCTGCTGCTCCTCTCCTGCTGCTTGCCAGGTTCTCCAGGTTCTCCTGCACAACCTCCAGGAGAACCAGGCTGTAGAATAGGGGCTGCCAGTGGCTCCTCTCCTGACACCCTTTCCCTGAGGCCACATGGGGCTACCTTGCGTGAATCAGGCTCCTACTGTAATAGGAATGAAGTAGGTATCAGCAGGAAAGACCCAGGAGATGATGATGCAAGCAAGAGATTTCTTTATTCAGAGCTCTGGACTCAGCCAGAGTTTTTGAGTAGACTTTTGAGTAGTCAACAAAAAGACTGAGTGCTTTGTCCAAATTGACTAGACCTTTTATAGCATAACTGTTTCTCTACATAATAAGATGATTCTGTTCATAACAAGAGGATTTATACAATCAAAGATTTTATCTTCAGTGGCTTCCTGAGCCGAGATGGAACAATGTGTGGCAAGACATGACATTACACATCAGTACAATGAAGAACACTTGTGGCAATCAAGCAGCTGTATTCTGACATTGGTTGATCCATCTGAGTTTCCTTTCCCACAGGAAGAAGAATTAAAATTTTATTTTAATTTTATAATTTTTGGGCTTCTTTATTATTGCCACAGGGTCAGGTGAAGACAAAGAGTTTCCTGTCTTAGCTTTGGCTGGCTTTACAA
Organism: Cryptoblepharus egeriae; assembly: GCA_030015325.1. Lineage (NCBI taxonomy): Eukaryota > Metazoa > Chordata > Lepidosauria > Squamata > Scincidae > Cryptoblepharus > Cryptoblepharus egeriae. The sequence continues at coordinate 53,394,072 of JAREYC010000004.1, forward strand.
GCCTTAAGTGGCTAATCACTGATAACCATCAAACTCCTGGGAAAGGAGAAGGGGCATTGTGATGTTATCATCTCCTCTCCGGGGAACCTGTGAATGTTGATTGGAAGCTTCTGTCTGGGAATGTGTGTCTCCAGCCGTTGCCCAATGCTTGGCTGCGTGTCCTTTACTATAGGCAGCCCACAGAATGATTTCAAAGGTATCAAATAATTTCAATAATTCTAATAATAATTCTAATAAATTCTGACAGCTGGTTTTGTCTACCATACTACCTGGGGGGTGTCCCAATCTTAAAGGGCAGCGAGGATGCGTGCTGCCACTTTGGCTGCTCTCTCTCTCCTTCCCTCTAGGGAGAAGATCGGGAATTTTAAAAAATATTTTAAAAAGAGGGTCGCAACCTTCACTTTGAACACCACTGCTGAAAACCAAGAAGTTCCTGGTTTGAAACTGATTAAGATGGTAGGCATCTTTAAGTTGGTCCCACCTCAACCTCAGAATCTCATTTGCAAGAAGAATATAATACTACTATATCTTACCGTGTTAAAGATTACTGAGCTTATCTTAGTTAAGGCTCTGAACAATCTGAATAATAATTTCTGGGTTTAATTAGCAGCAATATTCATCTTTTTGAGAAATTAAGTTATGGTACTTTTTTAAAAAACATGCTACTCCTGTATTTCACCAATATTAAGCTGAGCAGTATCTGCTGGCTTAATTCTAAACTTTCAAGAAGATAGACTATAGAAGCACATGAGTTGCTGAGGATTCCAAACTTTGGGATAAAAAATGAAACATGGTGTTGTTTTGTTATTTCAGACCCTCCCCAACTCTTACCTGCTAAATGCCTCATAGGCAGCTCTTCAAGTCCCTTCATATCATTGTAATTTAATAAAACAGCCAATGCAGCACTATCAAAAAGAGTGTTTCCTCGGATAATCCGGAGATTCTCCAAAGGAATAGATCTCACTGTGTTAAGTGCTATGAGGACATAACCAGCCACTTCTTTTATGCTCTGGGGTGTAAACAACAGAATAAAAAATATTAATTTTTCACACTGCATGACAAAGTCTTCAAACCATGTTAATGCCATAATATTCTCTCTCCATCTGACTTTAAGAAAAAAAGCCTTTTAAAAACTCAACAAAGAACACTATATTCCTAGTTTGTTAGGTATATGGAACACATGGGGATTTTATTTTTTAGGCTATAACAGAATTACTAACCGGTTTATTGAAACTTTAAGAAGGTCATAAGAGGTAATCATTATCTACTGGAAAAAAACACAAAATCCTCTGCTGTAATAATTAAAAATCATCCTCATTCTCACTTGGGTAGAAAATCATGTTCTGAAGTCTGGATTTACGGTATGTTTTTTCCTCCCAAAATTCTTCATTGACAAACAGGGTTATTTCCTGCCACTATTTTCCAGTCATTGGGAACATAAGTTATTTTAGCCATCAAGTCTTCATTACAGAATTCTAGGGTCTACTTAGCCTGAGTGCTGTTTCACAGTCAATGCAGGCACATTTTCCATCTTATTTGTAACTTCTGAATTTATAATTTAGCAGCAGTTTTCAGGAGCTTAGCCCTGTGTTCACAGTCGTGGCCTTTTCCAAGTGGAAAAGGACAAAACTAAACATTTGTATGCACTTGGTAGCTAGCATATCCCTGAATAGAACTGGGGGGAAAAAAACTATGCACTTCATATTAGAGGAATATCCAAGCTACCTTTGCTTATAGTACACATGGTTTCCAACTGCTACTTTCAAGGTCAAAAGAGAGGTGTGGACAAGCAACTTCTTGACTTAGCGAAAAGTCATCATGGCCTGTATGATTTGGCCAGCCTCTCTGTGCTTGACAATACGACTTGCTAACCATTGCTCCTTTCAGAAGATATCATGAGCCTCACAAGCATCCTCCCTTCCTCTTGTAAGGTAGAGCAGCAGGTTCTTCTCACTAACCTTCAAGAAATTGAGGTCATGGGTGTGATTCACATGGGTGATCTCTAGATTGCCAAGCACAACCTCACATCCTTCAAACTTCCTCTTCAGGTAGTTGTAGTGTTCCTCCACGCTTGACAGCTTGTTGCTGGTTCCTTGACATACTGGAGAGAGTGGGAAAAGAAACTCATGACACTGTTGCACGCAAAATAGTGGAAGTTATATTTATAGAATGTGTGGCTATTTCTTAGACTTTGTGCACTAGGCTTGTAGCCTGAGTAGAGGAGATATAGAAATATATATAAAGATGAAAATAAAAAATTTTAAGCAACAAAGTATCAATGCAATGTCTCTCTTTAAAATTCTTCTAAATTCAAGTATACTAATTGCAAAAAAAAATTAAGATTCCTCCCATCCTGTTCTTCTACTGAATATGGGTAACGACAAAGAAGAGCAAGCTACTGTGAATGATGAACAGTATCTGCAGACATCTACAACATGCCCCCTCAAACTGAAGGCAGCAACTTATCAACTGTACTAAGAGAAGCAATCAGACATGTGCAGCACTGGATTACAACCAATATCACTCCCAAAATTGTTACATAGTTCTAAATGGTCACAACTGTTCTGTTTTTTCCCCTTTGGAGCATGATGCATGGATATGAATTACATAAATTCTGAATTTGCTCTTTTTTGAACAAATATATTGAATATGCCACTCATCTAACACTGTCAACCAAAATTGTGGGATACAGAATGAGATACAGAATTATGAGATACAGAATTCACCAGTCCCTGGTGAATTTAATTTTCTTGGGTTAACATAACATTAACTAACATTAAAATTTGGCATGTCCCATATTGTAAGGAATTATACTGACATGGCTTTGGCTTGGAACCCAAAACGAATTTCAAATTTGCATTTTTCTACATTACGTGTTTCCAAATTTTCTACTCCTTTATGCTCAAGGTTCCAGCTCACACTAAAATTTTCTTTGAATTCTACTGTGGAGCCACACTTCATAATGATTTTGTCTGTAGGGCATTGAGGTGGATGGGATTCTACAAAAATGGGGAAAAAAACCCAGCCCTGTCCTGTTTGCATCACCAACAGGTATGAACTTGTTCATTAGAGCAGAGAACGAACCTTCCCAATTTTAAGATTTCTCAATAAGCTTCTCAGACAGGACAGTTTCTCCTATTTTATTGTCTAGAACAGGGGTCTCCAAACCCCTGCCGTGGGGGCAGATGCGGCCCCCGGCAAGCCTCAAGGTCGCTCTATCCAGCCCCTGTGCAAGCCCTATAATCAGTGGTGGGATTCAAATAAATTAACAACAGGTTCTATGTCCTAATGACCATTTTAACCTCTTGAGACCCAACATATCATAAAAGATACACCGGGTCTTTATTTTTTTCACACTACATCTTTAACTAAAAAGTATTATGGTCTTTTGTATCATATTCTATGCCTTTAGCGCCATCTACTGGTCACTTTTTAATTTTTTTTTTTTTTAAAAAGGAAGGTTAGTCATTTTTAATGCCCTGTGAAAACTTGTGGAAGTGACAGTGGGAAAAAATGGATAGGAAAAGGCGAGTTTAGTAGACGTTTCCGTATTGATAACAATGCAATGTATCAAATATGATAGATACAATTTTTAAAAATTACAAAGAGAAAAAATTTAAATATTAGTGAAAATGTTTTTCATAGATCATACAAAGCATCTTGATGTGTTTTTTCACTAATTTTCAAAAAACTATACACTTGGGTATAAAATATTGTATAATATAATATAATATAGTATAATATATAATATAGTATAATATAAGTGTATAAAATATTGAATGGTAGTTTAATAATTCATGCATTAAATACTCAAATATGAACAATAAAAGAGGTACACAAAACTAGATTATATTTTAAGAAAGAGTTTTAAAATACGTATTAATGAAAAATATTAAATACCTGACAAACTGTTATTAAAGATATTTCCATATTGCTGTTTGATTGGCATCCTCCAATTGCTGTTTGATATGGGTGTGAACTTCTCCCTCTTTTTCAATTATTTCCAGATTATACTTTGTTCTTTCACCTCTCCAAATTGCACTGCCTTCGTCCCTCCTCCTCATATCAATTCTTTCCTTTCTGCATTTGAGCCCAATTTTATGAAGAGCCCATACTCTGAAGTATGCCCCTTTATAGTCAGTGAGTCTTACTCACAGGTATGTGTGGATAGGATTGCAGCCTCAGAGCCCAATCCTAACCACGTCTACTCAGAAGTAAGTTCCATTATAGTCAATGGGGCTTACTCCCAGGTAAGTGTGGATAGGATCGCAGCCTTAGAACACAATCCTACGCTCTCTACCCTGATGGAAGAGGAATGGGGAAGAGGAAGCAGCCACCCCAAAACAGGCAGGGGAACACCTGGAGTGATGGCACCTCACTCATCAAGCCACCCAGGCTCCAGGTGCCAGCCAGGGAAAAAGGTAACAATGAAAGATAAGCCTCAGAATGGGGCTCCCCCTGATCCCGACCCTTCAAGGGTCCAGGACTCAGGGGGAAGTCACCAAAGGGGCAGGAGTCACCCACCAGCACGAGGCAGCAGGACCAAATTCAGGGTGTCCAGGGACCCCCAAACTCTGAAAAAGCACCCTTCAAAAAAAAGATGTTCTGCACATAAACCCCCTAAATCATCATGGGGGAACACGGGGGGGGGGGGGAGACACCCAAATGTGGACTGACCCAAGGGCAAGTAGTCTGACATGGCCACAATCCCAAGATCTGCAGCCCCGGAAAAAGTCCCATTGACGTACATTGAAAAGTCCTCTGTCCTTTTAGAAAAGCCCTTCCTCTGCCTTACGCTTTTGTGAAGGAGAGGGGAGAAAGGGCAGCATCATTTGCATGCATGTGCTCCCATAGTGCATTGCCAACCGCACAAGAAAATATCTTATAAAAACTTGCAAGGGATAAGGTTTTGAATCAAAGTTACATATTCAGCATGGATGAGGAGGAGGAATAGTGTCACACAGTGTCAGAGAGATGATGTAGCCCTCCTGCCAAAAAGTTTGGAGACCCATGGCTAGTCATGAAAAACTTAAGTTACTTTTGCTCCAGCCTTGTATAAGATTTTCTAATCAGCTGAGTTCTTCTTTCAGAAAAGGGGTGATGGAAGGGGGAGGAAAGTGCAGTTTCCCCCTTTTTGGCAGATATTCAAAATAAATATGATTTGCCTGGAACTGAAGTTGGCTGCTTGCTTTCAAAACTTTTATAACAGCAAAAGAGAAAGACCCAAGAGGAAATCATGTACAGGCCAAAAGTGGTAAAAAAAACTATCAAATTCCCTCCTCTCACAGCTTTAACCTTGTTTCTCCAAAAGGAAAAAGAAAAAAAACGCATTTTCTTCAAGGTCCCAAATTTAAACCAGGTGAGTTATAGGACAAGATACCAAGCAAGTCCATTTAAAGCCACTCAGCAGCATACATGGCTCTCAATCGTAAAGGCTGACAAACTGTTTAGACTAGAAACAGCACATTCAAGTAAAGAAAAGTTAAAAGTTGGCAAAAGAATTTGCTCAGAGTGAACTTTCCCTTTGTACTGTTTAACTGTGCTGTGTGTATCTGGTGAAAAGATAAACAGCACCAAATAGTTAAGAGAGCTTTTAGAAAAAATGCAGGCAGACACACACAGGGTTTGTGAACCTCAAGACTGTAGAGAATCCTAGCTACTTGGACCTATGAATCACTGGTGATTTTTCCCCATGTTACAGGAAAAGGGTAATAATCTTGGCAGCAACCATCTTCATTGCAGGGCATTGCCTTTTACAGTGACCATATAAACAATAGTCTCCTCTCTGCTGCAGAGGTGTTTGGCCTGTTGATGATTCAAGGGTCCAGGGAAGAAAGAAGGGGAAAGCACTAAAGTAGGCCTCCGTCAGTCTTGAAAGACTATGGCCTCAAGCTCGACGCTGCATATGCTGCATGCAAAGCACGAAAGCCTGGGTTGGAATGTTATGGATGATAGGCTGTTACCCAAGCAGCAAACCCCCCCCCCCCATGCCACTAAATTAGTCCAATGGAAAGGCAGAGCCAATACGATTGGATCCAAAGCACTAAAGGCTATTTTGATATTTACAAGATGAGACAAGATAGCAACTTCCAGAGACATACTGATGTCTCTTGCAGCACAAAAAGAATTATATGTAACTTTGAAGAATAATCACTTTACTATGCACTGCCAATCGTAGCCTACAGCCTTTTTCCAGGACTCTAAGAAAGACTCAGAAACAAGTACTGTGTGAGACGCAGAACATCACCCTACACATGCTTGGTCATTCCACTAGTGCAGTGGGATCCAAGCATTTTGACTGGAGGGCCACATCATCTCTCTGACACTGTGTTGGGGGCCGAAAAAATTTTCAAATTTGAATAAATATTTCAAATTTGAATAAATGTACATATAAGATTTTATTAGAGACATTACAAGGCTTCCCCACAGCCTGACAGAGAGGTCTGTCTGAAGGCCACATTGAGGCTTGCCGAGGGCTGCATTCAACCCCAGGGACTTGGTTTTGACACCCCTGAACTAGTGAAAGGAATTGTACAAATCCTGGGGAAATTCTTTACCCACTTTTCCCAGACCTTCCTTATGCCTCCTTAATGGAAATCAAACCTATTTTGCATAAATGAGGAGCCACTGATAATGTCATCTGGGAAATCCGATAGTAATGGGGTACTTCTCAGTTCAGTCTTCCTGGTTTTTTGCCTCATCTCCCTCCAGCATCTGATAATTTATACTCACCAAGCAACAATCACTGACAACAACAAAAGTTTAACACTTCATATTCTTTGATAAGCCAGAAGAAAAAAGATACCTTTAGCTTGGGTGCAAAACCAGAGCCCACCAGGCACACAAAGTCAAAAGAAGGAAACGTAAACTCAGGGCTTCACCAGAATTTAAAATGAGCCACATGCCATATTTGATGGCTTATAAGATGAGGTTTTTCCCTCCTAAAGAGGTGGGAAATGTTGGTGTGCCTTCTAAGGCAAAGGTGCACATCTGCAGGGCCCCCATTCACTAGGATCTGGCCTGGCAGTTCTCCTCCCTCCCCAGTCTCTTCCCTCCCTTCTTTCCCTCTGCAGGCACTGGCAAGAGAAAGAAGGAGAAGGACATTCTGGATATCCTCTCCCTTCTTGCAGTCCTCTGCCACCTGCTCTCTGCTCTGCCGCTGTGGAGCCTCACCTATCCTTCCCCTTCCCAGGCAAGCTCTGTCTGGCTGCGCAGCTGCTCCAGCCTCCCTCCAGCCTCACAACACACCCCTTTGTCTCCCTCCTCTGCCTTCCTTGCCTCCTGGATGCATGGGATTGGGTCCTTAGGCTGCTGTCCTATCCACACTTACTTGGGAGTAAGCCACACTGACTCTTATAGCCTTATTTCTGAGTAAACGTGCATAGGCTTGGGGGTCTTAGAGCGCACATGTGTCTACTCAGAAGTAAATCCCATGACAATCAATGGGGCTTACTCCCAGGACAGTGAAGCTGAAGTGCGGTTTGTGCACCTCCAGCCCAGCCAGAAACAGTGCATTCTCCCTCCCTTCTTCCCCTTGATTGAGTGGTGATGCCCCAGGCAGGGGCTGGCCATGTGGGATGGTGGGGAAGGGAAGCTGTGAGCACTGCTTGAGTAAGGAGAGGACAGGCTGGGCTGGGCTGCCCCTGTGTTGGGAAGAGGCTCATGTTCCAGGCAGGCTCCCTCCACTGCCAGAGGATGATGTTCCTTGGGGAGCATCCACTTAATTCCCCATTCTTTTCCTCTGAGATACTGGAGGATTGCTCCTCTCTCTGAATGTTCCTCTAGAATACTGCCCTGGACTTGTTCTCTCTACTGTTACCTACAAGTAAGTCCCATTGACTATTATTATAGGACTTGCTTCTGAAGAGAAATGCATAAGATTGGGATCTGAGGCTCCTATCCTATCTACACTTTCCTGGAAGTAAGCTCCAGTGACTATCATGGGACTTGCTTCTGAGTAGCATGCATAGGATTAGGTCTGAGGCTCTTATCCCATTCACGGTTTAGTGGGAGCAAGCCTGATTGACTATAATGCAGGGTGACCATATGTCCTCTTTTTCCAGGACATGTCCTGGAAAAAACTTAATTGTCCCTTTTCTTGTAAGCAGGGAGCAAGCCCATACTTGAGCCTGCTCATACACCCTTACCCCAAAAAGAAGCCCCACCACTGTTCCCTGCCTGACTCTAAACCCCCCTAACCTTTGCCATTTTTTGACTACAGTTATTCTTAAGAAGTTTGCCTCCTTCCCACGTGGATGGTACAAGAGGCACAGGGGACTCTATCTGACAGCTGTTTCTTCCCTGCCCCATTTCTGCCATGCTGTTATGTAGTTTTTCTAAAGCTGGAAGTGCAAGACTTTCCAATTTTTTTAATGTGGGGTCGGAAGATTTTTTGGTGTTTGCAACTTCATTTCAGGGGCTTGTGTGACTTCATTAAGGGACAGACACAAAAAGCTGGGTGACACCATCTTGGATTCTAGCATTGGGCACCACCATTTTGGAATTGGGCACTCAGCCTGCAAACCATTTTTTTAGGGTGTCCAGACATCCGGCTTTCCCCGGACTTGTCCGGGTTTTCCTACCCTATCTGGGGGAGTAGGAAAACGCAAAAGCGCCTCCGGAATTTAAACAACCCTTTAAACTGATGTGAGCCATACAAGCAGCTCAGGTTTCCCCGAGCCATTTAACCCTTGGTTAGGCGCTATAGGGATTTTTACTGGTTAAGTGCTCTGGCCCTGTCAGAAAAACTGTCATAAGCACCTAGTTAATTAAACTATAATGCTCTTAAAGTGATCAGTGACCTTAATTAGGATGAACAAAGAGAGTGTGTTCGAAATCTGAGTCAAAAAATCTGTCTCAGCGAGACAAACTCCCTGTCTCCCTAATCACTTTCAGTGCCTCAATCTGGGCAGAAATTGCAAGGGAGGAGCAACTGCTTTGCCTGCCTCAGTCCAACAATTCAGGCTCTGCTCCACTTCCAGACCTGCAAGGTAAATCCTGCCTGGGGATCCTGGTTTTACTCTGCTTCCTCCTTCCCAGCACTCTACCTCCTGATCCTTCTGGCTCCCCACAGTCTGCTTTTGCACACTGCACACCCTCAGGGAGCCAGAAGATTAGACATGCTTAGGATGGAACCCTTTGGCACACTCTGCCAGGAATCTCTCTAGGAAGCTTCATCACTGAAGTTGCCTGGCATGCAAGATAAAATGTGGTCTAGCCAAGAACCTTTGGCCACCACCATTCAGGCAGGTGCTGCTTTTTAAACCCTTCTATGATTAACTAAACCTGGCTCAATTCCCTCTTCTATGCAATGATTAAAGGCAGAGGCATGCTGTCTATATGGTCAAGTTTACAAGCTTATGAAGACAGTGTATTACAGCTCAGGTGAATCAGAAACAATAGAGATCCTTTTAAACTAGATGGATAAGAGACACAGGAAAAGTGTTACTGTTAAAGCACATGGTGGCTTTGAGATATTTAAAGCAACAAGTGATTATGGTTCTTAATACCTCTGTTGACATGGTTGAATGTATTATACTGAACCTTAAAGAATGTTAAAGAAGGTTCTTAATACCACTGTTGACTTTACATGGTTGAAATATTATTCTGCTATGTTATATATTAGTACACCATTTGGTTCAGAATATTTTTTTCTTGGTTTCCTCCTCTAACCTAGGTGTGTTTAATGGTTAAGTGCATCCTATAAGCTGTCAATTATGGTAATCTGTTGATTTAATGCAATGCAAGCCAGGACTTCACACTCTGCTAAGAGGGCAGAGAAACACACTCATGGCACATTAAACAAAGGGACAGAATAGTGTCACATCAAGTGACTTTTTGTGAGTGTTTCTTTTTCATCTTTTGAGAGCAAAGGCTCTTCGGGGACAGAAGACCTTTTAATTATTTCAGCTGCATTTCTATACAGTCCTGGAATAAACCCCACTGAACACAAGGGGACTTACCTCTCATAGAATTGCACTGCAATGTCCAAAAACTTTCATATGTTTTTGTATTGTCGTTGCCATGTGGTATACAAATTCTTAATTATTGTTATCAGAATATGTCCAAGCATACATATTTTGATGCCAATCTGATGCCTGCCTACAGAGAAGGATGCCCCATAGCAGTAAATGGGGTTTACTCCCAGGTAAATGTGGATAGAACTGCAGACTTACAGTCCAAGCCGAAGCTTGTCAACTCAAAAACAAGTCCCATTGTCTTCAGTGGAGCTTACTCTCAGGAAAAGTGTGCATAGGATTCCAGCATTAGTTTTCTAGAGATTTTAATTCCCCTCCCCACAGTCTTTAACTAAGTCAACCACTTTGTGAATTGCTCTTGCTGAAGGAATATGAATATTCATCATCATCACCACTTATCCAAGGATATGATAATACAATCCAAGGCAATGAATCTAAAGACAAGGAGAACCCAGTAACAGCAGGAAAACCTCAGTGAGACAGTTCAGGCACAGTGGATGGCTGCAGAGTTGACTAAAAGCCCCTGAGGACATGCAGCGCTTCCAGTGCAGACCAAAGAAGAGCAACTCTGAACATGTGCAGAGTACCAGGCAGAATTCCGGAAGCAAGTCCAGAGCAGCTTTGGGGAGGGTGACCATATGTCATGACTAAAAAAAGAAAAGTGTAGGATGTGACAATATAAAAGCTTAAAAATGCTCATATATATTGCTTTCATGTGGTCGGTTTAACTCTATATTATTAAATTTAAAAATACTGTTTTACATCTAACTTGATAATTACAAGAAGACAATATGGTGCCTGCTCACAAGGAAAAAGAGGGCAATGAAGATTTTTTCAGGATAGGAGGCTAAGAAAAGAGATGTAAAAAGAGGACACATGGTCCCCCTGCATACAAAGAAAAGACAGGTAATGAAGATTTTTTTCCTGGACAGGAGGCTAAGAAAAGAGGACATGTCCTGGAAAAAGAGGACACATGGTCCCCCTGCTTACAAGGAAAAAGAGGGCCATGAATATTTTTCCAGGACAGGAGGCTAAGAAAAGAGGACATGTCCTGGAAATAGAGGACACCCCAGCACACCTACCTCTCCTTTCTTCAAAGGCAGCTCCCCAGTTGCTCCCCAGCAGGAGCAGCAACAGCCCCATGTAGGCTCCTGGGGAGCGGGAGGTGCAGCGCCCCATCCTGGGCAGAATCCTGAGTGCTGGAGCTGCTGTGAGGGGCGCAGGGTCTGTCTGGTGCTGCAGTCTGAGGGGCTCAGTCTCAGCAGATGAGTCCTTCCCACGTCCAGTCAGGGGAGAACTTTTCCCGCCTCAAGGCAGGGCTCCTTCAAGGGAATCTGGGAAAGGGAGGCAGGAGGGGAGGGGCTTTCCCAGGCAAGCCTCTCAATCCCTCTCCCTCCCCATATGGAGTTTGCTACATGTCCTGAGAGCAGCTGCGTCATCAGACTGGTGTGGCTGGTGTGGGCCGCACCGGGTGACACGCTCTGTAGGGGTGACAGACCGGAAGAGTTTGACACTCCTTTGGCTGGCCCCGGGCAACAGCATGCCCATTTAGTCCTGCTCCAAGGCAGCAGCTGCTCCACCTCATAGCTGGCCCGAATGGTCAGCTGAGGCACACCGCACAGAGATGCACTGCGCATTTCCAAGGTCTTGTATATGCACAATGTGTGCCTCTGCCCAGCCATTTGGTCATTCGAGTGGCAGCTCCTGGCTGCCGCTAAGCCTCCCAAGTGAGGCTGAATGGCCGCGTAGAGGCACGGACTTCCTCCGCTCTAAGGAAGCTGCTCCTCCTTAGAGAGGAGGAAGTCTCCTCTGAAGTCGTTTGGCTTCAGAGGAGATTGCACAGGCGTCAGAGTTGGCACCTGTGCAGTTGCTTCTGAAGCCAACTAGCTTCAGAAGAGTACTGCACAGGCCTGTGCAGTACTCTTTCTGAGGTTGTCACAGTCTTTCTTTGGTACCTGCACCATCCTGGAAGGGGGTGTGCACGTCCTAGAGGTGACGCACTGAGCCCCCGCACCGGGGGACATGCACGGTCACGTCGCCCCTGCCTTAGGGAAAAGGCTAGAAATTCCCATCCAGGTGGTTCAGCAGCCCTGCCTATCGGGGGTGCTGGTGCTGAAGCAGCTTAATGCAGCTTCTCTCCTCAGGGTGCGCCACATGTCCTCTCTTTCCATGACACATCCCTTTTTAAAAGACTCCAGTCCTGGAAAAAAATCTTCCTTGTCCTCCTTTTCCTTGTGAGCAGGATGACCACATGTTGTCTTTTCCAGGACATGTCCTCTTTTCAAGCCTTCTGTCCTGGGAAAAATCTTCCTTGTCCTCCTATAGCCCTGGATTTCATGAGTTATATGCAATCATTTTAAATTTAATAACACACAATTTAGGTAAATTAACTATCTGACAGCAATATATATGAGTGTTTTTAGCTTTTATTTTGTCATGTCCTACATTTTTCTTGGGTGTCCTACATTTGGGGGGCCTTGTCATCTTTTGCAGTTATAATATGTGGTGACCCAGCTCTTTCCCCTTCCCAGAACATACTCTTTAAGCCCTGCTGAAGAACAAACAAGTACTGGGCTCATTGTTACTTATTAAAAGCCACCCCCACCAGAACCAGGGGCACTCTGCCCTCAGGCAAATTGAGAAGAGTGACCTCAGGTGGCCTCTCTGAGCGGCCAGCAAGTCACAAAAGCAGGTGCCAATAAGCTACAATTTGAATGTCCTGCAGGTTGAACATAAGTCTTCTTTTTCCAGTACATGTCCTCTTTTTAGTCTTGTGTCCTGGAAAAAAAACTTCATTATCTTCCAATTCTCTTGATATAGCGTTCTTGGAATTCAATGGTTCTCAACTCCCTTCTGAGAATGACAATTTGTCTGGGACACACCAAGGCATGGCAGGACGTGATATCAGTGGCATTACTGTGATGCCAGAGCTCCTCCAGGTCTACTCAGAATTAAGTCCCACAGTGAGATTTACTTCCAGGAAAGTATGTATTGCAGCCGGAAGGCTCCATTCCAAGTTGGCAGTAAAAGGTCCCCCCACAGGTTAACTGCCAGTCATTTCCGACTACAGTAGTGCCTCACATAACAAATTTAATTCGTTCAGGAGGCATGTTTGTTATGTGAAATGTTCTTTAAGTGAAGCAGATTTTCCCATAGGAAATAATGAAACCTCAAATGATCGGTTCTACAACCCCCAAAATATTCATATAAAAATATTAACGGTGTAAAAATGATGACAAAACACTGGAATGTAATTCAAAACATGCATTCAATGTGGATGATCCTATGAAGTCTACTTAAGCTGCAGTCCTAAAGACACTTTCCTGGGAGTAAGCCCCCTTTAACACAATGGGACTTACTTCTGATTAGACTTTTTTAGGAGGCTGCAATCAAAGACACATTCCTGGGAGTAAGCCCCATTTAACATAATGGGGCTTATTTCTGGGTAGACATGGTTAGGAGGCTGCAATCAAAGACACTTTCTCCTGTAATCAAATACTCTTTCAAAGTGTCTCCCCACTTTCTCCTTCTCTTCATCCTGAGCCTCTCACTCCCCTGCTCCCTTCTGGCTAGCTCTGAGCTGCTTCCCTCTTCTTCGCTGCTGTTCTCTCCCTCTGCCCAGCGGACACCCTCTAGCAGCCACAGGAGGAACAGCATGGAAGTGTTGCTTTCACTATGGACAGCCCTGACGCTTTTTAAAAGGGCTGATGGCCAGAGCATCTGCCCAACTGCCAACGAGTGTGTTTGTTACATGAAGCACAGTGTGTTACGTGAAACAGAATCTGAGAGAAATTTTTGTCTGTTACATGGAACATATTTTTACATGAGGTGCTTGTTATGTGAGGTGCCTCTGTATAGGGTGTGGTGCTCATCCCCATTTACAAGCCTTTAGAGCCAGCATTATCCAAAGACACTTCCAAGGTCATGGGGCCGGCATGACTATATGCCGAGGTGCATGGAACGCTGTGACCTTTCCCACCAAGGTGTTACCTATTTATCTACTTGCATTTACATGCTTTCAAACTGCTAGGTTGGAAGGAGCTGGGCTAAAGACAAGAGCTCACCCCAACTTGTGGGGACCCGGGTCTCAAACCCTGGTCTGCTGGTTAACAGGCACAGTGTCTTAACCACTTGTGCCACTACAGCCCTTGAGGTTATGTCATAAGGCCACCCTAAATGTTTTGGCACACAGAATGACCCACTTGGAGAACTGGTTTGCCACAGATTTGAGAACCAGCTTTTTATTATCAGTGACGCATGCCACTTCCATAAAAAGAGTGCAAGCTTGTTTTGACTGAGACGAAGCATTCTGGCAGAGGGAGAAACAAACAGGACCGCATTGGCTAGTGCTTCGCTATCCACCCATCCAGTTTTCTAGGCTTAGCCTAGGCAAGGCCTCTTCCTCCTCCAAACTCCAGCCAGTGATTTTCCAAACCTCTAGTTACTACCACCTTTTCCATTTGTTGACAAGACAGGGACCTGAAAGTCCAAAAGCCATTACCAAGCAGTACTATTGAACAATATTTACTTCCCACTCCCCTTTACACATCCTGTCATGCATGCAATCATTGGTGTCAATCCAGAGAAAGATTGTGCACTAGAGCAGTTGGTACTAGTGGATTCTAGTGTAGTGATTTTCAACCTTTTCATCTCATGGCACATTGACAAGATACTAATATTGTCAGTGCACACCATCAGATTTTTGACAAATGACAAGGCACACCATGCTAGTTGGGAGATCACACACCCCAATTAACCCACTAACAAATGACCTCCCACAACCAATCTTCCCCAAACCCCCAAATAACCTCAGCACACATACAAACCACTTGCAAGACATCAATGTGCCATGGCACACTGGTTGAAAAGAGCTGCTCTAGCAGTTGCAAAAATATTGAGGTGACTCCTGTAGGGGCACATCGCTGCAATTGCAGCAGTGCCTCTCTTTTGAGATCTGGACTTGACATAAAGCCTCTCGATGATGGAGTGGAAGGGAAGAGCTCCCTATGTGCTCCCCACTAATGGTTAATGGCTGTGCTGTGGCTGCTGTGGATTCCAGACCCATGAATCATGGTCCATGCAACTACCCACAGTTCCACCATCCACCTGCCCTTAATAAGGTCCTAGTGAATCAAGCTATGGAGAGCTACCTCCTATGCCAGGACCTTATCCAGTTACTTATTGAAGCCTAGGCTAGTGCTCAGTATGTCTTATTTCCTGAGCTTCATGGTCTGAGTCATCAAGCTGCTTGAGTCAGGCATCACTACTATATAGCTCAGGAGTCTCCAAAAGTTCAACTTCAAGGCTCCTGGACCTTTAACAATTGTGTAGAGGAGGGAATTTCAGCAGGTGCAGCATGTGATTTGTGAGATGAAAAGCTGCACCTGCTAAAATTTCCTCCTTTGCACAATTGTTAAAGTTTCTGGAGCCCTGAAGTTGAAAGTTTGGAGATGCCTGATGGAGGCGGGGGCCCAAAAGTGTAACGAAACATAAAGCGATAAGCATGCCGAAACCCATGTTCTTCCCCAATTGCAGACTGTCTTTACTGCTCCCTCATGATTCTTATTGAGGCTCTTGCTTTCTGACCCCTTATTATAGCACTGGGAGATCAATGCAGATGTGCTTGCTTGACTACATGAAAATAAATGTTTTTCAGACTCTAGCATCACATATAACAACACTGGATTCTGAGACTGAAAGCATGTGAAACAAGAAAGCATGAGACGAGCATGAGACAAGAAAGCATGAGACAAGAAAGCATGTGAAATTTGCTAGTGATATTTCTTATACAGGTATCCTTTTCCTCCAGTTTGGCACTCATATTAGCCAAGTCATGTGAGAAAACAGTGGAATCTGAAAATTAAAGTATAACTTGGATCCTACTAAATCAATTGGAGAGTCCGGTGCAGTGATTTTCTACAGGTGTGCCATGGCTGTCCTTCTGATCACCCTGCTCTGCTTTCTTGATGGCTTTTAATACCTAATCAGTGGCTTCAATAAACAAAAGATGTAAAGCCCTGAAGGGTCACAGGAAATTCAGACATTGTCTTCATGGCGGGCAGATCAATAGCAGCTCAGGTGCAGCATGTTTTTAGAGCTGATGATGCTTGCCTACTCAGAAGCAAGTGTCATTGTCTTCAGTGGGACTTACATTTAGGAAAGTATGCATAGCATTGCACCCAAGTTCTTAATCATTCAATGGGACTAGGGCTGCAATCCTGGGAGAAAGAGCCTATGAATATAATGGGGCTTACTTTTGAATAGACATGGTTAGGATTGTGGTCTAGATGCTACAGAAAACTTGGTCTACCTGAGTTGTTACTCACTAACTGCCTGCTCTATCCACTTAATCTTGGTACTGTGTACGGTTGTTAAGATTAAGGTTAACATTTTAATTATTCCCCTTCTTGTCAGATGGAGAAGGGGTAAAAGTGGCTTCTTAGCACCCTGCAGCAGCAGCATTTTAACCTCTAAGAGCAGCAACATTTTAACTTGTTGGGCTGTGCAAAGTTGGGAATCAGCTGGGCAGGGATTGATAACAGCAGCGAAGACGCAAAGCGAGATGCCAGGGGCGTCACTAGGATTCGTGTCACCCGGTGCGGGAGGCCAGCATGTCATCCCCATGCAGTGGGTGGGGCAACAACCTGAATGGTGGGCATGGTTATGTGCCATTGCTCCACCTCTGTTTGTTTTATGGACACACATTTTGACAGAATAAAGATATTTCAGAATGGTTTGATTCACTGCATTCTGTTGCATTCAACAGTATATAACATAATGGCATTATTCCTAAAAACCATGATTTTTAGCCAGTTTTGTTCACTAGTGGTGTCACCCCCTGAAGGGTGCCACCTTTCGAACAATTTATTGCAGTGGTTCTCAAGCTGTCTAGTTTGGGACCCACTTTGTAGAGGGACAACCTGTCCAGGATCCACTAAAAGAGATGTCATCGCTGGAATTGACATCATTAAGCAAATTAAAACAAATAAATAATTGTAAATGCTTTAAAGTTAATCAAGTAAAAAACCTCAAACCCCCCCCCCACTAAAAAAATTCAATAAGATTTTCAACACCCAGTTCAATTTTTAAGTTTATTATATTACTGAATATTACATTTAAATTATTATATATAACTTAATACATATACAGCATAATCATGTCTACACAAAAGTAAACCCCATTGTGTTCACAGGGTCTTACTACCAGGAAAATATCTTTAGGATTGCAGCCATAGTGTTTAACCACTTGAAATATATATATTCTGCTGCTCTTCCTTAGAGTGGAGGAAGTCTGTGCCTCTGCTGCTCGGACTGCCGAGTGAGGAGCTGCCACTCAGCCTCCCGAGTGAGTCTGAATGGCCAGGCAGAGGCATGCACTGTGCTTGTCTGAGCCTTTGGACATGCACAGTGCACCTCAGCTAGCCATTCAGGCCAATTCCAAGGTGGAGCAGCAGCTTGTGGCTGCTGCTCCACCTCGGAGCAGGCCCGAATGGGTGCACTGACACCCAGGGCCAGCTAGAGGAGCGTCAAACTCCTCTGGTGCATCACTCCTACAGAGCACACCACCCGGTGCAGCCACACCAGCCACACCAGTCTGGTGACGTGGCTGGTCAAATGAGTCCTCCACTTGACCTGCCCCTGGGGCATATTCACATGGAGCAAACATCAGACCTGGCCTGATGTCAGAGAAAAAAATAAATACCTATTCTGTGAAAAGAAAATTGGGATGTGCTCATTACTAGTGAAAAGACACATCCCCAAATTATTACCAAGAGTATGATATGATCTTAAACAAAACTTTAATACAGAATTTAAAAGGAACAATAACTATTCAATAATGATTCAAAAACCAAAAGGAATATGTGTCTTCATTTCTGTATTATAGCCTCTTGAGTTTTGGTTGCATATAGCAGCAATCAGCTGTGAAGTGGCTTTCTTGTGTGTAGTTACTCATGGCAAGGGAATGGAAAGACCAAGAACAATGGATTCATTTATAGGAGAGATTATTGTGGTTACAGAGATTTGAAAGTTGTGTTAATTCCAGACAAAGTAATCCACATGCGGTTTGTGTTCAAGGAAACTAAGACAAAAAATTTCTTAGCATTTAAGAGGTATTCAGGTGGTCAGGGCTGGCACATACTTTAAGTATTGATGGGTCCTGTAACCTATGATGAGTCTGGAATTTAAGGCCCCTGATGAGCAACTTGTGTGAGCTTTCATGATTGTCAAACTAACATATCTCAGTTCTGATTAGGAATTAATTAGGGTGCAATGCTAACTGAGGCTGGCATAACTCATTGGTCTTTCCATTCCCATGGTGATCGAGGGAGGCAAGTGCATGCCTGTGCACTGGCCTAACCCACCCCCAGGAGTGGGTCAGAAGTGTCTGATAGCACTTTTGTGACACCCCCAGGCCAGCACAGGGCTTATGCTGAGTTTTAGGACAGCCTAACTGGAGATAAGAATTGCAGCCTTAGGCTGCAATCCTAAAGACACTTTCCTGGGAGTATGACCCATTGAACACAATGGGGCTTACTTTTGAGTAGACATGCTTAGAATTGTCTTCCAAGTGAGGAAAATTAGATGTTTTACGTTTGTCATCCTTTCCTTCTCCAGATTTCAGATCAATTATGATTATTCCTTAGAATCATCTAAATATCTGGCAACTAGCTAGTTCTTTCCACTGTGTACTTTATTATTGTTTCATATATCTCTCTTCTCCAAATGATATGTTCCAGAGGCAGCACTCCAGGGTTTCATTTGCACTTTATGGGAGAGCACTCAGAATCTGTGATATCACTGCAAAGATTTCTGAATTTAAACAATTCAACCATAGATATTCAATTCACAATGAAACTGAAATTTTGCCACAGAAGCACTTGAGAACCAATAAGCCAGGTTTTTCCCCTTTATGCCTTATACAGTTCTCATATTTGGATTTCTAATGCTAACAGGTTAAGATTGTGAGGTAAAGATGTCCCGCCACCTCCACCCCCCACAGGTCACCCTGCTAGTTGTGACCCACTCTAGAGAACGACAATCATCCCTGTTACAAGGCTGAAGTGTCAGCATTGTCTAAAGACATCCCGGAGTCATGTGGTCAGGTCATGACTAAATGGGAGAGCACAGAACACTGTTACTTTCCCACTGAACTGGTACCTGTTTATCTACTTGAATTTACTTGCTTTCCAACTGCTAGGTAGGCAGGAGATAGGCAAGAGACTGGAGCTCACTCTATCCAGACTCAGTACCTGAGTCTTTAGCTTTGTGAACTTTGTAAAACTGTGAACGTTGAATTTGGTTACATTTTTAGTAGGACACATGAAATGGGAAATCCAGGTACTGTATTTGAATGTGTTGATATAAAAGAAGTTGACTTTGACGTGTTACTAAGGCCTTGTGCAAATTCAAATGTGATGACAAAATATGTCAAAGTGCACAATTTTTCCTAAAATTCTGGTTTGGTGTAAAATGTTAGATCAGAAATGTGGGAAGAATCCATCATTGGCCCTCTTACCAAAGGAAATCTCACATGTTTTTAAAAGCAGGTTCTTAAAGGGGACCTGCAGCAAAAAAATAAAAAATGCAAAAATGAATGCAAAAATGAAAAATGCTAAAATGAATGTCCCCATAAATGGAAGAAGCACACAGGGCTGTATAGATTCTCCTCATTAGTAAATTAATCCATCTCAAAGTAGTGTTGGAACTCATCTTAAGATACAGTATGTATTTATATATCCTACAGAATGTAATTTATTTTATAAACTAAATACCCCTCCCTCTCTAATTCTGTGTAATTACAATTCCATGCCACCAAATGCTAAAGCTACTTTCCTAGGAGTATCTCCTAAAGATACTTTCCTAGGAGTAAGACCCACTGAATACTATGGGGCTTAAGTTTGAGTAGACATTGTTAGGACTGTGCTGAAAGTGAATGCATAGCTATCTCTATATTCAGCTGGTGATGAGATAATATTGTTGACTGCAGAGGCTGTGCAGAAACATCACACTGGCTGAAACCGTTCTGCACCTCCAACTGTATCTGAGAATAATTGAATACATTCAAATGCAGTGTTGTCACCACTCCATGTCTCATGGTGAACTAGTACCATTATATTAAACTGTGCTGCTGCAATGCAGTTGTTTGAAAACAGCATGGCAAAGGCAAAAACATGAAAATTGACTGCAGCATTGTACATCAATGAACTTGACCTTGTCTCTGACATGTTTGCTGTACTTTAATAACCAACTAGCAGTGCACATAATGACAAACTGTCAAGGAAGATAAAGAAATTGGCTGATGTGGTTAAAGCATTGGCCCATAATCACAGAAAAATAGATAATGGAGCCAGGAAGCAACTAGTTAGATCATCTTGCTTGACTGCATCATAGTTTATCATTTTCTCTTCATCATACTTATCTAGCAATGGCACCTTGGCCAAATATTTTGCTATCAGCACTGCTATTCATAGTATTGCCAGATCTGCACCAGTCAGCACTGGGCACAATGCTGGATGCTGCCTAGAGTACAGTAAGAGCTCCAGGAGGTGGTTAGGGCCTTAGTGGTGGAGGTGGGAAGGCATTCTGGGATGTGGGGAGCCTGGAGGTGGAGGAAGAAATCCATCAAGTGGATGGGACAGCAGAGACTTGCTCAGCCATATCATATCCTGTGTGTTGGGCTACAAAACTCAACACAAAGGCTCTCAAGTCTATGAAAGCAAAAAAGGCAGAACAGATTTAAGAAGTCCCATTATGTGGCCTAGGCCTTCCTCCTAGAAGAGCTCTGATGCTCTCAGTGTTTCTGTTGGATACATTTTGGCACTGCAGCACCTGGCAGCACCTTCAGAGATAGGCTAGGACTGCCCTACAGTAATTACAATCTTAATCTTAATGGATGCAATTGGCCTTGAAGACCTGATTTACACAGCATTCCTCTTTATTGCAGTTGATATGATGTTTTGTTTCTTCCTAAATGTTACTTCACATAAAGAAGAAGGCAGAAGGGATTAAGGCAAAAATGATCACTACAACCTTTATCTTATCAACAAACTTGGATTGATTTAAGCAGTAAAATCTGTCAGCTACTGTCAGGGTACCTGCCAGGATTTACCTACAGGGATTAACCTTCCAAGGGTGGGCCCAGCAGCCTTGATGAAGGTGGCAGGGAGGTAGAGACATTGATGGCCACATTGCTCACACCCAGGAACTGTGCACAGGTACCTCAACTGAGGTACCAGCTCGGGTAACTGGGGGTCTGCCCACCCAAACATGCGGCATGGAGCCTCAATGAGGCCTCATCCAGGCTTCCCCACAAGGGGTTCAGCAGTGCTGTGAGTTAAGTCAAGGGTCTCCAAGCATTTAGGCCAAAGAGATGCATCAAATATCAGGCACATTGTCAAGGAAAAAAAATTAAATATAAAATATAATTAATCCATTGGAGATGGAACTCTAATTCTGAGGCTCTCAGAACACCTTCTGAATGCAAACAGAGGATTTGGTTGTGGTTCTGTTTAGTGGGCCATAAGTTACTGTGGACCAGACTGGCCAAGGGCCGAACAGAGGCTTGCCACAGGCCACATCTAGCCCCCGGGGCAGGATTTGGATACCTTGGAGCTAGGTGAGGCTCCCAACGCAGCCCTGCCTTGTTTCCAGGGGCCACTCTGCAGCTCGCCCCAGGATCAGTCCTCCCCAAGCTGGGCAAGACCTAAAGGCTGGCTGAGAAGGAGAAGCTGGGTAGAACACTGGCTTCAGCAGATATTGTAAAGCCTGAAATAAATCATAAGAAAATAAAATGACTGACATGCAATGTATTATAATTAATTGCTTGTTGATTAGCAGGTGAAATTGTTTTGGAAATCTCTTGTTTTAAGGTTTTGGTTAAACTTAAGTGAGGGGTGCCTTTTTAAACCTCCTCTTTGATGTCCATCATCTCAAGCACAGGCTTTTCAGTTCCAATGGCCACAACTGCCAGATTCACTGTAGGTGTTTGAAGTGCTGACAAGAGTCCTAAACTTTAGAAGTTTCTGTATAGTTCTTTTGAACAATTCAAAAGAAGACAAATTAACAAAATTTTATTGTGCATCCTCTTCCAGATGCAATTCTTCATGGTGTGGACATCACATGTGGCATCATGGAATGCCTTCCAACCTTCCAGCAGGAGTATGTAGGGAGAAGGTGGTTTTATTATTATATATTATTGGTGCACTGAATAATACTTGGCTCACGTTATGTTTTATTAGGATATTTTATTCCCTATTTACCTGATCCCCAAGGGTTTCGGTGTTATATATTTTTATAGCCAGAATGGGTTAGTGGTTCTGGTGTTGAACTTACTTCACTTTTCAGATCCAGATTCAAATCCTTTGCTCAACTATGGAGCTTCCTGGGTGAACCTGGACAACTCACTCTCAGTCAGACCTATTTTACAATATCATTATGAGGAGAAAAGAAGGGAAGGAACAATTTACATGTTGGAGTTTCTGCATCTCCCTGCCCTCTCAAAGGGGGTAGGGGTGTATTGAAAGGTCTGTCATCTCCCATTTCCCACCTTTTCCCAGGAACTCTCTATAGGTAAGTTAGGCTGCAATCCTAAAGACACTTTCCTGGGAGTAAGACCCATTGAACACAGTGGGGCTTGCTTTTGAGTAGACATGGTTAGGATTGTGCTCTCTATTTTCTTAATTTTTTTCTTCCACAGGTTACAGCAGACCAATGAGTTAACAACAATGATGATTAACAAGAACCTTTTCTGTCAGGGCTTGAGGTTATCCCTGTCTGAGAGGAATTTTGGGTGCCTCTCCTTTTGCCACAGCTGGAACTCAGTGGTGATGAACTTCCCCTTAACTGATGCCAAAGCCCCTGCCCAGTGGTGGGATTCAAATAAATTAACAACAGGTCCTATGTCCTAATAAACTAAATTAACAACAGTTCTATGTCCTAAAGAAAAAAAAAAGCAGGCCTCCGTCAGTCTTGAGAGACTATGGTATCATGCTCTGCGCTGCATATGCTGCATGCGAAGCACGAAAGCCTGGGTTGGATTGTTATGGAGGTTAGACTGTTACCCAAGCAGCAGATCCCCCCTCTCCATGCCACTGACTTAGTCCAATGGAAAGGCAGAGCCAATACGATTGGATCCAGCTGGTGTTGCAGAGCTGGGCTAAGGACAGGAGCTCACCCTGTCTTGTGGGGCCGACCCGGGTCTCGAACCCTGGCCTGCTGGTTAACAGGCACAGCGCCTTAACCGCTTGCGCCACCCACAGCCTAATAACCTAAATTAACAACAAGTTCTATGTCTCATTAGTAACTGGTTCTCACAACCAGGGGCTCATTAGCAAAGGGTTCTATAGAACCTGTGAGAACCCCCTGAAGCCCACCAGCTGCCCCTGCTACAACTGAAGCAAAGAGGAGAAGCAAAGCCCACCACTGCCCCTGCAGCAAAAGAAGCTATTTCCCCTCACTGATGCCAAAATGGCAACACCCCTGCCTCAAATGAATCAGAGGCGATACCTTTCCCCCAACTGAGGCAAAAGTGTCAACAACCATGCCAACTGAAGTAAAGAAGTGATGTCCTTCCCCCTGATGCAAGAGCAGTGATGCCAGGCCCTGCCTCAACTGAAGCAGAGGCAAAACCCTTGCCCCTAAACTAACACCAAAGTGGTGACAACCCTGCTTCACCTGAAGCAAAGAGGTGACACCCTAGCCCCACACAGCAGCAACATCCTTGCCTCAACTTAAGCAACCCTAACATTGCCTGCTCTTCTCTCAGAGCTCCACCCAACTACCCACTCCTTCTCTTCCCTCCTCTTTCTCTCTCCTTACTGTAGAATCAGATACTGTAGACTCTTCTACAGTAAGGGTGGGGTAATTGGGTTCTCCCGCAAGCAGATGTTCAGGGGGACCTTAAATAAGAAGGTGAGAGGGCAGGGTAGGATAAAGTAAAAACCATCCCTTCAGCAGTGTTCCCCTTCTCCTTGATTGGTGCCGACCACCTGCTCCCTTCATTCTCCTTCTGGAAGCTTGGAACAGGGTGACCAGATGCCCAAACCTCAAAAAGAGGACAGGGTCTTGGATTCCTTTCAGCCTGGCCTTTCCAGCAGACAATGGCACGTTTCCCTACTCACGAGTAAAGCCCCAACATTGGGCACTTTCACTTTCCCATAGAGCTCAAAGCATACTTTTGATTTTTAGTTTTTTGGCTGTAACTGGAGATATTTCAAAACCAATTTTTTGCATTGGATTCTGTTCTTCAATACGAATCTAACAACATATGACATGACGGGGTACTGCACAGCATTGCAGAGTTCCAAATGAAGCCAAAATGTAGGATAATGAAGCCCTTTTAGAGGACACTCGGACAGGAGACTAAAAAAAGAGGACAAATCCAGAAATTTCCAGTCATATGGTTAAGTTGGCTTGGAAGGCATTCCATGATGTCAGATGTGATGACCATGAAGGATTGCATCTGGAAGAGGAGTTTTACAAGCTGCCTGTAGAACAATGATCTACCTTACAGGATAAAAAGCTATGTAGCCAACCTGAAGGCTGGCAGTTACCCGAATAATTACTATAATAAATATCACCCAACTCCAATGAAGAACTAGTCATCCTACAGATTTCAGTAGACTCAAGTGAATAGTGCTGTTTTCTGGAGAGTGGCTATGGATGGTAAGTGTTCTCAGAGTTTATTGCAGCCTAAATTGAGCACTGTGTAGGTCTAATGCAGGGGTCTCCCCAGCGTTTTGGTAGGAGGGCCACATAATCTCTCTGACAT
Organism: Cryptoblepharus egeriae; assembly: GCA_030015325.1. Lineage (NCBI taxonomy): Eukaryota > Metazoa > Chordata > Lepidosauria > Squamata > Scincidae > Cryptoblepharus > Cryptoblepharus egeriae. The sequence continues at coordinate 53,418,818 of JAREYC010000004.1, forward strand.
CGTGTTGGGGGCCGGGAAAATTATTTACATGTCAAATTAGAATACATATATTTACATATAAGATTGTATTAGAGTCACTACAAGGCTTGCCTGCAGGCCGTACGGAGGGGTCTTGCCAAGGGCTACATTCGGCCCCAGGGCTGGGGTTTGGAGACCCCTGTTCTAAGGGAAGGCTTTCAGCATAAAGACACAGGGCAGCTATTTTCTTTTCAAAACCATATTTTAAAGAGAGAGGACAGCAGGTTAAAACATAAAGGCTTTAATAAATAGCAATAGCAACTATTCCATTTATATATATATATATATATATATATATATATATATATATATATATATATATATATATATATATATATATATATACCGTACCAAATGTCTATTCCACAACCCATACTATAGCTTTAAGCATTAGAAAGTGAGGCACTATCATAATTAAGAACACAGCTGCTTTCAAAACCGCATACACCGCAGATGAATTTCACTAATGCTAAAACTATCAAGTGCAGAAAATGCATTTCCAGAATTAAGAACTTTTTGGACCATATTTCTATGTTAATTTTTTAAGTGTATATGAATCAGTTATAAGCATTTTGTGTATATATTGGGGCTTTAACCAGACACTGGTTGCTTCCTTTGGTCCTGGTTCAGCAGTCTAGTGGACAACTGGGAGCATGGGAATTACCTTTCTGCTTATGATAGCCTGCAGTGAATGTGGAATCCACCCGAGCAGAGTTTGCAGACCACGCCTGTCCATTTTAACTGTTATTTGGCTGGGATCAGTGCAGACTAAAGCTGCAATCCCGTCCATACTTTCCTGGGAGTATGCCCCATTGACTATAAAGAGACTTACTTCTGAGTAGACATAGACAGACTTAGGCTCTAAAACACCCTGTCATTTTGGATCGTTGAGACTGGTAGAACACTATGAAACAGCAATTATAAAAATGGTTTTGCAAAAGTATACAACTTGATCAAAAATTTAGGAAAACAGGATGAAATTAAGGAAGCTGTAGAGTAAGGAAGCAGTTGCCAAACTCATGACCACTGTGTAACAAAAATGCAGTCCCCATTTGGACTGTGACCATTCTGCCAGGTTGTTGCAGTTTCCTATAAAGAACAAGTACCAGGGATGCTGAAGGCAGTTGCATCTGCTGCCTGGTGGCGCAGGAGGCTGTCCTACAGAACATCAAGGCAAATGTGACTGCCCACAGTGTCCCTGTCCCCCGATATCTGTAGAAGACATGTGCCCAGAATGTTGTGGTTACCTGCTGGAATGATAAGCCACAGTAAAGGAGTGGAAGGGTAACACTAAAAGCCCAAATCTGGACCTCAGGCTGGTGTCTAGAAGGCAAATAAGAGGTACAAAAATGGGCTGTCAAGATGTGAACTCCCCCTCCTGCTATAAAATTCACTTCTTTCTGCCAAATGACCTGGGTATGCCACTGATGTTGGGGAGGTCATTCTGCTAAGTGGTTTTGGCTTGGGCTTGGTTGTCCCTGACTTTAGGGACAGCAGCTATCAGATCCCATTGAGGAAATCTGGTTTGTGTTGGGTACTGGGAATGTGTTGGGTACTTAGGCAAGCAGAATATGTTTGCCATATTTTGTATAATAGAAGTATTTCTTGCTTACAGGTAGGCTATAGTGCCACCTAGTGCCCCCCCTCCAAAATGTACAGTGCAGTCTGTTCTTTCAATACATATATAGAACCTTACAGTATATATAACTGTTATGGAAAATGCATGTAACAAATTGAATCCTTAGGTATTTTAAACTTCTGATGATCCAGCAATCAGGATGACAGCATAATACCAGATGAAGGGCACAGTTAACTTCCATTTATAAATCCAAATACTCCATATTAGGTTATGTCAATTAGAGATTAGAGAACATTTTTGTTATTTTTTTTAGCTTTCAGTAAGGCTACTTTTTTAAAAGTCTCTCCTCCCAACAACCATCTTGATTTCAGTAAGTATTCTCAAGAAAAGACTGGAAAGAATAAAATGGGTTGGCACATATATCCAACCTTTCCACCCACTACTCCAGACCTTGAGTCAGTCAACTTGGCAAACTGTTTATGTGAACTCCTTACTAACTGGATGACCCTGAGAGTTGCTCTCCCACCACCATATGTAGGCTGTTGGCACAAAGAAGGTCTCAATGGCATTTCCAACGCAGGTCCCCAAATGAGCAGGTCCCCAAAGATGACAACTTCTGGTATATCTACCTTGGCAGAGAGAGCTTCACAGCTAGTTGCTGGAGCCTTAACTAGAAACAGAATCCCTGAACATGCATAGGAACATTGTTTCCTGTTATCTAGGATGTGATCTGTAATTTTCTTATCACTTGAATGGGGAGGCAGAAGAGATTACAAATCTCATGTTTCTTGCCATGATGGATGGGATGATGTCTGCCTTTCAATTCATTATGAACAGCAGAGAAAACAGCAAATCTCAAGAACACCAGCACTATTTTGATATTTGATGTAACGAAACATTATGATGCACCCTAAATATCTTGTGATATGGAAAGAAGGATAATCTTCAGACAGTAATCTTCTCAAATAAATGTGAATGACATTCAGATTTCAGGTGCAGCATTTCAGGCTTGCTTAAATTGTGAATATGTTGGTGTAGAAAAACTCATATGGGGATGTGCACTAGGACTTTCTGGATTTTCTCTTTTTCTATGAAGTATCTTCACCCATTGCTTTAATGCAGGGGTGTCCAAATATTTTGGCAGGAGGGCCAGATTGTCAGGGCCAATGCGGAAAAATGATTTACAATTCAAAATTATAAATTTAAATATAACAGTGCATTAGATACATTACTAGACTTGTCTGTGGGCCACATGGAGGGACCTTGCCATGGGCCACACTGAGGCTTGATGCTGGCCACATCTGGACCCCGAGCAAGGGTTTGGACACCCTTGCATTTAGTCACATTCTCAAGCTCCATTTTTTCCTATCCCACCAAGAGGTAACCTATCTTCTAGATTCTTAACTGAAACATTGGTTTAAACATTCTGAACAAGTTCATCTGGAAGCAAATTCCACTGACTCCAATAGGACTTCTTAGCATATAAGATTGAGTTTTTAGGTTAGAAATAAGATTAAGGCTGCAATCCTAAAGATACTTTCCTGGGAGTAAGATCCATTGAACACAATGTGGCTTACTTTTGAGTAGACATGGTTAGGATTGTGCTCTATGGCTGCAGTCCTATTCCCCAGTTAGGCCAGCCTTAGCCCCAGCACAAGTCCTGTGCTGGCCTGAGAGGTGTCACAAAAGTGCTGTAAGGCACTTCTGCGCCACTCCTGGGGGAGGGAGAGGTGAGTGCACAGACATGCACTTGCCTCCCTACATCACCGCAGAAATGGGAAGACCAATGAATTGTGCCAGCCATGGTTAGGGTTACAGCCAAAGGCTGTAATCCTAACCTCAGGTTCAGCTAGCGTAAATCCACAAAAGTTCTGTGCTGGCCTGGAAGTGTCACAAAAGTATTGTAAAACACTTCTGCACCACTTCTGGGGGGAGGGAGAAGGCCATTGCACAGACATAGACAGTCTCCCCACACAGTGGGGAAACAGGTGCGTCATGCCAGCCTAAATTGGTTTAGATTGTGCCCTGAGTTTGTAGCCTAGAAATCTGAATTCATGTAGTTTCTGAAATCTGGTGCAAATTTGTTGACACGAGTGCCGCACCTGCTCTCTCTATGAGCGCAGAGATCTGGATGCATTACATGCTCCTTGTTAAGAGATTACCCAGAATTATTTCCACTTAGGTACTCTTCTTCTGACCTGTTTTTAAAATTTCAAAATAAATATTTTTCATTATTGACATGATATTTGAAGAAACTGGAAATATAAATTAAGCATTTATATATTTCTTACCTCATATGTATTGTATTGGCATCCATCAGTCTTGAAAGACTATGGTATCATGCTTGACGCTGCATGCAAAGCATGAAGGCCTGGGTAGATTGATATGGAGGATAGGCTGTTACCCAAACAGCAAATCCCCTCTCTCCATGCCACTGAAATAGTCCAATGAAACAGCAGAGCCGATATGATTGGTTCCAGCTGTGTCACAGAGCTGGGCTAAGGACAGGAGCTCACCCTGTCTTGTGGGGACTTGGGTCTCAAACCCTAGGTCTTCTGGTTAACAGGCACAGTGTCTTAACCACTTGTGCCACCCACAGCCCACTTCATAAAGAGGCTGAGAAAAGATTGGCTATTTTCCATAGGTTTTGTTAGAAAAATCGAATGTAATGGGACTTTTTGGTTGATTGATATTTTTTCTATTCATTCTGATGCAAGATGACATAAGTACTCAGACCAAAAATACCAATAATTAATTTCATGTTTCTCTGTTTTTATTTTGCATGGAATATTTGTTCATATTTTTTTCTTTTGGGTCTAATACTTATATAGAGAATTTGGTAGGATTTTTTTTAGTCATCTGGCCTTGAGGAAAAATCAACCACTAATATTTTAAATGGTTCTATCTTTTTAACAGTGTTTCAAACACTGGATACAAAATTTCTATTTTAATATCTAGCCAGTTTCATAATTCACTATGGAGTTGCCAAATTATAGTGAGGGAGGTGGGGATTATTAGATATTTACTATTTGAATATTGATGGGGAAGCCACTAACTTGCAGTGACCGTATTACCGCTGTGCTCAGGTGCACTGAGTCCTAGGGTACTCATGAGGACTTGAGAAAAGCAAAACAAAAAACACACCAAATACTAAATATTCACTTATACCTGTGTCAGAGCCTAATGCTTTGTGGGCAGAGCTGTTTCGATCCTAAGCAAAAAATTGTAATTATATAGGAAAACATTGTAAAAATAGAAACATTTCTCTTATTCCTTCCTTCCCAATTTTACTATCATGAACACAACATCTGCAGTTGACCTTCAAATTCACCTTTTCCCTGACCCCTCTAAGGGATCAGAACTCTGCAATTTACTCTGTTTGCAAAAAGTCCAAAACACAGTCTGTTGGCTTTTGTGTCATCTTGCTGTGCCCGGGGCCCTTATGCAAGTGCCCTTTCAGTTCTAAGACCTTGAGAATCTGTGCTTTCTCGATTAAGATCTTTCTTTGAGCTGTTCCTGGACTATCTGGAGTTTTCATCTGAACGTCTTCTTGTTCCCTAGTGACCATCTGGTCTGCTATCTTGCTTACTTCATTATTATCCTTTACAACTTCTTGACCTTGCTGTTGACTTTTATTTTGTGCTTTTTCCATTTTCTCCAAGTTCTGTTGTGCTTTGTGTCGTTCTTCCATGGCTTTTTGAGCTCTCCTTTGTTCTTCTAAGGTCTTTGTAGCCCTCTCTTGTTCCTCCAGAGTTGCCTTTTGAGCTTTCACCACTTCTTTCACAGCAAGATGAGTTCTGTCTTGCAGCTCTTGGACCCCCATTTTAGTACTCTTCTGTTCCTCAAAGAACCTTTTCTGTGCTAATTCCAGCTCTGCAAGCATCTTCTTAGCTTTCAGCTGTTCTGCTAGAGCTACCTTTCGAGCTGCCTCTTGATCATCCAAAGCTACTCTTTGAGCCTTTGCGAGTTCCGTCAAAGCATGATGAGCTCTCTTTTGCTCCTGTACAGCCTTTATCTTTGCTGCTTCTTGTTCCTCTAAAACTTTCCTTTTTGTTTCTTCCAGTTCCTTAAGCAACTTCTTTGTTCTCTGTTGTTCTTCAACTGCCTCCTTCTGAGCTTTTTGCTGTTCGTCCATAAATGCAGAATGTGCTTTCTCTAGTTTTTCCAAGGCAACCTGTGCTCTCCTTTGTTCCTCCAAGGCCATTTGTTGAGCTCTTTCATGTTCTTCCTTGGCCTTTTTCTGAGCTGCTTGCAAGTCCTCCAGGGCTTTTTTCTGAGCAGTCTCTAATTCTTCTTGGATCTCCTTAACTATCTCTCGCTCTTTTATTGCTTTATTCTCAGCCTTTTCTTCTTCTTCTAATAGCTTTTTTTGAACTCTTGCAAGTTCTTCCAGGGCTGCTTCAGTCTTTTTTCTTTCTTCTCGATATATTCTCCGAGTCTTCTCCTGTTCTTCAGTGGCTAACATCTGAACTCTCTTTTGTTCCTCCATTACCTGCCTGTGAACTTTTTCTAGCTCTTCTAAAGCCTTCTGAGCTCTTTTCTGTTCTTCCAAGGCTTTCTGCCGAGTACATTCCTGTTCTTCTAGGGTTTTCTTTCGAGCGTTATCCAGTTCTTCCAAAGCTTTCTTAATTCTTTCGTGCTCCTGTGCAGCCTGCCTTTGAGCTTCCTTCTGTTCCTCCAATGTTTGATTATGAGCTCTTTCCAAAACTTTCAACGTTTCCTCAGCTTTTTCCTGTTCCTCTATAGCATCCTGCCGTGCCTGCTCTTGTTCCCAAAGGGCAATCTTCTGAGCTCTTTCCAGCTCTGCTAAAGCCCTATGAGCTCCCTCCTGTTCCATTATGGCATGCTGCTTAGCTTGTTCCTGTTCCTCAATGGCTTGCTTATGGGCTATTTCCAACTCTTCTAAAGCTCTTCGGGCTTTATCCTGTTCCTCTAAGGCCTGCTGCTGAGCTATGTCCTGTTCCTTCAACACCTGCTGTTTAGCTGCTTCCAAGAATTCCAAGCTTTTCCGAGCTTTTTCCTGTTCCTCTAAGGCTTGTCTCTTTGCAATCTCTTGTTCCTCAAGGGCTATTTTTTGAGCTTTTTTTAGAGCTTCTAAAGCATCTTGAGCTTTTTTCTGTTCCTCTAGAGCCTGTTGTTGAGCTGCTTTATGTTCCTCTAATGCCTGCTTATGAGCTCTTTCCAGGGCTTCCAAAGCTTTCTCAGCCCTTTCCTGTTCTTCTAAGGCTTGCTGCTGAGCTCTGTCCTGATCTCCAAGAGCTATCCTCTGAGCTCTTTCCAGTTCTTCCAGAGCTCTCAGGGCTCTCTGCTGTTCTTCTATGGCTTGCTGTCGAGTTCTCTCCTGTTCCTCAAGGGCCTGCTTATGAGATGATTGCAGAATTTCAAAAGCTTTTTGAGCTCTTTCATGCTCTTCTTGGGCCTGCTGCCGGGCTCTCTCCTGTTCCTCAAGAGCTAGCTCCTGAGCTCTTTCCAAGGCTTCCAAAGCTCGTTCTTGTTCTTCTATAGCTTGTTGCTGAGCGTTCCTCTGCTCCTCCAGTGCTTGCTTATGAGCCCTTTCCAGAACTTCCAAAGCTTTCTGAGCTCTTTCCTGTTCTTCTAGAGCCTGTTGTTCAGCGATACTCTGTTCCTCCAATGCTTGCTTATGAGCTCTTTCCAGAGCTTCTAAAGCTTTCTGAGCATTTTCCTGTTCTTTGAGGGCCTGTTGCTGAGCAGCCTTCTGTTCCTCCAATGCTTGCTTATGAGCTATTTTCAGAACTTCCAGCTCTTTCTGAGCTCTTTCTTTTTCCTCTGCGGCTAGCCTCCTTGCTCTCTCCTGTTCTCCAAGGGCTATCATCTTAGCTCTTTCCAGAGCTTCCAAATCTTTCTGTGCTTTTTCCTGTTCCTCCAGGGCCTGCTGCCGAGCTTTTTCCTGTTCCTCCAGTGCCTGCTGATGAGCTTTTTCAAGATGTTCCAAACTTTTCTGAGTTCTTTCCTGTTCTTCGAAGGAAAGTTGTTTTACTCTTTCCTGTTCCTCTTGTGCTTTCCTCCTAGCTGTTGCTAGTTCTTCCAAAGCTTCCTGAACTCGCTTTTGTTCCTCGATAGCCTCTTGGTGAACTCTCTTTTGTTCTTCCAGTGCTTGCCTATGAGCTCTTTCCAGTGTTTCCAAAGCTTTCTGAGCTCTTTCTTGTTCCTCAAGGGCCCGTTGCCGTGCTTCCTCCTGTTCCACAAGGGCTATCTTCTGAGCTATTTCTAGAGCTTTCAAAGCTCGTTCCTGTTCTTCTACAGCCTGGTGCTGTGCTTTATTTTGTTCCTCCAGAACCTGTTTATGAGCTTTCTCCAGAGCTGCCAGTGCTTTCTTAGCTCTTTCCTGTTCCTCTACTGCCTGCTGCTGAGCTCTCTGCTGTTCCTCGAGGGCCTGTGTATGAGCTCTTTCCAACTCTGCCAAAGCTTTCTGAGCACTTTCCTTTTCCTGTAAGGCCTGTTCCTGAGCTTCTTCCTCTTCCACAATGGCCTGTGTATGAGCTCTTTCCAGCTCTGCCAAAGCTTTTTGGGCATTTTCCTTTTCCCATAGGGCCTGTTCCTGAGCTGCCTTCTGTTCCTCAAGAGCCTGTCTATGAGCTCTCTCAATTTCTTCTAAGGCTTCCTGAGCTCTTTGTTGTGCCTCCAGAGCTCGCTGCTGAGCTCTCTCCTGTTCCTCAAGGGCTTTTTTATGAACTCTTTCCAGTTCTTTCAGAGCTTTCCGGGCACTTTCCTTTTCCTCCAGAGCTTGCTGCTGAGCTCTCTCTTGTTCCTCAAGGACCTTTTTATGAGCTCTTTCCAGCTCTTGTAGAGCTTTCCGGGCATTTTCCTTTTCCTCCAGAGCTTGCTGCTGAGCTCTTGCCTGTTCCTCGAGGACCTTTTTATGAGCTTTTTCAAGCTGTGCCAAAGCTTCCCGGGCACCTTCCTTTTCCTCAACAGCTTGCTGTTGAGCTCTCTCCTGTTCCTCAAGAGCCTTTTTATGAGCTCTTTCCACATCTTCCAAAGCTTTCCGGGCACGTTCTTGATCCTCTAGTGCCTGCTGCTGAGCTCTGTCAATCTCTTCCAAGGCTTCCTGAGCTCTTTGTTGTTCCTCCAGAGCCTGTTGCTGAGCTGTCTCCTGTTCTTCAATGACCATTTTATGAGCTCTTTCCAGCTTTTCCAATGCTTTGCGGGCACATTCTTGCTCCTGGAGAGCCCGCTGTTGAGTTTTTTCAATCTCTTCCAAGGCTTCCTGAGCCCGCTGCTGTTCCTTCAGAGCTTCCAGCTGAGCTCTCTCCTGTTCCTTAATGGCCTGCTTGTGTGCTCTTTGCAGGGCTTCTAAAGCCTTTTTAGCTCTTTCCTGTTCTTCCACGGCTGATCGCTTAGCTTTTTCATGTTCTTCTAGAGCCTTTTGTTTCATTCGCTCCTGATCCTCAAAAGCTTTCTTTTGCGCTATTTCCAGCATTTCCAAAGCTTTTTGGGCTTTTTCCTGTTCCTGTAATGCTTGCTGCCGAGCCCTCTCCTGATCTTCAAGGGCTTTCTTTTGAGTTTTTTCCAGCTTTTCCAAAGCTTTTTGGGCTTTATCCTGCTCCTTTAGTGCCTGCTGTCGAGCTCTCTCCTGAGCCTCAAGGGCTTTCTTTTGAGTTTTTTCCAGCTTTTCCAAAGCTTTTTGGGCTCTTTCTTGTTCCTCTAATGCCTGCTGCCGAGCTCTCTCTTGTTTCTCAATGGCCAGCTCCTTAGCTTTATCCAACTCCTCCAAAGCTTTTTGGGCTCTTTCTTGTTCCTCTAGTGCCTGTTGCCGAACTCTTTCCTGTTCCTCAAGGGCTAATGTCTGAGCTTTTTCCAGCTCTTCCAAAACTTTTTGTGCTCTTTCCTGTTCCTCTAGCGCCTCCTGCCGAGATCTCTCCTGATCCTCAAGAGCTTTCTTCTGAGCTTTTTCCAGCCCCTCCAAAGCTTTTTGGGCTCTCTCCTGTTCTTTCAGTGCCTGCTGCTGAGCTTTTTCCAGCTCTTCTAGAGCATTTTGCGCTCTTTCCTTTTCCTCTAATGCCTGCTGACGAGCTCTCTCCTGATCTTCAAGAGCTTTCTTTTGGGCTTTTTCTAGCTCCTCCAAAGCTTTTTGGGCTTTCTGCTGTTCCTCTTGTGCCTGCTGCTGTGCTTTCTCCAGCTCTTCCACAGCATTTTGGGCTCTTTCCTGTTCTTCAAGCGCTTTCTTTTGAACTGTTTCCAGCTTTTCCAAAGTTTTTTGAGCTCTTGCCTGTTCCCTGAGCACCAGCTGCCGAGCTCCCTCCTGATCTTCAAAAGCTTTCTTTTGAGCTTTTTCCAGCTCCTCCAAAGCTTTTAAGGCTGTCTCCTGTTCTGCTATTGCTTGCTGCCGAGCTCTCTCCTGTTCCTCTAGTGCCTGCTGCTGAGCTTTTTCCAACTCTTCAAGAGCATATTGGGCTCGCTCCTGTTCCTCTAGTGCCTGCTGCCGAGCTCTCTCCTGTTCTTCTAGTGCCTGCTGCTGAGCTTTTTCAAGCTCTTCCACAGCCTTTTGGGCTCTTTCCTGTTTTTCAAGGGCATTCTTTTGAGCTATTTCCAGTTTTTCCAAAGCTTGTTGGGATCTGTTCTGTTCCTTAATTGCCTGCTGCCGAGCTCTCTCCTGATCCTCAATAGCTTTCTTTTGAGCTTTTTCCAGCTCCTCCAAAGCCTTTTGGGCTGTCTCCTGTTCCGCTAGTGCCTGCTGCCGAGCTTTCTCCTGCTCCTCTAGTGCCTGCTGCTGAGCTTTTTCCAGCTCTTCCAGAGCAGTTTGGGCTCTCTCCTGTTCCTCAAGGGATTTCTTTTGAGCTTTTTCCAGTTTTTCCAATGCTTTTTGGGCTCTTTCCTGTTCCTTTAAGGCTTGCTGCCGAGCTCTCTCCTGATCTTCAAGAGCTTTCTTTTGAGCTTTTTCCAGCTCCTCCAAAGCTTTTTGAGCTGTCTCCTGCTCCTCTAGTGCCTGCTGCCGAGCTCTCTCCTGTTCCTCTACAGCCTGCTGCTGAGCTTTTTTCAGAACTTCCAGAGCATTTTGGGCTCTTTCCTGTTCCTCTCGAGCTTTCTCCTGAGCTTCTTCCAGCTTTTCTAAAGCTTTTTGGGCTCTGTTCTGTTCCTCTTGCGCCTGCCTACGAGCTCTCTCCTGATCCTCCAGAGCTTTTCTCTGAGCTTTTTCCAACTCTTCCAAAGCTTTTTGGGCTCTCTCCTGTTCCTCTAGTGCCTGTTGCCGAGCTGTCTCCTGTTCCTCTAGTGCCTGCTGCCGAGCTCTCTCCTGATCCTCTAAAGCCTGCTGCCGAGCTCTCTCCAATTCTTCAAGGGCTAGTTTCTGAGTTTTTTCGAGCTCTTTCAAAGCCTTTTGCGCTCTGTTCTGTTCCTCTAGTGCCTGCTGTTGAGCTTTCTCCTGTTCCTCAAGTGCTAATGCTTGAGCTTTTTCCAGATTTTCCAGAGCTTTTTGGGCTCTTTTCTGTTCCTGAAGGTTTAGCTCCTTAGCTTTTTCCAGCTTTTCCAAATCTTTCTGTATTCTTTTCTTTTCCTCTAATGCTTTCTGCCGAGCTGCCTCCTGTTCTTCAAGGGCTAACCCCTGTGCTTTCTCCAGCTCCGTCAGAGCTTTTTGTGCTCTGTTCTGTTCCGCAAAGGCTAGCTCCTGAGCCTTTTCCAGCTCTTCTAAAGCTTTCTGGGCTTTTTTCTGTTCTTCTAGAGCCTGCTGCCGAGCTCTCTCTTGTTCCTGAAGGGCTAGCTTCTGAGCTTCTTCCACCTCTTCTAAAATTTTCTGGGCCCTTTCCTGTTCCTCTAGTGCCATCAGCCGAGCTCTCTCCTGTTTCCCAATGGCTGCCTCCTGAACTTTTTCAAGTTCTGCCAGAGCTTTTAGGGCTCTTTCCTGTTCCTTTATTGATTGCTGTCGAGCTCTCTCTTGTTCTGCATGGGCTACCTCCTTGGCTTTTTCAAGGTCTTCCAAAGCTTTATGGGCTTTTTTCTTTTCCTCTACTGCCTGCTGCCGAATTCTCTCCTGCTCTTTGAGGGCTCGCCCCTGAGCTTTTTCCAGCTCTTCCAGAGCTCTCTGGGCTCTTTCCTGTTCCTGCAGGGCTAACTCATGAGCTTTTTCCAGGTCTTCCAAAGCTTTTTGGGCTTTTTTCTGTTCTGCAACAGCCTTTTGCCGAGCTCTCTCCTGTTCTTGAAGAGCAATTTCCTGAGCTTTTCCCAAGTCCTCCAAAGCTTTCTGGGCTTTTTTCTGTTCCTCTAGTGCCTGCTGCCGAGCGATCTCCTGCTCCTCAAGGGCTAATACCTGAGCTTGTTCCAGCTCTTCTAAAGCCTTTTGGGCTCTTTCCTGTTCCTCTAGTGCCTGCTGCTGAGCTCTTTCCTGTTTCTGAATGGCCAGCTCCTGAGCTTTATCCAACTCTTGCAAAGCTTTTTGAGCTCTCTCCTGTTCCTCTATTGCCTGCTGCCGAGCTCTTTCCAGCTCTTCTATGGCTAGTTCTTGAGCTTTATCCAACTCTTCCAAAGCTTTTTGAGCTTTTTCCTGTTCCCCTAGTGCCTCCTGCCGAGCTCTCTCCTGTTCATCAATGGCTTTCTTTTGAGCTATTTCCAGCTCTTCCAGAGCTTTTTGGGCTCTTTCCTGTTCCTCAAGGGCCAGAACATGAGCCTTTTCCAGCTCTTTTAGTACTCTGTATGCTCTTTCCTGTTCTTCAAGGGCTTGTTCCTGAGCCTTATCAAGCTCTTCCAAAGCTTTTTGGGCTCTTTCCTGTTCTTCAAGGGCTAGCTCCTGAGCTTTACTCAGCTCTTCCAGAGCTTTTTGAGCTCTTTCCTGTTCCTGAAGGGCTACTTCCTGAGCTTTCTCCACTTCTGCCAAAGCTTCTTGGGCAGTTTTCTGATCTTCTAGTGCCTGCTGCCGGACTCTCTCTTGTTCCTCAAGGGCTAGTTCCTGAGCTTTTTCCAGCTCTGCCAAAGCTTTTTGGGCTCTTTTCTGTTCCTCAAGTGCCTGCTGCCGTGCTCTTTCCTGTTCCTCAAGGGCTAGCTTCTGAGCTGTTTCTAGCTCTGCCAGAGCTTTTTGGGCTTTTTGCTGTTTCTCAAGGGCGAGCACCTGAGCTTTTTCCAGCTCTTCCAGAGCTTTTTGGGCTCTTTCCTGTTCCTCAAGGGCTACTTCCTGAGCTTTTTCAAGCTCCTCCAAAGCTTTTTGGGCCCTTTTCTTCTCTTCTAGTGCCTGCTGTCGAGCTCTCTCCTGTTCCTCAAGAGCTAGCTTCTGAGCATTTTCCAGCTCTGCCAAAGCTTTTTGGGCTCTTTTCTGTTCCTGTAATGCCTGCTGCCGTGCCCTTTCCTGTTCCTCAAGGGCTTTCTTCTGACCTTTCTCCAGTTCTTCTAAAGCTTTTTGGGCTCTTTTCTGTTCTTGTAAAGCCTGCTGCTGTGCTCTTTCCTGTTCCTCAAGGGCTTTCTTCTGAGCTTTTTCCAGCTCTTCCAAAGCTTTTTGGGCTCTTTCCTGTTTCTCAAGGGCCAGCTCTTGAGCCTTTTCAAGCTCATCCAAAGCCTTTTTGACTCTTTCCTGTTCTTCTAGTGACTTCTGCTCAGCTTGCTTCTGTGTCTTCAGAGCTAGTTCCTGGGCTATTTCCAGTTCTTCCAAAGCTTTTTGGGCATTTTTCTGTTCTTCCAAAGCTTTCCTAGCTTTTGCTTGTTCCTCAAGGGCCTGCTGCTGAGTTATCTCCAGAGTTTTTTGAGCTCTCTCTTGTTTCTCAAGGACTACTTGCTGAACTTTTTCCAGTTCTTCTAAAGCTTTTTGGGCTCTTTTCTGTTGTTCTAGTGACTTTTGCTGAGCTCGCTCCTGTTTCTTCAGAGCAAGCTCATGAGCTTTTTCCAGCTCTTTTAGAGCCTTCTGGGCTCGTTCCAGTTTCTTCACAGCTAGGTCCTGAGCTTTATCCAGCTCTTCCAAAGCTTTTTGGGCAATTTTCTGCTCTTCCAGAGCTTTCCGAGCTTTTGTTTGTTCCTCAACAGCCTGCTGCTGAGTTATCAACAGAGTTTTTTGTGCTCTTTCCTGTTTCTCAAGGGCTAGATGCTGAGCTTTTTCCAGGTCTTCCAAAATTTTTTGAGCTCTCTTTTGTTCTTCTAGTGACTTTTGCTGAGCTTGCTCTTGTTTCTTCAGAACTAGCTCCTGAGCTTTTTCCAGCTCTTCCAAAGCTTTTTGGGCTCTATTCTGTTCCTCTAGTGCTTTTTCCTGAACTCGCTCCTGTTTCTTTAGGGCAAGCTCCTGAGCTTTCTCCAGCTCTTCCAGAGCTTTTTGGACTCTTTCCTGTTTTTTCATAGCTACCTCTTGAGCCTTTTCTAGCTCTGCAAGAGCTTTCTGGGCAATTTTCTGTTCTTCCAAAGCTTTCCGAGCTTTTGCTTGTTCCTCAAGGGCCTGCTGGTGAGCTCTCTCCTGTTCCTCAAAGGCCAGCTCCTGAGCTTTTTCCAGCTCTGCCAGAGCTTTCTGAGCAATTTTCTGCTCTTCCAAAGCTTTCCAAGCTTTTGCTTGTTCCTGAAATGCGTGCTGCTGAATTCTCTGCTGTTCCTCAAAGGCCAGCTCCTGAGCTCTTTCCAGCTCTGCCAGAGCTTTTTGGGCAATTTTCTTTTCTTCTATTGCCTGCTGCCGAACTCTCTCTTGTTCCTCAAGGGCTAGTTCCTGAGCTTTTTCCAGCTCCTCCAAAGCTTTTAGTGCTCTTTTTTGTTCCTCAAGTGCCTGCTGCCGAGCCCTTTCTTGTTCCTCAAGGGCTAGCTCCTGAGCTTTTCCCAGCTCTGCCAGAGCCTTTTGGGCTCTTTCTTGTTCTTCTAGTGCCTGCTGCCGAGCTCTTTCCTGTTTCTGAAGAGCTATCTCCTGAGCTTTTTCCAGCTCTTCCAAAGCTTTTTGGGCTCTTTCCTGTTCTTTCAGTGCCTTTCGCTGAGCTCGTTCCTGTTCCTTCAGAGCCATCTCCTGAGCTTTTTCCAGCTCTTCTAAAGCTTTTTGAGCTCTTTCTTGTTCTTCTAGTGCCTTCTTCTTAGCTCGCTCCTGTTTCTTCAAAGCTAGCTCCTGAGCTTTTTCCAAGATTTCCAAAGCTTTTCGAGCTTTTGCTTGTTCATCAAGGGCCAACTTCTGGGTTCTCTCGTGTTCCTCAAGAGCTACTTCCTGAGCTTTCCCCAGCTCTTCCAAAGCTTTTTGTGCTCTTTCCTGTTCCCACAGTGCCTGCCGCTGTGCTCTCTCCTGTTCCTTAAGGGCTAGTTCCTGAGCTTTTTCTAGTTCTTCCAACGCTTTCTGAGTTCTTGCTTGTTCTTCAAGTGCCTGTTGCTGTGTTCTCTCCTGTTCCTCAAGTGCCTGCTTTTGAGCTATTTCCAATTCTTCCAAAGCTTTTTGAGCTCTTTCCTGTTCTTTGAGGGCTTGTTGTCGGCATCTCTCCTGTTCTTCTAGAGCTCTCTTTTGAGCAATCTCAAGTTCTTCCAATGCTTTCTGGGCTCTGTCTTGTTCTTCAATGGCTGCTTGCTGAGCTCTTTCTAGTTCTACCAAAGCTTTTTGAGTTCTTTCTTTTTCTTCTAGGGCTTGTCTCCGACTTCTTTCCTCTTCCTCAAAAGCTTTCTTTTGTGCCTTTTCTAGCTCTTTCAATGCTTTCTGGGCTCTGTCTTGTTCCTCAACAGCTCGTTGCTGAGCTCTTTCTAGCTCTTCTAAAGTTTTATCAGCTCGTTCCTGTTCTTCAAGTGTTGTTCGCTGAGCTCTTTCCAGCTCTTCCAAAGATTTCTGAGCTCTTTTCTGTTCTTCCAGGGCTTGGTGCTGAGCTCTCTCCTGTTTCGCAAGTGCAATTTTCTGAGCTCTCTCCAGCTTTTGTAATGCTTCCTGAGCTCTTTGCTGTTCCTCCAAAGCTTCCTTCTGAGCTCTCTCTTGTTCCCTAAGGGCCTGCTTATGAGCTTCTTCCAAAACTTCCAAAGCCTTTTGAGCTCTTTCATGTTCTTCTATTGCCTGTTGTTTAACTCTCTCCTGTTCTTCAAGGGCTTTCTTTTGTGTTCTTTCCAGCTCTTCCAAAGCTTTATGAACCTTTAGTTGTTCCTCTAAAGCCTGCTGGTGTGCTTTCTTCTGTTCGCCCAACAACTGTTTATGAATTAGTTCTTGTTCTATGGTGTGTTGCTGAGTTCTTTCTTGTTCATGAAGGGCTACCTGCCGAATTCTCTCCATCTCTTCCAAAGCATTCTGAGCTCTCTCTTTTTCCTCTGTGGCCTGCTGCTGAGCTCTTTTCTGTTCTTTCAAAGCTCGCTTATGAGCCTTTTCCAGGGCTTCTAAGGCTTTCCGAGCTCTGTTCTGTTGCTCTATAGCTTGTTGTTGTGCTCGCTCCTGTTCCTCAACGGCTAATTTTTTAGCTCTTTCAAGCTCTTCCAGTGCTTGCTGAGCTCTTTCCTGTTCCTCTAATGCCTGCTGCTGAGCTCTCTCCTGTTCCCCAAGGGCTGATGTTTTAGCTCTCTCAAGCTCTTCCAGTGCTTTCTGAGCTCTTTCCCTTTCTTCTAGGGCCTGCCTCTGAGCCCTCTCCTGTTCCGCAAGGGCTGTCTTTTTAGCTCTTTCAACTTCTTCCAGTGCTTTCTGAGCTCTTTCCTTATCTTCTAGGGCCTGCCTCTGTTCTTCAAGGGCCAGTTTATGAACTTGTTCCAGAGCTTCCAAAGCTTTTTGAGCTCTTTCCTGGTCCTCTAGAGCCTTTTGTTGAGCTTTCTTTTGTTCTTCTAATGCTTGCTTATGAGCTTTGTCCAAAATTTCCAAAGCTTTCTGTTGGTCTTCTAAGGCCTGCTGCTGAGCTCTTTCCTTTTCTCCAAGTACCAACTTCCGGGTTTTTTCCAGAGCTTTTAAAGATTCTTCAGCTCTTTGCCGTTCCTCTATTGCCTGTTGCTGAGCTTTCTTCTGTTCCCCCAATGCCTGCTTATGAGCTACTTGAAGTGCTTCCAAAGCTTTCTGAGCCTTTTCCTGTTCCTCTACAGCCTTTTGCTGAGTTCTTCTCTGTTCCTCAAGGGCTATCCTCTGAGCTTTTTCCAGACCTTCCAAAGCTTCCTGAGCTCGCTCTTGTTCCTCTAAGGCCTGCTGCCTCATTCTCTCCTGTTCTCTAAGGGCTTTCTTCTGAGCTCTTTCCAGAGCATCAAAGGCCTCTTGCTGAGCTCTCTTCATTTCGTCAAGAGCTGCCTTCTGTACTTTCTCCTGTTCTTTTAATATCTTTTTATAGGCTCTTTCTTGTTCTTCTAGTATTTTCTGCTGTGATCTCTCTTGTTCTTCTAAAGCTATTTGCAAAGCACTTGTTTCTTCTTCCAATTCTTCTTCTTGAACTCTCAGTTTTTCATCCAGTTCTTGCTGAAGAGCTAGCAACTGTTCTTCCAGCTCTTTCAATTGGGCTGACCCCTGTCTTTTTAATTGCTTAAGCTGATACCTCTCTTGTTCTTCCAGTAACTTCTGTTGAAAGTTTGCTTGTTCATCACTCTCCTTATCAGAAAGATTACATTGTTTCCTTATTTCCTTGTGCAGATCACTCTCTGAATCCTCCTGGGTGATTATACCCTGTTTTCTGTGCCCTGTGTGTTTGACTCTCTGTTGTTCTTTCTTATTTTCCTCCCAAGCTCGCCTCCAGTCCCATGGCACAGACCTCTTCTCATTGCTTCCTAGCTCTGCTGGGATAGACTGAGCTCTTTCATGTATCTCATGAGCTTTCTGAATTCTACCAAATAGGTCCTTACACTTCTTTTCCTCATGTTTCTGTTCATGCTTACTCAAGAATTTTTCAATATTCTGAGCCTTTGGTTGTACCTCTTTCAACATGGCATGAGATTCTTCGTCATAGTCTAATTGACATGCCAAAGTTAGGTCTTCAGCAGCCTTTTTCCAGTGACCAAGTAGCTTTAATGCTTTCCCTCTACACTTGTATGACTGTGCAGAGTCTGGATTGATTTGTATGGCTTTATCACAGTCTTTAACTGCAGCATTTGGCTTCTGAAGCTTCAGATAGATGTTGGCTCGGTTTGCATAGAAAACAGCAAGGCGTGGATTGAGCTTAATAGCTTCAGTAAACAGTTGTAAGGCTTTTAAATATTCACCTTTATTTGCTGCTTCAAAGGCTTCTCTCTTCTTTTCATTGGCCTCTTTCCTCATTCCATCAGTTACCTTCAAGTTATCATCTCCCATTTCTTGAGGAATGTCTTCATCTGGCTCAATCACTTCTGCAGTATCACTGTCCAATTCACTCTCTGATATCTTTCTGCACTTTTTTTCTCTCTTAGTTCCTTCCTTATTTCCAAATGTGCTCACTTGAGCTGTTTCATGTTTTTCATCTGCTAAAAGTCCAGTTTTTACCTGTTCTGCAGAATACTTTGGATAAGCCTTGACTTGTTCCTCTTGAAAATATGTTATACTCATAAACTGGTTACAATTAATTTCCTTTTCTTCAGAATTTCTCGTTTTACATCTTCCCTTGTCTTCTGAAGTACTTGCTTTGGGTTTCTCCTGCATAGTCTTATCACAGATCTCTTTCTGCTCCATAAGGCCTTTTTTCTTCTTGTTCATCTTATCCTTAAATTCTCCACCCTCACATTTTCTCTCATGTTCTCCCAAGGTACTGATTTTCTGTGCCTCTGCTTGTGCTTCCTTCAGCATGGCATAGGTATCTTCATCATAATCCAACTGACAGGCCAATTCAAGATCTTTCACAGCCTCCTGCCAATAACCAAGCAGACGAAATGCAACCCCACGATACTTATATGAGAATGCTGCTTCAGGGTTTATTTTTATGGCTTGATTGCAATCTCTTATGGTAGCATGTGGCATGCGCAGCTTTAGAAAGACACTGGCTCGGCAAATGTACAGATTAGCAACTTGAGGGTTACATTTGATAGCTGCGGTAAACAGATTAACGGCTCTGTGCAGTTCACCCTTCTCCACTGCAGAAAAAGCCTCCTCCTTCATTTCACTGGCCTTCTTCCACATCTCTGTTGTTATTTCTACATTGTCATCAATCATCTTCTGGAAATAGTCAAAATTATCTTGTACAATCGTTTCCTCATCATTTACCATTCCATTCTTCAATTGTGTGCTAGAGCTTTCCCTTCTCTGGTCATGACTTTGATCCCTTACAGTTGCTGGTCCATTCTTTGTCTTTTCCAGCATTTGAGACGCTTTAGGTCTTAGGGAACACTCTGCCTGTCTATCAGAAATTCTTTGAAGTCCAGACTTCAGTTTCTTTAGCACAGCAGTGGCCTCTTCATTATAATCCAGTTTGGAAGCTAAAGAAAGGTCATGGGTTGCATCTTTTGAACGCCCCATAATCTGGAGTGCTTTTGCTCTCAGTTTTAATGGTACAGATGAATTGGGATTAAGTTCAGTGGCTCTGTCATAGTCTTTAATGGCAGCATGTGGCTCCTGCAACTGCATAAAAACATTGGCTCGGTAAATGTATGACTCAGGACTATGTGGATTGAGTTCAATGGCTTTTGTAAACAACTGGATTGCTTTCTGAAATTCACCTTTACCTAGGGCCTCAAAAGCTTCCTTATTCTTTTCACTGGCTTGATTCCTCATCTCATCAGTTACTTGAAAGTAACTGGGTCCCACTTTTTGAATGTCATTCTGATATTGTTCTGTCCTTTCCTCACTATCAGATTCCATACTATTCTCCTTACTTGTGTCTTCCAGAAGTTTCTCTTCACTCTCGTGTGTGTTAGTGTTGCTCAGATTAAGTGATAAGGAACTGTCTGTACTTTCTAATGCTTCCTGGAAGAAAGGTTGATCTTCAAACTTTTCACGCTTCTTCACAGGATGCTTGCCCTGGTCTTGCATGTCACTGTGAACTTTTCTTGGATCCATGTTGTGGGACAGAGTAAACAGATGCAGAAGACAATCTAGCCATAAAAGGGAAGGAGGAATTTACTTGGGAGAAAATTAAGTTGTTAACGAGTGGCCTGATGGATCATGGCCCTCATTTTTCCCAGCCCCATGATCCTACGTCTTCATCTAATCCTACTTCTTAATATGCTAAAACTCAGTCTGAGAGTCCCAACAACAAAGGAAGATTTTGTGACGTCATTGTTCACATCATCAATAGAATCTTGAGGTGGGTTCTTAAAGTTGTTTTATGTCAAGAAACTCCCAAAGAAACATTTCTTCACCATGTCTTCTGTTTAAATAGGGTGAGTGGTAGAAAAATTGCATTGGTTTTTTAATCTACAGGGGAAAACTGTTTGAGACCAAAACAAGGAAGATATTTATGTCACAGGCAGAGCAATCCTAAAGCAGCTCTGAACCAGCACAAGGAACTTGAGTGTCACAAATGTAAAGCATGGTGTGACTACAGTGCTTGGGAACAGGCTGGGCCCAGCGCACATACTGTATGTTTGCTGGCCTAGTAGAGCTGGACCTATGCTGGGACAAGGTGAATTTGCGGTGGCCAGTACATTCTGGCATGCTGGTGGGAGAAAGTGGTAAGAGTGAGGAAAGGAGGCAGGGATGGAGGTTTTTAGGATGAGAGAGGGTAACTGGAGGCAGATCAGATCCTGGATGGTGATGGGATAGGCTGCAGTAGTGGAGACTGGATCCTAATCCCCAGTTCCAGCCCTGCAGCATTACATGGGACACTTGGATTTGAAACCACAAAATTGGGAGCGCAGATCTGAGTAGCCCCGTAGGTCTGCCTAGTGAATAAAATCCCCTTACTGAGTTGCATCCCAACCTGCCCCAAACCTGTTTCAGTGCAGGTTAGGACTGCACATTCAGTAGGAAATGCCAAATTCCAGATAACAAAATATCTTGCCAAATTAAATATTTCTACCTGAAAAACATTGAAATACTGAAAAACATTGAAACAACTTGATTTCTGACTTCCAGATTCAGTAGGTAGTATGCCACATTTGGTACAGTTTTTTAAAAATGTACAAAAAATTGGTACAGATTTTAAAAAATGTACAAAAAATTGGTACAGTTTTTAAAAAATGTAGTAACATTATAGAAAATGTGGCGTAACCAGTGGTGGGATTCAAATAAATTAACAACAGGTTCTATGTCCCATTAGTAATCGGTTCTCAGAACCAGGTGCTCATTAGCAAAGGGTTCTATAGAACCTGTGAGAACCCCCTGAAGTCCACCACTGGGTGTAACCAGTGGTGGGCCCAGCATGGCCCAAGAACCGGTTCCCGGAAGTGGGTGTGGCCAGGCAGGGTCAGGGGGCGTGGTCAGGGTTAGGGGCAGGGCCAGGGGGCAGGGCCAGGGAGAATTTAAAGGGGGAATTTTTTTAAAAAAATTAAAAAATTTAATTTTTAAACAAAAATCTAAGTTTTTGTTAGTGGGACTTACTGTCATGGGACTTACTTCAGAGTAGGCATGCATAGGATAGGGTTCTTAGGCTGCAGTTCTAGACACAATTGCCTGGGAGTAAGCCCCATTGACTGTCATGGGACGTACTTCAGAGTAGGCATGCATAGGATAGGGTTCTTAGGCTGCAGTTCTAGACAAAATTGCCTGGGATTAAGCCCCATTGACTGTCATGGGATGTACTTCAGAGTAGGCATGCATAGGATAGGGTTCTTAGGCTGCAGTTCTAGCCACACTTGCCTGGGAGTAAGCCCCATTGACTGTCATGGGACTTCAGAGTAGGCATGCTTAGGATAGGGTCTCAGGCTGCAGTTCTAGCCACACATGCCTGGGAGTAAGCCCCCATTGACTGTCATGGGACTTACCTCTGAGTAGTCATGCATAGGATTGGGCTCTCAGGCTGCACCCTGTCCACACATTCCTGGGAGTAAGACCCACTGATTGTAATGGGATCTACTTCTGAGTGGGCCTGCCTGGCCTTGCTCCCTGAGGATGCACCCTGTCCACACTTTCCTGGGAGCACGACCCATTGAGCACAATAGGGCTTACTTTTGAGGAGACATGGTTAGGATTGTAGTCACCAGAAATAGGATCTATCCTGGAAAGGAGGAGGGAATCATAATGACAGTTTCCTGGGAGTAAGACCCATTGAGCACAATAAGGCTTACTTTTGAGGAGACATGGTTAGGATTGTAGTCACCAGGCTAAGGATAGAGGATCTATCTGGAAAGCAAGCAGGAATCCTAAAAACACTTTCCTGGGAGTAAGTCCCATTGACTGCCATGGGACTTACTTCTGAGTAGACCTACATCGGACTGGACTCTGAAGATGCAATGCATGCAACCTTTACCCTGACCACACTTTCCTGGGAGTAAGTCCCATTGACTGCCATGGGACTTACTTCTGAGGAGACCTCCAGGGCAAGTGTGTGTGTTTTACAGATATAGTACTTTTGAATGGTTCATGTAATATATTGCTTATTATTACATTTAAACTATCACGTATGATTTATTGCATATAATTAATTACAAGAAGGCAACATGCCTGCTCACAAGGAAAAGGAGGACAAACATAAGGTTAAAAAAGGACGTGTCCTGGAAAAAGAGGACATATGGTCACCCTAGAAAAGGAGGACAGTGAAGATTATTTTTCCAGGACACAAGTCTAAAATAAGAGGATGTGCCCTGGAAAAAGAGGACATCTGTTCAACGTGCCAGTGGATGCGCTCCCTGGGCAAACCTCTAAAGAAGCAGCAGTGAGACAGACTCTGCATAACAAGCAGAGATCTGCAAGGGTAGGCAATGCCAACTGAGAGACACCCTTCATGGAATGGGGGGCGGCTGGGAGAGATGTGGGGAGAAGTTGGGCAGCTCTTCCAGCCTGCTAGGTTGTCAGATCCAGCCTCCTTGGGAGCTCATGCAAACTCTGGAGAAATAATAAACTCTTATTTCTTTAATGAACTTTTGTTAAAAAGTGGTATATAAATACAGTTGGTTGGTTGATTGGGCACTTGCCAGTGGCATAGCCAGAGTGAGTAAAGCACCAAGCTTTATAGGTAGCTTCAAGGGGTCCCTTCTCTTTGGAGACAGGCACATGCCTTCCTTCCCCCAAACCTGGTATGGCTCCAAAGGGATGGGAGAGGGACTGCATGCAGGCTGCAGTGAGGCTCCACGCAACAGTTAATGCTCTGTCCCCCTCTAGCTATGCCACTAGCTCTCTCCATCTTTATGGAGCACTTCTATGCTCTCTCATTCACACACACACACCACACACACACTCCTTGCCTCCCATCCAGTTTCAGAACCCAAGCTTCTAAGTACCTAATCAGAAATAGATCCCATTAGAGTCAATAGGGGTTACTCCCAGTCAAAGGTAAATATAGACAGGATTGCAGCCTGGATCCACTGGGAAGGGAAGAGGTGATGGGGGTTGAATCCTCAGAGGACTTTAAGTGTAGCTCTCTAAAATTAGACAGTCTTTAGGATTTCAGTCTTACCATGGGTGGCAGGGAGTGCTTTGCATGGTTGCACCCCCTCTAGATATGCCATTGCCCCATTTAATCTATAAAAGATATGGGGCTAAGGCTAATGAAAAAAAGATTCCCCCCCCCAAAAAGGGAAAAAAGGACTGGATGCGACCCACTTGATCTGTGAAGTTCGACTAAGGCTGCAATCCTAAAGACACTTTCCTGGGAGTAAAACCTATTGAACACAATGGGGCTTACTTTTGAGTAGACATGGTTAGGATTGTGCTCTAAGGCTGCGATCCTAACCATGTCTACTCAAAAGTAAGTCCCATTATGTTCAATGTGGCTTACTCCCAGGAAAGTTTAGGGTTGCAGCCTAAGGCTACAATCCTAAGCACACTTTCCTTGCAGTAAGAGCCATTGAACATTGAGTAGACATAATTAGGATTGCTCTAAGTGTCTGGAACAGGGTGATAATCAAATGACATAATCGCAAATAGAGGACAAAATGTAGGACACCCAAGAAAAATGTAGGACATGACCATATAACAGCTAAAAACACTCATATAAGGTATCTTGCTTTCTTGTCCTTAATCACTATATTACTTATTAATTAAAATTACTAATTTAAAAACCCTCAGTCAGGATGGATCTCTGAGGCTGCAGTCCTCACCACACCTGCCTGGGAGTAAGTCCCACTGACTATACTGGGACTTACTTCTGAGTAGACCTGCACAGGATGGGGCTCTGAGGCTGCAGTCCTGTTCACACTTTCCTGGGAGTAAGTCCCATTGACTATATTGGGACTTACTTCTGAGTAGACCTGCACAGGATGCGGCTCTCAGCCTCCCCAGCCAGCCAGCAGAGGCAGGGAGAGCGTGGTGTAGCTGCGCTCTCCCCTCCTTCACCTCCCTGCCGGCCAGCAGAGGCAGGGAGAGCCCGGCCAGGAGAGGCAGGGAGAGCGTGGTGTGGCTGCGCTCTCCCCTCCTTCGCCTCCCTGCCGGCCAGGAGGCTTAGTGTGCGTGCGTCCTGCTGGACGCATGCGTACTCAGTCTCCTGGAGCTCAGCCTCAGGAGATGCAGTAGCCCACTGTGTCTCCTGAAGCTGAGCTTCAGGAGATGTGGCGGCCGCCAGCGTACCGGTCCCTGCGGTTCTTGCAGCCACGGGTCTGGCCGGCTCGCTGTCGTCCGCCCTGGTGGAAGACCAGTATGGGCGCGTAGGCCCGTACCGGTATCTGCCCACCTCTGGACAGGTCTTCCTATAATGTCTATTTAGAAGTAAGTTCCATTCAGTTCAGTGGAGCTTACTCCCAAAAAAACTGTACATAGGTTGTGCCTTGTTAACCACTGGGGTTCTATTCTGGAACTCCCAGTTGATTAAAAGAAAATCAGTGAATACCAAATCAGTATAAAAATAGTTTTAAAGACCTACTTCAAGGTTTCTTGCAATTCCCCAGATCTTCCATTGGTATAGAAACCATATCATATTCAGCCACTAGGTGGGGAGAATAATGGAATCTAATGGAATGAAAATTTTATATAACAGCAAAGCAGGCCTCCATCAGTCTTGAAAGTCTATGGTATCGTGCTCGGCGCTGCATGCGCAGCATGAAAGCCTGGGTTGGATTGTTATGGAGGATATGCTGTTACCCAAGCAGCAAATGCCCCCTCTCCACGCCACTGAATTAGTCCAATGGAAAGGCAGAGCCAATACGATTGGATCCAGCTGGCGTCGCAGAGCTGGGCTAAGGACAGGAGCTCACCCTGTCTTGTGGGGCCGACCCGGGTCTCGAACCCTGGCCTGCTGGTTAACAGGTACAGTGACTTAACCACTTGTGCCACCCACAGCCCATAACAGCATGACTGTAGGAAATTGGATTTTGGTGTTTTTTTCTATGCTACAAGGCATTTAAAAGTGGATCTCAGTATTAGTGGTGAGTCAAATCAGGGGAGGTTCTATTAGTATAGGATTGCAGCCTGAGATGAACATGAGAACTGAACACAAGGCAGGGAAATAATGTGACTATATTGCTTGTAGAGTGGAACACTTGTATATTGTATTTCACAGATAAAAATAAGGCTGCAATCCTAAACATACTTTCCTGAGAATAAGGCTGCAATCCTAAACATACTTTCCTGAGAATAAGGCTGCAATCCCAAAGACACTTTCCTGGGAGTAAGAGCCACTGAACACAATGGGGCTTACTTTTGAGTAGACGTGGTTAGGATTGTGCTCTAAGTCCTGTAGAACTTAGACATTTCTGCGTAGACATGTGAAGGCTGGCACCCTGCGTTGCTCTTTTAAAGCATATTTTAAATAGGGTTGCCATAACTTTCTTCCTCAAAATCGGGACAGGACCCTCTGTCCCATTTACCAGTAAGTGAACACAACCTCCAAAAATTGGGATTGTCCCTGTTTTCTGTGACATATGGGAAACCTAATTTTAAAGCATATCAGCCAAATCCAGAGCAACTAATCTGTCCACATAACAGCCCTTGGATTGCCCTATCTATCACTAGGGTGGAGCAACTGCAAGATGCTCCACCCCAGTTACTCTGGAAAAGGCATAGGGCAGAGCAAGGCAACATTGGGTGCCCTAAAGGTGGTGGACCTGCTCTGCTGTAGCTGCTCTGCCCTGGGCAGTTCAGGAGAAGCATTTTGAGGGCATGTTTATCATTGCCTAGGGCAGAGCAGTTACTCTGTATCCAAAGCCTGTTTCCAAGGCAGAAATGCCCTCTTCCAGTTCCTCAGAAATATAACACCTCAGGAGCAGGTATAGTAATGAGTAGACCCATAGGGGTCCATGATTAGGCCCGAGTAAGAATAGCAGTGTTGACCAAAAATCTGAGTTCTTGGCCAGCCTAGCTGCAACCCCTGCCTCTCAACCTTATGATATGAAACAACTACGGCTGCCCATAAACCTCAGGATACAGCAGGCCACTCCAAGAAGCCCCTTGTATTCACTGTAGAATGTACTGGCATCTCATCAGGGACTCATTATAAGGCAGGCAGCCAGTGGCATCACCAGACTGGTGCAGCTGGTGCGGGCCGCATCTGGTGACGTGCTCTGTATGGGGTGATGCGCCGGAGGAGTTTGACAGTCCTTTGGCAGGCATCGGGCATCAACGCGCCCATTCAGGCCTGCTCCAAGACGGAGCAGCAGCC
The DNA here is from genome assembly GCA_030015325.1 of Cryptoblepharus egeriae. Lineage (NCBI taxonomy): Eukaryota > Metazoa > Chordata > Lepidosauria > Squamata > Scincidae > Cryptoblepharus > Cryptoblepharus egeriae. Next base: position 53,444,837 of record JAREYC010000004.1, read on the forward strand.
TGAAGCTGCCACTTGTCCTTGGAGCTGGCCCGAATGGCCAGCTGAGGTGCACTGCGCAGAAACACACTGAGCATGCCAAATAGCTTCAGAGGAGAGCGAAAGAAGTCAACGCCTCTGCACAGCCATTCGGCCTCGCTCAGGAGGCGGAGCGGCAGTACTCCTCTGGCTTCAGAAAAGTACTGCACAGGCACCAACTCTGACACCTGCACTGTCTCCTCTGAAGCTGAAAGGCTTTAGAAAAGTACTGCGCAGGCATCAGAGATGGCGCCTGCGCAGTACTCTTTCTGAAGCCAGTTGGCTTCAGAAACAACTGCACAGTCCAGGTGGGGGGGGTGTGCGTCCCAGGGGTGATGCTCAGACTTCCGCACCGGGTGATGTGAAGAGTCATGTCACCACTGTAGGCACCACAGCTGTTCCTTGTTCAGTGTGATCTGAGGGGTGTCTCCTCAGGAGCAAGTCCTCCCCATATGTCAATTACTTAGCATACTATGGAGCAGTTAGGGCAGCCTAGGTTTCCTGACTCTCTGGATGCAGCATAACTTTCTGCTCTGGATACAGAGTAGTTAGGAGAGAGCAGGTGGGGCAGAGCAGGCTGAACTTGCTCTGGATTTGGCCCTTAGTCTGTTTAATCCTGGAAGTAGATTTTGTTGCAGCCCAAGAAGATGCATATTCTTTTTATTGCAACAAAAACAGCCAAAATGCCCCCTTTTTCAAATTATTCAATCATCATCCTAGGTCAAATAATTATAATTATAATTATTTTTATTTTATTTTTTTCTGCAAGAACCTTATCAAGCAAGAGTTCTAATTCTATCTGATATAGTAAATCAATTTCTGGCTGTTTCAGTACAGAGAACAGAGGAAGGCTTGGATACTTTATGTTCAATACAAAAGGATAAGAAAGATTAAAGATTATTTTAAAGAACTTAATGAAATGGTTTTGAAATATATATGGCAAGGTAAGAAAGCGAGAATAAAGTTAAAGCTTTTGCAAGATACTAGGACCAGAGGAGGATTTGGTTTGCCGAATTGGGAGTTATACTACCAAGCTGCAAATTTGATGTGGGCTAAGGAATGGATAACATTAGGAAATTCTAGATTGTTGACATTAGAAGGTCATGATTTGCTACTGGGGTGGCATGCTTTTCTACGGTATAAGGGAAGTAAGGTGCAGGGTTATTTTAGAAGGCATTATATACGGGATTCTTTGTGGTTAAATTGGGAGAAAATTAAAAGATTATGTTATTTGAAAATTCCACTATGGTTATCGACTATTGAAGCATTCTCTTATCCTATAACATATAAAAAAGAACAAACAGTGAGATATGGAGAAATTTTGGATGAAAAGGGTGAACTCAAATCGATGCAAAAATTAGAGGAACAAGGCATAAAGATGAATTGGTTTTCATAAGTACAAGTACGTTCAAGATATATTGAAGATTCCAAAACAGAAGGTTTTTACCATAAATTGACGGATTTAGATAAAATTTTGACAGGTACTGATGATAAGGTGATTAAAAAACTGTATGGTCATTTATTGGAAATTAAACTAGAAGAACAGGTGAAAGAAACTATGATTGTGTGGGGAAAGAATTTTGGATATGGGATTGATTTAGAAAAATGGCAAAAATTGTGGTCTCAAAATTATAGTATGACAATGTCAACAGCATACAAGGAAAACCTGTATAAGATGTTTTATAGATGGCATTTCCCTCCGACTAGAATTGCAAGAATGTTTAAGAATAAATCTGAAAAATGTTGGAAATGCCATCAGATTCCTGGCTCATATTATCATATGTGGTGGACCTGTGGGAATGCTAGAAAGTATTAGGCTAAAATATGTTTGTGGCTGGAAAAAATGACAAAGAAACATATTGATCTGAAACCAGAAATTTTTTTATTGGGAATTCTACCTGATATATACAGTAAAGAGTTAAAATATTTGATTGTAAATATATTAACAGCGGCTAGGATTGTATTTGCTAAAAATTGGAAAAGTGAGAAAATACCATCGCAGGAGGAAATTATTAAGAAAATGTTAGAATGTGCAGAAATGAGTAGATTGACATTTGAAATTAGAAAACAAGAGGATAAACAATTTTATGAAATTTGGGATTGTTTCTATCAATGGTTGGACAATAAAAATTTTTAGAATAGTCACCTTGTAAAGTATCAATGAATAAGTTTATAGTTCAAAGGTTGATTAATATGAGTTAATGTGTAATGTAATTGTAATTATGGTTAGCAAAAGGTGACAAAAACTCCGTATAACAACCGACACACTATTTGTATATTTTTGGACTTGTTGTTTGTATTTTAATTTGTCTTTAAAAACCAATAAATCTTGTTTAAAAAAAAGGATAAGAATCCATATAGAAAGCTAGGCAGAAATCCATTGCCCTAGTATGCCTGTTTTCTTTATGAACACCTGTGTAAGAAATTGGGTTGAGTCACAGGAGGAGAGAGTGGATCACTTAGGTCCACTTAGGATCCATTCTCTACAAGGTGATTTTCTGTCTCCCTGGGGGTTCTGGGGTGCCTGAGGAGATGTTTCTATTGCTTGACAGATTTCCCTCGGCTAGAAAAAAGGAGTTTCTGGTGGAAACTGACTTTTGAGGAAGCAGAAGTTAGATCTGTGATCAGAGGGGACGTTACTGAGCCGCCGCTGGACTAGCTCTGTGGCAGTCTGTATTGTATTGAACATTTTTCTATATAATTTCTCAGATACCTCACCTATCAAGCTCTATATAGTCTACAATCCTTTAAACACTTTCCTGCGAGTAAGACCCATTGAATGCAATGGGGCTTACTTTTGAGTAGACATGGTTAAGATTGCACCCATAATACAACATACTGTGTATGGTTTGTGAGTGTGAGTGCAACGCATTTTTGACCTTTACTTAACATTGAAGACTGATCAACTCCCATGTATAAAAACATATAATTTTTATAATTATATACATACTAGTGAAAGGCGTACCCGCATTGCGGGAGTAAAATTCCCCTGTATGCCATCCCCTCATATGCATCAACCCCCCATGGATAACTTTCCCCCAGGCGTAACAAGCCCCCGTGCGCAACTTCCCCCATACACATCAACCCCCCATGCGCAACTTCACCCATGTGCATCAACCCCGCATGCACAAGTTACCCCATGTGCAACTTCCCCCCATGCACATCAACCCCCCATGCGCAACTTCCCCATATGCATCAAAACCCATGCACAACTTTCCCCATGTGCAACTTTCCCCATGCGCAACTTACCCCCATGCTCAACTTCCCCCATGCGCAACTTCCCCCATGCACAACTTTCCCCATGTGCAACTTTCCTCCATGCGCATTGACCCCCATGCGCAACTGATCCCCATGCGCAACTTCCCCCAGGCGCAACTTCCCCCATGCGCAACTTTCCCCCGTGCGCAACTTTCCTCCATGTGCATCATCCCCCCCCCATGCGCAACTTCCGCATGCGCAACTTCCTCCCATGCACAACTTTCCTCCCAGATCGCCCTCACATCCAAAGGCGAGGGTAAGGGCGATCTGGCTGCGACATCTGTCACCCCATTGATCGCCAGGGTTGATTCAACTGATCTGGCTGGCTAGGCGGGTGTTCCTCCCTCACTGCTCCATGTGCGTCCCTCCCGAAGCTGTGCGCTCGGTGGAAGAGGATGATCATCCCAGATAGAAGGAGTGTACCGTTCTTCGGTCAAGGGTATACGGTAGCTGCGCTCCCCTGCTAGAACCTCCAAACAAGCTCAAGGTCCACAACTTTCCTCCCATGTGCAATTTTCCCCATCCGCAATTTTCCCCATCCGCAACTTCCCCCATGTGCAACTTCCCCCATGTGCAACTTCCTCCCATGCGCAACTTCCCCATGCGCAACTTCCCCATGTGCAACTTCCCCCATGCGCAATTTCCTCCCATGCGCAACTTTCCCAGTGTGCAACTTTCCTCCATGTGCAACTTCCCCATGCGCAACTTCCCATATGCGCAACTTCCCCCCGTGCGCAACTTCCTCCCATGCGCAACTTCCCCCATGCGCAACTTCCTCCCATGCGCAACTTTCCCCCATGCGCAATTTCCCCATGTGCATCTTTCCTCCATGCGCAACTTTCCTCCACGTGCAACTTCCTCCCATGTGCAATTTTCCCCATGCGCAACTTTCCCCCGTTTGCAACTTCCCCCCGTGCGCAACTTCCCCCCGTGCGCAACTTCCTCCCATGTGCAACTTCCTCCCATGTGCAACTTTCCTCCATGCGCAACTTCCTCCCATGTGCAATTTTCCTCCCATGTGCAACTTCCCCCCTGCGCAACTTTCCTACATGCACAACTTCCCCCATGCACAATTTCCCCTCACGCGCAATTTCCCCTCATGTGCAGCATCCTCGCCAGCGCAACCTCTTCCTCCGAACAACATCCCCCAGTGCACCAGGCAGAGAGCACCCAATTGGCTGGATGTTGTTCAGTCTCCCATGTTAAGTATAGGGAAGAAACACGTCGCCCCCTTTTCAGCCCCTGAAGGGTTAAATTTCTCCAGATGGTTCTTGCTGGGAGTTCAGGTGACAGAAGGATCCCTCCCAGAATTCCATGCTTCAGGCCCAGCAGTTGGGGCGGAATGTTGCTGAGTCAGCAATTCTCAATGCAAAGTATAGGGGGAAAAACGCGTCGCGCCTCTTTTCACCCCCTTCTGGTTGGAATTTCCGAAAACCAGTTCTTAGTGCACCCCTCAGTCATGGAAGGAACACCCACCTCAAATTTCATGCTTCTAGGCCCACCGGTTTTGGCAGGGCAGTGATGAGTCAGTCAGTGAGTCAGTCAGTGAGTCAGTCAGTGAGTGACTTTTCTCTTTTATATATATAGATAAAATATTTAATTTTTAATTACGAAAAGGCTACATGTTGCCTGCACACAAGGAAAAGGAGGACCATGAAGATTTATTTTTCCCAGTACACATGGCAAAAAAAAGGAACACCCTGTTAGTGTTTCCTCCTCCCCACTGCCACTGGGCACGCATGGGCAACCACTGCTTTCAACAGCAGTGCCTGTACCTGCCTCTCCTATGTCCTTTGGCTCTTAGCTGTCTTCGTGGGGGTCATGCCATTTTGCTGCCTGGGGGAAAAATAAATAAATAAAAATAAGTATAAATTTAAAAATGCAGGGCCAATTTTTAATTTAATTTTTCTTATGCACTTTGCCCTTGGGAGACAGAGTCCTTGGGTCACAGCTGTGGTACAGTGGAGTGAACACTTCAGAAGTGGCCACAGATGGTCCAAATGTGGGAATGAAGTGGTTAAAATAGATTTAGGAAGAAGTCAGTGTTTTCTTGTTTTAAACTTAGAGCACAATCCTAACCATGACTACTCTAAAGTATGCCCCGTTCAATGCGTGTTACTCCCAGGAAAGTGTCTTTAGGATTGCAGCTTTAGTAGAGTATAACCATGTCTATTCTAAAGTAAACCCCATTGTGTTCAATGGGTGTTACTCCCAGGAAAGTGTCTTTAGGATTGCAGCTTTAGTAGAGTAGACCAGTCCTCCATTAGAATAGAATAGTCCTCTGCAGATGCCCCTGCTAGCCATAACAACTGTAGGGGGCATTGTTCATCTCCGATACTAGGTCAAAAGGCCAACATTGTCCAAAGATGCTTCCATGGTCATGTAGCTGCTCAAAACACCATTTTCCATTTGGTGCACAAAACACCATTTTCCCACTGTGGTGGTACCTATTTATCTACTTGCATTTACAGACTGTTGAACTGCTAGGTTGGCAGGAGCTGGGCAATTGACGGAGAAATCTCTCTGTCTTGCAGTACTCAGATCTTGAACTGCTGACCAGATTTCTCTAGTTTTTCAAACACTATTACCAAACATTTTAACCAACATTTTCAATAAGCTCTTTTCTTCATCCTAAGGCAGTTGCTGGTGCTTTTTGCAGCCATTAAATTTGGTAAAAGCTTGCTCAATTCTGCCTTTAAAATTGTCCCCTTCTTTTCTTTTAACCACAGGACAGAAGTTTTGTGACTCCAAAGTCTGTGACTGCCATATGACAGAAGTCTTCCAGCAGACTTCCAACCATTTTATTCTGAGACTCAAAGCACATGTGGCAGTGCTTTGGCATGTCTACTTAAAGGTAAGCCCCATGGTGTTCAATAGGTCTTACTCCCAGGAAAGTGTATTTAGGATTTCATTCTCTGGCTTGTGTAGGTTGAACAGTAGCCAGAGCTAATGGCCCTATATGAAATAACTCTTATTGGATTCTGTGGCTTTGTTAAGACAGCTTGGTCAACTAGGCTTCCCTAATCACCCACCAATCTGTCAGTTTGCCACTCTTATATCACTCCCTCCACCTAGACTACTTCCCTTCTTTCTCTTTCGGTGTTGCCTTGCTACTCTATGCACTCCACTCCTTCCAAGTTGCATGAAAGGAAAGAACTGTCTATGACAAAGGTTCTCAACCAGTGGTAAACTGGGAAGTATTCAAGACCTGGGTCCCTGCAAGACGAGATTTTCCTGCTACAGGCAGGAGGTTGGACTAGATGATCCACTGGGTCCCTTCCAACTTTATATGTAATAAATTGTGTAATAGTTTTAGATTTAATAAACTTTGGCTGCAGTCCTTATCACACTTTCCTGGGAGTAGGGCCCATTGAATAAAATAGGACTTCTGAGTAGAGAGGCTTAGAATTGCACTCTTAATATAGTATTTAAATTAAACACATGAATGCAACATACATGAGTGGGTTTTTTTGCTTTTATTCTGTCATGTCCTACATTTTTCTTGGGTGTCCTACAATTTGAGGGGGCCTCTTCCTCTTTTTGTGTTATGGTCACCCTTCCCCTGGCTACAACTGAGGAAGCTTTTGTAGCACCAACCCCTTGTACGTTTACTCAGAAGTAAGTCCCATGACAGTCAATGAGCTTTACTCCCAAGAAAATTAGTCTGAAGAGTTGCAGCCTCTTGCTCTGGAGTGGCTTCTCATAGCCCAAGCCTCTGCATGTCTACTCAGGAATTAACTTGGCATCTATCAGTCTTGAAAGACTATGGTATAATGCTTGATGCTCTATGCGAAATACAAAGGCCCAGGTAGATTGATATGGAGGATAGGTGTTACCCAAGCAGCAAATCCTCCCTTTCCACGCCACTGAAATAGTCCAATGGAACGTCAGAGCCGATATGATTGGTTCCAGCTGCATCACAGAGCTGGGCTAAGGACAGGAGCTCACCCTGTCTTGTGGGGACCCGGGTCTCGAATCCTGGGCTGCTGGTTAACAGGCACAGTGTCTTAACCACTTGCACCACCCACAGCCCACAATAAATATCCCCAGGAAAAGATACATTCTTTGGGTCAGAACTGATAAGTTTGCAAAGATTTCCTAAGAATTCACTGTACTAATCCTTCCTACTGTTATACTTGCACTGTAGCACAAATCAGTTTTCAGAGAGTGGTTAGAATGCAAGCACTCAATAGATGTGGTCAGTTTGTCAATGAATAATATGAAGATGGAGAGAAGATGTGCATTATAAAGGTCTGAAAAGAGCCATTTCTAATGTGTGTGTATGTGTGTGTGTGTGTGTGTGTGTGTGTGCCATTTCTATCGCTTGAAAGGCTGCACCAGCTGAAATTCCCCCTTCTACACAGTTGTTTAAGGTCCAGGATTTCTAAGGCCCAGCTTGCCTTCCCCTATTTTAAAAGAATGAATTTATGACAACAAATGTATGGATATGCTGGCCATTTTAAAAGTGTTCTTAAAAGACAGTTCTTTAAAAAAATACTGCTATATTTTCCACAAATATTTAACTGACAGCTAATTTACACATTTACAGTTTACATACTGTTTTAATGGGAAATGCTACAGAGCCATGTTTTTGAATATGTACATTTAAAAAATTAAGGTGAGCTGAAGGTTCAATAGGGAAAAAAAAATCTACAATTTCATGCCTTCTGCTGGCAACACTATAAATCTTTTTGTTTAATCACACTTTTTAATCACAATAAAATATTTGCAAGTCACCACTGTGAATAAAATAGAAACTAAAATAAATGAGTTTTGTTCTCAATTTTGAAGGAGACAGAATTTAATCAAGTAGAATTTAATATCTCCCTATTCGCTAGTTTAAAAAGCTGGATGTTCCTCTTACATGTGTTTAATCTAGTACTTGGGTAAGAAATGCGCCATCAACTTAAAAATCAGAATGCACTTACTCAATGCAAAAATTCAAGTGTTCCACGTTATAATTTTTCATTCTTTCATGTCCCAATCTTTAGAATGGACTGAAATTATCTTCGCTAAAGTACAAAAATTTGGTTGTCAAAAAGAAAGGGAAAAATAGGGGAATAGGCATTACACACAAGAACAAAAAGCAGGCCTCCGTCAGTCTTGAAAGACTATGGTATCGTGCTCAGCGCTGCATACGCTGCATGCGCAGCACGAAAGCCTGGGTTAGATTGTTATGGAGGATAGGCTGTTACCCAAGCAGCAAATCCCCCCTCTCCACGCCACTGAATTAGTCCAATGGAAAGGCAGAACCGATACGATTGGATCCAGCTGGCGTCGCAGAGCTGGGCTAAGGACAGGAGTTCACCCTGTCTTGTGGGGCCGACCCGGATCCGAACCCATGCCTGCTGGTTAACAGGCACAGTGTCTTTACTGCTTGTGCCACCCACAGCCCAAGTGAATGCCTAATACACTGTCAATGAATTTTGAAATCCATTTTAACAATTAATGCAGAGGGGAGGGAGGAAAGTACTTATTTCTAGCCAATTAATAAAAGAACTACAGTGGTGCCTCACATAAAGAGTTTAATTCGTTCTGGAGGCCTGCTCTTTAAGTGAAATGCTCTTTAAGTGAAGCAGATTTTCCCATAGGAAATAATGGAAACTCAGACTAATGGAAACTCAGACGATTGGTTCCACAACCCCCAAAATATTCATATAAAAATATTAACTGGATGTAAAAATGATGACAAAACACTGGAATTGAATTCAAAACATGCATTCAATGTGCATGATCCTATGAAGTCTATTTAGGCTTCAGTCCTAAAGACACTTTCCTGGGAGTAAGCCCCATTTAACACAATGGGGCTTACTTCTGAGTAGTCATAGTTAGGAGACTGCAATCAAAGACACTTTCCTGGGAGGCTTACCTGGGCTGCTGCTGGAGGTTCAAGGTGGTCGGTGGGGGCACTTGGGAGCAGTTAGGGGCACCTTCTTCTGGCACCTCCAGGCAACTGCTCCCAAGTTGGGAGCAGTTAGAGGCAGCAGCACTGGCCGGCAGCCCTTTTAAAAAGCCTCCATGCGGAGCGTCACGGCTGCATAGCACACGTGCCCATAGCGTGCTTGCTTGTTAAGTGAAGTGGAACCTGTTATGTGAAGCAAGATTTCTTGGAAATTTTTGCTTGTTATGTGAAACGCTTGTTAAGCGAGGTACCACCGTCCTTGGTAAAACCCTCGCCTAGGTGGCGGATTGAATAAAGCTGCAGAAGGCCTCGCTTAATCTGGTAGTGATCACTTGGAAGAGGGAGAACATCACTGCCCCCATTTGCCCTCATTGTGTCCAATGAGGTTTACTCCCAGGTCAGTGAGCTAATGTAGGTTTGCAGCTTGACTGCCTGTCCAGTACGTGGAGAGCTGGAAGGGCTGCAACTGAGATCCTGAAGTGCTGGGGTGGCAACTATTGACACTTTCCTTTAGCTCTCTGGAAGAAGCTCCCTCAGACGGAGACGCTTTTCCAGTGCTGGGACTCATTTCCAGTTCCTTTTAGGGCGAATCCAGGAGTGGATACGTGCAGTGATGGGCCCGGCCTGGCCCAACATCCAGTTCGCCAGAAATAGGCGGGCCAGGCTGGGGTCAGGGGGTGGGGCAGGGTCAAGGGGTGGGGAGGGCCATGGGAGGGGCCGGGGAGGGTCAGGGCCAAGGAGGGCACGCCACCCACCCCAGGGTACTGTGGGTGGGGTGGGCGGGGCGAGGGGTGGGCCCCAACCCTGGCGCACTGCATGTGCGCTAAGATTGGTGCATGTGCAGTCATGTCCTGAAGCTGGTCAACTGACCAGCTTCAGGACGCGACTGCGTCTGTGTCAACCTTGGCACAGGCTCAGTCGTGTCCTGGAACTGGTCCGCGGACCAGATTCAGGACGCGACTGCGCCTGCGTCAAGGTTGATTCATGTGCAGTGTAGGGCTTCCCCCGGGTGCCGAACCAGTGCGCCTGGTTTTCTGGCCCCCCTTAGCTACCGGATTAGTAGAGGGGGGGCCAGAACCAACCACCGGTTCGAGTGATCCGGCCTGAACCGGCTTGGGCCCACGTCTAGATATGTGTCTTTGGCAGCATCAGCACCAGAGAGACTCAGACGGTGAGTGCAGCAGCCCCTGGCTCTGGAGCCCTCCCTAGACACACTTTCCTGGGAGTTAGGCCCATTGACTATCATGGGACCTGCTTCTGAGGAGACCTGCACAAAATGGGGCTCTGAGGCCGCAGTCCTTGTTGTTTCCCTCCCTCACCCTCCTCCCAGAAGGGCTGGGAGGAGTTCACACAGTCCTTTAAACCTTCTTGTGTAGTGTTGAACTTCACTGGAGCCGCTTGCCTCATGGCACAGACTCCATTTACCCAAAAGATTGGCCCTCCTTTCATACACATTCACCTGTGGAAGAAATTCCATTGGACTCAGTGGAACTTACTTCTGAGTAGACCAACAAGCTTGCATTGTTAGTATGCCCCAAGAGTATCAATTGGAGGTCTGGGCTTTCAGGTTAATTCTGCCTTGTGACAAAATATTTAGTTGAAAAATACTATATTGTACTCGATTTTGGAAGTAAAATCACTATTGGGGGGAAATGCTGGAGTAACACAGTATTTGGGTTTTGCAAATGGGGGAAAATTTGTCTTTTAAACTAATTATCCAGTACAGTTTTAGTATTGGGATCTTTTATTAATAAGAGGTTTTCTTTTTTTAACTAAAACTTAGTCAAAGACAGAGTCATGAACCTGTTTAATTTGCTCTTTAAATACCATCTCAGAAATTAATTTTGGAGGCAAGTTTCAAGTTGATAGTACAGAATAATCTCACATTGCCACATCTTTTTCTTGTTCTTTCAGTTAATAATGGATCAAGTAATGCAATTTGTGGAGCTCAAGAGATAGCTATGAAGAAACAGGAAAGAGTACAAAAAGCTCTGGAAGAGCGGGAGAAAACTCAGGAACTTGCTCTAAAGAAACAGGAACGAGTTCAGGAAAAAGCACTAAAGGAACAGAATAGAACCCAAAAAGCTTTGGAAGACCTGGAAAAAGCTCAGCATCTAGCCCTTGAGAAACAGGAAAGAGCACAAAAAACTCTGTTGATAACTCAGCAGCAGGCTGTTGAGGAACAAACAAAAGCTCGGAAAGCTCTGGAAGAGCAGAAAATTGCCCAAAAAGCTTTGGAAGAGCTGGTTAAAGCTCAGGACCTAGCTGTGAAGAAACTGGAACGAGCCCAGAAGGCTCTAAAAGAGCTGGAAAAAGCTCATGAGCTTTCTCTGAAGAAACAGGAGCGAGCTCAGCAAAAGTCACTAGAACAACAGAAAAGAGCCCAAAAAGCTTTAGAAGAACTGGAAAAAGTTCAGCAAGTAGTCCTTGAGAAACAAGAGAGAGCTCAAAAAACTCTGGAGATAACTCAGCAGCAGGCCCTTGAGGAACAAGCAAAAGCTAGGAAAGCTTTGGAAGAACAGAAAAATGCCCAAAAAGCTTTGGAAGAACTGGAAATAGCCCAGGAACTAGCTCTGAAGACACAAAAGCAAGCTGAGCAGAAGTCACTAGAAGAACAGGAAAGAGTCAAAAAGGCTTTGGATGAGCTTGAAAAGGCTCAAGAGCTGGCCCTTGAGAAACAGGAAAGAGCCCAAAAAGCTTTAGAAGAACTGGAGAAAGGTCAGAAGAAAGCCCTTGAGGAACAGGAAAGGGCAGGGCAGCAGGCATTACAGGAACAGAAAAGAGCCCAAAAAGCTTTGGCAGAGCTGGAAAATGCTCAGAAGCTAGCTCTTGAGGAACAGGAGAGAGCTCGACAGCAGGCACTAGAAGAGAAGAAAAGGGCCCAAAAAGCTTTGGAGGAGCTTGAGAAAGCTCAGGAAGTAGCCCTTGAGGAACAGGAAGGAACCCAAAAAGCTCTGGAAGAGCTGGAAAAGGCTCATGTTCTGGCCCTTGAGGAAAAGGAAAGAGCCCAAAAAGCTCTGGAAGAGCTGGAAATAGCTCAAAAGAAAGCCATTGATGAACAGGAGAGAGCTCGGCAGGAGGCACTAGGGAAACAGGAAAAAGCTCAAAAAGCTTTGGAAGAGTTGGATAAAGCTCAGGAACTAGCCACAGAAGAGCTGGAAAGAGCTTGGCAGCAGACAGTAGAGGAACAGGAGAGAGCTCAAAAAGCTTTAGAAGGGCTGGAACAAGCTCAGGTATTAGCCCTTGAGGAGCAGGAGATCGCTCGGCAGCAGGCACTAGAGGAACAGAAAAAAGTCCAGAAAGCTTTGGAGGACTTGGGAAAAGCTCAGGAACTTGCTCTTCAAGAACAGGAGAGAGCTCGGCAAAAGGCTGTTGCAGAACAGAAAAAAGCCCAAAAAGCTTTGGAAGACCTGGAAAAAACTCATGAGTTAGCTCTGCAGGAACAGGAAAGAGCCCAGAGAACTCTGGAAGAGCTGGAAAAAGCTCAGGGGCGAGCCCTCAAAGAGCAGGAGAGAATTCGGCAGCAGGCAGCAGAGGAAAAGAAAAAAGCCCATAAAGCTTTGGAAGACCTTGAAAAAGCCCAGGAGGTAGCCCATGTAGTCCAAGAGAGAGCTCGGCAGCAATCAATAAAGGAACAGGAAAGAGCCCTAAAAGCTCTGGCAGAGCTTGAAAAAGTTCAGGAGGCAGCCATTGGGAAACAGCAGAGAGCTCGGCTGATGACACTAAAGGAACAGGAAAGGGCCCAGAAAATTTTAGAAGAGGTGGAAGAAGCTCAGAAGCTAGCCCTTCAGGAACAAGAGAGAGCTCGGCAGCAGGCTCTAGAAGAACAGAAAAAAGCCCAGAAAGCTTTAGAAGAGCTGGAAAAGGCTCAGGAGCTAGCCTTTGCGGAACAGAATAGAGCACAAAAAGCTCTGACGGAGCTGGAGAAAGCTCAGGGGTTAGCCCTTGAAGAACAGGAGGCAGCTCGGCAGAAAGCATTAGAGGAAAAGAAAAGAGTCCAGAAAGATTTGGAAAAGCTGGAAAAAGCTAAGGAGCTAAACCTTCAGGAACAGAAAAGAGCCCAAAAAGCTCTGGAAAATCTGGAAAAAGCTCAGGCATTAGCACTTGATGAACAGGAGAAAGCTCAACAGCAGGCACTAGAGGAACAGAACAGAGCGCAAAAGGCTTTGAAAGAGCTCGAAAAAACTCAGAAACTAGCCCTTGAAGAACTGGAGAGAGCTTGGCAGCAGGCTTTAGAGGATCAGGAGGGAGCTCAGCAGCAGGCACTAGAGGAACAGGAGATAGCTCGGCAGCAGACACTAGAGGAACAGGAGAGAGCCCAAAAAGCTTTGGAAGAGTTGGAAAAAGCTCAGAGAAAATCTCTGGAGGATCAGGAGAGAGCTCGTAGGCAGGCAAAAGAGGAACAGAACAGAGCCCAAAAATCTTTAGAAAAGCTGGAAGAAGCTCAGGAGAAAGCTCGAGAGGAACAGGAAAGAGCCCAAAATGCTCTGGAAGTTCTGAAAAAAGCTCAGCAGCAGGCTGTAGAGGAACAGGAGAGAGCTCGGCAGCAGGCACTAGAGGAGCAGGAGACAGCTCAAAAAGCTTTGGAGGAGCTGGAAAAAGCTCAAAAGAAAGCTCTTGAAGATCAGGAGAGAGCTCGGCAGCAAGCCTTAAAGGAACAGGAAAGAGCCCAAAAAGCTTTGGAAAAACTGGAAAAAGCTCAAAAGAAATCCCTTGAGGAACAGGAGAGAGCCCAAACTGCTCTGGAAGAGCTGGAAAAAGCTCAGCAGCAGGCACTAGAGGAGCAGGAGAAAGCTCGGCAGCAGGCACTAGCGGAACAGGAGACAGCCCAAAAGGCTTTGGAGGAGCTGGAAAAAGCTCAAAAGAAAGCTATTGAGGATCAGGAGAGAGCTTGGCAGCAGGCAATTAAGGAACAGAACAGATCCCAACAAGCTTTGGAAAAACTGGAAATAGCTCAAAAGAATGCCCTTGAACAACAGGAAAGAGCCGAAAATGCTCTGAAAGAGCTTGAAAAAGCTCATCTGCAGGCAGTAGAAGAACAGGAGAGAGCTCGGCAGCAGGCACTAGAGGAACAGGAGCGAGCCAAATATGCTCTTGAAGAGTTGGAAAAAGCTCAGCAGCTGGCACTAGAGGAACAGGAGAGAGCTCGGCAGCAGGCACTAGAGGAACAGGAGCGAGCCAAATATGCTCTTGAAGAGTTGGAAAAAGCTCAAAAGAAAGCTTTTGAAGATCAGAAGAGAGCTCGGCAGCTAGTGCTCAGGGAACAGGCAAGAGCTCAAAAAGCTTTGGAAAAGCTGGAAACAGTTCAAAAGAAAGCGCGTGAAGAACAGGAAAGAGCCCAAAATGCTGTGGAAGAGCTGGAGAAAGCACAGCAGCAGGCACAAGAGGAACAGCAGAAAGCTCAAAAAGCTTTGGAGGAGCTAGAAAAAGCCCAAAAGAAAGCTCTTGAAGATCAGGAGAGAGCTCGTCAGCAGGCATTAGAGGAAAAGGAAAGAGCGCAAAATGCTCTAGAAGAGCTGGAAAAAGCTCAGCAGCAGGCACTGAAAGAACAGGAGAGAGCCCAAAAAGCTTTGGAGGGGCTGGAAAAAGCTCAGAAGAAAGCTCTTGAGGATCAGGAGAAATCTTGGCAGGAGGCGCTAGAGGAACAGGAAAGAGCACAAAAAGTTTTGGAAGAGCTGGAAAAAGCTCAGACATTAGCCCTTGAGGAACAGGAAAGAGTTCGGCAACAGGCACTAGAGGAACAAGAAAGAGCCCAAAAAGCTTTGGAGGAGTTGGATAAAGCTAAGGAGCTGGCCATTGAGAAACAAGAGAGAGCTTGGCAGCAGGCATTAGAGGAACAAGAAAGAGCCCAAAAAGCTTTGGAAAAGCTGGAAAAAACTCAAAAGAAAGCCCTTGAGGCTCAGGAGAGAGCTCGACAGCAGGCACTAAAGGAGCAGGATAAAGCCCAAAAAGCTTTGGAAAAGCTGGAAAAAACTCAAAAGAAAGCCCTTGAAGATCAGGAGAGGGCTCGGCAGCAAGCATTACAGGAACAGGAAAAAGCCCAAAAAGCTTTGGAAATGCTGGAAATAGCGCAAAAGAAAGCCTTTGAGGATCAGGAGCGAATGAAACAAAAGGCTCTAGAAGAACATGAAAAAGCTAAGCGATCAGCCGTGGAAGAACAGGAAAGAGCTAAAAAGGCTTTAGAAGCCCTGCAAAGAGCACACACGCAGGCCATTAAGGAACAGGAGAGAGCTCAGCTGGAAGCTCTGAAGGAACAGCAACGGGCTCAGGAAGCCTTGGAAGAGATTGAAAAAATTCAAGAGTGGGCTGTCCAGGAGGAAGAATGTGCCTGCAAAACATTGGAAAAGCTGGAAAGAACTCATAAAATGGTTATTGAAGAACAGGAGACAGCTCAGCAACTGGCTCTGGAGGAACAACAAAGAGCTCAAGAAGCCTTGGAGGAGATTGACAGAGCTCAGCAGAAGGCCCTAGAGGATCTAGAACGTGCCCGGAAAGCTTTGGAAGATGTGGAAAGAGCTCATAAAAAGGCTCTTGAGGAACAGGAGCGAGCTCAACAGCAAGCTGTTGAGGAGAAGGAAAGTGCTCGGGAAGCTTTGGCACAGCTTGAAAAAGCTCATAAAAAGGTCCTTGAGGAACAGGCAAGAGCTCAGCAGCAAGCTCTGGAGGCACAACAAAGAGCTCAGGAAGCCTTGGAAGAAATTGAAAGAGCTCATAGTCAGGCCCTTGA
Source organism: Cryptoblepharus egeriae (assembly GCA_030015325.1). Classification (NCBI taxonomy): domain Eukaryota; kingdom Metazoa; phylum Chordata; class Lepidosauria; order Squamata; family Scincidae; genus Cryptoblepharus; species Cryptoblepharus egeriae. The sequence continues at coordinate 53,460,739 of JAREYC010000004.1, forward strand.
GGAACATAAGGCAGCTCAGGAACAAGCTCTATGGGAAAAGGAAAATGCCCAAAAAGCTTTGGCAGAGCTGGAAGGAGTTCATACACAAGCCACTGTGGAAGAGGAGGAAGCTCAGGAACAGGCCTTACGGGAAAAGGAAAGTGCTCAGAAAGTTTTGGCAGAGCTGGAAAGAGCTCATAAAAAGGTCCTAGAGAAACAGGAGACAGCTCAACAGCAAGCTGTGGAGGAAAAGGAAAGTTCCCGGGAAGCTTTGGCACAGCTTGAAAAAGCTCATAAAAAGGTCCTTGAGGAACAGGCAAGAGCTCAGCAGCAAGCTCTGGAGGAAAAGTGCCCAGAAAGCTCTGCAAGAGCTGGAAAGAGCTCATGAAAGATCCTTGAGGAACAAGAGAGAGCTCAGCAGCAAGCTCTGGAAGCACAACAAAGAGCTCAGGAAGCCTTGGAAGAAATTGAAAGAGCTCATAGACAGGCCCTTGAGGAACAGAAGGCAGCTGAGGGTCAGGCCCTATGGGAAAAGGAAAATGCCCCAAAAGCTTTGGCAGAGCTGGAAAGAGCTGATTTACAGACCCTCGAGGAACAACAGACAGCTCACCAGCAGGCAGTAGAGGAACAGGAAAGAGCTAAGAAAGCACTAGCAGCTCTGGAGAAAGCTCATAAACAGGTTCTGGAGGAACAAATTAAAGCACAGCACCAGGCTGTAGAAGAACAGGAACGAGCTTTGAAAGCTCTAGAAATAGCTCAGAAGATAGCCCTTGTGGAACAGGAGGAAGCACAGCAACGGGCCCTTGAGGAACAAGAAAGAGCTCAGAAAGCTTTGGAAACACTGGAAAGAGCTCATAGGCAAGCACTGGAAGAACAAAAGAGAGTTCACCAAGAGGCTATCGAGGAACAAAAGCGAGTTCAGGAAGCTTTGGAAGAACTAGCAACAGTTCAGAGGAAAGCACATGAGGAACAGGAAAGAGAAAAACAGCTTGCCTTCGAAGAACAGGAAAGAACCCAGAAAAGTTTGGAACATCTTGAAAAAGCTCATCAGTAGGCAAAGTTCCAAAATAGAGGACAATGAAACCCTTTTGGAGGACACCCAGACAGGATGCTAGAAAAAGAGGACAAATCCAGAAATTCCCAGTTATGTGGTTACCTTGGCATGAGGGGATGATGCTTATGGTGCGCAGGAATGGTTGATGAACAAGGGGGGTACTGCGCATGAGGAGGACGATGCGCATGGGGGGACGATGCACATGGGGGGAATTTTACTCTTGCTATGCAGGTCCATTTTCGCTAGTTATATAATAATGTCAGCACCCTATGTAATGTTGTACTGGAACATCAAACCTCCAATTTCTTTATTGTAATACATTATAGGATTTTGTGGTAAATAAAACATCAGGCAGCAACTGGCTGAGCTACTTTCTTATCACCGAATTGTTCAGGACCACAGAAATAGAAATGTAGCCATAGGATAGAACAACCCTCCAACTGGACATTTGAAAACGATGATGGCTGCAATCTTAAAGACACTTTCCTGGGAATAAGATCCATTGAGCACAATGGAGCTTGCTTTTGAGTAGACATGGTTAGGATTGTGCTCGATGATATACAACTGTAGGCCAAGCCTTAGCCATGTTACAATATTATGACTATGTCCTGCCCTACAGTTCAGTTCACTAGGCACTTTTCTGCCCCTAGTAGCCAGCATGGTTTGTCTAGCAAATTTATATTCATGATGATCCTGCCTGGCCTATTTGAGAGAGGTGGCAATGTCTTATCTGACATCATGTTGAGCTTAAGAGATGAGCCCCTATCCTTCTTGATTACTTCCAGTGGTGGGCTCCAGCAGGTTCGCACCCACTCTATAAAACCGGATGTTAATGAGCAATAGGACATGTAAAGTTTAAAAATAGCCATTTAAAAGTGGCTGCCAGATGGGCATGGAACCGGTTGTTAATTTGTTTGAATCCCATCACTCCTTTTCTCCATACCCAGCTCAGACTTAATGTTTATCCCAAATATACTGGGTCCAAAAACAGAATAAGTCTAAGAGCTTCAAGGAGAGAAATGTTATTTACGAAGGCAACAGAGAAAAGCAAAACCCCTCCTTAATATTTTAATCTTGCTAGAATGGTCACACTGCAAGTGCATTTGTTGATGCTTGCTCAGAATCATCCTACCCATTTCACCTCTAGACTCCCAAAGATATTAGGAATATCTAATAATACAATAATAATAATGTTTCTGAAGAGCTATCTCCTGAGCTTTTTCCAACTCTTTCAAAGCTTTTTGGGCTCCAGCTCTTCCAAAGCTTTCCTGTTCTTTTAGTGCCTTTCCTGTTCTTTAGTACCTGTTCTTTTAGTGCCTGGCTTGTTCCTGTTCTTTTAGAGCCACCTCCTGAGCTTTTCCCAGCTCTTCTAAAGCTTTTTGAGCTCTTTCTTGTTCTTCTAGTGCCTTCTTCTTAGCTCGTTCCTGTTTCTTCAAAGCTAGCTCCTGACCTTTTTCCAAGATTTCCAAAGCTTTTCAAGCTTTTGCTTGTTCAACAAGGGCCAACTTCTGGATTCTCTTGTGTTCCTCAAGAGCTACTTCCTGAGCTTTTACCAGCTCTTCCAAAGCTTTATGAACCTTTAATTGTTCCTCTAAAGCCTGCTGGTGTGCTTTCTTCTGTTCGCCCAACAACTGTTTATGAATTAGTTCTTGTTCTATGGTGTGTTGCTGAGTTCTTTCTTGTTCATGAAGGGCTACCTGCCGAATTCTCTCCATCTCTTCCAAAGCATTCTGAGCTCTCTCTTTTTCCTCTGTGGCCTGCTGCTGAGCTCTTTTCTGTTCTTTCAAAGCTCGCTTATGAGCCTTTTCCAGGGCTTCTAAGGCTTTCCGAGCTCTGTTCTGTTGCTCTATAGCTTGTTGTTGTGCTTGCTCCTGTTGCTCAAAGGCTAATTTTTTTTAGCTCTCACAAGCTCTTCCAGCTTGAGCTCTTTCCTGTTCCTCTAATGCCTGCTGCTGAGCTCTCTCCTGTTCCTCTAATGCCTGCTGCTGAGCTCTCTCCTGTTCCCCAAAGGCTGATGTTTTAGCTCTCTCAAGCTCTTCCAGTGCTTTCTGAGCTCTTTCCCTTTCTTCTAGGGCCTGCCTCTGAGCCCTCTCCTGTTCCGCAAGCGCTGTCTTTTTAGCTCTTTCAACCTCTTCCAGTGCTTTCTGAGCTCTTTCCTTATCTTCTAGGGCCTGCCTCTGTTCTTCAAGGGCTAGTTTATGAACTTGTTCCAGAGCTTCCAAAGCTTTTTGAGTTTTTTCCTGGTCCTCTAGAGCCTTTTGTTGAGCTTTCTTTTGTTCCTCTAATGCTTGCTTATGAGCTTTGTCCAAAATTTCCAAAGTTTTTTGTTGGTCTTCTATGGCCAGAGCTTTTAAAGATTCTTCAGCTCTTTGCTGTTCCTCTATTGCCTGTTGCTGAGCTTTCTTCTGTTCCCCCAATGCCTGCTTATGAGCTACTTGAAGTGCGTCCAAAGCTTTCTGAGCTTTTTCCTGTTCCTCTAGGGCATGGGTCAGGGAATCTTTTTACCTTTTACCCCAAAATATATTTAGATATGCCGACATTACCCCCTTGATCTGAAAGGAAAGAAATCATATTTGTTAATATATTATTTTTTAAAATGTAGAACAAAATGTAGGATGTCCTATATTTTAAAAAAATCAGGAGTAAGCTCCATTGAATTAATGGCCTTACTTGTGAGTAGACATCTGGGAATGGGTGCTTACCTTGACTGGGGAGGCTGCTAGGGAGGCTCAGGCTGAGACTGAGTTCAGCCGTCCAGGCACTTCAGGCATCCATCTAGAAAAGAATGACTGTGCATGCGCATGCAGTCTTTCCCTGCCTCTCTGCCTAAAGGTTCCCATGGAGAGGCTTGGAGTATCCTCTCCTGATCACGCCGGTACACACCTCCAATTAGGAAAGGGAAAGTGCCAGTGAGGTCAGGAGAGGACACTCTGCCCATGGAGAAACCTCTCCATGGGAACCTTTAGGCAGGGATGCAGGGAAAGGCTGTGCATGCATGCACAGTCATTTTTTTCAAGATTGATGCCCGCAGTGCTTGGACTTAGCTGCGCAAAGCGGCAGCTGGCTCAAACTGCTCCCCAGTGCCCCCAAGGACATTCCCATGCCACCCCCAGAATACTGGATGGGCTCAGGGGTTTCCTGGGGGTAATGGACAGTCATGCCCGGCTGTGTCTCAGAAGTGTAACCATCCATAACCCCCAGGAATTCATTTTTACCCCATTTGGGGTAATTTACCCCTGTTCCCTGACCATTGCTCTAGGGCCTTTTGCTGAGTTCTTCTATGTTCCTCAAGGGCTATCCTCTGAGCTTTTTCCAGACCTTCCAAAGCTTCCTGAGCTCTCGTTCCTCTAAGGCCTGCTGCCTCATTCTCTCCTGTTCTCTAAGGGCTTTCTTCTGAGCTCTTTCCAGAGCCTCAAAGGCCTCTTGCTGAGCTCTCTTCATTTCTTCAAGATCTTCCTTCTGTACTTTCTCCTGTTCTTTTAATATTTAATATTTTTTATCTGCTTGTGCTTCCTCCAGCAAGGCATAGGTATCTTCATCATAATCCAACTGACAAGCCAAATCAAGATCTTTCACAGCCTCCTGCCAATAACCAAGCAGACGAAATGCAACCCCATGATACTTATATGAGAATGCTGCTTCAGGGTTTATTTTTATGGCTTGATTGCAGTCTCATATGGAAGCATGTGGCATGCACAGCTTTAGAAAGACACTGGCTCAGCAAATGTACAGATTAGCAACTTGAGGGTAACGTTTGACAGATTAATGGCTCTGTGCAGTTCACCCTTCTCCACTGCAGGAAAAGCCTCCTCCTTCATTTCACTGGCCTTCTTCCACATCTCTGTTGTTATTTCTACATTGTGATCAATCATCTGGAAATAGTCAAAATTATCTTGTATAATCGTTTCCTCATCATTTACCATTCCATTCTTCAATTGTGTGCTAGAGCTTTCCCTTCTCTGGTCATGACTTTGATCCCTTATAGTTGCTAATCCATTCTTTGTCTTTTCCAGCATTTGAGATGCTTTAGGTCAGGGGTCCTCAAAGTACAGCCCATGGGTTAGATCCAGCCCGCCAGGGTCCTCAATCCGGTCCGCAGTCTCCCCAATGCCTGGCAGGGGTGCTCTGCCCTCAGCTGTGCGGGTAGGCGAAGAACCAGGGCGCACGATGTTTTGCACGCCCAGCGGCTCCTCCTTGCCGCAGCGAGGTGGCCCACCGGTGTTTGGGGGGCTGCTCCGGCACGTGGGGGTTGTTTCTAGCTGTCTGAGCAGCTGGCATCTACTGCACACGTGCACAACAACAGGAAGCAGCCCTTCCTGAAGATGTATGTCCTATTTCTCATTAGCAACCGGTTCTGTAGAGTAGGTGCGAACCTGCTGAAGCCCACCACTGGACCTTACACTTGACACACTTGATCTAGCTAGTCTTCCTTCCCCCTACTGGTGCAGAAGACAATCTAGCCATAAAAGGGAAGGAGGAATTTACTTGGGAGAAAATTAAGTTGTTAACAAGTGGCCTGATGGATCATGGCCCTCATTTTTCCCAGCCCCATGATCCTACGTCTTCATCTAATCCTACTTCTTAATATGCTAAAACTCAGTCTGAGAGTCCCAACAACAAAGGAAGATTTTGTGACGTCATTGTTCACATCATCAATAGAATCTTGAGGTGGGTTCTTAAAGTTGTTTTGTGTCAAGAAACTCCCAGAGAAACATTTCTTCACCATGTCTTCTGTTTAAACACAAATCTCTTGTGCTGGAACCTGAGTGTCACAAATGTAAAGCATGGTGTGACTACCGTGCTTGGGAACAGGCTGGGCCCAGCGCACATACTGTATGTTTGCTGGCCTAATAGAGCTGTACCTGTGCTGGACCGAATAGAGCTGGACCTGTGCCGGGACAAGGTGAATTTGTGGTGGCCAGTTCATGCTGGCATAAGGGTGGGAGAAGGTGGTAGGAGGGAGAAAAGGAGGCAGGGATGGAGGTTTTTAGGATGAGGGAGGGTAACTGGGGGCAGATCAGATCCTGGATGGTAGTGGGATAGGCTGCAGTAGTGGAGGCTGGATCCTAATCCCCAGTTCCAGCCCTGCAGCATTACATGGGACTCTTGGATTTGCAACCACAAAATTGGGAGCGCAGAACTGAGGAGCCCCATAGGTCGGCCTAGTGAATAAAATCCACTTACTGAGTTGCATCCCAACCTGCCCCAAACCTGTTCCAATGCAGGTTAGTATTGCACATTCAGTAGGAAAAGCCAAATTTCAGATGCAAAAATATCTTGCCAAATTAAATATTTCTACCTGAAAAACATTGATGGAACCAATCGTATTGGCTCTGCCATTCATTGGACTATTTCAGTGATGTGAAAAGGGGGTAATTTGCTGCTTGGGTAACAGTCTATCCTCCATATTAATCTACCCAGGCTTTTGTGCTTTGCATACAGAGTCAAGCACAATACCATAGTCTTTCAAGACTGATGGATGCCAATATTGTTTGAAAAACATTGAAACAACATGATTCCTGACTTCTAGATTCAGTAGATTGTATGCCACATTAGGTTTCTGATACAGTTTTTTAAAAATGTAGTAACATTATAGAAAATGTGGGGCAACCAGTGGTGGGATTCAAATAAATTAACAGATTGTATTTCCTAATAACCTAAATTGACAACAGGTTCTATGTCCCATTAGTAATGGTTCTCAGAACCAGGTGCTCATTAGCAAAGGGTTCTATAGAACCTGTGAGAACTCCCTGAAGCCCATCACTGGGTGTAACACAATGTGTTCCTATCATGTCTATTCAGAAGTAAGTTCCATTCAGTTCAGTGGAGCTTACTCCCAAAAAAACTGTACATAGGTTGTGCCTTGTTAACCACTGGGGTTCTATTCTGGAACTCCCAGTTGATTAAAAGAAAATCAGTGAATACCAAATCAGTATAAAAATAGTTTTAAAGACCTACTTCAAGGTTTCTTGCAATTCCCCAGATCTTCCATTGGTATAGAAACCATATCATATTCAGCCACTAGGTGGGGAGAATAATGGAATCTAATGGAATGAAAATTTTATATAACAGCAAAGCAGGCCTCCGTCAGTCTTGAAAGTCTATGGTATCGTGCCCGGCGCTACATACGCTGCATACGCAGCATGAAAGCCTGGGTTAGATTGTTATGGAGGATATGCTGTTACCCAAGCAGCAAATCCCCCCTCTCCACGCCACTGAATTAGTCCAATGGAAAGGCAGAGCCAATACGATTGGATCCAGCTGGCGTCGCAGAGCTGGGCTAAGGACAGGAGCTCACCCTGTCTTGTGGGGCCGACCTGGGTCTCGAAACCTGGCCTGCTGGTTAACAGGTACAGTGACTTAACCACTTGCGCCACCCACAGCCCATAACAGCATGACTGTAGGAAATTGGATTTTGGTGTTTTTTTCTATGCTACAAGGCATTTAAAAGTGGACCTCAGTATTAGTGGTAAGTCAAATCAGTGGATACCAAATCAGTTGATATGAGGTTCTACGTGTATAGGATTGCAGCCTGAGATGAACATGAGAACTGAACACAAGACAGTGAAATAATGTGACTATATTGCTTGTAGAGTGGAACACTTGTATACTGTACTAGCAAAAAGCATACCCGCGTTGCAGGAATAAAATCCCCCCCCCCGTATGCCATACCCCCCATGCACATCAACCCCCCATGTGCAACATCCCCCATGCGCAAAATCCCCCCATGCTCATCATCGCCCTATGCGCAACTTTCCCCCCATGCGCAACTTTCCCCCCATGTGCATCAACCCCCCCACTGATGCACATGGTTGATGCACATGGGAGGTTGAGGCGCATAGGGGACTGATGCGCATCAACCTCCTATGTGCATCAACCTTCCATGCGCATCATCCCCCCACGCGCATCACCCCACCATGCGCATCATCCCCCACGTGCATCATCCCCCCACGCGCATCATCCCCACCATGTGCATCAGTCCCCCATGCGCAGCATCTGCGCATGCACATCACCTCTCCATGCGCATCACCTCCACATGCGCAACAGCCCCCCATGCACAACATCCTCCAGGTCAGCAACCCCTCCTTCTGAACATCCCCCCAGTGCACTAGGCACTGAGCACCAAATCAGATGGATATTGGATAGTTTTTCATGTTAAGTGTACGACAAAAATACGTTGCACCCCTTTTCAGCCCCTTAAGGGTTAAATTTCTCCACATCCGTTCTTGATGTGACAGAAGGAACACCCTCTCCAAATTTCACACCTCTAGGTCCAGGGGTTGGGGCAGAGCATCAGTCACTGAGTCTTCAATGCAAAGTATAGGGAACAAAAAAAGTTGCACCCCATTTCACCCCCTTCCAGTTGGAATTTCTGAAAATTGGTTCTTAGTGACTCCCTCCATCATAGAAGGAACACCCTCCTCAAATTTCACGCTTCTAGGCCTGACGATTTTGGCAGGGCGTTGATTAGTCAGTAATGACAATGAAGATTAGTTTTATAAAACACATTGCGCCCCTTTTCACTCCCTTCTGGTTGGAATTTCTGAAAACTGGTTCTTAGTGGATCCCTCCATCATGGAAGGAACACCCTCATCAAATTTCATGCTTATAGGCCCAGCGGTTTTGGCTGGGTGTTGATGAGTCAGTGATGATGATGAAGATGCCTTTTATATATATAGATTTCACAGATAAAAATAAGGCTGCAATCCTAAACACACTTTCCTGAGAATAAGGCTGCAATCCCAAAGACACTTTCCTGGGAGTAAGAGCCACTGAACACAATGGGGCTTCCTTTTGAGTAGACATGGTTAAGATTGTGCTCTAAGTCCCATAGAACAGAACGGGATTTATTTCTGAGTAGACATGCAAAGGTTGGCACCCTACGTTGCTCTTTTAAAGCGTATTTTAAATAGGGTTGCCATAACTTTCTTCCTCAAAATCGGGACAGGACCCTCTGTCCCATTTACCTGTAAGTGAACACAATCTCCAAAAATTGGGATTGTCCCTGTTCTTTGTGACATAAAGGAAATCTAATTTTAAAGCATAGTCTGTTTAATTCTGGAAGTAGATTTTGTTGCAGCCCAAGAAGCTGTATATTCTGTTTAATGCAACAAAAATCGCCCAATTGCCCCTTTTTCAAATTATTTAATCATCATCCTAGGTGAAATAATTATAATTATTTTTTATTTTATTTTATTTTTTGCTGCAAGAACCTTATCAGGCAAGAGTTCTAATTCTATCTGATATGGTAAATCAATTTCTGGCTGTATCAGTACAGAGAACAGAGGAAGGTTAGATACATTATGTTCAATACAAAAGGATAAGAATCCATATAGAAAGCTAGGCAGAAATCCATCTCCCTAATATGCCTGTTTTCTTTATGAACACCTGTGTAAGAAATTGGGTTGAGTCAATGTTTTAGGTCCTATTGCAATTTAATTGCATTTACTGCATCAATGTGATCAGTGATGGGCTTCAAAAAATTTAAGAACCGGTTCTCTGCCCATCTGGCAGCCACTTTTAAATGGCTATTTTTAAACTTTATATGTCCTATCTCTTGTTAAGAACCGGTTCTATAGAGTAGGTGCGAACCTGCTAGAGCCCACCACTGAATGTGATTCTTTGAAAAGCTGTAAATAAAATACCTCAGGAAAGCCTCTTTTGCTGTATGTCATATGGAGCTTGATAGGTGAGCTATCTGAGAAACTATATAGTACAGTACAATGACGGTGTCCTATAAAAGAAAAAAAATATTTAAAAACTTGAATTTCTGGACTACATCAGCAAATCCAGTGTGATGTTGCTAATGCCAGTACTGATAGGAAGGAAAGAATGGGAAATATACCTTCTAAACTGCCATGGTCAGTTACAGCTTTGGGGAGGTACAATGCATGGAGCTCAATGACTTAGAAGAATGACATCACTACCAAACTTCCCTGTCACTGAGCTTTGATTTGCACAATTGTTGGGGAGGCTGAGCTATGGCTGCCAATAGTTAAGTCTTTATACAGGGAGATATACTGAGGCAGTATATACTGAGGCACTTGAGAGCTGAACCTTCCCAGTGTTCATGCCACCAATCAGAAACTGGGTGGATTGGATTTCCAGTCAAAGGGAATCATTGTGCACATGCTCTTCTCAATTTCTGAGTGGTAATAGCGGGGAGGCTCAGCTCTCGACTGCCACAGAGCTAGTCCAGTGGCAGCTCAGTAGCTTCCCCTCTGATCACAAATCAGACTTCTGCTTGAATCACATCAGAAACTCCTTTTCTTCTAGCCGAGGGACCTCTGTCAAGCAATATAAACATCTCCTCAGGCACCCCAGAACCCCCAGGGAAACAGAAAATCACCTTGAAGGGAATGGAATGGATCCTAAGTGGACCTAAGTGATCCACTCTCTGCTCCTCAAAGCCTTAGAGAGAAAGTAGCTCCCTAAGTTTGAGAACCATTGCTCTAGTTACTTCTGGATTTGGAGACTGCATTGGAAACTTCATCTTACTTACCAATGGTGGTAAGAGGCTCAAGATGGTTGGGAGGTTTTTTCAAACTCATGCAAAACATATGTTGGAGCTCTGCAGTCTGAGCCTCCTACTACTTTTTCTAGATTCCATTTCAAGCTCCCAGTTGGGACATCTGGTCCCAACTGTAATACTTCCCAGTTTACCACTAGTTGAGAACCCTTGTCCTAGACAGTTCTCTCCTTTCCTTTCATGCAACATGGAAGGAGTGGAGTCAGTGATGGGATTCAAAGAAATTAACAACCGGTTCTATGCCCATCCGGCAGCCACTTTTAAATGGCTATTTTTAAACTTTACATTTCCTATAGTTAAAAACCGGTTCTATAGAATAGGTGCGAACCTGCTGGAGCCCACCACTGTTGAGTGCATGGAATGGCAAAACGACAGAGAAAGAAAGAGGGGAAGTAGTCTAGGTGATGGGAGTGATATGGGAGTGGCGAGCTGACAAATTGGTGGGTGATTAGGGAAGCCTAGTTAACCAGGCTGTCTTACCAAAGCTACAGAATCCAATAGGAGTTATTTCATATAGGGCCATTAGCTCTGGCTACTGTTCAACCTACACAAGCCTGAGACTGAAATCTTAAAGACAGTTTCCTGGGAGTAAGACCTATTGAACATTCTGGGGCTTACCTTTGAGTAGACATGCCAAAGCACTGCCACATGTGCTTTGAGTCTCAGAATAAAATGGTTGGAAGTTTGCTGGAAGACTTCTGTCATATGGCAGTCACAGACTTTGGAGTCACAAAACTTCTGTCCTATGGTTAAAAGAAAAGAAGGGGACAATTTTAAAGGCAGAATTGAGCAAGCTTTTACCAAATTTAATGGCTGCAAAAAGCACCAGCAACTGCCTTAGGATGAAGAAAAGAGCTTATTGAAAATGTTGGTTAAAATGTTTGGTAATAGTGTTTGAAAAACTAGAGAAATGTGGTCAGCAGTTCAAGATCTGAGTACTGCAAGACAGAGAGATTTCTCCGTCAATTGCCCAGCTCCTGCCAACCTAGCAGTTCAACAGTCTGTAAATGCAAGTAGATAAATAGGTACCACCACAGTGAGAAAATGGTGTTTTGTGCACCTTGGCATATAGTCATGCTATATGGATGCCATGGAAGATGCCATGGAAGCTTCTTTGGACAATGTTGGCCTTTTGATCTAGTATCAGAGATGAGCTCTGCACCCTACAGTTGGTAAGGATTGCAGGGCCACCTGCAGAGGACTATTCTAATGGAGAACTGGTCTACTCTACTCAAGCTGCAATCCTAAAGACACTTTCCTGGGAATAACACCCATTGAGCACAATGGGGTTTACTTTAGAATAGATATGGTTATACTCTACTTAAGCTGCAATCCTAAAGACACTTTCCTGGATTAACACCCATTGAATGGGGCATACAGAGTAGTCATGGTTAGGATTGTGCTAAGTTTAAAAAAAGAAAACACTGACTTTTTCCTAAATCTATTTTAACCACTTCATTCCCACATTTGGACTATCTGCAGCCACTTCTGAAGTGTTCACTCCACTGTACCACAGCTGTGACCCAAGGGCTCTGTCTCCCAAGAAAAAGAAGAAAAATTAAATTAAATTAAAAATTGGCCCTGCATTTTTAAATTCATAATTATATTTATTTATTTATTTATTTATTTATTTATTTATTTATCCCCCCAGGCAGCAAAATGGCATGACCCCCACGAAGACAGCTAAGAGCCAAAGGACATAGGAGAGGCAGGTACAGGCACTGCTGTTGAAAGCAGTGGTTGCCCATGCGTGCCCAGTGGCAGTGGGGAGGAGGAAACACTAACAGGGCATTCCGAATAAACTTTATAGCACTGCCATAGCTGTGGCAGTGGGGCACATGTTGTGTACTGCAGTTTCAAGGCAGTCACAGAGGTCTCCTCAGAATAAGGCAGTTTTACCTTAGGAAAGGTCCTTTACCTCAGAGCTACATTGGACAACTGGGTACCGTTGCACCATAAGTCTATTGGTGAGCTTCACCTTGGGCATGCAAGGGGCCTCTTCTTCAGAGCCATTGGGCTAGTAAAGAAGAAGCCTGCCCTTGTGGCATGTGTTTTGGGTGTAGCACTTGATGGAAACACCACCGCACACCCATACATCCTATAGTCCTCTGCAGAGATAAGCTGAGGGGTGGACACTTCTCCATTGCCACAAATAAGAGGGGAGCCCTTGAAAGGCTTGCCTCTTTCAACTCAAGTGAGCAGCAACTACCTCTGAGGACAGAAGTTGTGCTTCTGAGGGGGCCATTTGTAGCACTGCACAACCCTTAGCGACCCTACTCAGAAGTAAGCCCCTTCGGTTCAGTGCAGGGTGACCATATATTCTTTTTCCAGGACGTGTCCTCTTTTTTTGCCATGTGTCCTGGATAAAATAAATCTTCATGGTCCTCCTTTTCCTTGTGTGCAGGCAAAACGTAGCCTTTTCTTAATTAAAAATTAAATTTTTATATGTATTTAAGTTTTATATATATATATATATATATATATATATATATATATATATATATATGTGTGTGTGTGTGTGTGTGTGTGTGTGTGTGTGTGTGTGTGTATTATATGATGGGTGGAATATGATATATATATTATATGATGGGTGTATATAATTGGAGACTACATGTAATAAATTGCAACCCTTTGCAAGTCTACTCAGAAGTAAGTCCCATGACAGACAGTGAGCTTTACTCCCAGGAAAGTGAGTGTAAAGGATCCAGCTCTGGAGTGGCTTCTCATAGTCCAAGCCTGTGCATGTCTACTCAGGAGTAAGTCCCAGGTTTACTCCCAGGTCAGTGAGCTTATGTAGGTTTGCAGCTTTACTGCCTGCCCCGCACATGGAGGGCTGGAAGGGCTGCAACTGAGATCCTGAAGTGTCGGGGTGGCAACTGTTGACACTCTCCTTTAGCTCTCTGGAAGAAGCTCCCTCAGACGGAGACGCTTTTCCGGTGCTGGGACTCATTTCCAGTTCCTTTTAGGGCGAGTCCAGGAGTGGATACGTGTCTTTGGAGCATCAACACCAGAGAGACTCAGACGGTGAGTGCAGCAGCCCCTGGCTCTGGAGCCCTCCCTAGACACACTTTCCCGGGAGTAAGGCCCATAGACTATCATGGGACCTGCTTCTGAGGAGACCTGCCCAGGAGTGGGCTCTGAGGCTGTTGTCCTAGACATACTTTCCCGGGAGTAAGGCCCATAGACTATCATGGGACCTGCTTCTGAGGAGACCTGCCCAGGAGTGGGCTCTGAGGCTGTTGTCCTAGACACACTTTCCCGGGAGTAAGGCCCATAGACTATCATGGGACCTGCTTCTGAGGAGACCTGCCCAGGAGGGGGCTCTGAGGCTGCAGTCCTAGACACACTTTCCCGGGAGTAAGGCCCATAGACTATCATGGGACCTGCTTCTGAGGAGACCTGCCCAGGAGGGGGCTCTGAGGCTGCAGTCCTAGACACACTTTCCCGGGAGTAAGGCCCATAGACTATCATGGGACCTGCTTCTGAGGAGACCTGCCCAGGAGGGGGCTCTGAGGCTGTAGTCCTAGACACACTTTCCTAAGAGTTAAGGCCCATAGACTATCATGGGACCTGCTTCTGAGGAGACCTGCCCAGGAGGGGGCTCTGAGGCTGCAGTTCCAGACACACTTTCCTAGAAGTAAGGCCCATAGACTATCATGGGACTTGCTTCTGAGGAGACCTGCACAGGAGGGGGCTCTGAGGCTGCAGTCCTAGACACACTCTCCTGGGAGTAAGGCCCATAGACTATCATGGGACCTGCTTCTGAGGAGACCTGCACAGGAGGGGGCTCTGAGGCTGCAGTCCTAGACACACTTACCTGGGAGTAAGGCCCACTGACTATCATGGGACCTGCTTCTGAGGAGACCTGCCCAGGAGGGGGCTCTGAGGCTGCAGTCCCAACCACACTTTCCTGGGAGTAAGGCCCACTGACTATCATGGGACTTGCTTCTGAGGAGACCTGCACAGGAGGGGGCTCTGAGGCTGCAGTCCCAGCCACACTTTCCTGGGAGTAAGGCCCACTGACTATCATGGGACCTGCTTCTGAGGAGACCTGCACAGGAGGGGGCTCTGAGGCTGCAGTCCCTGCCACACTTTTTTGGTAGTAACGCCCACTGCCTGTTGTGGGATCTACTTCCTAGTAGACATAGACTTTGCCTCTCAGTGTCTGCAGTCCTTGTAGTTTTCCTCCCTCCTCATCCTCCTCCTCCCAGAAGGGCTGGGACAAGTTCACACAATCCTTTAAACCTTCCTGTGTAGTGTTGAATTTCATTGGAGCCCTTTTCCTCATGGCATAGACTCAGTTTCATCCAAAGATTGGCCCTCCTGTCATACACATTCACCTGTGGAAGAAATTCCATTGGACTCTGGAACTTACTTCTGAGTAGACCAACAAGGTTGCACTGTTAGTATGCCTCAAGAGTATCAATTGGAGGTCTGGGCTTTCAGGTTAATTCTGCCTTGTGGCAAAATTCTTAGTTGAGAAATACTATATTGTATTCAATTTTGGAGGTAAAATCACTGTTGGAGGGAAATGTTGGAGTAACACAGTATTTGGGTTTTGCAAATGGGGGAAAATATGTTTTTAAAACTATGTATCCAGTAGTTACAGTTTTAGTTTTGGGATTTTTTGTTAATAAGAGGTTTTCTTTTTTAAACTTAAATTTAGTTAAAGACAGAGTCATGAACCTGTTTAATGTGCTGCTTAAATACCTTCTCAGAAATTAATTTTGGAGGCAAGTTTCAAGTTGATAGTACAGAATAACCTCACATTGCCACATCTTTTTCTTGTTCTTTCAGTTAATCATGGATCAAGTAATGCAATTTGTGGAGCCCAGCCGTCAGTTTGTGAAAGATTCCATCAGACTTGTTAAAAGATGCACAAAGCCGGACAGGAAAGGTAGAAAAAATTTAATTTGTACCGTGTACTAATGTTGCAAATTATACTCAGAAAATAAGCTATTTCTTAAGGTAACCTTGTGTTAGGTTTCTGTCTCATATTTTCATTGTGGAATAAGCAAAAGATCCAGTTTTTCACAAGAGATTCATTCTACACAATTGCATTTTTTAAAGTCAAGGAACATGTTTTATTGGCTTGTATACATTCTGCTGATTACAAAATGTATTAGATTTGCCTAATATCTTCGGGAGTCTAGAGGTGAAATGGGGAAGGTGATTCTGAGCAAGCATCAACAAATGCACTTGCAATATTAAGGAGAGGTTTTGCCTTCATAAAACATGGTTTTGCCTTCTGTTGCCTTCGTAAACAAATTGCTCACTTGAAGCTCTTAGACTTGTTCTGTTCTCTGACCCAGGCTGCAATCCTAAAGACACTTTCCTGGGAGTAAGACACATTGAACATAATGGGGCTTACTTTTGAGTAGACATGGTTAGGATTGTGCTCCCAGTATATTTGGGACAAACATTTAGTCTGAGTTGGTTATGGAGAAAAGTAATCAAGGATAGGGGCTCTCTGTTGCCTTCGTAAATAACTTTTCTCTCCTTGAAGCTCTTAGACTTGTTCTGTTCTTGGACCCAGTATATTTGGGACAAACATTAAGTCTGAGCTGGGTATGGAGAAAAGCAGTGATGGGATTCAAACAAATTAACAACCGGTTCCATGCCCATCTGGCAGCCACTTTTAAATGGCTATTTTTAAACTTTACATGTCCTATCGCTCATTAACATTCGGTTCTATAGAGTGGGTGTGAACCTGCTGGGGCCCACCACTGGAAGTAATCAAGAAGGATAGGGGCTCATCTCTTAAGCTCAACATGATGTCAGATAAGACATTGCCACATCTCTCAAATAGGCCAGGCAGGATCATCATGAATATAAATTTGCTAGACAAACCATGCTGGCTACCAGGGCCAGAAAAGTGCGTAATGAACTGAACTGTAGGGCAGGACAGAGTCATAATATTATAACATGGCTAAGGCTTGGCCTGCAGTTGTATATCATCGAGCACAATCCTAACTGTGTCAAGCTCCATTGTGCTTAATGGATCTTATTCCCAGGAAAGTGTCTTTAGGATTGCAGACATCATGATTTGTCTTCCAGTGTCCAACTGAAGGGTTATTCTGTCCTATTGGCTACATTTCTATTTCTGTGGTCCTGAACAATTCTGTGATCAGAAAGTAGCTCAGCCAGTTGCTTTCTGACGTTTTATTTACCACAAAATCCTATAATGTCTTACAATAAAATAACTGGATAATTGGAAGGTGGATGTTCCATTACAACTGTACATAGGGTACTGACTTTATTATATAACTAGTGAAAATGTACCTGCATTGCAGGAGTAAAATTCCCCCCATGCATATAGTCCCTCCCCCATGCGCAGTACCTCCCCTTTTCATCAACCGTTCGTGTGCACCATAAGCATCATCCCCTCATGCCAGGGTGACCATATGACTGGGAAATTCTGGATTTGTCCTCTTTTTCTTAGCTTCCTTAGTGGGTGTCCTCCAAAAGGGCTTCATTGTCCTCTATTTTGGCTTTATTTTGGAACTTTGCAATGCTGTGCATCATGCCGTATGTTGTTGGATTTGTATTGAAGAGCAGAATCCAATGCATAAATCGGTTTTGAAATATCTCCTTCATACCAAAAATTATGGCCAAAAAACTAAAACTAAAAATATGCATTGAGCTCTATGGGAAAGTTAAAGTGCCTAATATTGTGGCTTTACTCATGAGTAGGCAAATGTGCCATTGTCCACCAGAGAGGCCAAGCTGAGAAGAATCCAAGACCTTGTCCTCCTTTTGAGGTTTGGGCATTTGATCACCCTGACCCATGTGCATCATCTCCCATATATTCCCCATATATACAACCCCCCCCCATGCACAGCATAACCCCCTGTGCACTCTCCCTCCCAGTGCATCAGCTGGATGTTGCTCAGTCAGTCTTCAATGTTAGCATAGGACAAAAACACATTGCACCACCTTCTGGCTAGAATTTCCAAAAACCGGTTCTTAGTGGTTGCCTTCACCACAGAAGGAACACCGTCCCCAAATTTCACGCTTCTATGTCTGGCAGTTTTGGCTGGGTGTTGATGAGTCAGTCAGTGACTTTTCAGTTATATATATATATAGATGACCAGTTTAAAACAAAGTGTGCTAGCTACCAAATTTCCATGTTAAGCCATATTTAAACAGAGAAAAAATAGTTGATTGCATTTCAAAGACTCATGGCTTTAGATAGAAAGGTTTCTGGTTTTATAACTATTCTAATCCATTTAGAGAATATGTGCTGTCTAAATCATTGAAAGTTATGTTTATTTACTTGTATTTCAACGTATTTTTAATTATAGAATTCCAGAAGATTGCCATGGCAACAGCAATAGGTTTTGCGATAATGGGATTTATTGGTTTCTTTGTAAAACTGATCCATATTCCGATCAACAACATCATTGTGTAAGTATCTGTAGCAAGACTCATTGCTGGAATGAAAATGTGTGAGGAGCCATTTAAGATTTGGGTTAATGAACTGTGTTATATGAAAAAAAAAAATTCAGTATTTTTTCTCGGTGTTGATAGTCTCAAAATAATTTAATTTTATGCTATAAAACTGGGCCTGTATCATGTTTAGTATTTTTGGGATATAGATCCTGTGATGGTAATGCAAGAAGTTTAAATTATTCCCCTAATGCTTTTTGACCCTTCAAATAGTGCTGATCAAAGGTGCCTATTTGCTTGCTCTTCATGGCGGGCCCTTCGTTCCCATAATGAGTGGGGCATGAGGGCTTGCGCAGAAAATTTGTGGATTCTTTCTGCTGCAGAGAGGACTCTATGGATAACCTTCTGTGTGATTTGTTTTGCTGCTTAACATGTACCATGGAGGGAGGAATGCAGGTGTCCCTTGTTTTCTTCCCACCAAGCTTTCAGAGGGCTCATTTTAGTTTATGACCTGACAGTGATGAGGGACACGTGTAGCCATTTGATTTTTACATTTGGAATAAAATATGATGTTTCCAGTAGCCAGAGATGTTCTAGATATAGGCTGAGATTCAGAAAGATACTTGAACTCATTTATTGGAACTTCAGACTTTTTCTTTTGAAAAGCAAATAACTGCACTCTCACCAGTATTTGAAGACTCATTGGTTTTAGAAATATTTTGCTCTTAAGCTTGGGGAAGGAGGCTGCTATTCCAGGAAAATAAGTTCAGAGCACTTGGATCTTACTGAGCAGTTCTTATAGATTTTGGCCATATTCCAATGCTCTTTGCTCCCCTTCAATTCTTTTTTTCTGGCTTTCCTTTCACTTTTTTTTGGTCTGCTAGTATCCTCTGAGTAACACTGCCATTGAAGAATTGGCTTGAATAAAAGGTAATTGCTGGCTTGTAAACCAACAGCACTCCACATAATGTCAAATTCATGTTTACTTTCTTTTTTTTCTTACAGGGGTGGCTAAAAAAGCAACTGGAACACTAAATGGTATTGGACATTATGACATAAGAAAATGTAGTGGACGTTCTGGCTTAATCAACCTTGTTAACTCATTCTGTTGTCAATATAAACTGGGTTTTAAAGTAAATTTGTTGTGACTTCTCTTTTGGTAAATGCAGGCACAAGCAGATTCACTCTGATTCATTGACTGCTCCTTTGTAAACATGATGAGAAAAACTAGGAATTTCTTACCTGGAAATGTCCTATTGTTGGACATTTGGAAAGGGGGGTCATTGTAAACAGTGTGCTTGAAAACAGTTTGTTTTTCTTGAAAACATTCTTGAAAACAGGGCCAGACTCAAAGGAAGTCTTCTTCTGATGGGGGGAAGCCCCCAAGTCCAGCTCTGGCTTCCTAAAGGACAAGGTCGGGTTTTTGATGAGTTCCCTAATGCTCATCTCGTCTTCTCCTTTCTTTCTCTCCTCTCTCTGGATCTCTGGCCTCTCTCAACCTCTTTTCCACCATCCCTCTCCCTACCTGCACTGAATTTGGATTTTTCAGCCTTCAGGGCCCTCCTCAACCCAAACCTATCAGGGTCGGAAGGCCCATCCTGCTGGTGGTGCAGACCCTCCCTCACCAGAGTCCCAGCCCGCCAGCAGCAATGGAGCAGCAGCCTGTAGAGTGCTGGGAGAGAGGCACTCAGCCCACAATTGCAGGGGCAGCCCCCCTCACCTTACCGCCTCTCCACAAGCCAACTAGTGTACCTCTGGAGCGGCTGCGGGCCACAGAAGGACAGGCCCTGCATGGACAGGTCAGCACTAGCTGGTAAATGTTAGGTAACAGCTTATAAAATCTTTCATGTCTTCAGTTAAGAACTGTGTTGGAACATGCTGAGCAAGTGTAAAATGTATGAATTATACATTTTTGCTACAAATTTAGCTTTTATTGGGCTATATCTTTGAATACAGATCTGTTAAAAGACCTCAGGTTATAAAAACAACCCCATCACCAAAAGTGATTCTAACTCACCCCCCTTATAAAAGTGTCAAAACAAAATATAAAATGTCATTCAAGGTAAGTTTTTATTACTTGCATAAGTAATACAGTGTTTACACAATTTTGTATTGTGTTGTTTCCGTTTAAAAAATACAAAATAGGATACGCAGTCAACATCTTTTGACATTTATCAAGTGCTTTTTGCTCAACATTTGCTCTTATGGTGGTTTATTCATGAGACAGGGTGACAGGGGTTGCATCAGTGGTGGGTTGTAGGGAGATGGCAGTAGCTTTGAGATGCCCTTCAAGGAGGAATGCTGCCACTTCCTACTCTGCTGCAGATGTGAGCTGCCTTGTTCTGCTTCCTTACCATGCATGGGATTTCAAGGGAGAGCTGCATGCAGCTCTCAAAGCAAAGATAGATAAACTTATTTGAAACATTCCTTACACTGACAACAAGTGAAATGTGCACTGATTCAATTTTGGTGTGGGCAAGATCCAAGACAGCAGGATCTGTTAAGGGCCTTCTTAACCATCTCAATTATAGACAGTTGCAAAGATGCTTTTACTGCCACTTTATAAATGTTCAGGCAATAGTGACCCGTCGCCCCAAGCCCACCATTCAATGCTTTATGATCCACTACAGCAAGCTCTGTAGGGCTGTTGTTGAAGTGGTCAATACCGCCATCAGAAGGACCACTTAGCTCAGGGGTATCCAACACGTGGCCCCTGGGCCGCATGCGGCCCAGGACGAGGGTGGATGTGGCTCTCCTGCAAAGCTGGCCACCACCGCTGGAAAAACCGACTTTGTGGCCGCAGTCATTTTCAAATTTCATGCACTTCTATGCGTGCTACCCTGGACGGCCGCCTCTGTGCACTGGTCTGGGCTGCCTGGCTCCTCCCCCTACTTGCCTCCTGGCACTCAGAGCGCTTCAAGCCCCTTCAGACCTTGCAGCGCTTGCCCATCCGCATCCCCCGAAAGCAGCCTCAGCCTCTATCCCAGATGCTGCCTGCTGCCCTTAAGACCTACTCAGAAGTAAGCCCCATTAAAGTCAATGAGGCTTACTCCTAAGTTGTACTCTGAGAGCCCAACAATGCATGGGATAGGCTGTGATCCTCTCCAAGCTTAACCTTGGAGATGTGCTGCAACCCTGACAATGTCTACTCAGAAGTAAGGACCATTGTACTCGGTCTTACTCCCAGGAACGTGTGTTCAGGATTGCAGCATATTTCCAAGGTTAAGCTTGGAGAGGATCGCTGCCCATCCTATGCATCATGCCTACTCAGAAGTAAGCCCCATTAAAATCAATGGAGACTTACTCCAAGGTTTTAAAAATGTAGGACAAAATATAGGACATCCTACATTTTGTCCTACCTTTTTTTAAAAAAAAGTTGTTAGTGTTTATGTGTGGCCCAAACCAACTCGTCTTCTTCCAGTGCTGCCCAGGGAAGCTAAAAGGTTGGACACCCCTGACCTAGCTGAAATCATAACAACAGCTTTCATGCACTGGCAGGATCAAAGAGGGCTGCAATGGGGTTGAGCCAAGGGCAACTCACAAACAACTTGCCAGTGATACCCATGCCACTTTGGTACCAGTATTTGGACAGGATGGGTGGCAGAGTAATGCAGTAAGCACTTTGGCTTACATGTGACATACTCTGTGTGTTTATTGGAATTAAAGATCTTTTTAGGACCAAGGACCTTTTTAGGACCATGAGGCTTATGATGCTTAAACACAGATCACTGAGAGGAATGTACATTTATGCTCCCCTAGAATTATTCAGCCCCAAAAGGACACTCTGGGCTAAATATAGATGCATGAATGAATCAAATGGACAGCTCATTTGTCTTAGTAACTACTATGTACAGGTCATAGTTGCTTTTTGATACGATTCAGCAGCAGACTGCAAGCTGGTAGCTGCCTTCAGCAAGACATTTAAATTATGAACAGTTTTTGCATGGATTATAATACTTCAGTTTATGTTTAAAAACATACATGATAGCTAAAACTATACCCTCTTTTAGAATTTAAAAACATATAAATATAGCCTGGTTCCAAGAAAAGGTCCATGAACTACTTGATATCCTAGCAGACTAGCTGCATAAAAAATATATGTTCGTAACATTTTGAATCTTAATAAAATGACTGATGTGCAATTGTATCACAATTCCATGTTGATCAGCAGCTGAAATTATTCTCAAAATCTCCTATTTTAAGGCTTTGGTTGAACTTAAGGGAGGGGTGTCTTTTCAAGCCTGCTCTTCGATGCCCATCGTCCAAAGCAGAGGCTTGTCTGTTTCAACAGTCACAACACCAGATTCATCGTAGGTGTTTGAAGTGCTGATAAGAGTCCCAAACTTTAGAACACTTCCATCTGTGAGCAAAATTCAAAAGAAGATAAATTAACAAAACATACAACTCTCAAGTCCTCAAAGCTTGCTGGCATTTATAATGAAAACTACAATAGCTGGCTGGGACTAATATCTAAAAAAGTAAACAAGAAACTTTTTTTGTTGGCCACCACGGTCATTTATATGCTGGCCTGGAGGCTGAGCTAACCATCCTGGTGCACTGTGGCTCTCCATGTCCCTTGCTTGGAATAATGCAATACTCTGGGCAGACCCAACCACTAAAAAATTCTGGTTTAATGCCCACTGGGACACTATCCAAAATGCGACTGTCCAGAGCTTGCATTGTCCAAATTAAGGGACATGGAAAGCTGTGATACACCAGAACGGTAAACACCACGTGTACCAGGTAAGACATTCCTGATAATGCAGCAATATACCACTTTGGAGAATTTAGTTGTATAGCTAGGTAACCCATCTGTTTTATTTATTTATTTAGGGGATTTTTATCCTGCCTTTCCCATACCAATGAAAATGCCTAACATGGCTAGTGGAGCTTATAAAAAAGCAAGGACTGTAGATATATCCCATGGTTTGTTTTCTAACTAGCTGACTTTGAAACAATTTCTTTCAAAACTTTTCAGTTATAGCCAGAAGTCCTTCATTCAATGCATGTTCCACTGTTTCAACATCTCTCTGCTGTTTCAAAGGCTACAATTGCCCTCCCCCATGTCGGTTTGTCTATCAGGTGTGATTCAGACTTTTTTGGTATGTGTGTGAGAGTGAGTGCAAACGGGTACTTTAA
The DNA here is from genome assembly GCA_030015325.1 of Cryptoblepharus egeriae. Lineage (NCBI taxonomy): Eukaryota > Metazoa > Chordata > Lepidosauria > Squamata > Scincidae > Cryptoblepharus > Cryptoblepharus egeriae. Next base: position 53,483,829 of record JAREYC010000004.1, read on the forward strand.
CTCCTAATCTGTTCTCATTCTGAAGGAGTTAATGAGAATCCGTTTGCAGACATCTTTGTGCAACAGCAGGAATTTGCAAGTTAAAAAGGGCATTTTCAGTTTGCTATCTAAAAAAAGCATCAGAAGCTATGTTTGTAAATTAAAAAAGACCAGGTTCCAGTTTTCAACCATTTCTGTTTTTCACCACAGTCCCTAACTTGTCTTATAAGCGGAAGATGCCTATACCGGTATAATAGCAAGTAAAAAAAAATACAAGGAGAAAGAAAAATACACAAGACATATTAATAGTGTTCAACCATTTCACATTACAAAGACATTGTATAATAAAAAGACATTATCCACCGGGATAGAACAAAGATAGCCATAATGGGTAAAAAGCTATCAATGAATTAAGGAAGGGAGTTGCATTATGGTGGTATTATTAGAAAGTGGATTAAAACTGAGGATCTTAAAGTTTCTTTAAGATGAAAACAGAAAGGCTATTGCCTATTTTCAAGACTACCTGTGCTCACTGCTACTTGTGTAGGTACTCACTATACTAGTGAGTATGGATTAAAACATCATAGGCTGATTAAAACATCATAGCCACAGACAGCTGGACTTACTTCTTGGGCAACCCCTGCTCTGGTTATGACTGATGGTGCTTCTTGCTCTCACCCAGAAGAAGATCACCCAGGTTTCTGCACACTGAGTCTTTTAGTGTGATTTAGTGGCAATGACGCCATGTTCAGTGGATGTCGAATAATCATCATCATCCTGGAATCTGCTGTGCAACTGTTCTTAACAGTTTTTTTGTCTGTCATTGAGTGAGGTTATAACTTATAATTCTAACAGAAGGAATGACAGACTTCCCACCACACCATTTTTCCTTCACCCACACTGTTTTCAATGGGCTACCTACGCCTGACCCAACTCCTCGTTCAGCCTCTGCTATTTAGAATGCACATGTGTAGATGCCACTGCATACGATGTCCATAGGGGATGGTAGATGAGAGGGAAAAGAAATGGAGGAGTGAGGAATAGTAGGGTACAATATTGGAAAACAATGCTGAAGTTGGTTAAAGGAGGTGGGAAAAGAAAAAAATAATTGAGAAGTTCCAAAAATTATGAATGAGAGGGAAATGGGTTAAATGAGCTGAGGGAGTGGGTGGTTTTAGTGGGAAGGGGCCAGATATACAATTACACCTACTCTTGTCATTAGGGTAGTACTGTACCTATCTTATCCTCTGGTTTCAATCTTATATGCCCTTTTCTGGAAGTACGTTCCATTGAATTTAACGTAATAGGATTGCAGTATAAGCCATAGTAACTCTCTTATAAAGTCCCCATTGCTAAATACTGTCAGTTATTATATCCTGTTGCACAGGGATGAACTGGCTGCAAACCAGTGTATTCACTGTAAATTCAAATTATTAGGGTTGTGTTTTTTTAAAATGTCAACTTCCACTTTCTGATACAGTATTTTTATATTATAGTTGTTTTGTTCTGGATTGGATTCTCAAAAATGGGAGAAAAGAAGGACATCTGCATACAACAGAATTTACTATGTCCAATAACCCTACCTCAAATCATGCAGAAAGTCCTTCTCACAGGTAGAATCTCACTAAATTTCAAATAGCCGTTTTTTGTGCAGTGGAGAACAATATTGGAATGAGCAGCCAAAAATAAACATGCGCTCACATTCCAAAATAATCCAAAAGCAAAGCCCTTCAGCCTCCCCCAACTCAAATCACAAAATCAAACATTACCAAAAACACTCCTCCCTGCTTTCCAAAAGGGAAATAGTTGCAATAGTTTCTTTATCTACTCCAGACTATATGTCTACATTCACAGTTTCATTGTGTCCACGTTAGATGCTCAAGTAAGTTGATCTAGTCTGCCACATGGATCAAAAGCTGTGAAACTGTACTCTATAAGGGAATGAAAAAATGAACTAAAGAAGATGGTTGGATCATTCAGTTGCTTCAACCCAAGACTGTTGAGTGAATTAGGGATATTACTGGGATATTGGCCAGAATTCAAGGGAAAACATGGATGAGGGGGCTCTCTGCTGGGTAGGTCTTAAAAGTGTTCATACTTTCTACAAGTATGAACAAGTAAATACTGCCATACTTTCTTTAAGTAAAAGTTCATACTTTTTTTGCAAGTCATTCCCTCACAGTTTCAGTTTTCCATCTACAATATGGAGATGATATTACTTACTCCATCTACAATATGGAGATGATGGTTGTAAGGATTACAGCTAGATCATACATACTAACTGAAATACAAATAAAATAAATTATTTTCACTACTTGTCCTCCATTAGGCAAATGAAGTTATTTAAAAGTACAAAGCAAACCTGGGATGTTGTCATATAGTGATGCTGTTGAAGGGGAGGTATGGCAGAGATAAAGCTAGTTTTTTGCTTCTAAGAGAGGAGTCCTTGCAGAAGGATCTTTTTTCTAGCTGTGAATGTGATACAGATGGGCGGCTTGAAGAAACAGTTTGGACAAGCAATGCTGCAATTGCTCTTTGTGTACAGTAGGTGGCAGCTTTCATCCTCTCTGACGTGCAGTTTTTATCTTGCAAGAGAAGTGTACCAAAGTACTAGTGAAAATTCAAAATAAAATGTGATTCAATTCCCACAATTCATACAGACAACAAGAAACTATGTTGAGATTATGCCGAGGTGGTAAAGTTAACAGTACGGTGTGTCCTGAAAACAAAACATTCTGAACACAAATTTGTTAGGTGACAGTGTATGGCAGTAATGGTGTACCTTTTCGGAACCAAGTGCTGGCTGACTGATGGCACCGGTGCCTAGTGGACATGCTCACTCTGGGCATGCACACTGGGCCTGGAGTGCCCTGAGCCCCGGATGCATGCCCAGGGATCAGGGGATGTGCATTGGATATTGGCGTGCTCCTAGAGGATGCTCCTCTTTGGAGCAGAGAGCACTTGTGTCCAGTGCGCATGCCTAGAGTTCTGGGTATGCACGCTGGGCTCAGGAAGCTCCTGGCCCAATATGCATGCCTGGAGTCCTGGGCACTGGCATCGGCTCTTCAGTACAGAGCTGATTGAGTGCACCAGTGCCCAGTGTGCATGTCAAGAGCTCTGGGCATGCACACTGGTTTCAAATGCTCCCAAATTGAGCGCTATGGCTGTGTGCCAACAGAGAGGAGGACTCAGAGAGCCCACGGTGGGATGTGTGCCTTAGGTTCACCACTATTGTATAGGGTTGTGGTAATTTCATCATAAAACTGAGCTGATCTCCAGTAGCTTGTCAATTGGTAAGCCTCTTCAAACTGGAAATAATACTATTCAAGTTGATTGCCAAGCACTGCTGTACAGAAGCAGAGTGTTATTCATACACAATTCCAACTGCTCAAGGTTGCTCCTAAGGCTGCTCAATGAGTTCACAGTTGACGCAACATTTGAACAGGGAAATGTTTGACTCATACTTTTGTCCACTATGGTGGCCTCCAAAATTGTAACCAGAACTAGGAGCCCTGGGACAATCTTGGGACAAACTGTCCCAAATATGTGGATTTCCTGGTTAACTTAGAATCACAGAATCCTAGAGTTGGAAGGGACATAGATGGTCATCTAGTCCAACCCCCTGCCTGCAGCAGGAAATCCTAGAGCATCCCCGATAGGTGCTCATCGAGCCTCTGCTTGAAGATCCCCAGGGAGGGAGAGTCCACCACGTCCCTTGGCAATCTGTTCCAACTTAAATTTATTGGATGCTTGGATATTCATTTGAATACTGAAATTCAAAGTTTCTAGTCCACATGGCTAATATTTGAAAAAATATACTCATTATGCACTTGTTTCCTGAGCTACATTTCTTCAAGATGAGGACATGAATTTTAAATACTACCTCTAGGGGTGTTTTAAAGGAATAAGAATAACCAGACCATTAGGGTGTGATGCTAGTTCACCTCCTCATGTGCAACCTGGATAGCAAGAAAGTGTGAACTAAGTGACTAGCAACAACTGGCAGCCAGACTACATTGAAGAATTGATAGTTGGCGACAGTTGGTAGCCAGACATCAACTTGGAATTCCTGGCTCTCAAAATACATGGCAAGGAACCTTAACTTCTGATTTATCATGTATTTGCCATATGCTAAACAAATAAACCAAACCATTTTCTTTTCCAACTTGCTGTAGCCTATGAGGACAGAAGTGCTAGGAAAATATGATAGAGCATGTTAAAGAAGTGATTCATTTAAACTGGATTGCTGGGGGATTTGGTAAGGGAAATATTTATGCAGTGTGGCTTTGTCAGGACTAGATGGTGTAATGATTATAATGTTCCTGTGAAAACTGGTTCCACTGAAAAGCACTAACGGGGCAATATAAAAATTCTCTCTGGTTAAGTTCGTTCCTATATGCATGTTTCATTCATCAAGTGGTGAACATGTCTGTGTGAACTGCTCCATATCCTACATAATTCCAGTTTTTGAAGATCCCCAGAATTAAACATATCAGGCATGGAAACTTGAGTCAGAATCATGAAAACGTGTTTTTACTAACTCATGTACGCTCTAGTTAAGTGTTTCAATGATTCAGGCCCTGACTTGAGTTTCAGGTCATAGACTCAGAAATGAGTCGTGAATGTGAACAGTTGAGTCTGCTTGCTTTTTGGGGGACATGTGAAAAGCCTACTGGGGCTTTCATTTAGATTGGGTGAACAGCATTTGTCCTACACTGATGCTCTCATCTTCTCCAATGATCATTGGATGAAGGGTGGGTAGAAAGAGAAGTCCAAAGGATATGAGTGGTCAGGGAAGCTCAAGAAAGTGTAGCGGAGGGGGAGGGGAGCAGCTCTTAGCTATCAAACTCATGGTTCCAGTGGGCTCACTAGATGACCAACCACAATGGGATTACGTCTGAGTAGAACTACAATGTTCTACTTTGTAGTATTGTAATGGTAAATCTCCCAGCTGCTGTACATGACCATTTTGACAGTTTTATCCCCACTCTCATGCAGTCTGTCCCACCTGCCTAGATGAGGCATCTCCCAGTCCCTGTTGCTTTGTGTCCTAGTTTTCCATCTGAAGGTGGAATGTGGGAGTCATGAACAGCGGAAGGTATGTCGTGGCTGGGTTTGTATGGAACCAATCATTTTGCTGCACTCACAGCACTGCTACACTTGCACAAATAACAATGACAGCCAGCTTTTGTTATATAAGTGAAATTGTGGTTGATTTTTCCATGGAGTCATGCCTGATCCTCATTGCCATTTGGTTTACGAGAAACTCTGACTCGAGTTGAACTGACTGGGGAAATTCCAAGGATGAGTTGCCACTTGCACCTTCTATGACCTGAGCATGAGTTGAGTCAAAATGGGTGGGCTTGGGTCTCCCCACAGTGACTCCTGCACATCCCTGCATGAACAGGTTTAGAAGGCTCCATAAGCTCAGAAGTTCACACTGAGTTCAGTGTAAGTACAGCTGTAGTAAGCTCTCACATAGCTTTATGTAAAATGTAAAATCTAGGTAAAACCTTTATATAAAATGTAAAATTTTAATATGTAAAATCAAACTAGGGTTGTTTCTCACACTGAAAATGGGTTCATAGTAACAGCTGAAAATAGTAGGTAGAAAAGTTAGTTTTTTAAAAGCATCGGCCTCGCCAAGACTGGGTATGTGGAACATCAGAAATAATTAATATTTAATTAAAAGCTTTATTAAAATGAATGCAAACCTCTATATTTCCCCATGGGGTAAATCCTGCGTTATAAAATGATAGAAAATGAAGATCAATAAGCTGAAACTCAAGTTAAAGTGAAATATTGAATTACAATTTGCTTGCCTATTACCATGTATCTGGAGAGGAATTCCCTAAAGTCCCCGTGTAAGGCGCAAAATCTGCATTTAAATAAGTATGCCTTAGTAATGCACCAGCTTGTCTTCACAGGTCAGTAAATATCTGAAGAACAGCAGCTTTCCACTTGGCTGTTTTCTCTTTCTAACTAACAAAATGATGGTTCATCACTATGAATGAAGGGATCCCCAGAGATATCTTGTACTTCTCTGTGCAAGTATTGCCAGTGAAGACTGAGCCACCCAGTGTTCTCACTCCAGTGAGTGTCCTCGTGCACCGATCTCCATCCAAGTGAATGCCAACTTCTACGGGAGGATGTAAAGGATTGGAATGACACCTCCATGCCTATTGCAAAGGCCTATTTTTTCTTGCAGCACAATCCTCTGCATTGTGGGACCTCAAAAATCCCATGGTGTTCAATGCGGTTTATTACCAGGAGAGTGTTCACAGCATTGCAATCTTGGTTATCCTGGTGTGCAAACAATTACAGGGACTGGTTTTGATAGAATATTAAGATTATATGTTTACAGTCCATTTCTTTAATCTGTGGAATCACACCTGTTTTAACACAGCTGGTGTTTGCCTGTTGAGAACTCACTATAAACTACTATAGGAAAAGAGGAATTTGTTCTGTAGTTTCATTTTATCTTGTTGTTTAGAGACAGTTCTAATCCTCCTAAATTCTATAATCAATCCTGCCTGAAATAACTCACCCAGTTTGCACTGGTGACCCTGAATTCATGCGTGGGTGAGTGTCTGTTACTTGGGATTTGTTCTTTTTTTTAAAAAAAAGGAATGTGTAGAACCACTTTCCGGCTTACTTTAGTAAAAGAACAAAAATGATGGAACATCAGCCTCCATGGAAGTTATCAATGCTTCAAAGCGATGCTTCAGTTGACTCTTCTTATGGAGGAATGACCCACTATGCTTTATTTAAAAATCAAATGCCCCATCAGGCATGCTGTCACTAATGTAGGTGCTACTAAAGGCATGGCACATTAACAAATGGTAGAGGAACAACCATGAAAACATTTTTTAAAAGAGGAATAAAAACTCCACTTTTTTGCAGATTGCAAGTACAATCACTAAATTCCCATGTGGCGATATAGTGGTGTTGGGATATCTTCTGATCTATCCCTGTGGGGGGATTTTAGGCCAAAGGAAGGGATTACCCTCACCATGGGTCAATTCAGACCTGTGCCAGCTCAATCACAGGTGGAAGTGTGATGATCAGGGAAGGTGAATCAGACCCAAGAAGGGGGGGGGGTCAGGATTTAGTATGCACTGCCAAAGCCAAACTCTCTCTCATCCTGGGCTTGATCCACCCTCTTCTCTGTCCCTGTCATCACCTTGTTCCATCACTATAGAGTCACTCCCAATGCAAGGAGAGAACAAAGGTAGTAGATGGACTTATTGGGGAAGAGGGAATGGTTGCCCATTACTATTGATCTCATTACAGAATCAGGGTTCCCCATAACACACTTCAAAAAACCACAGCCATGAAGAAACAATCACAGCAAAGGGTTCAAAACTATGCCAGATTTATGTGGTGTACTGCCCACCACATTGCCGTATGTTTACCATATGACACAGACTGATCCTGGATTCTCTTCTACCATATGATTGGAAAAGGAGGCTACGAGAACGAGCCATTCTTTGCCACTCTATAAATGTCAGGTAATAAAGCTCAGGTAATACACAGCAGCTTTTGATCAAACCAAGCCTCATAACAAAACAGCTTTATTGCAAAACTTCCATGAATAAACGATACCATAATTCGGGAGAAGTTAATAGAATATATGGAAACACAACAGTGCATTCTTACTGGGAAGTAAAAGAATAGCCTTATGCACACGTTTTATATATGTTTTATGTACATAAATCGTTTTATGTACGATTCTCCCAATCACACTGCTTCAAATACTGTGTTTGCATGTGTGCATATGGGGGTGAGCAGTGATGAGCTGTAGACAGCCTATGACACTACAGTCTTTCTCTTGACAGATCTAGTTTATTTATTTTGTTTCCATTGATTTAGGCAAGCCTATTACACGTCTATTAGGAAAGAAACTTCATTTATCTTTACCCTACTTTGAAGCAGCATTTCCTTATCACTGCAGTTAGATGACAAGATGTACCTGAGATCATTATATGGGCTTCATTAGCTCTGTATCAAAGTACCTCCCCTTCTTTGAGAATTCACATCACAAGAATCCTCTCCGGCAAGGAAGCAACTCACTGGCAATTGCCCGATTGAATCAGGTCATTATCTACAATATGGTTAAGCTGTTGTTCTTTGGAAGTAAGGTTTTGAATAAATTATTCTTGCCAGATGACAAATACTAAGTGGATGAATAAACCAGACTTTACATGTACGTACCTACTAAACAGGAAGAGTAACTTCTGAAAGAAGAAACTTGGGAGAGAGCGCTAATCAGACCCATATTTTGCTTCATTGATTCCAAAAGTAGACAAATGGTTGGTTTTGTTTTATCCTGAATAGACCAATGAGCAAGGGCAAATGTACCTGATATTTTCTGTATCAGTATCTGTATCTGCATTGTGCTGCAAACCCCATCATCCTTGGGGAAGATGAGTGTATTACTGGCTGCAAATGTAGAGCAACATTCCCATCCAGAACCACTAGCTGTTGCTCACAACCAAGAACACACAGGACATTTGTCCCAACAGCATTTTCTTGTGTGTTTATTCTTTTACTACATGCATATTTCGTAATGCTGAATAATTTCTATCACAAACATAATTCCTTTCCTTGGATGAAATACAGTTAGCACTTTCTTTACCAAATACATCCTCATTTGCTACGTCACTGTAAAGCAGTGGTGCCCAATCTGTGTGCCATGGCAGACTCACCCTACAATCCTGAGTAACTACGGGAGCACGTAAGAGACTTTACGTGCACCCGTAGTTACTGCACCACCTAGTGAAAACCTATGGGAAATTCATATTGCAATCCAGAGCAAATTGTTCTTACACCGGAGCAAGGACTCCCTGTAGTTACTCAGGATTGCGCCCTTAGTCCCCACTTCTTCCTGGTTCATCCTGGATCGTGCAAGTTCTTATGTAATCCAGAATGGTGGTGCTGGGAGGGTGTCATGAAAGAAGCATGCTATGACCATGGAAAGTTTGGGAACCACCACTGTAAAACATTAAGAGTGTGTGTGTGTGTGTGTGTGCTTACAATAACATCTCATTTTATGACTTTAATTAAATCGAAGAGTCATCCTTTTGATGAATGATCTATATACATACTTCTGGTACCTCTGCTTTCCCAATTAGAAGTCATTACAGTTGTGTTTTATTTAATTACTTGTTTATGCAAAATCCTATAGCTGTTCAATAACAAGTTGGAACCACCAGCCTTCAAATTGAGCAAGCATCTGCAACAAATTCTGTAGAGGATCTGCAAATTTAATTTGTTCAACAACCTGTTAGTTTGGTATTTCTCAGATAGCATTTCAGAAGAAAGTCTATTGCCCATTTGACAAAGTGGATTCCTTTGTAATCCTTCTTTTTTCATATCAATATATTATTAACTAGCAAAATGTATCCACGTTGCAGAGAGTAAAATACCCCCATACGACAGTCCCCCATTACACAACACCACCCATGTGCATCAACCCCCATGCATATCAACCCTCCATGCACAACACACACCCCCAGTGCACCTTCTCTCCCAGTGCATCACTCACCAGGTACCAAATTGGTTGGATGTTGATCAGAGTCTTCAATGTTAAGTGTAGGACAAAAACATATTGCAACCCATTTCACCTCCTTAAGGCTCACATTTCTCAACATCAGTTCTTGATGGGTATTGATGTCACATAAGGGACACCCTCCCAAATTTCATGCTTCTAGGTCCAAGGGATTGGAAAAGGGCAGTGATCAGTCAGGGATTCTCAATAGGAAGTATAGGGAGGAAAGTGCTTTGCACCCCTTTTCACCCCCTTCTGGTTGTAATTTCTAAAAACCGGTTCTTAGTGGGTGCCTCCATCATGAAAGGAACATCCTCCCCAAATTTCACACTTCTAGGCCCAGTAGTTTTGGCTAGGCATTGAGTCAGTGAATCAGTCAGTGAGTTAGGGCAAAATCCAGAGTACCAGTAACTATGGGGAGTCCTTGCTCCGGTGTAAGAACACCTAGTGAAAACCTAGTGGTTTAAGAAAACCTTAAGAAACCCTTAAGAAACATGTAAGAAAACCTAGTGAAACCCCATAGTTACTGCACCACCTATTGAAAACCTATGGGAAATTCATATTGGAATCCAGAATAACAACTTACTCTGGATTCAAATATGAATTTCCCATAGGTTTTCACTAGGTGGTGCAGTAACTATGGGTACATGTAAAGTCTCTTACGTGATCCCATAGTTACTCCGGATTAGGGGGTTAATCAGTCAGTAACTTTTCATTTACAGTGGTGCCTCACATAACAAATTGAAATGGTTCCAGAGGCATGCTTGTTATGTGAAATGCTTGTTATATGAGGCAGAATTCCCCATAGGGAATAATGGAAACTCAGACAATTGGTTCCACAACTCCAAAAATATTGCCTCCCCAAAATTGCTGCCCCTTGCTGCACTTACCCCTGGCTGCAGCTGGAGGGGACAGTTGGGCACCCCGGGGGCTCCCGGGCACCCCTCGCAACATGTTCACTGCCTCCAGGGGTTCAGCAGCAGCCAAGGAGGGCTTCCAGGCGAGTACGGGGCTTGCCTCGTGACCACTGCAGCTTCAGAGCGGAATCGTTCTAGGTGGGGGTTGCACCAGGAAGGGAGGGAACCCAGCCTGCCTTTTGAATTTCCTTGGCAGGCTGGGTCCTCTTGCCCAGTCAGAGGCCAGAATGACTACTCTGCCTCTGATTGGCGGGAAAGAATCTCCATTGAAATCTCTATCCACGCTACGACCTGTCTGGTCTAATTTTCACTAAAAGAGTCACTGGTGTCTTTTGGAGCAACTTTATCAAGGAACTCATCTCAATTTGTATAAGATCTGTCTATGCAAACCAGATGGGCATTTTGCGGCAGGACCAACAGCAATGGCTTCTCCCTTGAAGTAAAAGGGGCCAAATCCTATTGTCTCCTCAGAATCAAGGCCCATTGAATCCACTGGGGCTTACTCCCAGGAAAGTGCATAGGATGCCAGCCTGACTTCTTCCAAGTTTGCAGCAGCAGGAGCTGGATGCAGGTATGGGGTCCAGGCAGGGAAGGTGGTGGGGGGGAAGAGGGGAAGTTGTAGTGGGGGGTCCAGGCAGGGAGGGTTTTTCTATTGAGCGGGTTCAAAACCAGAGGGAGGTCCAGGAGGGGTTTCCCTCCTACCTAAATGTGGCTGCTGTGCTCCAAGGTCTGGGCTAGCTGGACTGAGGCCACATACTTGCTGGAGAGTGCAGGAGGCTGATCATTGAAGCTACGATCTGCAGGAGGACATTTCTGCTGCTCCCTCTGCTGGCCTGTTCACTGGTAATACAGGCAGGAGGAGACGTAGCCCAGCCAATGGGATTCATTTTACAAAACACATTCGTCTCACAAAGCAGAATCCCAGAGGAATTTCAGTTTGTTATTCAGAGCATTCATCCTACAAGGCATTCATCTTGCAAGATACCGCTGCATCATGTATTTTTTTCTGGCCAGGATTCAAAGAACTACCTTGGGAATGGGTTTGACATACATAGTGGAATTTTTTGTTTATACTTCTTTTCCTCTGTAACTATACTACTGAACTGAGAGCGTGTAGAACACAAAGCATGAGTTGAATGCGGCTTAGCTGAAGCTAAAATTGTCCAGCACTTATCTGTGAGGATCAAGCAGTGGTTCTCAAGTTAGTATGCATGAAACCTGAACCTGCTCACTATGAACAAATTTCTTTCAGTTGTTGAGTGATTTCTAATGTACTCTCAGATCACATGGAAGGACAGTGAGATTTAAATGGGCTGGTTAATGAGTGAAATACTTGACGTAGTACAATACTGCTAATGTTCTCTGACATATAGAGGTTCCACAGCAGTCTATTGGAGGGAAGTCTCACATTGAAAGTGTAGCAACAGTCCTGCAGCAACAGACATCCAACAAGATATGTGGAGATTTCTCCAAGATAACAATATGGCGGCCAGGGGACTAAGGCAAAGCTCTGAACCACAAGAAGGCAAAGAGTTAAAACATAGAAAGTGTTTATTAAAGCATCCAAAAGGAGTATGTTGGATAATGCATAGGAGGAGCAAATAGAACAAAAAGGTCCAGAAAATGGCCAGAACCATGAAAGCACTGCCTGCATTGTGGGAAAACCTATAAGCAAAGGAATTATGTAAAGACGTAGCTTACTAGCCTCTTTCTTCACTTGCCTTCAGTCTCTGTTTTCCAGATCCCATTATATCTCTATGATCCCCAGATTCATTGCGAGATATAAACCAACTGAATGATTTATAACCACCCGGAATCCATACCTGATGCAGGCAAATTCCAGCAGGTGAACTGGCCAGTATTGTTCATAGAGGCCTCAGAAACAAGAGAATTCACAATCTTTCTGCTTGATGCTGTGGTCTTTCTGCAGAAGTGGTAGTTTCAAAGCATCACATGAAAGAGAATGGAGGATATGGAGAAGGTGGAAGATCTGATCAGGCTTTTCCAAGTTGGAAATGTGGCTGTAAGCATTGTTCTCGGTGCATGAGGGAAAATATAACAGTAGAAAGTTACACTTTGGAAGATGTGCTGCTAATGAGGTTTGCTGGTGAAAAAGCCTCAGGAGCCCAACTGGGCAATCAAGTCACTACATTACATTGGCATCCTTCAATCTTGAAAGACTGGTATCGTGCTCTGTCCTCTCTAGAGCATGATGGCCTGGGTAGATTAATATGGAGGATAGACTGTTACCCAACCAGCAAATCCCCCCTCTCCACATCACTGAAATAGTCCAATGGAACGGCAGAGTCAATATGATTGGTTCCAGCTATGTCACAGGAGTTACCAGAATGTTATTGTACACAGTCACAAACTGCTTCCAGGACTCCGGCTCCTGATTTTGCCTCGAGGTTGACTCCTGTAGCCTTTCCCATAGGTGGGTATAGCCACAGGGCAGTGGAGGTTTGAGGTGGGAGTTTTACTTCTCCAGACAACCCACGTTCAGTGGGATTTTGGACAGGTTTAGTCTGGCTCCTCAACAAAGGCCTGTCTGGCTTGGGGTTCCCTGCCAGTAGCTACGCTAATTCCAGCAGAACCCTTTGTATCACTGGAGCACAGTACCAATTACTGTATCACTGTAATTCCAGCATAACCCTTTGTATCTCTTTGTATCACCACCATGAAAAGGTACTATCCATTGGTGGGAATCAAGTCACTAAAGACTGAATAAAGCAGATAAGGACGTGCAAAGTCCAATGGTTTTCACTAGGTGGTGCAGTAACTATGGGTGCATGTACTATCTCTTACATGCTCCCGTAAGTTACTCTGGATTGTAGGGATAATCTCTGCAATTTGGCAGTCAGAGCCACTTCTATCTGCCCTGCTGGGATCAATAGGGTGGATAGGAGGCTTGTGCTGATTGACAAGATCCTGGCCTGTTTATAGTGCAGTGCGTACCTCATGCTTGAGAGACTGGTATACTGAAGACTCTGCTTGCCAGCCTGCTCTTCAAATTCATCACAACTGAGTGCAGAGCCAAAAACAATCCTTGGCAAGAGCAGCACAAAAACACAACCAATAGTCAGCAAACAAATGAAGGGTTGAAGGCACAGAAACATTAATAAAATGGATGCAATTGTGACTGCCCCCCATGTCTGTGGCACCAGCTTGTGTGTATTAAAAAGGATGTTTTGTGTGTTTTGTTTACAATTTTTAAATTAGCAAAGCTGAGTCCATAGGAAACTGCCATATATTAAGAGTGTATTCTGAACCAATTTAGGCCAGCACAACTAATCCATCTCCCCATTCCCACAATGGTGTGGAGAAGTGGGTGCATATCTACGCAAAGGCCTAACCAACTAGTAGTGGTGAAGTGCCTTAAAGCACTTCTGCAACACTAGATTTGTGCTATTCTAATCAGGAGTTAGGATTGTGCTGCCAGTCAGTGGTCCATCTAGGTTAGCACTGTCAGCACTGACTGGTAGCATTTCATCTTTCCAAATAATATGCTCTACCAATAATGTGCTGTTGAATAACAACGTTTTGCTATATTACGGCATATAGATTTGCTGGTGAGGAACTGAGAAGGAATTGTGGCTTGCCTAAAACTATTGTGGCTGACGGACAGAACTAAGGCTGCAATCCTAACCTAGGCCAGCACAACTCATCGGTCTTCCTATCCCCCACATGATGTAGGGAGGCAAGGCTTGTCTCTGCACTGGCCTAACCCTTCCCCAGAAGTGGCACAGAAGTGTCTTACGGCACTTTTGTGACACCCTCAGGCCAGCACAGGATTTATGCTTGAGCTGAGATTGAGATTGTAGCCTAAGGGTGCAATCCAAAAGACACTTTCCTGGGAGTAAGGCTCATTGAACAAAGGGGGCTTACTTCTGAGTAGACATGATTAGGATTGAAGCCAACACCAGACAGAACTGCTAACACCAACCATGTGAAGCAGCAGCCAGGCCTGGGTCAAGATTACTTGGTACCTGAGGTGGGGCACACCATCTGTGATGTTGCTGCTTCAGCTCTGACTCCTTCAAATGGAAGAGCAAGAGAAAGCAGAAGAGGAAGTGTGGTGAAGGCTGAGGTGCTCTTCTACCCTAACTTGCTTTTCTAACCCAGAGAGGATGATGAACAGAAGTGAATGGGTGGATGGAGATGGTAAACCTCTTCCAATCTGCTGCCTGAGGCAACTTCCTCAACTGGCCTCATAGATAGGCTGTCTGACAGGAGCAGCAAGCAGTGGATCTAGCAAGCATGATTGGCTCTAGGCATGGTGGAAGGACACTTGGCTAATGACTCCCTTTCTTCTGATCATCTCCAAGATGGGTCTCAAATTTAGCCACTGTGCTGTACAAGCATTATTTTTTTGCTGTGGTCTGAAAATGTCACTCAGAGGTTTAACGCAATTAATTCCCAGGTAAACAAACACTGGTATATCTCTGGCTCAGGGGGACTAATAACTGCATCAGAGCTAATTAGTTCTGATAATCAGTCCCTGGCTGTTCATGTTGACAAGTGCTAAAAAGGGGCTTTGTGCAAATACACTTTAGCTGTGCATCTGCTGAACTTGGGACACTGCACCAAACCACATATAATGCAGAACATTTGGAAATGGCACTTTTTTTTAAAGGAAATGGCAAGGAAGGAGGCATTTACATCAGAGCTAGTGGCATGACAGGGGAAGTTAATCTTTTGTTCCAGTGACATTTTTCCCACTTAAATTGCATCCCATTACCCACAATGTGCTGTTACACCTGTAGAAGAAATCATAATTGGAACATATACTCTTGATGCTTGTCACTCTGTAATATTTGGAAAGGGTTGGAAATTTGAATTGGGTTCATTGTGTATGGTATGAACCCTCCTTCCTCCCAGTATCCTGTCCAAGGTCCAAACTAGGTCCCCTGAGGGCACAATAAGCAACACAAAACAAAAAAAAAGACACTGAGAGATTTCATCTTGGATCTTCTTGTTCCATGTTGTTCTCACACTAACAGTAGAGAAAACTGTCAGGATACCTCTTAGGGTGCAATGCTAATCTAGGCTGGCTCAACTCATCAGTCTTCCCATTCCTGTGATGGTATAGGGAGACAAGTGCATGTCTGTGCACGAGCATAACCCTGCCTCAGGGCTGTACCTCCCCCAGTGGTGCAGAAGTGGCAACACCCCCAGGTGACACCTTTGGTGACACCCCCAAGGTCAGCACAGGACTTATGCTGGGGTTTAGGCATAACTGAAGGTTATGAATGCATCTGTCATTTTGAGGTTGTCCTCATCTACACACTCCCCTCATGGCTTGTAACTTGTGATGGTCCTTGAGGAAACTGGGCAAAGTATTGAGATCCAAGGCAAAGGCCTGGAGTTGAAATGCACTACCAAGCCTGGAAGTTGGAAGGCTCTGCTGCTGTCTAAGGACAGAAGTCGTTTTGGTTTTACTTTAAGGCAAAGTAGAAAACTTTGTCCCTAGCTGTGCCATGTTTAGAAAACAAAGACCATTGATGCTTTGCATTGCCTTTCTGGGAAGTTTGCACAGGAGGGTGCGAGAGGGGAAAAAATCACTGCCACATAAACTAGCAATGTGAGCTTGGAAATACATTTTATGAAGTGATCTCGACATTCTGACAGCTGCAATTTATCATCATAAATTACTGTGCTTTGCTGCAAAGTTTCTGTCATATGAAGACAGTGATCTTTCTAAATTGCCTGGTGCCCTCTTCAATAATGATCTTAGTTTTCAAAGATCTAGATCTCCATAGATAAAGAACACCACTCTGCACAGACCTACAGAGAATTCAGGTTAGACTGTACATATACGGAATCATCCATGCATGGCTGTATTAACCTTTAGTTGCAGGCCATTTGTTCCTCCAAGCTGTTGCAACGTAGATGTGGGGCGGGAGACATCCGACAGTACGTTGAACAGTAAACAAGACTGTCTCCTGATGTCTCTACAGATATTTGTTATATCTTACTTCAGCTTAGAGGGGGCAACTTATCTGTCCTTTCCATGTCTACTGCATAGTTGGGACCTATGGCTGAAATCCTAATCCCCAGTTAGGCTGGCATAAGTCCTGAAACAAGTCTCATATTGGTCTGGGAGTGTCGCAAAGTGCTATAAGGCACTTTTGTGCAACTCCTTGTGGGTTAGGCCAGTGCACAGACATGTGCTGGCCTCCCCACACCACCACAGGAAAGGAGAATGGGTGAATTGTGCTGGCCTAAATTGGTTAGGATTGCGTCTTATGTGTCTGGCCTGGCACAGGAAGCCAATAGCAGCAAGACACAAAATATAATATGATGAGAACGTTGGATTTGAATTCAGAAAACTAAAGTTCAAATTCCAACTCTGCTTAAGCAAACTTGACCAAATCATCTCAGTTTAAGAATCCAGTTCAGAGCTCTTTAGTGCCAGTGGTACTAGTGTTCTGCTGGGGAGGCTTTCACAAACGTGTCATTAGGAATGGAGGGCCAGCTGATGCTCCAGCAGGCCCAGATAGCAGCATTATTGGGGCAAAGGGAAGTGGGGCGTGGGTGGAACAGGGCAGGTGAAGGTGGGGCAGGGGAAAGAAGTGAGACAGGAGGTGGCTAAGATCCTGAACTCAGTATAGTCAATGCAGACTTGAGAAAGTGGGCTTTTCACTTGGGATTGGGAAAGAGGCCATAGGATGCAGAAGTAGCCAGTTACTCAGCAGTTCCCAAATGTACTGTGGTCATGGAACCCTTTTTTGTGGCAGGTATTACTTTCCCGCTCCACTATCTCAGATTCTGCAAGATTCATGACAGCTTAGAACTAACAGAAGATGAGGATGCCAAGAAAAGTGAATTCGTTGCAGCATCCTCAGGTGCTAAAGCACATGTCTGGAAACCACTCATCTAACTTATTTCACAGGTTAGTTGTGTAAATGACATTGAGGATCTGTGCCAAGAGCAATGTAATAAATATTAGAGGTTGGTTCTGCTTTTCTTCCTTCCTACATATGCTCCTGAAGATTGGGGAACCCTCAGGACTGAGGTTCAATGTAGTGTGGGGAGTTGGAGTGGGAATAAGCAAAAATCAGTGTTGTCCCTTCTACTAACCAAAGCAGGAGAGAAACTGGGTCTAAATTTGTAGATTTATTCTAAGTGAAACTACTGAGTAACATACTACCAAAAAAGAATTTTTTTGCACAGCATGATAGTATAGTATAATTCACAACCCCTTAATCAAACTGACCAAGGGAAGAAAAAAATATGTAATTTATTCCGCCTTGGAGTGGAACGCTGATTAATGAAATACAAAAGGACAGCCTGAAAGGCACACGTAGATACGACACTTGGGGAATACACATGTTGGTGCCATCTGGCCATAAAAACAAGGACACGGCAGTTGGGTGTTCCAGAATTCACTGGCTGCCAACGGTGGCTGAGTGCTTGTGCTTCACGGCAGAGTGAAGCAGCTGTAAAAAGCCCTGAAGACTGAACACTTTCATTCTTCCTCCTAGTTTTTCAAACTTTTAAGAGCATCCATTTTCTAGTTCACTGGTTTTCTCATTTTGTTATCAGCAGCATGGAAGCAGAACTGGGATCAAACAAGTCAGAAAGTTTTATACAAACTCCACTTCAGGACTTCTTGGGAACTTACTCTGGATTGAGATCAGGATGTATTACATCCTTGAAAACATCTTGGCAACATACGTTGGGATGAGCTGTGAAATCATATGAAAACACAAAAAACCTATTTTTGCAGCACAGAATGTACAGTTAGTTTTCTTTAGATGCGAATTTGCTTTCTGTGAATTTGATTATCATAGAACTGCTATCTCAGTGTCCTCAGTATCCATACCTATGACCTCATTACCTCATTATCCATACCTATGTATATCCATACCTTTGTGTAGTATCCATACATATGATCTCATACCTCATTATCTGCTAAGCAGAGACCTTTCGGAGGCTGCAGGGACCTTTGGAATGGCACATGTAACCAGCAGGGATCGATCCCTTTAAATGGCCAGCAGAAGCTTCTGCCATTTTATAAGGGTCTGCACTGGTCACAGGTGCCATTCTGAAAGGTCTCTGCAGCATTTGGAGATATTTTTGCACTTCTTCCTGCACTCTGCCAGTGTCTTGAGGATCTCTGCTGGGTTCATCTGATGGCTATCCCTTGTACCTAACCTCCTTGATCAACTGGGAGCAATGATTTGCTATTTACAAATTCACTATCCACTAAGTTTTCTAGGAATCTAACTATAGCAAATAATGAGAATTGGTTGTATAAGGAATGCCAAAGGAGGACAAAGAGCACAATCCTAACCATGTCTACTCAAAAGTGAGCCCCACTGTGTTCAATGGGTCTTACTCCCAGGAAAGTGTCTTTAGGACTGCAGCCAAAATCTGCTAGTAGCACCAATAATTCTGACAAATCCTGAGCATGATTATCGATACAACCATATCTAGAAAGGTTAGAAACATTCCACTTTCCAAGGAAAATTTTCTTGGCCATTTTGCAAGCTATTCATCCTTTTAACACTCCTTTCTGTAACTGAACTAACTTCTTCTTCATGCAGCCCTTGACACGAAAGTGAAAGTTGCTGGTCTCTTTTTTCAAACCTTCACTGGAAGCCCTTAATTACTGCTGATATACTAGAAAGTTCTTGACTTTTAAAACAGTCCCTGAGAGCTATAACAAGAGCTGCTACCATTTAAATTCTTGTTGTGCCCAACAGTTGCATCCAAAGCTGCAATACAGTGACATGCTAGAATTTTGCAAGCTTTAAATTTAATTTTTTTTTGCAAAACAAATGATGAAAATGGCTCAATGGTTTGGAGGGTAAAGACTGATTGCTGCTTCTCTAGTGTATTTGCGAAATTATATGCTCGTTTCAAGGCACAATTTCCATACTTACTGGTCCCTGGCAGAAATTATGGATCAAGACAAGTTATAGCAAAGTCAATAGTGCTGCTATAGATTTAATGCTCACTCTTTACAGCAGTGTAAGTGCAATCTACTTTATTTGTATGTACTGTTCCCTGAAATGCAAATAAAATTAATGATGTAGAGGCAAAAATGAATATGGTCCTTGAATTAGTTCAGTACACTATAATTAATGGCAGACTAAACTGGTCTCATCAGGAATATTGGTGATGTACTCCCTCATCCCAGAAAAAACTATACCACCTGCCATTAAATGAAGACAGGTCACCCTGGTTGTGGTTTTGAAGGAGCACCAGACTGGACATAAAGTTAAGAAAAATATCATATGAAAGACAATAGATGTAAATCAATAGGCTGGCCCAAGCTGCCTGAGAACAGTGTCAGGATCCAGCACCCATCCAGTGCAGGATCCTGACCCCACATCCTGCTCTCCATCTGCCTACTCCTGAGAATGCAAGAGCAAAAGTACCTTACCTAGTAACTTACTTTTGGTGTGGGAACAGTCTATCTCCCGTTTACGTTACTGCAAAACGGTTTTATGGTGCTTTCATGACAAAGATGGGATGGCATAAGGGAGATGCTCTGTGCCATCTTTGAATCAGAATTGCACCCAAAGTGAATCTCCCTTCTTATTAAACATGCATAACATTGTGCTGAAAGGCTGCAATGCTGTGCACATTTACAGGAAAATAATTCCCACTGAACTGAAGCATTTATTTCCCAGTAAGGTTCACACTACGGGGTTGTGGTCCCATAATATATTTACTTGGAATGAGACTGTGTAGGTCGTATTTCCAGTAAGCATGTTTTTGATGGGGCCACCCAAGGGTGGCTCAGAAGACCAATCAGTCTTATTTCTAGGAGTTTGAGGCATTTGAGAGGCAGCCCTTGGAGCCAAACAATATCAGTCAAAAATCAGTGTACTTGATGACATTAATGAGAAGTTGAAAGGGATTGATCTGATAGTTTCATCCAATCCTTCTCATTCAGCAACAATGGTAAAAAAGTTCCTTCCAGAATCCATTCAAGGACAACAGGACCTACTGACCACATGAAACTGCCAGTTCTCTTGTGTTTCATGCAGACTTTTTCTGTCTAACTCACAGCTACACAAAATCCAATACATCACAGACATATAGAGTAGACGTTAGCGAAGAGCACCATGGCTATAAAAAGTTGTGATAATTTGTGCTATGCTTCATTAGTCTTGTCATGTTTTATGTTACAGGCTATCACTCTTGCAGATGTGATATGTTGCAGCACACCAGAATGCCAATGATTGGATGCTGCTGGGCCCGAGAGTAGTATCTGATGTACTTTTCGGGATGAACAATGTAGAAATTATGAATTTGTTTGGTCATCAGTGACATGAATCTATGACAACGAAACAACCGCAAAGCCTGATAAATTCCAAAGATTACTTCCTATGTTAGGCTTTTGTGACATCTACATACCAGTCCTGTGTGGGAGAGAGACCCATACTTATAGGAAATATTCTTGCATCTGCTTTGTACAGTGTTATGTCATTGCCCTTCTCATAAGATATCCGTCCATCCATCCATCCATTTCATTCATGCAGTAGGATTAGAATGACTTCCAATATTTTAATATCCCCCATTCTCCTCATACACCTTTTGCACCCATATTTCCCATAAAAAGATCTTTTAAAGAACGAAACAAATACACAGCAAAATGTAGCTTCATAATTTATGGAGGAAGAGGCAGCAGTGCATGTGGCGGGCATAGAAAGTGCACACTTCACACTTCATGGAGGATCAAATGATCTGTCATGTGGAAAACTCCTTTCACCTGGAAATCTAGCATGTCAGCTCATGACCTAGGCGAAAGTTTTTGAGCCTAAAATATAAATTTCCATTTACAGGGAATGTGAAAGATTTAAGATATGGAGAGAACTCTACAAATTCTAAACTATTTACATGAGCCATTAAATAAATCAGTCAGGTTCTTTTTCCCCATGTAGTTACAATGCTCCACAGCTAGCCAATGGCTAAGAACCATTCATTTCAAATAGAAAAGAAGTTCAGCTGCTTAAAGATCCACTATATTATAAAGTGTGTCTCTCCATTTCAGATTTCCTTTCCCAGAGTTCTACAAAACAGATTTTATGGATTCTTTTATCGTAGGAAAACTGCTGCATGTCACAAGGCTGTACTGCTCCCAGTTACTGTATTTGTGAGGTTAGTAGGGATCCCCTAAAGAAATGGGAAACACTTGGACCATTAAGAACTTATTAAGCCAATGATGTGCTCCATTGTGTAGATTCCCACAACTTTCTTCCTGATATGCTAGTTTCATGTGTGCCAGGAAATTCTCAAATGAGAACTCCGTCATGCAATCTCCCACCTGCTGTGTGACATGGTACTTCTGGTACCTAAGATTTATCAGCCCAATAGGTGGGACATTGCATCTTCTCACACACTACTGAAGACTACCAGGGAGAGCCTGTCAACTTTCTCAGAAGTACAAATATATATCAAAAGTTTTTTATAAATTTTGTACATGTCACAAGACTTCTGGCCCGGCTAACCACTTTCAACAATTTGTGACACTTGCAAAGATTACGTGCCCATCACTGTAATCACTGTACACTGTATAATGTACACTGTACAATGTGTCAGATTTTGGAATATGCAAGTGTCAAGCTGAATTGGAGCTCATTTGCAACTATATAATAGTCTCACAATTTTCCTTTCATGTAGTGCGAGTCTAGAAAGGTTTGCATGTTATGGAAATATATCCCAGAACTGCAAAACTACAGACAGAAGAATGGCAGAATGAGGTGAAGGTGATTTTGCTACTAGCAAGTTGCAGGACCCTTTCCTGCTACGCGCACACATGCACATACACACACTAGAAGTGTGCATAGGCCATCCAAGCCCCTTCACGGGCCAGAAAACAAACCGCAGGAGCTGCACATACAGTTTTATAACAGCTCAAATACAATCCCCCCCCAATGGAGACAAAGAATACATCTAGCAAAAACTAACCAAGTTTCTAGTAATCAATGTCCTGCACACACATGTATGAACAATAGCACAATCCTAGGCATGTCTCCTCCTAAGTTAAGCCCCATTGAGTTCAGTGGTGCTACTCCCAGGAAAGTGTAACCAAGATTGCAGATTGAAAGAGCAATCCTAACTTGTGCTTGAATATGCATCAATGCTGGAAAGTCAGAAAGAATTGGACCCTCAGTCCTAAATAATCAAAACAAACCTCTCTAGCTGCAAGCTTCACCTGGGCTTCAAGATCTGCTGTAGAAAACTTCCTGACGCTAATCTGCAGAAACTAATCTTATCAATGGAACAGCATGACTTTCTGTGGCGTTGTAAATTTTGGTGGTGGTTACTCAAGAAGAAGAATGCACATTATGGAAGAGTCATGATGTTATTTGAGAAATGCTCCCCAACATTCACATTCACACCACTTTGTCTCTGTCTGCACTCAGAAGTACAGTATATAATGGAATCTATGGGCTGGATCTATGCATTGGAAGGATCTATGGGCTGATTCATGTACACATTTATCACCTGACTATATCATCAAGTGATGTCTTTCATAAATGAATGAGCCATCATTGATCTAACACTTCAAACAGGACTTCCATAAATCTGAAACAATACTTTTCCAAAATACTGTTACTTTTACTTTTAAACAAAAATACAAAAAGTTCCTTTTAAACCAAAGTATTGTTTACTTACTCTAAAAACATATGGATAAATCTCATGCTTGAGAATCTCTATATTTCTTAGGAGGGATTGGCAGCCACCCCTGTGTGAGAGTGAAGATTTAACCTTTTCCCTGCATTATATTCCCCACTGAAAATCCACTCCACCCACCCTAATTGGAGTCTACTATGGCTGCTTTGGGGTTAGAAAAAGATATAAGGAATCCAAAGACATAAGGAATCCAAAGACAAAAAGTTTTAAAGCATACTTCTAACCATGTCTACCCAAAGTAAGCCCCATTGTGTTCAATGGGTCTTATTCCCAGGAAAGTGTGTTTAGGACTGCAGCCTTAAAGAATCTTGTAGGATTCACCTACAAATATTAAGCGATGCCAAGTTTGGCCCTTAGTGGAATCAATTCAGATGTTCAGCTAAGAGTCAGTGCAATTCAAAGCATGTGAACTCTGAGCTGAAGAAAGTGATCATGCATATGATGGCAGCCCAGGTGAAATACATGTTGGTATGAAACAATCCTCACCACTTTTGTGGATGAAATTCTGATGTTTCAAAGACTTATTCTTTGGCTAGTAAGGAACATTCTCAGCAGAGAGTGCTATTGGGCTTTTGGCAAAAACACTTGTCACAAGTTCTGAAGCAAATGGGAAAAGAGGAAATCAAGAAAAAAAGTGTGGTGGCTCACAGCTATGACTTGCACCAGCAATGATTAAAAGTTGTTTCCATCTGGAAATCTCGGTTGGTGGCTGATGTACAACATGGGGGCTTTGGTCCTTGACCAGTTCTTGCAATTAATTTTCATCTGGCAAACTCACTAACAAAACTATAAAGACTAAGGAACCCAGTGGCTAGTTGCCTCCTTTCTTGAGTTCAGAGCCAAATCACCACTGCACGATCCTGGCACGGGAAGGGTGCTCCAAGGCAAGAACAGTGTGATACCTTTCATTAAGCCTAATGTTCACTTTGTCAGGTTTTTGTTCTTCAACGTGAAGCAAATCCTTTGGTTGCTTTTTCTGGGTTGTCTGTAATTTCCCATAGTGAAGATAATATGGAAATCCATACTAGCTGCCTCTTTTAAGGGACAGTGAGAATTCATATAGCAGATAAGCACAACTTGTGACATCCTCATAAACTAGTGACCCCCCCCCAGCCCACATTTCCAGTGCCAGGTTGCAAGTGGTGGGTTGCAGATGGTCCTGACAAAAAAAAATGTAGCCTTGTGGCTCCCTAGTATCCTGCCTGTCCCTCTGATGGTGCTCTGGGTGATTGGTACTAAGCTGGCCTGGCAACAGTGGTGGGCTCCAGCAGGTTTGCACCTACTCTATAGAACTGGTTGTTAAAGTTTAAAAATAACCATTTAAAAGTGGCTGCCAGAAGGGCAGAGAACCAGTTGTTAATTTCCATGAAACCCATCACTGCCTGGCAAGGTGGGGCTTCTGATGTTTGCAACATTGCGGCCTACAGCAAGACCCCTCCTCCCGGCACAAAAGGAAGCCTTAAAATCCTCCAGATCTCTCTTTAATACACTCATATGGAAATTTATGTTAATTTATTCAAATTTGAAATGTAAAACATTTTTCTCTCCCCCCCAAGAGTGTCAGATTATGGCTGCAATCTCAAAGACAATTTCCTGGGGCTAATCTTTTAAGATTAGGATTAGGTTAGGATTGTGCTGTTTGTGGCCCTCCTGCCAAAATTTTAGATATCCTTGGTCTATTCTAGAACAAGAGTTGCATAGGGCAAAATCCAGAGTAACTACGGGGAGTCCTTGCTCCGGTGTAAGAACAATTTATTCTGGATTCCAATATGAATTTTCCATAGGTTTTCACTAGGTGGTGCAGTAACTACGGGTGCACATAAAGTCTCTTTCGTGCTCCTGTAGTTACTCTGGATTTGGGGGATAGAGTTGTAGACGCTCACTGTGGAGAGAATGTCAAAACCACTCTGCTATGGGTACCCTGAAAGAGGAACCATAATCTCAGTCACCTGCATTGATAACGGGTAACTACCCATAGTTAACTGGGTAATTAGCCTCTGCTGAGTTGATAGAAGCTCCTGGTGGTTTTTAGAAGCATCTGGAAGCTTGGCCCATATTCCATCCTGAATGGCCCAAGTGTATCCAGAGTGTATATCTGTTCTTTGATGCATTAACCTAACTTTGTTTTATGATTAATAAATTTCTCTATTTTATCTGAGAGTCTTGTGGTTAATGCTCCAAGTCCTTTATACATTTGGGAACCTGGAGGGAGCAGAGTTGCTACAACAATTGTATGCATTGGGCCTTTTGTAGCTGGAACTCTCTGTATACTCAGAGGTTCCATTGTTCTGCCCAATTTGGCTCACATGAGAGCAA
Organism: Cryptoblepharus egeriae; assembly: GCA_030015325.1. Classification (NCBI taxonomy): domain Eukaryota; kingdom Metazoa; phylum Chordata; class Lepidosauria; order Squamata; family Scincidae; genus Cryptoblepharus; species Cryptoblepharus egeriae. The sequence goes on from JAREYC010000004.1 coordinate 53,509,245, forward strand.
AAGGACAAGCATTGGGATTCAGGCAAGCAGTAGAAGGGTTGGTGCAGTTCTACTGTCTATCTGGCTGGGTTGGCATCCGGATGTTTCCTCCCTAAATAATTTCCCACTCTAGTGACTAAGAATTGGCTTTAGGTCCTGAAGTGCCACAGGGAACTCATATTGTTTCTGCACAGTCCTAAGCCTGCATGCGGTGGAAACAAACAAGATGGGTGGCTGGGGGTTCAAGGCAACAGCATGTATTAAGACTCACCTTTTTAAAGAAAAAAAAAAAACCACTACCTGTCTCTGGTTTTTGTTCATCTTCTCCTGAATCTATGAGTAGTTTTACAAAAGTATTGGGCTGCCCTGTGGCTATTTATATGGAGGATTTAATCAACACACCATTGATTTCAGAATACAAGAGTGTCCAAACAGGCCTACTATGTATTAAGCGTGTCAATATATTTCCTAACAAATCAAAAGCAGCACTTAAAGACTGTGCAAGCTTGGCCTTTACCAAAATAGCCTTCAAAAAGTGCATATAATTGATTGTACATACTTCTAGTGAAAACAAAACAAAATATAAGGGTGGACCCCTGTTAGCCTTGCTAATCAAAAATGCCTATGGTGTTCTAATTTTATTTATTTGTTTTTTACAGGGCCAGTTTTGCAAAATTTCGGATATTAAGGATTACGTTACAGATTGCTTTTAAGAGTTTATCATTAATTACATTAAGAACATAATGAAGCGGGCTGCCTGTAGAGATTAGGCAATGCTGCCAGATGATGCATTCACATTTATTGCTGATTTCAAGTGGCCCATGTTGGACGCAGAGCTGAAATATATGGTCAGGGAAACTGTGTGATGCAGCGCCTGCTGGGCTGTTCCATTTCAGGCAGCAGGAAGGAAACGGCTTCATTTGTTCAGAGGGTTCTACCCCATCTTGTGGTGTTCAAAATGCCCCCCACCCTATGATTTGCATTAGTTACAAACACACAGCACAATTCTAACTTGTGCTGGAACAGGCAGCTAAATCCAACACAAGTGTTGGTACTGCTGCTATGCTACTGTGGGAAAGAGAAACCTTTTCTCTTCCCCAATGTAGGGCTGCAGCAGCGCTAGTTGGTCTACTCAGATAGGATCAGATCAGTGGTTCCAATCAGATGGAAGTACCCTCCAGCTGCTCCATACGGCCTGGGAACAGAGGCATGGATCCAGCATAACTGCAAGATGGTGTCTGCTGGTGCCCAGTGGTGTCCGCTGAAGATGGTGTCTGGTAGAGTGCCTGGTCAGGGTGACCATATGGTACACCTCAAAATGTAGGACAAGGGTCCCCAAAAGTCCGGATTTTCAGTTGAGTTGGTTGAGGCGAGCGGTCTGCCTGCCAAGCAGTCTGCCTGCCTGGAAACACTCCCTGTGCTCCAGGCAGACGGCAGGCAGACCGCTCACCTCAACCGCGACTGCCCTGGATGCGAGCAGTCTGAGGTCTAAGAGACCGAGCAGTCTCACACCGCGGACAGGGATAGAGAGGCTGTGCACATGCGCACAGCCTCTCTTTGCCAAGATGGCTGCTCGGACGGCAGCAGTAGGTACGCGCCAGTCCGAGCAACATACTAAGTGGGCACAAAGCACAACATAAGAGTGTGTGACACACCAATTTAAGGGGCATTGCCCTGGACGAGGGGTTCTCAAACAGGGGTCACGACCCTTTTGGGGGTCGCACAGCACTTTCAGTGGGGTCACCTAAGCAGGCTGGACTTGGCAGCGATGTTTCCCCCTTGCTCATGCTGCCCTGAGCATTCCTGGGCATAAATTACAGAGGCTGGAGCTGTTCAGCCTCCGGACACCAGGAGGAGCTCCAGCCTCCCTAATTTATGCTCTGAGGGATGCCCAGAGCGGCACCTGCAGCGTGGCCAGAGCAAGATGGAGGGGAGGGGGTAGCCGGTGAACACACTGAGGCACATGGAGGCTTTCTGGCTCTCCCCCTCCGACAGCACAGCCTCACCGGCAGCAGCAACCAGCAGAGACCCATAGATGACCAGGCTGCGCTGGCCGAGAGAGCCAGCAACCTCCCTGTGCCTCCCTCCCTCTCCAGCCACCCCACACTTTCCAGATGAGGTGAGGATGCTTTTTGTATGCACGTTTGCTTTTGTATGCAAAGCTACTCCCAGGAAAGTGTGGCTGGGTCTGCTGCCTGAGATCCCTATGCATGTCTACTCAGAAGTAATTCCCATTGAGTTCAGTGGGGTTTACTCCCAGGAAAGTGTGGCTGGGTCTGCTGCCTGAGATCCCTATGCATGTCTACTCAGAAGTAATTCACATTGAGTTCAGTGGGGTTTACTCACAGGAAAGTGTGCATAGCACTGCAGCAGTAGAGCCCAATCCTATGCATATCTACTCAGAAGTAATTTTTGTATGCACGTTTGCTTTTGTATGCAAAGCTACTCCCAGGAAAGTGTGGCTGGGTCTGCTGCCTGACATCCTATGCATGTCTACCCAGAGTTCAGTAGGACTGCCTCCAAGGAAAGTGCATAATCCTATGCATGCCTATCTATATATATAAAAGAGAAAAATCACTGACTCACTGACTGAATCACTGATTCATCAACGCCCTGCCAAAACTGCTGGGCCTAGAAGCGTCAAAGTTGGGGTGGGTGTTCTTTCCGTGATGGAGGGGTGCACTAAGAACTGGTTTTCAGAAATTCCAACCGGAAGGGGGTGAAAAGGGGTGCAATGCGTTTTCCTCCCTATACTTTGCATTGGAGAATTGATGACTTATCAACATTCCGCCCCAACTGCTGGGCCTAGAAGCATGGAATTCTGGGAGGGATCCTTCTGTCACCTGAACTCTCACCAAGAACCCATGTGGAGAAATTTAACCCTTTAGGGGCTGAAAAAGGGGTGCAGAATGTTTTTGTCCTATACTTAACATGGAAGACTGAACAACATCTAGCCAATTTGGTGCTCAGTGCCTGGTGCACTGGGGGGATGTTGTTCGGAGGAAGAGGTTGCACTGTGGAGGATGCTACGCATGGGGGGTTGGTGCGCATGGGGGAAGTTGCGCATGGGGGGATGTTGTGCATAGGGGCTGGATGAGCGTGGGGGGTTGATGCACATGGGGGAAATTGCATATGGAGGGAAGTTGCGCATGGGGGTTGATGCACATAGGGGAAGTTGCGCATGAGGAGAAGTTGCACATCGGGGTTGATGCACATGGAGGAAGTTGCACATGGGGAGTTGATGAGCATGGGGGGAAGTTGCGCATGGAATGTTGATGCACATGGGGTGTTGATGCGCATGGGGGTTGATGCGCATGGGGGGTTGATGCGCATTGGGAAAGTTGCGCATGGGGAAAGTTGCACATGGGGAAAGTTGTGCATGGAGGGTTGATGTGCATGCGGGAAGTTGCGCATGGGGGTTGATGTGCATGGGGGAAGTTGTGCATGGGGAAAGTTGCGCATGGAGGGTTGATGTGCATGGGGGAAGTTGCGCATGGGGGTTGATGTGCATGGGGGAAGTTGTGCATGGGGGATTGATGCATATGGGGGGTTGATGCGCATGGGGGAAGTTGTGCATGGGGAGTTGAAGCGCATGGGGGAATTTGCGCATGGGGGTTGATGTGCATGGGGGAAGTTGTGCATGGGGGGAAGTTGTGCATGGGGGTTGATGCACATGGGGGTTGATGCGCATGGGGGAAGTTGCGCATTGGGGGTTGATGCGCAAGCGGGAAATTGTGCATGGGGTTGATGCATATGGGGGATAGCATATGGGGGAATTTTTAGTCCTGCAACGCGGGTATGCTTTTCGCTAGTTCTGAGTTAAATCCCATTATTATAGTCAGTGGGGCTTTTACTCCCATCTAAATGTGGATAGGATTTATTTAGGGCCCAATCCTATGCATGCCTTCTCAGAAGTAAGTCCCATTTTGTTCAACGTGTGCATAGAATTGTAGTCTTGCATCTATGCTTTCACAATATATAATTAAATATTGTTTTGTGAATAATCACTATGCTTTAATTATGTTCAATTTGTAACAATGAAAATACATCCTGCATATGAGATATTTACATTATGATTCATAACAGTAGCAAAATTACAGTTATAAAGTAGGAACGAAAATAATTTTCAGGTTGGGGGTCCCCACAGCATAAGGAACTTAAAAAAGGGGTCACAGCATTAAAAAGATTGAGAACCACTGCCCTAGACTATGAGGCTTCTGTGGGAAGAACTTCTAACACCTGTGTATAATCCCTATAACTCATAGTGAACTTTAGGGATTAATTGGACTGTCAATGAAAACCAACCAACCAGATAATGGGGAAACAAGTGACAGGAGTCTTTGAATTATTTACTGGAATATTCAACACAATGGCTCTGAAATGTATTTTGGAAATGCACTGCTCTGGGTGTGGACCTCTTGAGGGATCTTTGCCACAAGAAGGATCCTTTCTGCAGGCACAACCTACAGAATGGAAACTGAGGCAGAAATTTATGACCCATTTATGATGCCCAAAATCATAGCTGTTCCTAGGTTCCAGTTAAGGAACAAATGAAATCGTGTTACTAAATTCATGCTCCTACAATTCTCTAGATTTAAAAAAGTTATTTTTTAAAAAAAATAATATGTACACATTAAACATGTAGTAAGAATTATTTTCCACCTGTCTGCCCCTTTACAACATCCAAGTGAATCATGTTGACACCAGGAAGATACATGAACATTCACTGTGATAAATTAACACTGGATCAATACAAACTTTCCTACTAAGTTCTGAGAGGTAAACATGGAGCATTTCCCACATCTGCACATCTGGAATGAATGCACACATATACCTCAGAACATATCCCTGGCTAACAATATGTTCAATATGCCTGGGCTATGCAGGCCTTCTTTATGGGAATTCTAATGAATCCAATGTACACCCAACGTTGAAACTTTCTCACCTCTTTTAGGGCTCTTTTGATATGTCAGCACAAAAAGGCAAGGTAAGCCCAGAGCCTGAATGAATAGAAGTGCAGCTGTAATACCAGTAATGAAGAAGCACCAAGTGTTTGAATATTTGAGCCCATTCTTCATTTCCAAGGAACAAAGACTCCTTGATATTTTGGAAACATCCAAAAGACAAGATGAGCCACACACTGGATCTTAATTAGAAGAGCTCTTTGAAAGTAAACACATTACAAAATATTTTATAGATTTAATAAAACATCTATTTTTTACTAGCGAAAAGTGCACCTGCGTTGTGGGAGTAAAATTCCCCCATATGCCACCCCTCCACTGCACATCAATCCTCCATGCACATCAACCCCCCATGTGCATCCACCCCTATGTGCACCATCCCCCATGTTCACCCACTCCATGCACATCATCCCTCCATGCACATCAACCATCCAGGCTCATAAACCCCCCCATGCGCAAATCCCCCATCTGGAACAATGCCCAATGTGCAACATCCCCCCCCATGCGCATCAGTCCCCCATGTGCATCAAACCCCCATGCGTATCAACATCACATGCGCAACATCCCCCATGTGCATCAAACTCCCATGCGCAACATCCCCATGCACATCATATGGAATGATGTTAAAAATTATATGGAAAAATTAAAAATTATATGGAATTTAAACAAGTGCATTTCATAGTTTGGAATATCACAGTCTGTCTTGCAGATTGACGATCAATTCTGAGATTTCTATGGACCAATTCAAACACTGATTTTTGATTTAAAGATGGAGGATGTTTGAAATGTACACTTGAACTACAAGTGGAGACAAACATTTTTACCAAAATACACATCAGGATGCCAGGAACATGTTCAATTGGCGTTCCAAGTTTTAGTAGCAAAATGGAAAGAGCAAAAAACAAAACCAATAACACTTGAAAGATGCACACGAGGTAGTATATGGGCACCTCCTTCAATACAGCCCTGCTAATGTCTGGAAATCCCAATAGGAAATTTTACAACTGATGGACTTACAAATTATTCATTGAAATCCTTGGCTAATGAAGCCCATCCGTTTCATGCTTCTTTGCTCTTGTTAGCAAATTCATGAAATGAAAATTCATGAATCCTTCCTCATCTTCCTTTCTGTAAGTGTATGTGATACCTACTTTCTCTCTTCCTTCTTCCTCAAAGTCCACATTTCTTGCATGATCTTTAGTGTACCCCCATAATTCTCACATGCTGTAGTGGCACAAGTAGTGACACTACATGCTGTAGTGCAGTAGTGGCACAAATGGTTAAGAAGCTGTGCCTGTTATCTGGCAGGCCAGAGTTCAAGACCTGGGTCCTACAAAACGGGGTGAGCTCCAGTCCTTAGGCCAGCTTTTGTGGACCTAGCAGTTTGAAAGCACATAAATGCAAGTGGACAAATGGGTAAAAACAGCATTCCGTGTGTGTCAGTCATACTGTCCCCATCACTACGGAAGCATCATCAGACAACTCTGGCTTCAAAGGCTTTGAGAAAGGATGAGCACCATACCCTATAGTTGGTCATGACTGGCAGTAGAATCTGTGAGGTTTACCTTTACCTTTATAATTATCATATTCAACAGTAACCAAGTTTTAAGAATGTTTAACTGCCTTTGTCCACTTCCATGCCTCCTACCTGTACCTCAGCTTCAGTGGCTCAGTGGTTAAAGACACTGTGCTCTGTCAAACACAAAGGTTAGCAGGTCAGCAGTTCAAGTACTGCAAGACAGGGTAAGTTCCCATTACTTACCCAGCTCCTGCTAACCTAGAAGTTTGAAAGCATGTAAATGCAAGTAGATAAATAAGTACCACTTCGGTGGAAAGGTAACAGCGTTCCATGCGCTTTGACATTTAGACATGCTGGCCACATGACCACGGCCACATGACCATTTGGACAAATCTGACTCTCCAGTTTTGTAACGGAGATCACCAAAGGGACAATCAGAGACCTGTCTACTTTTGCGCTTTTTACTGTGTAAATTGCCATGCATACTTATGGTGCTGCCTATGTGTGTAATTAAATTTAAAAAAAAAACCCAATTCAAGAAGTGTTCAAGAACCTCTCTAAAACCTTTCTCAATTACCTTTCAATTCTTCTTTACTGTCTCGCACTGGAGTTGTGGGATCCTGTTGATCAGTAGCTGCAAACTGGTACTTTAAAGCGCAATCACAAGAGGCAGGTAAATAACACAGAAGTGAATGCACAGTTATTGAATTAGGAATGAAAGACTGGGAAATCATAAGCAAAATAAACAGAAAAGGAAACAGAAGGCAATCCAAGCTGTTGTGCTTTATATCGCATTCCCATATATTTAATGTTCAGCAAAACAGTTTTATCATCATTTCTACAGAGACTGGCAGGAATGTCTTATAAAAAATTGAAGCCCTTTCACAACTGGCATAAGTAACTATGTTGCACGAGGCAGTGCTTAGATGCCATGCCTTTGTTTGAGACTGGGGTTTTATTTGAGACTAGGGTTTGAGAATCAGGTGTTTCAAGACAGAATAAGCACCCGTCCCTTGCCCAGGTCCTGCCAAACCAGTAATTCAAAAGCATGGAAATGCAAAAAGATAAATAGATACCACCCCAGAGCAAAGGTAACAGATTCTGTGCACCTCGGAGTATGGTCACGCTGGTCACATGACCACAGGCAACAGGTGCTTGTCAAACATAAAGCCTACTGGCTGGATGTGGCCCACCAAAGCTCTTTATCTGGCATTTGAACTCTCCCACTACTACCATCAAATGCAATCAGCTGTTCAGAGGTGTCATGGCTGAAAGGATGCCCTGCGTGATAACTGTGGTCCCCATATCTTAAACTATGACCAAGATTTGCATATTTTATCTTCTGTCATTTGCAGCTAATTAGTTAAGTGAGAAAAAGTGCATCATTCTCATGACCTGCTTAATCACCACCTGCTTAATGACATGCCCTCAGCAGGCATCATGAATGCTATTTGGCTCGTTGTATGAAACAAGTTTAATATCTCTGTTCTAAACTATTAGCACTGGTTAACAACTCACTGGAAACCTGCCAATCGGATAAGTCCTGATAAATTGCTACATGGAAGTTTCCTCAGTGAAATGGGTAAAGAATGTGGTGAACAAGAACAGCATTGACTTCGTTAGCATTTGTCCAGATGCTATGGCTACATTTTTGCTTCCCTGCCTTCTACATCCATAGTTCTGCCTCTTACCCTCTTCTTTCCCCACATCTTTTTTTCCTGTCAAAACCCCCCTTACATGGATTTTTATAGGGATTTTTGGGGTGTGCAAAGATGCTGTATGACCCTTATCAATGTGGCAGCAGGATGATCCTGTACACAACCCTTGTTTGTGTTCACAATAGCAGAAGAATATTGTTCTGGGGTCAAACTTCTTGATCATGTTCTCCAGATATTAGCAAAACATTTATCCAACATTATCTGATACGGGAACAAATTGGTTGCCAAATGTGGAACATTGGAAACTGAAGAGTTCTTGGAGAATGATACACATTTTCCATTTGACTTCTTTGCTTTATAAAACAGCAAGTACGGTCTCCCAAAGTAGTAGTGTGCCAAAATGCCACCAAGCCTCAGTCACTTGAATCTTAATGAAAATATGTAAGAAAAAAACCTGGATTCATGTAACTGGATGCATTCACAGAAAGAGCTTTTTAAAGGACGTCTACAGAAACTGTAAAGTCAAAACCTTATGAGTTGCTTGCTCATATGACTAATTCCTATTTGGTTACTTAAAGAAATGTGTAGCCCGCCTTTCTCTTAAGAGCTTAAGGCAGCTCACAAACCCTTACCATAAAAAATACAATATCAAATCAATAATAAAATATAAAAAGATTAACATTTAAAATCTAATAACAAAATTCCATAATTGAAAACCCATAAATCATCAATAACCAATGTTAAATCAATAAATCATTAATAGCCCATCATAAATACCTAGACAAAATCCTACAGCTGCATAAAAATGCATAATTGTAAGAGGCCTATATAATGCATTCAGTTTAGTGGCACTGGTAGATAACTGGAACCAGACAGCAGTAGTAAGTACATATATAAAAAAGTAAGCAGTGAGAGAAAAAGGCAAGCTATCCCAACCATTCTATCTATCTACAGTATTTATATACCGCTTTTCAACTGAAAAATTCACAAAGCGGTTTACAAGAAAATGAAAAAAATTAATAGCTAATTAATAGCTAATGGGTGCCTGTCCCAAAAGGGCTCACAATCTAAAATGCAAAAAGAACACCAGCAGAAGCCACTAGAACAGACATTGCTGGGGTGTGTAGGGCCAGTTACTCCCCCCCGCTAAATAAAAGAGGAACACCCACTTGAAAGAGTGTCTCTTGCCCAGTTAGCAGGGGTTAACATTCTTAAAATGTCAATAAAATTATATAAAAATATGTCTTCAGCCACCACTGAAATATTTCCAAGGGGCAGTATTAAATCACAAGAGAAGAAATTTCACAGCTGAGTTGCCACCACAGATAAGGACCTGCTCCTTACTCCTTCCCCTAAAATGTGATTATTTTAGTGGCTAGGCTGAAAAGTATGGAAGCAAACTGTTCCTTGGGTACCCTGGTCCCATAGCATGAAGAGCTTTAGCAACAGCACTTCAATCTGGGCTCTGAAACAAATTGGTAGCCACTTTAGCTGTTGGAGCACTGATCCAATAAAATCAGCCCGCAGTGCCCCACTGTTGATACCTGCTATCACATTTTGCACTATTTTAAGTTTCTGGTCTAGTTTGGAGTTTCTGTTACAACAATCTACCTAACAAGGGTGTGCTAGGGATTGCATCAATACAATATATATAAGACACTTTGATACCGAAAAAGTGCTTATCATTATATTTCCTAAATCTACCCTCCTAAAATTTCTGCAAGTTCACCAGAATGTCACAAGATTGGTGGCCATCTTCCACTTTGCCACCTAATGTCTTGTTGATACTTAGCATGATACTCACAGTCAAATTCTATGGGTTGGAGCTGCCAGGGGAACACACATTCTACTGGAGATGTCTGCTGAAAAAGCTCCATAAAGCACATAAAGCATGCTGAATAATGTACCACTGGGACATTGGGGGGAAGGTCCCACTGGCAGGAGAAAGGCAGGTTATGTATGTATAAAGAAATAAGATCGGAACATTCCACCGCAAGTCATTGGCTTTCTTGCTGGAGCAGGTAAGTAGGTGGAAAAAAATGGGAAGGGAGGAGCAGGGACAGGGAAGCATGAAACTGTACAGGGGTGTAATGGGGGCAGGGTGTGGGAAGAGACCTTCAGGTGGCAATGTGGTACACTGAACCCCATCAGCTTTGCTGCAGCTTCCTTGCCCCCCCCGTCTCAGATTGGCACAAGTGAAACTGCTTGGAGACCACTGCAGAATATGCAGGGCAACCAGATGCCAAACCCAAAATTCCTGAATCCCAATGCCACAATCTACGCCCCAGGCCAAAATTCCTACCCCTGCAAGCCAAAATTCCTATCTGCTTAAAAAAAGTTGCCCCCAAATGTATTTTTTTGTTTTTATATTTTTTGTTTTTTTGGCCATAACTTTTGATAGCAAGGAGATATCTCAAAACCAATTTTTGCATTGGATTCTGATCTTCAATACGAATCCAACAACATTTGAGATGATGGTGTACTGTGCACCACCACAAAGTTCAAAAATGAAGCCAAAATGTAGGACACCCAAACAGGAGGCTAAAAATCCGGACAAATCCAGGTTTTTATGGTTATATGATCACCTTGAAATATGAGACTTAACATAGGGGTAAGGAGATTTATAACCCCTTTCCCCCTGAAGTTTTCAACCTGCCCCCATCCAATGGATACAGCTGCACCACCAGGATGTGTATGTTAGGACAGGATTGGGCTACCAGAGTTATATTGCTCCTGAATGTGCAGGTTCCCTGTAACTATCATGACCAATATTCTTTGATGGGCCAATCTTTCATGCATTTATTGCAGAGTGGTTTGTAGTATGCCTGAAAATCTTTGCCTCTTAATGAGAAGTATTTAAATGTGCTCTTAATAGCTGCTGGACATGACAGAAAGCCTACCAGCTAGTCACAAAACAAGGAAATAAATATTTCCAACACCATCTCACTTTAACATTTCATAGATATTAAAATATACGCAGCTTAATGACAGTTGAGGGATTAGCACCATTTAGTCTTGAGCATATTTTAACCACCTGTTGTAAAAAAAGTGCTGAGCTTACGGAGAGAGTGTGGAACTCAACCCGCTTGCCTTGTTATTGCTTTGCTTTTTTAAAGGTTTCTTGGAGAACTTTAAAAAAACCTGGACCGTATAGTGTAGTACAGGGGAACTCTATTCCCTGATGGTAACAGATCTCCTGAGAATGGTCAGATATATCCAATGTTGCTTCAGCAAAGAGGAATTTTCAGTTTCTACACATCAATCAGTGGAGGAGAGAGGACTGGAACTCTTCCCCGCTCCAAGATTAGAGATAGGAATGAGCACTTGGCAGGAGCACCCGGTCTTCAAGACAGATTGAGTGCTGTAGCCACTACCTTCTCTACCTCTGGAGCACTCCTTCTGTACAAATATCACAATGGATCCTCCACCTTCTGCACCTTTTCCAACCATTCCTCCCCTCTCTGCTCAGTTTTGCCCTCTCCCTCACTACATAACCTTTCACAGCAGCTGATTGGTGATCCAGCACAACAAATTTGGTCATCTCACTTGGACTCTGGTGGTATATTACTTTCCTGGAGTGTACTTGGGCCAGCCTATCTGGCACTGGGCCAGCCTAAAGCCAGATAGGCCAGCCTAATTACACTGGAAAATGGCCTGGGCAGATGGATCTGAGCTGGCTTAGCAATGCTAGCCTAGGCAGCACAGCAGGGGCATGCCAGCTGCATGTTGGCCATGGCCTAGAACAGTTAGGCCATATCCAGAGCTTGTTTCCAGGGCCAACATGCCCCCTTCAAGCTCCTGGGATTTAGACAACTTCAGGAGCAGGCACACTGAGGCCCATGATAAGGCAAAGTAAAAAATGGAAGTGAAAGAAAAGGTTCTTAGGCCGGTCTAAGCACCACTCTTGCCTATCAGGATAGGGTCCAACTTCAGCAACAGGTCCAGTTGCACCCACCCTACACTACAGGTACTATAGTGTTTCCATGAACCACATGACAATCAGGGATATGAGTTTTCCCAGCTTTTCTTTGGTCCTGCCCCCATTTACATTTGGTGTCCTACATTTTTGGGGGGTGGCAGCGGGTGTTGCTCCCTTCCTTGTGCAGTTCTGGCATCTGGTCCCCCAAACATGCTGCAGCTGTTCCTGGTTGCCAGGGACTCCTGGGCTTCCTCATATGGCAGGCAGCTAGTCCTTGTACAGTGTGATCTGAGGTAGGTCTCCTCGGGAGCAAGCCCTCCCCAGGTGCCTCTTACTGTACTTGGTTCCCAGTGAGAATAACTGGAATAGCAGACTTGTGCTGCTGCTTCCTAAGTAGCTGTTAGGCCAGCCTAGAGAGACCTCCTTTCCCTGTGGATTTGGTCTGAGTGCCAGCTCTGAATATACCCTACTTTAGGCTGCCATAGCTAGACCATTCTCTCTGGCATCAGTTAGGACTGCACTGTTAGCCATTAATTAATGTTTGCTTGTATTGTACTGCTCTGCATTTTGCTATACAACTTTATAAAACCAAACAACAAAAAATAGGCTTACCTATTTTGGTTTTTTTAATGCTTAAACAAAACCTGCTGATTGTGCCATCTGCCTGAAACACAATGAAGAATCTCTAAATGGAAGAAAACTGTAGGGGGATATGGCACAGTATTTGTAGATCTAAACACAACAGAAGGTATGGGCTTGCCTTAAAATATCAAACGTGGTCACTTTGAATGTACTTAGATATGCAGCATTATTTTTTTCCTGGCATGTTGTTTGCTTCCTTTTCAAGGAGGAAATGAGATGTCCAGATGGAATGAAAAGTGGAACCAATAGGATGGACAAGATAAATGTGTTTGTGCCTGTCTGTGACTGCAGTGGAGCCATCTGCAGAGCAAGTCAGCAAGAGAGAGAAGAAAAACTGCAGAGCATGTAATGATGGAGCAACTTCTTGACGTGCATACAAAAGAATGGAGGGTCCAAGTAAGAAATATGTATCTTTTTCTATCTGTGAGGTTGTAAGTGGCTCATGAAAACATTTAAAATGTTATCTTTCAGAAAGACAAGGAAATTGCAATATGTGCACTCCCAGAATATGGAAGTAACCCCAAAATCGTAGGCATTGCTCATTCCAGAAAGATGCTTTTAAGACTTTGTTAACAGACCGGCCAATGCTTCCTTTTCTATAAGCCAAGTGAAATCATCCCATATTTCAATATTTCCTTAGTAATTCTGATAGATAGCAACACCTATCAGTTTTGAACTAGGCATTCTTAAAACCAAAATATTCATCACAGAAATAAAATACCAGGTTGAAGAGGCCAGATGGACACTGAAGAGTCGTGAATTATGAGATAGGGCCAGTAGAAAAACCAACAGACTACAAGTGTCTTAATCTACAGCTCACACGTTAAAATCTTAAAATTTTAAACTCACTTTAAGCTCTCACTTCAGTTCTTTTCAGAGTATCATCACGGACATATATCCTGCAGTAAAAGATAGTTGTCGTTGCTCACAGGCCGGCCCCCAACTTACCAGCAAAAATGAGTCATCATCACCAATCTATACCTGCAATGATCTCAGGCAACACAATCACAGGACCACAACACCTCAGTCTGGCCTTCAAGTGTAAGCTAAGCTTAGTTCAGTGTTCTCCCTTCTTTTCAGAGAGTAGGAAAACACAACAAAATGCAGTGTCTCCCAGTTAGGCTGGCATATGTCCAATGCTGGCCTGGGGGTGTTGCATAAGTGAGATAAGGCACTTCTGTGCCACTTCTGTGGGGGTTAGGCCAGTGCACAGTCATGCACCAGCCTTCCCACACCACCATGGGAATGGGAAGTGGGTGAGTATTGCTGGCTTAAATTGGTTAAGATTGCACCTGCGAGAGAATTTTTTATTTATGTTCATGATTTTATAGTGGGTTCAAATGACTCATGTTTTATTTCTTTAGCTTGTGCAAGCGACAATTAACTATAAACCTTACTTAGCGTACATTAAAAGTTATTTTAAGCCACATGCTTTTAGCTTTCCAAAAGGCATAGCATACTGATAGCAAAAAACAAACACACAACAGCCCTCCGAGAAAGCAAAGTATATGGAGGAAAATAAAATGCTTTCCAACAGAATAATTGAAGAGTATTTCAGAGCAATGCAAATGCCGCCCCATACGCAGGACTAATTAATAAAATGCTAATATAACTAACTTTTCCAGTTTGTAACACTGCTTTATATCCTAGGACCTGAATGCAGCACATAAAGACTAATTGAGCTCCAAAAGGTCCCTGCAAGAAGCGGTAGGTAAACATTGCCGTGCTTATTAAATACATATAAAACAGAGTTATGATGTTTAATTACAAGGAACATTTCATTAAAAATGCTTCTCTCTATAAAAATTGTGGATTGTCTACTAAGTTTAGAACCAAACTTTATGGTCAATTTATTATTATTATTATTCTAAAGGAAAGATTAATGGCATCTTAGTTTGCCCAAGCAGTAAGCCCACATACGTCCAGAGAGCAGGGAACATTAAAACGAGCGGTTTGGCATGTGCTGATTAGCCAAGAGTACAAGCACACTCTGAACAGAAGTGAAAAACTGAGAGAAAGTGAACAGTGATTTGCATATTAAATAATAAGAAATGAGAGATGGGGCAGTAAAATTCTGGACTGTGCTGTTTCAGATTGCAGGCTGAGGAGGATGTGTTTCTTAAAGCTCTACCAAGTCAAAATCTTGACGGGAAAAGGATTAAACAAAACTGTGATTAAATGAAAGGGGGATGAGGCTGAACTGATTATTGACCAAAAAATTAAATCAAACAATTTATTAAGACATTATAGTCAGTGGTGGGCACAGCCTGGCCCAAGAACCGGTTCTCCGGAAGTGGGCGTGGACAGGAGGCTGGGCCAGGGTCAAGGGGCAGGGCCAGGGTGGTTTTTAATTTAAGAATTAAATTTTTTTAAAAAATTACTTACTTCAGAGTAGACCTGCATAGGATGGGGCTCTGAGGCTGCAATCCTCTCCACACTTTCCTGGGAGTAAGTCCCATTGACTATACTGGAACTTACTTCTGAGTAAACCTGTATAGGATGGGGCTCTGAGGCTGCAGTCCTCTCAACACTGACCTGGGAGTAAGTCCCATTGACCATACTGGGACTTACTTCTGAGTAGACCTGCATAGGATGGGGCTCTGAGGCTGCAGTCCTCTCAACACTGACCTGGGAGTAAGTCCCATTGACTATACTGGAACTTACTTCTGAGTAGACCTGCATAGGATGGGGCTCTGAGGCTGCTCTGAGGCTCTCTTCACACTGGCCTGGGAGTAAGTCCCACTGACTATACTGGGACTTACTTCTGAGTAGACCTGCATAGGCTGGGGCTCTGAGACTGCAGTCCTCTCCACACCTGCCTGGGAGTAAGTCCCATTGACTACACTGGGACTTACTTCATAGTAGACTGCTTAGGGGGCTCTGAGACTGCAGTCCTCTCCACACCTGCCTGGGAGTAAGTCCCATTGACTACACTGGGACTTACTTCATAGTAGACTGCTTAGGCTGGGGCTCTGAGACTGCAGACCTCTCCACACCTACCTGGGAGTAAGTCCCATTGACTACACTGCAGGAGAGGCAGGGAGAGTGCGATGGTGGCGCTGCCCCCCCTTCTGTGCCTCCCCACCAGCAGCAGAGGAAGGGAGACCGCGGTGGTGCCCCTGGCCAGCTGGGAGGAGGGAGGAGAAAGGGAAGCAGCAGCTGTGCTGCGTACCGGTCCCTAGTGTTCTGCAACTCCTTGGTCCTACCGGCTCCCCATTGGCTGCCAGAAGACAAGAACCTACTCTAGAGAGTAGGTGCGTCCCCCCTAGTGCCCACCTGTGATTATAGTGAAATGGTTTTCAGTCAAACCCATAAACTGCATACAGTGTAGGTTGCAATCCTAACCAACATTCCAGCACTGTCATTGTTTGGCAAGCGGGGCATGTGATGCCATCTGCAGCAGGGAGCAGTTGTAGAGGCATCCTCAAGGCAAAGCAACGATGGTTCCCTTACCTTGCAGTGCTGGAATGGTGGTTAGGATGGCATGAGCTTTTTCATGAGGAAGCTGCTTTAACCCAAATATAAAGTCCTAGATAGGCAAAACAAACTGGGCAAAACCAATGACATCTTTTGATTCAGCACATCCCAAAATATCCTAAATCCATTCAAACACTCTTGGCAATGTTTTTAAGGTGTTTGTAATAGGTTCTGAAATAATCTTCTACTCTTTTTTAAAAGACAACCAGGGGAACAAATTACGCAGGTGACTTGAAAGCAGATTTGCAGGTGTTTATATAAGAAAATGGAAAGCAGCACTAACAATATAAAACATTTGCAAGCTAGTGTGCAGATACAATTGATCTGGGATTATGGAAAATAACTGTATACTCCTGCAATTAGTAGTCATAACGAGCCTAGAGATCCTTCCTAGCTCCTGTTTCAAATAATTTCAGTACCAGACTATAAAATCAAACTGCTCAGGGAGAAAACACCCCAATACTTCCTTCATCCACACCTCTAAATTTCAAAGCCATCTGTTTGCACAATTTTGGTTTGACAAAGCTAGCTGGAGGGTTTGAAGCCTGGTGGAATACTTTAAACTGAACACAAGACACCTTCCTCTCCAGATGTAAGATGAGTATAGATTAATGCCGAAAACTTTAATTAAGATTAATGCCAATTCAAAGTACTTTGCCTTGTGTGGCTGATACTCAGCTTGACAATTACTCAAAGTCTCACTTAGCAAAATGAAGAGGGAAAATGAAGAGGCAATCCTATGCTTGGCTAGCAAATGAAACTTGCATTCTGTTTTCATCCAAGAGGTGTTTACACATTACAGGTGCACCTCTAAGTTGGACTAGGAAAGTTAGTAGTGGCTGTGTTCATGATCTAAAGTTAATCCCCAACCTTCTGCCTTCAACATTTTTCTTTTTTGTTTCTTAGCTCCAGAAAACCTGGGTTCAAATCCTAGTTCAGTCAACTTTGGTGAATGGAAAGAATATTGAGAAGAGTGCATGTCTGCCTTTTGTACGTGTTCATGAAAAACCAAACTAACAAGTTACTGTAGAGCAGTGGTTCTCAATCTTCCTAACGCCGTGACCCCTTTATAAGTTCCTCATGTTGTGGGGACCCCCAACCATAAAATTATTTTCGTTGCTACTTTATAACTGTAATTTTGCTACTGTAATGAATCGTAATGTAAATATCCGATATGCAGGATGTATTTTGATTGTTACAAATGAAATGTGTGTTCTATGCACACATGGAACAGAATAGGATTTATTTCAGAGTAGGCATGCATAGGATTGGGCCCTGAGGCTGCAATCCTATCCACATTTACATAGGAGTAAAGGCCCCCTGACTATAATGAGATTTATTTCAAAGCAGGCATGCATAGGATTGGGCCCTGAGGCTGCAATCCTATCCACATTTACTTGTGAGTAAAGGTCCCCCGACTATAATGGGATTTATTTCAGAGTAGGCATGCATAGGATTGGGCCCTGAGGCTGTCAGTCAGCCCCAGTGCGCGTGCAGCTACAGCCGGAGGTCTGGCAAGCCTGACCTGGCCCCCTGCACCAGGAATCTTTAGGCGACCCCCAGGAAAGCTCTAGGCGACCCCCAAAGGGGTCCCGACCCCCACTTTGAGAAACGCTGCTGTAGAGGTTGCCATTTCACTACTAGCTTTACTTCCATGAACCATCATTTTGTGACAGGCTCTGCCTTCCCAGGATGATAGATCCAAGAATCTGGCAAAATAGAAGCAAAAAGAACAACTGCAATCCTGATGTATACCCGCTCCTGCATACCTAATAAATTAGTGTACACCTAACACTGCAACGTGTGAGTGTAGCAAACATACACCCACATATAAGCACACTTCCAGTGAGCTGCTGTTCTTTACCAAAAGAACACTTAGCAGCAAATCTGGTTCTGCTAGCAGGTAATGTGTAAAGCAGGCCAAAACGGTGAACTAGAAGGAACTTTGGAAACATAGAACAGGGGCCCAATCCTATATAACTTTCTAGCCCTTTCTGGTTTGGCCATGCCAGTGGGTTATGAACTGCATCCTATGGAGAGGGAGCAGTCACAAAAGGGAACGTTTGTTTCCTTATCTTGCGGCTGGACTGTAGCTGCACCAGCACTAGAACGTCGGATTGGACTGGACCCTAGATTCCCATAGGAACACATCAGACAGAGGTCTGGTGTAGAAGGTTGAGCTGCTGTCATGCCCCAAAGTCACCTGTTTGAGATCACTGGAAGACTCTGAACTATCTTGACTGAGCTGAATTTTTTTTTTTGAGTGGCAGCCAAATCTTTAGAACTCTTGTCTGTATGGGAAAAAGGCAGCAGGTGGATCCACTTAGAAGTAATCAATTATTAAAAGGTAACTGTTTATCATATCATGCTTTAGAGGTTTAGAGAAGCCTGCCCATGTAAACCACTTTGAATACAGTCAAAGAACAATTAATCCAATGTCCAGAAAGGTAGTAAATAAAAATCTGTTGTTGTTATTGTTGTTGTTATTATTATTATTATTATTATTATTATTATTATTATTATTATTATTATTATCAGCAGTAGCAGCAAACTGCCTTCCCAGGTTGTCATTTAAGAGCCAAAGTGAACCAGTTTAATATTCTGCAGCACACTGAAATGTTCCCTTGCAAAAGCCTACTTGTGGTTTCTTTGTTTTTCCAGATGTGTGTTCTGTTCTTATGTTCATCATATGAAAGCTTTTCTGGCAAAAGTGGAAAGGTTACCTTGAGCACACAGACATAAAAAAGATGCAATTCCAATACACTTTTCAAGTTAGCTGGAATGTAATTCCTATTATACACAGCACCTACTTGCTAAATATTCCCCATGTGAGAGTGTGTCGGATAACCTACAAAGGGAAGGCAAAGCTCACATTTTAATCTCTGAATATAATGTCATAACTTTCATTACCCACAATGATTGTGAAGTGTGCCTGTCTCTGCTGTGCACAGTCCATTTTTTACCCTAGCATGATTTTTCTAAAATACGGTAGTTCAAGTAGAACAGACTCAGAATCACTTATATTTAAATGTAGAATGTTGGCTGACTTTCTATCCGCAGCAGCAACAGATCTTAATGTGTGAATGATGTAAGCAAAACCAGAACGCACATAGCACAAAGCAGCACATAGCACATAGCAGCGAATAGCTTCTTTGAGCACAAAGAAGAGAGAGATTTGGCAATTGCTTCACTAGTGAGTCAACAGCCAGATGCATGCAAACTAAAAACATTAGTGGTCTTTTGACACAGGGTCAGCGCAAGTCAATCAGAAATCAGTAGTTAAGCTTATCATATTTTGTTTGCTTTCATTTTATTTTGTTGGTGGAGACATATAACAATATTTCCAATGAATTTGGATTTTCACTCCTTTTATTAAGTGCATTTTAATTTTTTTCAGATTTTTATATCAACTACTTCCAGATCCTGGATGGCCTTCTGCCAACATGATTCCTTGCTCCTCTGAGGCTTAACATTTATCTTAACACAATTGGGGCCTGAACACATTGACTTCAATGGCAAATGTCATCAATTAATCAAGATTCTCACTGAGCATATCCTAGGACTGCCTTCCATCCTCCCCACTATAAAGCCTGATCTTTGAATTCTAATAGTTGCACTGTCAGCTGGTTGCCTGCAGGCTTCCACCCTTGCTGAGAAAGGTATCCTAGACAAAGATCTACAGAAGCAAATATATAAAACCATCATCCATCATTCATCAACCACAGTTACCATTTGCATCCATTTATCTAATCATGGGCTTCAGGAACTGCCACACTTAAGCAGTTCCGAACTACTTAAAGATGGAAATACAGTCGATCACCACAACATTATTATCAAAAACACTCCTGCAACTCCTACTTAATTCTGTTTTGTTTTCTGGTTTAATTGTGATTAAGAAAAATCACAGAACACACATGTGAAGAAAACTGGAAAAACAACAAGAGAAAGATCTGAAGTTAGTATCCAGATACTGCTGCCCAGCTCACCATTGTCCTCTGCCTCTCAACTACAGCAAAGTGCAGTAGGGACAACCTTGTTGAACCTGTTTATGGTACTACAGATGGGGTGGTAGCAGACTGGCAAGGCAAGACACAAAAAGAAGGGGGAAGGTAGCAGCCACTACATATTCCATACCTTGAAAATTTACAACCTGAGGTAACCACCTTAAGTCATCACATACAAGGTCGAAACTATTGCATCCAAGATATTTGTATGGAATCCGAGACATTTGCTCTGGTGAAATACACCCCGGTTACTGGTGTCCCTTGACATTCATGTTTGGATCATTATTATTTTTTACATTATTATTTTTTACATTCATTTGCATCCCACTATAATGAAGTAAAACCAATTATAACTGGGCAACAAACCTTATGCTATATTGCATATATTTTTTTGCGTTTTGAAAATTTAAAGTACATCTAATATAAGCATTGGTCACAAATGTCCAGGGTACAAAAAGGGGGGAATTAAAATGGTCAGAGATGGAAATGATTGGGGTGCATTTGGCCAGGACACAGTTGTCTAAGATGCAATGATCTTGTCACTTATAAGGCTGACCCTGAATGTGTTTGGAATCCTGTTAGCTCCTGCCCCACAAGTGAGGAACCCAGGATGGGCCAGCTAATTTCCTTGCAGCCAAGTTTCCCTGTCCCTCTCCACCTGACCAGGAGAAGTAAACATATGAGAGATTTGTATTATTATCATTGTAAAAAAAAAAAAAGCTTAAGAGCTGGTAACATTGGAGCCCCTGGACTGCAATTTCTGCATACCACACACAGTTACTCCAGGAGCAGCTTGTCTGCAGGCGCCAAAGGTAAGTGCCCCCCACACCACCCCCCCCCCAAAAAAAAACCTGCATTTGTCCTCCACATCCTCTTCAATGTCAGCCTACACAGGATGGGAATGGCACTCCAATGTGAAATGGCACTTTTTGCTTGTACCCCTTGCTGCTCAGAAGTGATGCAGGCCTTTAGAGATGCAGGCTGTGCCGCACAGAGCCACCTCCATAAAGGGGATCATGGCACAATTAAAGACATCATTACAACTGTAAGGTCATGCCCCAGGGTGCATGGAAACAATTAATGGCTTTCATTCCGGTTTCTGACAGTATAGAAAAGAGCTCCAGAATGCAGACAGGTCCACTGGCAAACACCATTTATAGATTCTAATTTAGCATTTATTGACCATGACTATGCAGCTGATAAATGCGCCGACTGTGAAGGTTCATCACATGCTGCGACCACAGATGTCATTTGTACTGTAGTAAAAACAGCAGGCATGGTAAATGGTTTTCTCAGCCTTTGCCACTTGTTCTGTAGGTGGCAGTGTGTGCTAAACAATGGGGCTGTTTCCTATGCAACAGATATAGACAGGGAAAGTTATTCTCTAAATACAGCATCTAAAACAGTATGTAAAGCATCCTCCATCCAAATCACAGATCATTCCACAATATTAACCTCTAAAAACAACAGCAGAAAGTTATCAGTAATTGGAGATTTAACTACCAAATTGCTCATCATTAACTCAGTATATATATATAGTATAAAGCGCTAGTGGGAATGTGTGCCATGGTTCTAAATAAAAGGAGTGGGAGGGATAGCATTATTGGTTAAATGGTTATTGTTTGACACCAACTTGGAAATTGCTACCCAAACGCAGCTTGTGGCAGCTTGTTGGCAAAGCAAAATGTTTTCCTGTGTTAATGTAACCATGGAAATAATTTAAAAGAAATATCACAAACAGGGAAGACAGAAGGAGAGAAACACCTGATTTTCCACATGACTGAATGATTGATGTGGAGAGACAGAAGTGAAAATGGAAAGAAAGGGTCTAGGTAAACCCTCATACACAAAGACAGAAGAGCTGCCTTGCTGAATCACACCAAAAGATGAATCAACCTCTACAGGATCAATCCAGTAAGTTAGTAAAGAATGACACCCTTTACCACCAATGTTGTTACATAAGACAAATATAGATGTTCATCTATTTATTTATTTATGTACATGCATAAAATGATTATCTCAGATTTTTATTCTAACATGTTAATCATAATTATGGTATATAGAACACAATCCTAACCTGTCTTACTCAAAAGTAAGCCCCATTGTGTTCAATGGGACTTACTTCCAGGAAAGTGTCTTTAGGATTGCAGACAATGGCTATCTGAGGCCCAAAAAGAATTAAGACAAACATTTTGGAAACAATTTATTGAACGAGAACAGCATATATTCCACCTGACTGCATCAGAGGAATACTGGAGATATATTGTGGCCCCCGCAATTAACAAAGTTGGAACCTCCAGCTTTATGACTCCTCCTGTCCTGGAATTACGGCCTTTAGACATGCTCATTATGTAGCCATAAGTGAAAGTGTCAAAAAAAGGGATTGGACAGCACTTCTGGTTTCTGATAGTAAAGCCAGAAATTATTTCCAATTGTGCTTTTTATATTTATAGAAGGTTGGGGAACCCTGGAAAAATTTCTGTGGGGCTATACCCCACATAGGTAAAAAATTCCCTTAACAGCCCTGGCAGCAGAATAATCCTGGTGAATGCATTGCTGCCATTTCCATGTCCTTAAGGGATCAGCGTAGAATATGTCCCTGAATGGTAAGTTGTGATACACTTGTTTGAGAATCTAAATAGGTGGGTTTATAGGCAAGCCACCATAGATAAGATTATCTTGCACAGCATTATTCAGAACAGCCACATGGATATCTCCAGAGAGCTGGAAATGTGTATAATCTGTTTTGAAAACAATGGTATCTTTAAGCACAATCATATGTAAGGCTTCTCAGAAGTATGTTCCATTGAATTCAGTGAGACTCTTGGGTAAGTGTGTACTGGATTACATCCTAGAGAAACCTACAGCAAAATGCATGGCTACTCAGAAGTAAGGGGAAAATCCTAACCAATTTAGGCTTGCATAACTTCCCATGGTGGTGTGAGGAGACTGGTGCATGCCTGTGGACTGGCTTAAACCCACTCCAGTGGTGCAGAAGTGCCTTATTGCACTTTTATGACATCTCCAGGCCAGCAAAGGATTTATGTCAGGACTTAGGCTGCAATCCTACCCCCCAGTTAGGCCAGCATAAGATCTTTTAAGTTTAATGGGACTTGCTCCCAAGCACGTATGCGTGGGATTGCAGCCTTAATAGTTACTACAGTTTGTGGCAGTGAAGCCATACATTAGCTGAAGGTGTTGTGAATAAATATTTCCTTTTATCTGTCATAAATCCAGTTTAGCTAGTAGTATCCCTTAGTAATTAATAGCATTTTGGGGTTTCAATATTTTAAAGCCACAAATCTTTAATTTATTCTTAAAGTTTAAATTTGAGGAGAAAAACAAGTTTCTTACTTGATTTGTTGTAAGGATTCAACCTGCCCAGCTTGCTTCCTAGAACATCAGATAATTTAATTTATTATTGCTATGAAACAAGCTGATGATTACAAATAGAAATGCTTTGCAAACAGGAGATTTTAATTTGTAGGTAACTGCCTGCCAGTTTCAGAGCTGCTAACTCAGTATTTTTTTAAGGGTACTGATTCATTCACATTCATAAATCAGTGTTTGAATTAGATATTACAATGTGATAATAAGGGCATAATCAGGACGTGGAAAGAAATCTTTTGATAAACAATGTGTTGATGACATTCTTTGAAAATGTACCTTTGTTTTGTGAAATGGATTTCTGATTTTCATTATTTAAAAAATTCTCCTGCTTCATCTTTTTCAAATATCAGCTTTATCAACTTTCAATTATGTAGCTGATCTCTAGCTGTTCTCCAAAATCAGCCTTTCTTTTGATGAATCTTTATGTAGCTGATTAGAAAATTGTCTCGTAACAGGAAGCCAATCAGAAGAGACTCTGTTATAAAATGGACCTGGCATCATCAGTACAATGAAGCACTTTGTAAAGTGACTGCCAAATCCTAACCTATTTCCTGGGCCCAATCCAATAGCACATGTCAATGATGATCTGTGCCAGCTATTTAGATAGTGCTGGTCCAAACAGACCCTCAACGATGTGAAGGTTTACACCTGAATAAGGGAATTATTGTTCCCTTACCCCCAGCACTTCTCAAACTCTCCTGGATTCCTTGCAGGGGAGAAGGGATTGCAGCGACACAATTCCCAGAATCGCAGGGGTCTTACTTCTATTTATGCAACAGACCCCTGGAACTGCAGGGAGTCCCAGGTGATCCTCTGGAGGGCTCCCAAAGCTTCGGATAACTTCAAAATAATTATTGTGATCCACTGGATTCAGTAATGGGATTCAAAGAAATTAACAACCAGTTCTGTGCCCATCTGGCATCCACTTTTAAAGGGATATTTTTAAACTTTATATGTCCTATCTCTTGTTAAGAACTGGTTTTATAGAGTAGAGGCGAACCTGCTGGAGCCCACCACTGACTGGATTGTGATCATCAGTTTGTGGTTTTCCGTTGCCAGGCTGCTTTTAAGCCATTAACTGCTACTTAAGGGAAGTTTATTTTTTAATTGAAAGAACCAACCGCATTCATGTTGAGGCAAAATTGCTGCTAAATAAAAAAGCTGATAATTAGATTATACTTGTAATATGTTAGAGAGAGAGAAAAAAAAACATACCATATCATTCAACTTCAAATGACACCATGGGCAGGACTATAATAAAACAATGCAATAGGAAGGGCTGTTCAATAAGAGTCTTCTGAAAAATCTCATGCTTCTAAATGATTCCCCAGAGCTGATTTTCATTCATTCTCATCCTGATTTCACAGGCTGAAGCTGATGAGTAACTGATAGAACCTGAAGATTAATGGCTTTCATTTAAGATTTATAGTGTCACTTGCTCCGTTGTATCTAAAAAAATTCAATTCTGATGGGTAAGATTTAGAAGCTGACATGTACCCACATCTCCATATTTAGATTGCATAGAGTGGTGCCTTGTAAGAAGAACATAATTCGTTCCAGAAGCACGTTTGTCTTACAAAGTGTTCTTCTTACAAAGCGGATTTTCCCATAGGATGTAATGTAAACTCAGACGATTGGTTCCACAATCAAAAAACATTCATATAAAAATACTAACTGTATGTAAAAATGATGACAAAACACTGTAATCAAATTCAAAATGCTGTACTACAGTGTAACACTGTAATACAGAACATGATTACTGTAATATTAATAAAAAACACTGTACAGTAAAACAGAAAAGAAAATCCTTTATGGCCGAGGATCACTAATTTTCACTAAAAGCGTCACTGTTATCTTTTTGAGCAACTTTAAGAAGGAACCTTCTAATGACACTTGCTTTTGTCTCCTTTTGAGGATTTCACGGAATTGTGATGTTGCATTGTCATTAAACAGATTCATCAGAAAGGACTTTAAGCCTCTAGGAATTTGCCACAGGCCAAAAAAGAAAAAGAAAAAAAGAAGCCTCTTGGTAGTGATTGAGCTGCCATCACTTCAGTGCATCACTACTCCTCTCCCTCTCCACACAAATACATACTTGGTTCCCAACTCCCTGTGGGGTTTGGGAACCACTGCTCTTGATCCCTTCTCTGTAGTTAGCTGTTAATATGAGTTTTATAAACAGGGTGGAATCCTAATCATCTTTCTAACACTGCCATAAGGGCAATGCAACAAACATTGCCTGCCCCCAACTGCAGGATGCAACACGTATCCTACTGACACAGATATGCCAGAGCTGGAAAGTAGGTTAGGATTGTGCCCCCAGTTTGCATTTCCCAATGCAGTAGGATCCATCTTCAATTATGAGAGAAATACAGAAGGAAAGTAGTTGTCTAAACAGTTGTTTGCCCAGTAAGTCATATGCCTTCCATGCAATTGTGGACCTAAAGCCACCATTCAATCATATAACATTTATGCAACAGTCTTGTATGTCCATCTGTCCGTCCATCCATCTAATCTACAGTATTATTCTACCAATTTTTGTTGTGAGTTCACACATCAACAAGCAACTTGAAGGTGATCTGATCAATTCAGGCTGCAATCCTATCCACACTTAACCTGGGAGTTAGCCACATTGACTACCATGGGACTTAATTCTGAGTAGATAGGAATAGGATTGTAATCTAAGTTTCAACTGATCCTTGCCCTTGCATTATTCCACTGCAATCACAAGGAAAGCAGTGGAGCATGTGCCAAAGATCTGAGATTTGTGCTGTCAAGGCTCAGTGGGGCTTGTTTTAGGAAAACTCTCAGCAAGAAGAAACCTTTGTTTAGTACAGTGGATTTGAACCACTTACACATGAAAACTACAGAAGTACATTGCAAGAATAAGACAAATGAGCATGTATACCCTGGTGGATTTTTCACTGACCTGTTTTTATAAATGCTGTTTCAGCAATACTTCTGCAGACATCTAAAGGAATTGGTTTCTTTAGTATTCCATATGGGAGGCTTGACAGAAAAAGGGGACTAGCAAACTTCACCCCCAACACACCAGAATCGTACCTATGCTGCAATCCTAAAGCCACCTTCCAGGGAGTAAGACCCATTGAACACAATGGGGCTTACTTTTGAGTAGACATGGTTAGATTGGGCTTGTAGAATAGTGCTTCTTGTCACTGTTTAACACAGGAGGCTCCCTGAGTTGGTTTAGTGATTGATCAAAAGGAGCAAATGGAAGGTCGCAATGATTGTTGATATTAAACTGCATCTAAAAGGCTATCTAAGATAAATTTGGGTCCAGGAAGGAAGATATTAATAGGCTTCCACCTCCACCTTTAACCCCAGTGGTTTCAAACTTCTTTCAAGAGAAGCTACTTCAGGAGACATGTTGCTGTGTAATACTGTGACTTGGAATAGGGACATAGGAGGTGTCCTACATTTTGGAGGGCCTTGTCCTTGTCCTTCTTTTTTGGTTATTGCATATGGTCAGCCACCAGTTACTGTGATGATGGCTCCCTTCCAGCCTCCCCAACCCAACTTCCTTGGAGCCACAGCATACTCTGCTCTTTCTGCACCTCCTTCCCATACTGTTGCTGTTGCCTTATTCTCCTCCTCCTCCCCCCAAGGAGACCTGCTTCTTCCCTCTTCCCTGTGGGTCTTCCTCCTTTCCCAGCATCACAGTAAAAGTCATATTCACCCAAACATAATGCGCCTGCCCAATTTTAAGGGTGAATTTGGCTGGGAAAGGTGTGCATTAGATTTGGGTAAATATGGAGTGTGTTTGTGTGTGTGTGTGTGTGTGTGTACACACACACACACACACACACACACACACACACACACACTTAAGTTCTTTTCAAGTTTAGAGTTTATTGAAGGTTGGAAAAGCTCATAGTGACTTTTTCCTTCCCATCTACTTGCTTCCCCCAACTTCTGTAACTTGCTTTTGAAGCTGACATGACTATGGAAAGTCAGAACCCAGGTACACGCGCTATGTGTTTTATGTCCTTCCTCCCAAACCTATGTTAACACAGGCCAGTTTGATCTTAATATCACAGTTGTGAAGAGCTCTTTATAAAGCACTTAGAAAGGACAAATGTATATATAAAGCCTGAGCTCAGGTCTGCTTTGATGAAAATAAATTATTTCATTTGTAAAGGAAGGGTGGGTAGAATCAGCTATGTAGCTAGTATTGCTACCCACCTTTGTTCTCAGATTGCTAAAGCTGCTGTGCCCAGCACCAGCCAGGGCATGACTGCAACATCTGCCTTGCTGCAAGTGGATCTCAAACTGTCCTTGCCAGTTAATAACTGGTTGGCACTCGGAAGACATTCAGCAAAACATTCAGAGTTGGTATGGTGTTGACTGCTATTGCTCCAAAAGGACTGAACTCAAAGCATCCGGTGTGATAGCCAAATGATATCAAGAACCAAGAATGCCAAAGTGGCTGACAAAGAAAGCCTTGGAATAAAGCTTTCCAGGTGACAAATGGAAAAATATTCCAACAGGTGAGTTAATGATGGGGACAATGTGGTATGATTCAGAACATGGGGAAGGAAGAGGACAACCTGATACTATCTAGCAACTTAATGTTCATTTTATATACACACATGTCAAAAAGTGAGTCAAGATGGAACTGCTCCACTTTGGCCAACCTCCACTTAGGCCAGCCTAAGCCCTGGCATAAGTCCTGTACTGACCTGGGGGGTGTCACAAAAGTATAGTAATACAATTCTGCCTCACTCCCAGGAGGCCAATGCACAGGCATACACCAACCTTTCCACACCATCACAGAAAGATAGGCCAGGTGAGTTAGGCTGGCAACATTTCTTTCTTAGGATTGTGCCCTAAATGATATAAACTTGAACAAAGCCCAAGAACCAAAACGGAGCCAGTGTCAGTAGAACTATATGTGGCCACACTTGTTTAACATAAGAGCAACCTCTAATTAACTTCATATGCTTAAGATTTGCAATATTTAAGAAGCATTTACGTTCTAAAATACTTATGTTTTCTTAAATATATTTTGTCACCGTGAACATTAAACTTACATTTTAATCAAGTGGACAGTTTATACCATTAAAAACTTTTTATTTTTTTAATATTTACTTTTTGAATTAATTTTTATGCAACAAGAAGTGCAGCCGATGTATTTCCACATGCTATACTTTATATATCTATGTAGGGTGCAATCCTAACCATTTAAAACCAGTATAACTCAACTGGCATATTTTTCCTGGGGTGGTTGACATAAGCCTGTGCAGTGGCCAGCCTCCCCAGGAGTGAGGCAGAACTGCCTTATGGCACTTACAGGTGACACCCCCAGATGACTTAGGCTGGGGCTCATGCTGGCCTAACTGCCTTAAGAGCTGCTTGTGGCAAGTAAACCCCATGTATTATTGTATCTTATTATTTGCATTTTCTGTTTCCTGTGTTGTAAAGAGATTAGTTTGCAGAAATCTGACACCTTCCTTACAACCATCTTACAACCATCTCCCCCTTTCCCTACCCAGCTTTGAGGTGTATAAATTGCTCACTGAACATACTTACCAAGAAAAATGAACATGTCACAAAATCAAAACCTGGTTAGAGAACTCCATTTGGTATGCTACCTTTGCCCCAAGAGCTTCTGCCCACAAAGTGAGAATGGAGAAACCTACCTTACCCATTTATATTCCCTTTTTTATTATTAAAAAAGTACAAGCTGAACTAGCATTCATTGATTTCTGTAGCGTTGACATGTAATCAAGACACCCAGCTTTCATTTAGCATCATTGCTGGAGGGAGAATGCATAGATTTCAATTTTGATTACTGTTCCCAGCAACTTTTATTTCTTTTTTTCGATTTGTTCTTTCACTCTCTCTGAAACACTCAGGGTGCATTGTTTTTAGTTTATTTATTTATTTCCAAAATGCAGAAGCTCTATTACTAGCCGGCAGGCTCTCAAAGTGGCTCAAAGTTTGCATATATAGACTTTAAATATAAACTTTATATATATATAATAAAAAAGACACCAACAACCACTGCAATAAAATATATTGCAGCTTCAGTGTGCAGCAGGCAGAAATCATAAGCAGGATGAAATGAAATCATTTCCAACATCCACTGCCTCCCAGCGATCCTAAGCAAAAACTTTTGAGTCACTTTCCAGACATCAAGACTGAAAAACCCAGACAGTCAGAATTAGGTTTTAGAACAACTTCTAAATGAAGGCTACAATGCAATGAACTAAAACAAATGTAAAAATAAAATAAAAATAAAGTTCACAATCCAAAGAGCTCAATGGTAATTTCTATTTTTTTTCCTGACACAGCAGAACACACTGCCAGCTGTCCCCCAAATCTGTTTTAAAAATTCTTTTTCGGGGTGGGGAGAGCCCCTCCTGAGTATGTAGAAGTCATTACAGAGCTCTTTTATATTAATTTTTCCTGTTAGATCTCAGTGAAGGTACCTCTAAAATTTTATAGGCTCTTGAGCATTCTATGTAATTTTCCTCCACATGGAGGAAGGACTGGCACCTCCATGCAATCCTAGCAGAGTGGTGAACCAGGCAGTCCCATGGGCTCCTGGCACTCCCATGGGCTAATATCCCGTTTCTATCGGGCTGCTGTTGCGTATCTCATGATCAATAGGTGGCTTAACTGAACACAGAGTTCCCCATTTAAACGCAGAGATCTATTTCAGATTTGAATCAGCACTGCAATTAAATGAAGCACTTTTCAATGATGCACAAACCCATACTCCTACTATAACTGGGTTATATTACTATTAGTCAATCAAAACAAAGTTCCACTGAAATGGAAGTGACCAAGTTCTGCCATGGCTAACTTGTTTCATTTACTTCAGTGATGCTTCTTTCTAGAGGGGTTTGTTTCTGGTAAGATAGAATTATAGCGGAAGTCTTATCAAACTCAATGAGCTTACTTCTGAACAAAACAAATAACATCATTTTCAAACACCTGCACTTGTTTCCCTAGGATGCAACACTCTAAGGTCAAGTATGTGGGATCAGACCACTATTATTTGGGTTTGGGTTTTATTTTCTGAGCGTCTGTTCTTGTGTTTTTATCCTGATTTAATTCTCACAACAACCCTAGAAGCCAGTCAACAATTTCCTCAATGGATTGGGGGGTGAAGAAGCAGACAAAATTCTAGGTTCTGAGATGAGGCAAAAGCAGACAAAAATGGGATGGAGAAAAGGCTTCCAAAAATCCTACATAGTCCGTGAAACTTTCTCTGCTAATCATGATGAGAAACATCAGAGTTACCAGAGTTCAGTTCTGTATAGTTGTACCAAATCAGGCTCTGCTCCAAGTGCTCGTCTTTTCATATCCCAAGAGTAGCTTTCACTAGTAAGTATCTGGGCAACCCGATCCCATTGGAAATGAGATGACTTAACTTACTGAGATTCCATTTTAGGCCTCCTGTGGTAACGTTGTCACATGAGCTTCCAACAGGGATGAGGCCACACCACTTGCCTTCCAGTCCTGTATTTACATGTAGTTTGTGCTTTCCCTGCAACACAAATAAAATTTGGGTTTTGCTTATACCAATTGCCTGAACACAACATAATAGGCCAACAGATACCAAATGTGTGCTACAGGATGCATGCAGCTCCCAGAATCAATTTTTTTTGCACCCCCTCATGTTATTTGAGCTCATTCGTATCTTGGAAATATGAACAAGAATTGCACATTTTTTTCTTCTGTCACTTGCTGCTGATGAGTTTCTATGTGAAAACAAAGTGCTTATTTCTGGCAATTTCCTGCTGAACTTGGCATCTTGAAAGACTATGGCATTGTGCTTGACACTGCATGCGGAGCATGAAGTCCTGGGTAGATTGATATGGAAGATAGGCTGTTACCCAAGCAGCAAATCCACCCTCTCCATGCCACTGAAATAGTCCAATGGAACGGCAGAGCCGATATGACTGGTTCCAGCTGCACTGCAGAGCTGGGCTAAGGACAGGAGCTCACCCTGTCTAGTGGGGATCCGGGTCTCGAACCCTGGCCTCGTGGGTTAACTGGCACAGTGTCTTAACCACTTGAGCCACCACCCACAGTCCATCATTAATTCCATGCTTAATGATATCAATTTCAGTCCTCAGGTGGTACCATAAGGCAGGGTTGCCATATCTCCCCAAAAACAGGGACAGTCCTGGATTTGGGGGATTGTGTTCACACTGGCAAATGAGACAGAGGGTCCTGTCCCAATTTTATGGAAGAAAATTATGTAATCCAACCATAAGGCATTTAGCCTTTGGATTTCCAGGGAGCACACAAGGCAACTGCATCCTAGGATGTGCGACTAGGACACAAGGTTGCAATCCTGAATACTTACTAGGAATGAACTTTACTTATCTAAACTTCAATTTTACTCAATTTACTTATCATTTCTGTACGTTTTGGTCCCATTCAAAGGATCTTCAATGGAGTTTATGCAACAACAACAACAAAATCAATATCACAAAACAACAATATAAGAATCAATCACAGAAAAATAGACAACAGTAAAATAACAGTCCAGCTTGAAAAAGTAAATTTAAAGAAAAACTTGGAACAAAAGTACAGTGGTTCCTTGGGTGACAAGTGCCCTGGGTGAAGAGTGATCTGGGTAACGAGTCTTGCCAAATGAGTGTGCTTCAGGTAATGAATACACTCGCTGGCTTTGGAGGCTGCAATCCTAAAGACACCTACCTGGGCTTCTGCTGGAGGCTGGAGGGGACAGTTGTGCTGGCCGGTTTGGGGAACTGGGAGAGCCTCCAGAGACCATGGGGGGGAGGAAGAGGGAAAACCCAGACTGCCTTTTGAATTGGGCAGGCAGCCTTTTGAATTGGGCAGGCTGGGTCCCATTGGCCATTCAGAGGCCAGAAAGAGCGCTCTGATTCTGACTGGCTCATGCTGGCCTCTGATTCGCTAACAGAACGCAACCTACCCGCACAATTCAAATGGCAGGCTTGGTTCCCCCTCTTCCTTCTCCCATGGCCTCCGGAGGGCCTTCTACCTTTTGACCAGCCTAAAGTGGTTACGATTGCCGCCGAAGTCTGATGATAGGGAAATTAGCTGCTAAAAGCTGACACTTACATATATTTATATACAATTTATGTACAATTCTAAGCTTATCAAATGGGGACATATAAACAGCACTTTTTAAAATTCTCCGGGTTGGAGAGAATATTGCTGGGTTTTTTGTTTTTTTGGTCCAAAAGGAACCTGATTTTACAGCTGCCACAGAAGCTTCTTGAATTAGGCATGATTTTAAATAGGAGAAAATTACTAGTTTGTTTTCTGCAATTTAAGATGATTCCACTGAGATTTGGGGTGATAATGGCTTGTAATTGCAATGGAAAACTGACAAAAATGTGTGTTTTCTGAGAGCTTGCAGGTTTGCTGCTTTATGGGAAAAGCAAAAGGGGATTGTTAAAAGAGAAATTATTGTGAAAATGATGCAATGCAAGCTGAAATTAAAAACAACAACAACACTCTTAAGTCCTACAATCACAATCCAGTCTGGATAGCATCCCATCACACTCTGAAAGTTAACTCATTTGAAGCTGTTAATTGTCATTTTCTTCAAGAGCTTCTTCCATTTGAAGTTTTTTAAGCCTCAAGTGTAGAGACTGCAGCACAAACCAACTAGAGTTAAGCACTCTGACGTCTCACTGACTTTTTAAAAAAATAATGTCTATTCTGAGACTTTTAAAACTTTAGGATGTGATAACTCAGCATCCTAAAATTTTCTGAGGCTGAAGTCCTATTCACACTTTCCCAGGACTGATGCCCAGGAAATAATCTGAAAATGCCAAAAAAATATTTTTAATACACAGAACAAATTTCATAGTTTTTTGAACTCTGTCCAAGACTGATTTCTCAAATTAAAAATAGTGAAATGCAATAATTTGAAAAGCAAGTAAATCATTTCATGAGCACACATATCAGCTGTTGTAGCAATAGCTTCCTTTTCTTCCCACAAATAGTGACAATTTATATTTTTTCCCCACAGTGGGGAACAATTTTTGACAGCTACTTTTTTTTGCATGGTCATACATATGGTTTCACTGGTGGGTAGCAGATATTGGGAGATCCCACACATACTACCAAAAACCACCTGAAGTACCATTGGTGGTACATTCCACTTGTTGCTGTTGCCAGGAAAGAATTAAAGAGTCATAGGCTGTAATCCTAAACACACTTTCCTGGGAGTATTGAATACTCCTGGGTATTGAATACTTTTTGTATTCATTGAGTATTGAATACTTTCCTGGGAGTATTGTATTCCATTGAATACAATATGACTGACTTCTAGTAGACAGGGTAAGGATTGCACTGATAGATACGTTCCTTGACCCTATTTGGCAATTTCACATGATTGTTCACAGTGCAATACTGAGGAAAGGTGGGAGAAATAAGGTGGCCCAATAAAAGGGGTATGATATGCAACTTGAGAATGCATTTATAAAATAATGTTTCTTGTTATTCTTTATAGGGCACCCACATGTGGAACTTTACAAAAAAAATTAGATATTTATCATGTAAACTAGATGTCCAAAAAGTCCAATAAACAAATTTGTATTTGTATAAATATAATACAAAGAAAAGAAAATAATGTAGCAAGAAGGAGCATCACAACTTGTTATGAATTAACAATATGATATATGTGGAATACTACAGGGATCTACTGCAAAGTGTCTGAGTGTAATCACGCAAGCAGTTGTGGTTGTCTGTGATCTGAACCTAAGCAGTGCACCAGGTCAGAGATGACATTCAGTTGGCTTAATGCTGACTTCGGGTGCAATCCAGAGTAACTACGGGGAGTCCTTGCTCCAATGTAAGAACAATTTACTCTGGATTGCAATATGAATTTCCCTTAGGTGTTCATTAGGTGGTGCAGTAACTACAGGTACACTAACCCTATAATCCAGAGTAACTACGGGAGCACGTAAGAGACATTACGTGTACAAATAGTTACTGCACCACCTAATGAAAACCTATGGGAAATTCATATTGCAATCCAGAGCAAATTTATCTTATACCGGAGCAAGGACTCCCCGTAGTTGCTCTGGATTGTGCCCATAATGTCTCTTGCATGCTCGCGTAGTTACTCTGGATTGTAGAGGAAATGTCCCAGCTGAGCCAATGCTGAGATGCAATCTCAGGCTTTAAAAAACCAAAACAAACAAATCCAAACTAGATTAATTATGCTCTTTAGTGCTGCAGCCATCCCCAGCCATCTTTAGTGCTGCATCTAGAGAACCCGAACAGAGCCTTAACATTTGGGTGTCCCAATTCAAGTCTGATTGTGCTTTATCTAATGTGTCTGCTAATAAAAATCACATTATATAATTTGGCCGCACTGATTTTTTATCTTATTAAACTACCTCTGAAAAAAATCTGATCAATCAGAAAAATTGATTCAGTTCTATTTTTTCATTTTCATTTCATGTCTGGTGATGGAAAATAAAGATCAGTTTGATGTTCAGCCTTATGAGGAAAACTTCTAATGAGAGGTTTTTCTCTCTTGCCTCCTGTGTGCTTTATCAAAACAAGGATAAACTTTTCACACTGTTTGCTCATTCCTACACACATACGCCTCACACCAAAATAATATTCTACAGTATTTTTAATAGAAAGCATTACAAAGTTGAAGACTCCTTCATTACATGTGGTCTTTGGGACAGTAAAACAGCACAGCAGTGGAGTTTGGGAAAAAGAAGCCTTGTGTCAATAGAACAAAGATTTAAATTTGCTTCACAATAACATGAAATCCCATTGGGGAAAAGTTTTTTGGAGATTTATCTTATTGGGATATACCTTGAATTTGATGTTTTTGCCCACCAACAGATAAAGAAACTTATCAATAAAGAGACTTATGGATAGCTCAATCATCTGAACTGGTAATTGACTATCAGAAGTAAACTCCATTGTGTTCAATGGAACTTGCTACTAGGATAGCGTGTTTAGGATTGCTGTGTAACTATAGGGGATCTGGGAACATTCATGTGAACGTAAATGTGTGAAGGAAAAAGCAATGAAGTTCAGAGAAATAACTTCTTTTTCCTCTGTCTGAATACAGTGTAGAAGTGTGAATACAAAAATCTTTTATGGCCTAATTGGCCAGGGTCATCAGATATCATAAGAAGACAAGGCCCCTCCATGACACCCAATAAAAATTTAAAGGTAAAGGTATCCCCCGCAGGTTGTATTGCTAGTTGTGACCAACTTAGGGTGTGGTGGTCATCCCTATTTCTAAGCTGTTTGAAGACACTTCCATGGCGAGGGGTCCAGCAGGTCTATACACCAATGCATACAGAATGCTGTTTTACCTTCCCACTAAGATGGAACATATTTATCTCCTTGCATTTCCATGCTTTAGAACTGCTAGGTTGGCAGGAGCTGGGCTAAGGATGGGAGCTCATTCCATCTTGTAGGACCCAGGTCTTGAACCTTGGCCTGCTGGTTGAGAGGCACAGCAACTTAACCAGTTGTGCCACTACAGTCCCTTCAAGAAAAATTTAGGACATGACAAAATAAAAGCTAAAAGAACTCATATACTGCTTTCATCTGGTTAATTTAAGCACTACATGACTTATTAAATTTAAAACTATTACATATGATTTATTATATATAATTTATTAATTACAAGAATTCTACATGCTATCTGCTCATAGTGAAAAGGGTGACAATGAAGTTTTTGTCCAGGACACAGGGTTTAAAAAGAGGACATATGTTCACCATGTCACTGGGCTGTATTTACATTGTACCCATTCTGCACTTAGGAGATTCTATTTGTGAAGCGTTCCATATTTTTTTTAGCCGCCTTGAGTTGGCTACGGCCCGAGAAAGGCGGGGCACAAATTTATTAACTAAATAAATAATTCTACATATCTATGTATCCGACAACTGCTTGTTAGGAAAAAGGCCAGGATTAGAGCCCTGCAATTCAACTTCTGTTTTTGGGATCTGATCATTTACATGCAATCTCAAGGGATACAACCTAGGCACAGATTTGCCACCTAAGGCTGCAATCCTAAACACTCTTTCCTGGGAGTAAGGCCTATTGAATATAATGGGACTTACTTTTGAGTAGACATGGTTAGGATTGTGCTCTTAGTTGATAACTAGGCCCCTGGCTGGGCTCCAAAGCATACAGATTGATTGAATGAATGAATGAAAGAATGAATGAATG
This sequence comes from Cryptoblepharus egeriae, assembly GCA_030015325.1. NCBI lineage: Eukaryota > Metazoa > Chordata > Lepidosauria > Squamata > Scincidae > Cryptoblepharus > Cryptoblepharus egeriae. Next base: position 53,545,980 of record JAREYC010000004.1, read on the forward strand.
AATGACCCCATGCTATCTGATAATGTCTATTGCTTTCTTAGCACACAGGCTTGGCCAAAACTCTGGGAATTATCAACAGCTGGGCTAGGTTAACTAGCCTGCACGTTTACCAAATAGAAGATTAAGCATTATATAACGCAGAGACTACAATCCTATTCACCCTTTGAACACAGCTGGACTTTCTTTTGAGTAGACATGCTTAGGATTGCGCCCCAAGATGGCTGCCTTCTGTGTGGCAGCATAGGTGGCACATCACACTCCCACACAAAGTCTTATGGGACTGTACAATGGGGAAGGGGCTTCCATGCTGCCAGGGATAAATGTGAAAGGGTAGTACTACTCTGTTTGGTTAAAGTGAATTTCATAGGAAAAGGTGGGATATAAATAAATAAGTAAATAAAACCAACACACCAGTGTAGACTTCAGAGGCCAAGGAAGGGGCCAATAAATGTGGGATTCCTGTATGTCTAGGCTTGCACTGTACCACCCTAATTTAAAATGGAATCCCCTGCTTTAAAACCAGAATTCATTAGGATGTTTTGGAAAAGATGCAGCCACGTTAAACAAGGCCTGACCCTTTTTCACAGTTACCTTCTGCTGGATGTATTGCAATCGTTCAAGCAGTGACCAATTCATAAACCACCTACAGCAAAATTTGCTTCTGCTTGGCATTTCATTCATCTTCCATAGCCATAATGCTGATGAATTATCCCTACAGAACTGGAGTGTTACATTACAAGATCACCAAAGGCTACCAGAAATGATTTTGTGATCCAACACAGGGAAACAAAACAAAGCAAAACAGATTACACATGAGCAAGCCTTGCAGGCATCGAAAAATGGGTGGAAGGTGTTCTCAATGAAGCCAATTTTCTGCATCCATTTCAGCCTGGCTTCATCATCAAGCAGGGAGGGTGACTGCTCCTTTGGACTGAATTTAGCAGATCTTAAATATTTTAACTGATCTTGTATCAGTTATAGAAGTCTAATTCTTAACAGAGATTTGCATATTGTCAATACCACTTCAGATTGCAGTTTTTGAGTGAGAAAAAGCATCCTTAGGAGCCTCCTATGCTGTTTGTGTCATATTCTTGATCTCACTGCTGGGTGTCAGGTGTCCAGAAGTCCTGCAAGTACCAATGGTGGTGCCCAGAGTGGTTGAGAAACTTTGGCATAGACAAGACAGATACAGGTAGGTCTTATTTTGTAGCTTACAGTGCAAACCTATTTGCTCAAAAGTAAGTTTCCGTTTAGTTCAATGGATCTTACTCCCAGGAAAGATTGCAGCCTCAGTTTCTTAGCCAATATGCTGTAACATTTTCTTAGCTAATATGCTATAAAAGCAAGGTGCCCAGACATGATGGAAGACAGGATGCCTATACTTTAACCATTGTATAGAAGAGAGAATTTGGTCAGGTAAAGCTTTTAAAAGCCTTAAAACATGTTGAGCTGCATCTGACAAAATTCCCTCATATACAGACAGGGTGAGGCAGCATAAAACCTTCGCATTTTAAACATTCACCTATGTGTTGCTAATGAACTTATGCAATGTCTTCATTTAGCTGATGACTTCTTTTTTATATACACCCACATCTAGCAATATGGTTTGAACTGGAGCACAGCGTGCTTTTGCTGTAAACAATGTTTTTGAAGAATGGAGAATCTGTAATTGCAACACAGAGAACTTTTTGAACTCATTACATGTTAAGTTGGGATGCTGTTCTGGCTAGAAAAAACAATACTGCTATGGGTTGCAAATTTCAGAACCCCAGGTTCAGCACTTACATTTTTTTTCTCTGGGATGTCTACAAACACTGACCGGGAACCATTGAAGAATTAGGCTGCAATCCTAACCATGTCTACTCAGAGATAAGCCCCACTGTGCTCAATGAGTCTTACTCCCAGGAAAGTATGTTTAGGATTGCAGCCTTAGTCTACAGAATAGTCTACAACAGTGTATAGTGAATAGAGGTCAACATTTGGAGGAAGTAATTTTAAAAACCAAATGAATAAAAACTGTAAGCTTTTGTTTAAACAATAGTAAAATTAATTTTAATAAATGTTTCATTTTTCTTTTTTTAAAATGTGGGAGGTATTTCTGCCTCACTCTGTAGATCAGCGTTTCTCAAAGTGGGGGTCGGGACCCCTTTGGGGGTCGCTTGGAGCTTTCCTGGGGGTCATCTAAAGACCCCTGGTGCAGGGGGCCAGGTGGGAAGACCTAGCAGAAATGCTGGAGCTGCTCGCTGGAAGAAGCCTCTGAGCTGGTGTGAGACTGATGTGGAGCCTTGGGGGCGAGGAGGCACCAGACACACTCACCACAGATGGCAGCCTCCTCCTCCTCCCCCGCAGATCCTCAGTGCGCCTTCCGGCTGAGAGAGTTAAGTGCACTGAGGTCTGAGTGTGGTGCCAGAGCTTTGGCGGGTGGCCTATCTGGTGGGTGCCCCGCTTGTGCACCGACCGTTGTGCCCTGCTCCTTCTGCTCTACTCAAAAATAAGCCCCTCAATGTTGTTGTTGTTCATGATAAGTGAATGGGACTTACTCCCAGGAAAGTGCTAGGACTGCAGCATTAGAGCTCAGTCCCATGATAGTGAATGGGACTTACTCCCAGGAAAGTGCTAGGATTTCAGCCTTAGAACCCAGTTCTATGCATGTCTACTTGGAAGTCAGTCCCATGATAGTGAATGAGACTTACTCCCAGGAAACAGTGGCTGGCTCTGCTGCCTGAGATCCCAATCCTATGAAGGTCTCCTCAGAAGTCAGTCTCATGATAGTGAATGGGGCTACTCCCAGGAAAGTGCTAGAATTGCAGTCTTAGAGCCCAATTCTATGCATGTGTACTCAGAAGTCATTCCCATTGAGTTCAGTGAGGTTTACTCCCAGGAAAGTGTGCATAGCACTGCAGCAGTAGCAACGAAAATAATTTTATGGTTGGGGGGTCCCCACAGCATAAGGAACTTATAAAGGGGTCACAGCATTAGGAAGATTGAGAACCACTGCTGTAGATGGTTAAATATACAGGCAATCTGTTGTTGACTCGATCTGCTCAGCCTGACTTAGGAGCCATTTTGGGTAGAAAAGTAGGGTACAAATTTTAAAAATACTGTAAAGCCTGATTTCTGCTTACAGTGATTTTTTTAACGGGAAACTATAGGATGAAACCTATAGGCTTTTAACAGGAAACTACAGGATGAAGCCCTGTCTTGTTACCCAAATTACACTGTAGACCATAATCAAATATAGCTGTTTGCAGGGCTGGGAAAAATCCCAAGAGAAACTTTTTGCAAGACCAAACAGGGCCTGCATAAGAGCTTCATCATGCATTGCTAGCACATCATGCCCCCTTGCCACATCTGTACATGCATTTGACTAGTTTGCCTTGACTATAACTTGAGGGATCAAGCAACAAACTCTGTTGGAATTCCACATGTTTCTTTGCCACCACTGAAAGCATCAGGGTGCCGACACACTGGAGCGCTTGGCTTCTGCTCAAATAAAACAGGGAGGCTATCAGTTTTGGAGCTGGCTCCCACCTGTGGTGCATAGCAGCCTTTGTCTATTGACTTGCGGAAGCATGCTCTGGCTACGGCTTCTCTATCACATGGATTTCAAAAACATATGTGAGCAAACTGCTCATTAAAATTGCATACCCACTGTGGGCTTTTTTTGCATACACATACACACTTATTTGATGTGTCTTTTGAAGAAAGTTAGAGGGTTTGAGATTATAGGGGAGGAACAGACCTGGTAGTTGTAACTGTTTCAAAGTTAAATTGTTCCTACCTCATGTTCTTTCCTATTATATTTTAAACACTGCTTGTGTGTCACACGTTTTTGTAATATGATTAGACAAGTGAAAGAATATGACTGTCCTCTTATATGTGCCCTGTAATTTAATGTTAAATTTATAGACTTACAAATTAGGAAAAAAAGTGTTTGTAATTTGCACACCGGGCACATCTATGTTGAATGGAACCAAGAGACTGAGCAAAGATGTGAGAAAGGCCCAAGTCAGTTGACACTTCTGCATAAGCCCAAATGGGTTAATTGTCCCATTACCCCACTGCACAACAACCCAATCTTATTCTCCTCCCGCCAAACCATTGCAGCGATGCTAAACTGGGGAACACTGTATTCTATGGGTGGGTGGATGGGGGGAGAATCTGCAGTGGGGAAAACGGACTTCACATATCTTTACCCCTGCATTAGCCTCCTGATCTGCTTGGGTCTCCTTGGATCTCTGCCAGCAAGTTTGCCAGTGTAACCAAGGATAGAAATGGCCCAAGGAGGATGCTGGTCAGGGTGACCATATATATTACCTGGTCCTGGTAAGAGGACCAGGACAAGACCTCTTTTTTAGCCTTGTGTTCTGGAAGAAATCTTGGTTACTCTCCTTTTCCTTGTGAGCTGGCACCATGTATCCTTCTTGCAATTCATAAATTATATGTCATAAATTACATATAATAGGTATAGATTTAATTATTAAGCATATAGTGTATAAATTTGTTTGGGCTGTGGTGGCATAAGTGGTTAAGACACTGTAACTGTTAACCAGCAGGCCAGGGTTCAAGACCCGGGTCCTATAAGATGGGGTGAGCTCCTGTCCTTAGCCCAGCTATAAACAAACTATGTGAAAGCAATATATTTGAGTGTTTTTAGCTTTTATATTATCATATCCTACATTTTTCTTTTGGGGGGAGTTGTCCTCAATTTTTGGTTATGACATATGGTCACCCTGCTGCTGGTGGAGGGGATAGGATGTGGCATGTGTTATGGATCTTCCCCCTCCCGCCAGATTTTTCCAGCTGTACTTTCTACCCTCCTGGTTGTGTAGTACAGGTGTCACTTGTTTTCAACTACAGTTCTGTTCTAGAACCTCCCATGGATAAAAAATCAGCGTATTAAAAAAAGTGGAAAAATAGATTTCAAGACCTTTTGAAATCTTCAAGGTTTTTTGCTTCTCTATTGCTCCTGATGGAAAAAGGTTGTGCCTCAGTATCTACAAGAGTTTGTTTGTGGGACTCCCTGCTCATACCAAAGAACTGTGTTAAATAAAAAAAGTTTCAAAAATTAAAAAGTACGTACCATTATGCTGGTTTAAAAAGTTTTTCTTCCTGTTGTAGACAGGCAGTCAGTACAGGTAGGGACTCCCCAATCATGACATTTAATTCCATTTAGTAGCTATTTTTGCGTTATACAACAGTTCTTTACCATGGTAACTAATGAATCAATTAGTTAGGACTGAATCAGTTGCCTTTTCCCTGGTTTAAAACAACTCCATTTCAGGCTCTCCTTCATTCAGATGCTAATGGGAGGAAATTTGCACTGCAGGGAGGGAAGGGAGGAGTCCTTTCAGACTAGGGAATCTTGATCTTTATGCAGACACAGAGTGCAAGATTTATAGCTTGCCCCTTAACTAAGGCAAACAGGCCGTTTCTAAACATTAACTGCTAAAGAGACATTATTTTTTTTAAAAAAACTTCTATTTTCTGTTGTAGGGAGGCAGTCATCCAAGCAGTCATTCCATTTTTCAGCTGAGCCAGGCAAATGCATGGAGTCCTTTGCATATCTAATTACAGGTGTAGCCTATTTATATGTGAATTATTTATGTGCAGTTTTCTCTTAAAGTGAATAAGGTTGGCTCTCTTTATAACCTGTGATTTGCAGTGACCATTCGTGTTGAGTCAAACCCATGTTTTAAAAAATATGTGTATAACAAGGTTGGACTGCACAGCACTGGATAGGAAACAGGCAAATCTGACATGATGGCCAGAGCTTTAGTTCACACAATTAGCCAAAGATAACTTCTCAGATAAGCTGCAAATACAAGTTATTCACGCAGTAAAACTGGAGCTACAGTTTATAATTCACTCCAAGAGCCTTATTTAAAGCAGAAGATGAGAAACCTTTAATTCTGAGAGACTAAATTCTCACAAGACTGTATTTTAACCAAATCAATTATTTGGGAATCAGTTTCATCTCACTTCCCCCCCCCCCCCCCACTCATTTGGTTTGAAAACTTCACTGGAGTCCTTGTCTTAATGCCAGAGTGCAATATACATTTGGGAAATGAAAAGTCTATACCTCACATATGCTGTTTTGTTCTTGTAGAAAAATATTCCTCTTTCCTTCTTTTCCTTTCTGCAATCTTTGTGATGTTCACATCCACTGTGTACTACTTGAACTGCTTATTAGCACTGTATTTTCCTCAGGCAATTTTCATCAAAGAAACTGGCAAAAATATTTTTTTCAACCCTATGTTAGAAAATAAGGTGTAAAAGAAGGAACTCATCAGACATTACCACTGGCCTTGAGCAAGCACACAAGAACCTTCATTAAAGAATTCCTTCTATTTCATGGTCAAACTTTCTTTTGGGGTGGTCTGACATTAATTATGGAAACTTTTAAAGTTACAAATTGGATTTTTTTCCTCTTAGAATTCCCACTTTTTATACTCCTTTAAGTGGATCCTTCCTTGTCACATTATTTTGTTTGTGTACTTTTGTTTTAAGAGATTGGACACAACACACACAGAAACAGACAAAAACCAGCAGCTTTTTCATTTCTGGTTAACGGCTTTCGGCAAATCTTATTGGTCAAGTTCAGAATCTGACTGGCTAACATGGAGAGGACTTTAGCTTTCAGGGTAGAGCAACAGAGTTTTGCATGTTGGACATCCAAGGCTCAGTCCCAAAGAGCTGGTGCCAAGCAGAAGAACCTTTATTAGACCACTGGTAAAACTTAGGATAAGGAGATTCCTTCTGTTTAAGTAGAGTTTTTTTTAATTTTCTCTCATTTCTCCTATAGTACCATCAGCTTATTTCACTATCTGAAACTTTCCGGAGTTCTGCTGACATAGTAGAGTCCTTGTGATTATCTGCTCTGAATAGGCTGGATTGTGAATTGTGAGGGACTGAGGAGGGTAGTTGTGATCTGCAGAAGAGAGTATAGCTTTTCAACTCTACTGTCAAGCCATCACCCACTATCTATGGGGGAAAGGTTCCAGATGCCAGTATGCACATCAGAAATCTGGATTACGCCTTCTATTGTGCCCCTTGCACCTATCATGATTGCCAGCCTCTTATGACTGGGGTCTGTGTTTTTACTCTGTGTGAAGTGGTTGTCTGATGATGGCATGCTACACATACCCTACAATCCAGAGTAACTACAGGAAGACTTAAAAGGCACTTACTCTGGATTGCTATATGCATTTCCCATAGGTTGCACTGTAACTACGTCGGTTTAAAAAGTCCTGTAGTACTCTGGATTGTAGTCATAGTAAACAAACATTATTACCAACGTAATTCCAGTCCAAAGAATCATACTTGTGTCTTTTTTGTGTTACATGTTGGGCCATCACTGAAAAGGGCACAAAGAATTGTGACCTGGGCATCCATCTTGCATGCAAGAACCAGGCTTCAGTAACGAGATTTAGGAGGCAATATGAACAATCAAGGCTTAAACGGGGTGGTCACACCTTTCCCTTCAGAAAGAAGGAAGAACATTAGTCACCAAAGAACAGCTCATTCATTCAACACATGCTCCACTCTTTTAACCACTTTCTGCTGGTCTAAAGGCTAAAATTGTCTTCCCTAATACTGATTTGCTTGTGACATAGTGATCCAACTTTTTTTTGGATCACTTATGACTTTCTTCATTGAATAAGCATCATTCAAATGCATAAGAATGCAAATTCATTTTACTGTAATTTGTTATGTATTTTTTCTATGTGTTTGAAAAAGGGTACAAACTGCAAAAAAGGAGATTCCAGTTGGATATCCAAAAAAAATTCCTGACTGTGAGGGCGGTTTGGCAGTGGAACAGATTGCCGAGGGAGGTGGTGGATTCTCCCTCACTGGGGATATTCAAGCAGAGGCTCGATGAGTACTTGTTGGAGATGCTCTAGGAGGATTTCCTGCTGCAGGCAGGGGGTTGAACTAGATGACCTACTAGGTCCCTTCCAACTCTATGATTCTGAATTCAAAATATAAAAGCCAAATACAATCTAACAGCCCAAACCGATCCTTACAAGTCCCCAGTGAGGTTCGCCAGCATACTGCAAGGTCTGATGTCATGATAGCCACCCCCTTGGGTGTTTCCAGTGCTCCTGTTGGCTTAAGGGCCAAAAGGCTTCATTCTGCTAAAAGCATTGCTGCTGGTATTCTGCCAGTGAAATGGAACAGTGGCACTAGTGTTCACTATACTCAAACCCCTAATTCCTGGCTTAATGCACCCTGACATGGTCTGCACACCTACCAGAATAGTATCTGTTCCCAAAGGAGACCACCAGCAGCTGGAGAAACAGTAAAATTTTTCTTATCTTTGCCAGCTTGGTCTCCTGCTGGGACGCAGAATATAGCATCTGCTATACTAGTAGTCCTGTGTCCTGATGTGGAATAGGACTGGGAAAGGACCTAATATGAACTACTTGAAATCTCTCTCTAGGACAATTTTTCTCCCCCATAGATAGACTGAACATTTTCAAAAGATGTACCAAATTAATACTCCCATACGAAGTTCAAAGGAAAGCGACAGAAACTTCTCTTTTGAGTTAAGCAGCAAACAATTTTACGCTATATAATTATTACTGTGATATACAGTCCACGGATGTTAATCAGTGAGCTGTTGATGCTGAAGTTAAACAAGCTCCTGCATAAACCCTGTAGATAATGACTTTTGAAATTATTGGCATGAAGTCAGACACAGCTTGATTGGAACAGCCTGGCATATAATTAACCGGCACAACAACTCAAATACACTTTTGGAAGCCAAGTCTCAGTTGCAGCAAAAGAAACATCCACCGTATTCCAAACGAGACGGTATTGCCTCATCTAGGCCAATCCACTAAGTTTTCCTTATTCTTACAAGTGTCTATTTCTCAATTATCAGATTTTACAGTGGGCCTTTGTAACTCTTTGCAGATTTATATTTGTACATACAGGATAGAATTAATCATCAAAGGTAATGAAAATCTTAAGAGATAAATGAGTGGTATTTCTTGTGCTGGAGACCAATGGATGCAATGGCATTTTACAGTGGCTACCTGCCATATGTTATAGTTGTTTTTTAATGGAGAACTCACAGTGACCTTTCATTACAGCAAATAGACTGATATGCATGATGTTCTACATTTTTCCACCCCTCTGTGTCAAGCATTATTGCAGGTGGGATTTGTGTGTTGTATGGAAAATTCCAGGCTCAATCTCTGCTCTGGCATCTGTAGGTAGGACTGACACTGTCTGAAACACTGGAGAGCTGCTGTCAGTCACAGATGGCAATACTGGAGATACATTTACTGGCTGACTTAGTTTCCTGCTTTCCTGTGGGAAAAAAAAAATCAAAAAGCATTTTTGCACTAGGCATGTTTGGGCGCCATCCAGAGTAACTATGGGGAGTCCTATTCTTACTTCAGTGTAAGAATAATTTACTCTGGATTGCAATATGATTTCCCATAGGTTTTCACTAGGTGGTACTGTAACTACGGGTGCACATAATGTCTATTAGGGTTTGTCTCCTCCTCAGGATTGTAGGGTCTCCTCAGCAATTCAAAATACAGTGTTAATTTCTCCCATTATACAGTCGGTATTACAGGTGTTAATAAGCTTTGTAAACAAGTCTTGGAAACTGTTCATATTATTAATTTATTATGGCACAGTCTTGCTTTAAGGAGATCAGAGAGATGGAATCTGGGGCTGAGTAAGGCACTGGTGGACTGCTGTGCTAGAATTTGAAGGTTGTCTGTTCCTACATGTATTGGGGTGAAGTGCACAAGAGCAATGGGAAGAAGAACCTCTTCCCCAAATATCACTCTCCCCATCACCTCCAGTCTCCTAACTTGATCCTGGTGGAGCTCCAAGTCAAGAAGTCATCCTAGCCAGGAGAAAAAAGGAAACAGGCAGAAATGCATAGGCAAGTGGCTCAGCATCAACCTTAATAACAGGCAAAATTCACCCCTTTATTGTTACGTGTCAAAATCTGATTTCCAACAGCAGATGCTGTGATGTGGAGCTGGGATCATATTCCTAAGCAGGCATGTCAAACTGGTGGCCCCAGGGCTGCAAGTGGCCCTTTGCAGGCACACCTGCGGCCTGCAAGTGATCTCCCCACCCCCAGAAGCAGCTCGGTAGTGGCAGCAGCACACTTGATTTTCAGCTGGAGAAAGAGCCCAGGAGGAAGGAGGGCTCATGCACAGCAGCAGCAGCTTCCCAGGGTGGGAGAAAGAGCCCAGGAGAAAGGAGGGCACTTCTGAGTAGACATGCAAAAAATTGGATTGTGGTCCCTGGGAGACACCATTAATGCTATTGTGGCCCTCTGTATGAAATGAGTTTGACACCCCTGTTCCTAAGCATATGTGCATAGGCTTGAAACTTTCAGGGCATTTAACATGGCCAATTTAGCAGCTCAAATACCAACTTGATCAGAACGAAACATTAAGGAGAAAACAACCTTAAGATGTCAGGGAAGCTACAGTATTTCTCAACACAGGAAATGAAATCAACACTACTGATTAGGGCTGCAATTCTATGCTTCATTTCTTCATCAAAGGGTTTTATCCATGCAGAGCTAATGCCAGTTTTATTCAGACAAAAAAATGATAGTATGTTAAACAAAGGCTATAATCTTATGCATATTTAATAGGGAGCAGGAAGAGAAATAAATAGAAACCTTCAGCCAGGGCTAGATTATGACTTTTGGGGCCCCTAGACTAATAAAATTATAGGCCCCCCTCAAACAGAGCAACCTTCTAACTCACCCGCACCTGTCTTGAATATTTCAAATGGCTTCAAATAGGCCACTTTTTAAAAATTGGGTTTTCAGACTCTTGGGCCCCCTTCATTAAAGCTGAAATTTTATTTCAAGTTAAGTGAATTATTCAGCAATGCAACATTTTGAAATATTATACTCATTTTTTAAAATTATACAGTGGTGTCTCACATAAAGAGCTTAATTTGTTCCGGAGGCATGCTCTTTAAGTGAAGCAGATTTTTCCATAGGAAATAATGGAAACTCAGACGATTGGTTCCACAACCCCCAAAATATTCATATAAAAATATAAACTGGAGGTAAAAATGATGACAAAACACTGGAACTGAATTCAAAACATGCATTCAATGTGCATGATCCTATGAAGTCTACTTAGGCTGCAATCCTAAAGACACTTTCCTGGGAGTAAGCCCCATTTAACACAATGGGGCTTACTTCTGAGTAGACATAGGAGACTGCAATCAAAGACACTTTCCTGGGAGGCTTAACTGGGATGCTGCTGGAGGTTCAAGGTGGTCGGTGGAGGCACTTGGGGACAGTTAGGGGCAGCGGCCTCTGGCACCTCCAGGTAACTGCCCCCAAATTGGGGGCACTTAGAGGCAGCAGTGCTGGCTGGCAGCCCTTTTAAAGAGCCTCCATGCGGAGCATCAGGGCTGCATAGCACACGTGCCCATAGTGCGTTTGCTAGTTAAGTGAAGCAGATCTTGTTATGTGAAGCAAGATTTCTTGGTAATTTTCGCTTGTTATCTGAAATGCTTGTTAAGTGAGGTACCACTGTATTTGAAAATCTTTTAGTAGGGCCCCTCAAGCTTGGGACCCCAAGAGAAACTGTGGGGAGGGGTAAATCCAGCATACAAATACATAGTTTCCCCTACTTTATGATGGTTCATATTCTGACAATCAACTCTTTCAACACTTTTCAATATACCCAGAACTCATTCATTCAATGCATGGATCTCAACCTGCTCTCTTCCCTACCCAGATTTCCAACCTGATCCTCATCCTCCGCACCTTGTGCTGACTTCCTAATGCTGGTGGACATGGATGGCTTGCTGGCTTGTGCTTGTGGCAGTGGCCAGACCATGTCGAATGACATATTGTACTTCGCAATAGTTGTAAAGGTTTTAAGGTGCCAGAACACATGTTCCAACAGCATAAGGCCCTAACACGATTGAACTAGAAATCATTTAAATGAGATACTACCTAATAAGTAGTTGATAGCATTGTGTTGTTTTTCTTAGAACAGCTTGGAAAGAGTGGTACAAGCTTCAGCTCCCTCATGACTTATGACTGCACTCAAGGCTTGCCTTTCTAACCATCCATTTTATTCCTCTATACAAAACTGTTATAGCATTATGTTTAATAACATCCTCTGCAAAAATACATGTTTGTTTCTCGGAAAGACATTATTAGATTTATAATGAAACAAGTTAAAATGGTTCTTTATTTCCTGGGTGAAATGTGCCTGAAATTTGTTCTAAGCCTCTTCCACGCATCTCTGAATCGTGCTGTAGGGGTTAGCTGGGGGGGGGGGGGGAGAATGATGTGGGGGGGGGATGAATACTATTTTGCAAACCAAACATCTAATTATACTGGGATGGGAGTTTGCTTCATTCTTGTGGGTGTCATTGTGCAATGTAGTGACCTATCTAATGATTTGTAGCTATAGCCACATATCACAAATAGGAATATCTGGTACACAGGATGTTATCAGATACTTGCTTAGACCAATGTTCCATCTAGTTCAAAATTACATACACTTACTGCAGCGATCCTCCAGGGTTTAATTTGGGGTCTTTTTCTCTTCCAGCCCCTCCTGATTAGGGGATTAAATTTGGGATTTTCTGCATACAAAGCAGATGCTAGGCCCCAGAGTATGGCACCTCATATCAAATGATCCTGGCTATATAATTAGAATGCACTCATTGCAAATTATCATTTAATGTAATCCATGATCCTCCATCAGAGTGTGTGGTACCCTCAATGTGTGATACCCAGGGCAATATACCCCTTAGCCACATCACTGAATTTATGCACAAGAAAGGAAAAATGTGCACACAGTCAGAGCTTTCTTTTTAAAATTTTCTCTGCAGCAATTCTACCCCTAAGGAGTCTCTAAACTGCTTTTAATGCCAAGCAAGGGATTGCAGCCTCAGAAAGGAGAGCAGCTGCAGGGGAAACCTCTCTTTCTGGCATATAAATTATGTGTTTGCATTGTAATCTTTATTACCCTTATAAACATACATCCCAAGTGCTCACAGTAGGCAAAAAATCCTGGCTTCTGTATTAAGGCAGAGATCTGGAAAAAAAAAATTAAATGTGAAGTGGGTCCTTGGAAATCCAATGAAGGTTTTTTTTTTTAAAAAAAAGAATCTTTATAGTTAAAACTAGTTCCCAACATTTCTGTCCCACTTTAGTGTGATTCCGGGACAGACCTCAAATTATAAGATGCCCACCTTTGGGAGAGGAACATCCATAAGTGGTGGAAGGGCACTAAGGCTGCAATCCTAACCACACTTTTTGGGAGTAAGTGCTATTGAACACAGTGAGACTTACTTCTGAGTAGATATGCTTAGGACTGCATTGTAAGGATGGTCAGTTAACCTTCCTGTTTAACAAAATACCCACACTGGGTGAGTAGTATGCTGTATGTATGCAAGTAGATATTGGCCATGTAAATAAATGGTGCACAAGTGGAAGTGTAGTGAGCTAGAGTTTCCTCCACATTTCCTTCCTCTTTTTCTAATTCAGGGAGCAAGGAGAGCAAGGGATGTAGGCAGTGGTGGGCGTCAGGGGGTCCTCATAGATTCTATAGAACCCTTTGCTACTGACTGCCTGGTTCTGAGAACCGGTTACTAATGAGACATAGAACCTGTTTTTAATTTAAGTTATTAGGACATAGAACCTGTTGTTAATTTATTTGAATCCCACCACTGGATGCAGGCATGTGTTTACCTGCCTTAGGAACTGAGACGTCTTTGGCCAGCTCTAGAGATGACCCTGTATATAGCCATGAGCTCCTTAGAGAAGAATAGGATGGAAGTATAGTAAAAAAATGACGATTATATGTATGCTGAGAGAACAGCGGCCACTGAATGAGTGTGTGTCTGCAGTAAGATTTGAGCTAGAACTTTTCAAGCCACGGCTTGTCACACACTAGCATTGTGCAAGGAAGAATGGTGTACGTAACTTTGAATGAGTTGGGCAGATATGGAAGAAACAACACACCAGGTTAAACTGTATGGAAGAAAAAGGTTACCAAAACATTCATACATCTTTTCTACAGCAGTTGACAACTGTCAAAAAATGCTTCCATAATGAATTTTCAACTGTGCATGTGTAGAAACATCTTCCTCTTTCCCCATACTGTTGAAATCTTACATAGGCTGCACTGAACTCAGCTCAATATAATGTACTACCCATGCCCCATTAATTCTTGGACATCTTCTTATTTCTTGGCCATAAATCCCAATACCTTGCATTACAAATGGCTGTAAAATTCACAGATAAAAGGTAATTTATGCCCAGTGTACAGAGCCTAATGTTTCTGTACTCCCAAGAAGCACAGTGGCAGAAAATGAGAAAGTATGTATGTGAAACTTCATGCCTTTCATTCTGGCTACAGTGAGCAATGATCAACATGCCTCTGTAGGGACTGATCATCTTCAAAGGAGGTTTAGCCTAATGGTAATTGACATCAATGGAATTGTGAGCATAAAAGGATACAGATTATTACATAAGGCCTCTTCCTCATAAAAAATAATTCCACTTATTAATGATACATTTTTATCACTCAGAATATTACTGTAATTATTGTTTAGTGACACTGTTATCACATAATTCTGCTTTTTTATTTTTAACCTAAGTGGCTGAGTGTATTGAGAATTCTGTCAAAGAAAATGTCCCCCGCTGAAACTTTAAAACAGAATCTCATAGGTAAAAGCAAATTGTTTTTTCTAAGTTTCCTCCTTTGTGCAGTATAATAGAAATAGTGGGAAACCCTTTGCTTCCTGCCCTTTAAGGGGTTTTGGATTGCAGGTTTAACAATAGGTTGCAGGTTTAAGGGGATTTAGATTGTAGGTTTAACCTATACCTGCAATCGAAAAAGGTGCTGTCTGAGAACTGTTTTGTTATGATATAAGCAATATGTCTAGAGAAATTCTGGGCACAATCCTAAACAACTTTCCAGCACAGGCATAGTTGTGTCAAGGGGCACCTGTTGTATCCTACAGTTGGGGAGATCATGGAAGTCTCCCTCAAGGTAAGGAAAGAAACATTGCCTTATTTTGGAGTTCTATTGCCCTTGTGACAGTGCTAGAAAGTTGGTTAGGATTGCAGCCTCAAATGATTAGGCTGCTGAAACAAATGCATTACAACAGATTTTACATAAGGGGAGTCACTTCTTGGTACAAGCCTCTATGCCAAAATTGTGTTCCATATGCACATATATTATGATATGAATAAGGCCCAAACCAAACATGTGGCTAAACCATGAGAAAATATAGCAAAGGCTCGACGAGCACCTGTCACGGATGCTCTAGGGGGATTTCCTGCTGCAGGCAGGAGGTTGGACTAGATGATCTACTAGGTCCCAACTCTATGATTCTATGATTCTATAGGTGGGTGACATCTGTAAATTTTGACACATAAAGGATTTGTGACAACACTAGGTCATTCTTTAAGGCAAAACTGTGGTGGTCCTCCTGTTCTGCGGTGATGATGGCTCTGCTCATCATCCTTTGACGGATTTCCTGTGTCTGCATGTATCCCAGCCCCGCCAATGGACAGTAGTGGTGGTGGGATTGTGTGCTCCAGTGATACAAAGGGCTATGCTGGCGGTAACGTAGCTACTGGCAGGGACTCCCATGCCAGACAGGCCTTTGTTGAGGAGCCAGACTAAACCTGCCAAAATTCCACTGAATGTGGGTTGTCTGGAGAAGGAAAACTCCCACCTCAAACCTCCACTGCCTTGTGACCATACCCATTTATGAGAAAGGCTTCAGAAGTCAACCTCGAGGCAAAATCCAGAGTCGGAGTCCCGGAAGCAATTTGTTCTGGTAACTCCTGCAACGCAGCTGGAACCAATCGTACTGGCTTTGCCATTCCGTTGGACTATTTCAGTGACATGGAGAGGGGGGATTTGCCTCTTGGGTAACAGTCTATCCTCCATATTAACATACCCAGGCCATCATGCTTTGGAGAGCACACTCAGAGCACAATACCACAGTCTTTCAAGACTGAAGGATGCCAATGATGAAGGATCCCAGCAGCACTGGACAGGGGTGGGAGCTTTCCAATAAGGACTTCCCCTTCTGAAGGCAGTAAATGTCCTTTTGTTGTCAGCATCAGTAATTTTCTGTGCCTGCTAACTAAGTTTCCAGTACAGAGATTAAAGCAGCTCCAACTTAAGGGAGCAAACATTTCCTTATCTTGAGGAAGCCTCCATGACTGCCAAGTGCAGCATGCAGCACATGCCCCATTAGCACAGCTGTTTCTATGTGGGATAGTTGGTTAGGATTTGGACTTGTGTGTATCTTGTTATGCTTCTTACTCCACATCAACACATGTGGACACTGTTCTGTCTTGAAGATGTCATTTAGATTAGTTACTAATTTCAACCAACATCCAGTCATACTTCATTGGTTCATTCTGCAACCATGAGGTCCAGAAGCACTCTTTTTTCTAAAAAGTGCAAGGGTAATTATGAGTAAAACAAAGAAAGGTTGGCTATGAAACCATCCTGAAGACTCCTTATCAGCACATTTCAGAAGATTTCAGTAGTTCTCAAACATTTCAGTCCAGGATCCCCTTCTGAGAATGAGAATCTGTCTGGGACCCCCCAGAAATGATGTCATCAACCTGGAAGTGATGTCATTGCCAGAAGTGACATCAAACTGGAACAGACCTCACTGTAATGTCAGAATTCCTCCATGTCTACTCAGATGTAAGTTTCATTGTCTTCAGTGAAACTTATTCCTAGGAAAATATGGATTGCAATTTGAGTACCACATCCAAGATGGCAGTGTCCAGATTTCAAGATGGCGGCACCCAGATTTTCATGATCTCCCTGAGTTGTGACCCCCCAAGGGGACCCTAACCCCCACTTTGAGAACCACTGTATTAAAGTAACTGAGAGGAAACAACTTTCAGCTAAACAAAGTAGGCACAGAGCACAACTATTAATAATGAGGCAGAGTGAATTGGCAAAATTGTTAGTGGTTTCATTACTGCTTCAAATGATCTCTCTGCACAAGCTTCAACTCTGCTATTTCAAAAATCATTTAGATGCTTTAATGCAACCATATAATAAAAGCAAGCATCTTATGTACTGAACTGGGCATGGCTAAGTTGTCTAAATGCTTCACAAGATTTTCACCGGTCTTTCCCAAAGTCATCTAAAATTAATTTACAGCCTCAGTCAGAGTACAAGCTGGTTACATGAAAATGACTCTCTAATTTCAAATTGCCTCAGAATTATCCTCCAGACTTCGTTTATACACTAAAACTGTTTCCAGTTTTTCAGTGTTATGTATAATGATAACATGAGTGTGTAGTTGTAATGACAAATGAGTTTCTCTCAACATCATCTCTTCTAGAGCTTGAGGATCTCATAAGTTAACAGAACAGATTTTATTTCTAGATTTCAGTGTTTTCTCCTAGTTATTTTTGTATAGAGAACAGGGGGAAAGTGGATAGTATTCCTCTGGCATGGGACAGAGGCAGTCTAAAGGTAGCCAGTTACTGGCCTTGTTCCATTATCTAATGGATGGGTTTTACAAATGGGGAAAAAAACAAGGGATTTGCAACTTGCCTCAAAAATGTACTTAACACAATGATACTAAGCCTTTTTGGGAAGTGTGCCACTGCTAGAAGGAGTCCAAACTCTAAGACAATGCCAATCTAGTACACTTTATTCCATATTCCTCATAGGATTTTGAGGCAATTTTTACTCCAGTCTACACAGATAGGGCAGCAGCAGAATGCAGGAAAAACAAGCAAGGAAGCAGGCACAGGAACACAATATTGCTAGACACATGAGTGGAACCAGAAGAAAAAAATCCTTATCCTTCCTTCCCTGTGTTGATGGAGACTCACAGCTGGGGCCTGTGCTTATCCGATAGGAGGGGGTAGTCTCTGAGGTCTCCTCCAGCTAAACCTCCAGTACTAGAATGTGTCTACTTCATGGGTGTCTAAACACTGGCATTGTGACTGAATGTGGTCCTCGGGAAACCTCAATGGGGCCCTCTGCAAGACCCCTCCATCTGGCCCACAGGCAAGTCCTGGAAGGGGGATAAGATATTGATGGAGCTGCAATAACACCCTGTTTTCATCTATTCTGTGCTCTCCCTGTTTCCCTCCTGTCCCCTTTATTGGTTCCAGGGGATGTGACTGATCTGCTGGTGGGCTGTTGAAACTGCCTGAACACTACCTGTTGGCCTAATTAAACTTCATCAAAAAAGCAACTGTGATTGGCCTTAAGCTTTTGATTTTAGATTAAGGAGTGCATGGGAAAGGCTGCAAAGGACAATAAGGATCCAATCTAGCCAAAGGTTTTTTTTATACAACTGATTTCAGTAAAAAAAATTAAACGTGCTTATATCCACTTGAACTGAAATGAATGGGGTTTAAGATACCTTGACTTTAGTAGGATCATGCCCTTTCCTTTTTATTTCTGAATCAATAGCTACATTGTAAACCTCAACAAAAACAATAAGATGGCTGAATTTGAACATACATATTGATTTTCCAGACGTAACAGTCATAATTCCTACTTGAAGGCAACTTTTTTAAAAATTAAGTGATTTATCAGAAACATAATATGTTTGTACTGAAAAACCATAAAAACCATCCATACATACGACAGACTCAGAAATCAGATGGACAATGTTGCACGTGCAAAAAGATACAATTCTACAAAGGAATTTTTAATTATACCTCATGTGCATGATCACACATTTAATGGTAATTTCTGACAATGTGCTTCATTTTACTTACTGGTTGAAGGAGGTAGATCAGGGAACATTCCTGAATGACGATGATGGGAAAGGGGGTTATCTTTGTGGCATGGAAAAGGGTCTCCACAGATGCCATGATCTGATCAAAGCGACCTCCAAGTCCACCCAAAGTTACAATCATGTCAATCTAAAAAAATACAAACAGGTAGCCTATTATGACAGGGAAGCAGAATTTCTGGGTTCAATTGGCAAAGATGAGAAATAAGCCCTGCTGTTTTTTTGCCATCAAATTAAAACAAGAACAAATGTTGGAAATAGAGAAATTAAATGTTAAGATGATGTTAAAGAGCTTACACAACAGTAAACTGTTGAACGATTTAATTTTGTCTGTAAATAGCTTTGTGAATGTTTCTGCTTAAAAGAGGTTTATTATGTACTTGCGAAAATGTACTCACATGGTGGGAGTAAAATTCCCTCTGTACACCATCGCCCACTGCACATCGTGCCCCCATGTGCATGTGCCCCCAAGCACAGTGTGCCCCCCATGCGCAATACCTTCCAGGCTCATCAACCCTTCATGTACACCATCCCTTCATGCACACTGTCCCCCCATGATCACCATATGCAACACCCCATGTGCATCATCCCCCATGTGCAATATCCCCGTACATCATCCCCAATGCACACCACCCCTATGTGCATCATCCTTGCATGTGCATAAACCCCCCATGCACAACATTCCTCCATATGCACCAGCCCCAATATGCAACATCACCCATGCGCACCGTCCACCCATGCACACCATGTGCAACACCCCCATGTGCATTATCCCCTCATGAGGCGCATCATCCCCCATGTGCAACATCCCCTATGCACATTATCCCCCATGTGCAACACCCCATGCGCATCATCCCCCATAAACATCATCTCCCCATGTGCAACACCCTAATGCACAATACTACTGTACAACATCCCCAATGCGCACCATTCCCCATGTGCACCGTCTCCCCATGGACACCATCTCCCCATGCACAACACCCTCATACAACATCTACCATCACACCATCTACCTATGCACACCATCACTCCATGCGCATCATTCCATACGCATCATCCCCATGTGCAACTCCCCCTATGCGCAATACCCCCATGCAACTCCCCCTATATGCACTGTCCCCCAATGTGTACTGTCCCCCCAAGTACAACACTCCATGCACACTGTCCCCGTCACATGCAACACCCCTGTACATCTCCCCATGTATACTTCTCCCCATGCGCATCATCCCCCCATGTGCAACACCCCCATGTGCAATAACCTCGTACAACATCCCCCATGCACACTGTCCCCCCAGTGTGCACTCTCCCCATGCACATCATCCCCCATATCAATCTACCCAGGCCTTCGTGCTTCGCATGCAACATCAAGCATGATACCATAGTCTTTCAAGATTGATGGATGCCAAGTTTTTTAGTGCTCTTGCTCTCCCTCCCCTCATGTCAACAGTGTTAGCATAAACTGAAGCCAGGATGGGATAGTAGCATATTTTATTTTCAAAGGTCAAATGTGTCCTATGCTTCAGCCACTGGGTGGCCTATATAAGCAGGCAGGCCTCCGTCAGTCTTGAAAGACTATGGATCCTGCTCAGCACTGCATACGCTGCATGCGAAGCACGAAAGCCTGGGTTGGATTGTTATGGAGGATAGGCTGTTACCCAAGCAGCAGATCCCCCCTCTCCACGCCACTGAATTAATCCAATGGAAAGGCAGAGCCAATACGATTGGATCCAGCATATCTTGCAAGGCATGCTGCAATTCAGCTCTGTGCATCCTTGCAGTATCCAAGCGCTCCTTCATCTTATTCATCACAATGTTGGCTATCCTATTAGTAACATTATAGCACCCACCTGAGAAAGGGTTGGTTATGTCCATAACAGGCACTAATCATGGGGAACAAAAGCTGATAATACATCATAATAATTACACAGCTTTAAAGTTCTGTTTCCTACTGGGACTAATGGAAGGGACAATTAGTTTTAAAACAGTTTTGGAGCTTGTTAAACAACATGCCTCTGTGCTAATTGGCACAGTAGACATTTCTCATTCTTGTGTGGATAGCTTAATAATGAAGAAGGTATTAGCTAGCAATTAGAGAAATATGTATTGATGTAGCAGGTGGAAAAGACACAGGGGACAGCAAAGAATGATGTATGTGAAAAGAAGCCACTACCTGTGTGCTTTTCATATGCTTGATCACACTTATTAGCAGGTGCTAAACACAAATTAGGAATCACAACGAACACCCATCAGTTGTCATGTGCTTTCATCAGCTTTCATTTCTGCTAGGTTATCCAAACGTACACAGTATTTTGAAATCACAAAAGTGGCTGTACAGTTAAACACAAGGTGTTTGCAAAAGAACAGGCTGGTCTTATACCTGCTTAACCCAGGTGGGTGCCACATTGTGGAAAGGGAGCTGGGCAGTGATGGGCTTCAAATAAATTAACAGCCGGTTCTCTGCCCATCTGGCAGCCACTTTTAAATGGATATTTTTAAACTTTATATGTCCTATCTCTCGTTAACAACCGGTTCTATAGAGTAGGTGCGAACCTGCTGGAGCCCACCACTGGAGCTGGGGCAAAGCTCTGTATTCAGCTGCCAATGGTTTTCTGGAGCCTTGTTCCCTTGAGGACTAGGTAGAAAGGTAGCAGTGGATTGAGTACTTTGATGGTCTTGCTTGCATCTTTCTCCATTACAGTGCAATGTTATGCGCCAGTTCAATTACTGTGTCATAGACATATGATGATGGGACAAACACACTGCACTACTGTTAAGAAAAACTGGTGGTGACCTTCTCAAAATGCTCTGGATTTCAACTGTGCTGCCATCCAGGCTCACAATTGAGTTGGGCATCTGGCAAGGCCTTGGGGCTGGATTATGAACCACCTTAATGTCCTGTCTACAGCCAGCAACCACCCGGTGAATCCCTGACAAATCCCCTGGTGGAATTACCTCCTCAAACTCCCTGGCCAACTTTCAGGAATGAAGCCAAGATGGGAGAAAACTGTCTAGATTGGCTGTTGGCAAAATAAGGAAATTTAATCTCTCCACACCTATAGCCATATTTTGTGGTAAAAATGAAACCCACAATCCCATTATATATGAATGGGACGGATGAGTGAACAACAAATGAGGTTGTCTCCATCACAATGAGCTTAATCCAATGCATATGCCAGTGCCATCCAAGAAGATACAATATTTTGAATCAAGTTAGGCCACTTCCATTCAGTTAAAACTCTTCTCCATCCAACAACATTTTAGGTTTACATCTTGTTTCAGCATATCCACAGCTATGGTGTTACCACTGAGAAGGCCCTATTTTGGGTTGCCACTTCCTAATCATTATTAGGCACAACCATGTTCAGTAGATTTCAGCCGTCAAATCCTGAGTTGCTCCATTCCTAGAGGTCCTGGCTTGAACACCAAAGTCTGCCAACACTGTTAGTTGGGACGTAAGGTGGGTGGCATACTGACAGAATCCCCTTCATGCTTCATCAACCCAACAAGACATGGAATTAAACCTTGAAAAAACAGCAGAAAACGGCGCCTGATTAGGACAGTGATTTTCAGCCAGTGTGCTATGGCACACTGGTATGCTGCGGATCGTCCTCAGGTGTGCTGTGGGAATTTGGGGATTGACATTCATTAATAGGAAAATTGAGGGATTTGAACAGTCTGGTAAGCATTGTCAATAGTAAAACAACTGATGGTATGCCTTGCAATTTCAGTGCCTAGTTAAGTGGGCTGTGAGATGAAAAAAGTTGAAAATCATTGGGTTAGGGGAACGACACAGTGGTATCACTAGAGTGTGTGTCACCCCATTCAGGAGTCCAGAGCATCACCCCCATGATGGACCTCTTCCCATGCGGTAGGCAAGGCAGTTCTCTGGGTGGTGGGCACAGTGATACACCTTTGCCTTTGTTTTTGATAATGACTATTTCATTGCAATTTGGTACATTGCATTTCATTCTGCATGAAAAATAGTCATCAAATATAAAACATGATGGCATTAATCAGAAGTACCAAAATATTACATGTTTTTGGCCAGTATACATGTCACCCCCCAGACATGTCACCCCCCATGTGCATTATCTAGTGTGGCCTGCCACTGGTATATATTAATATATGTAAATATAAATTGACATTCTTGCAATTAATAAATTACTATATGTAATGAACTATATGTAATAGTTTAATAATTTAATTTAATAGAGTGTTTAAATTAATCACTTGAAATCTATATGAGCGTTTTTAGCTTTTATTTCATCATGCCCTATGTTTTTCTTGAATGTGCACATTTTGGGGTGCCTTGTCCTCTTTTTCAGATATGACATCTGGTCAACCTGCTTCCACGCATCCAACCCGATCTCCATGTCACATGCCAGGTCAGTGCCCTCCTCCAGAATGAAATCCTGAATCAGGATTCAGGTCCTGCTAAAGGCATTTAAATGCATCAGCTCTAGGAGGTGCCCTAACAGGGATGCCCTACTAAAATCAGTCTTGAGGATGAGGGGAAAAGACCAGAAAGACTGACAGTTTTTCCTCAGGACAACTGAGCAAACACACAACCAATCTTTCTTGTTGCCACAATGACCCACAGTTTCATCAATGCAATTTCCATGCAATGTTTTCTTTAATTGTTCCAAACGTGTATTAGGGCCATGGTTTTAATTGCTATGTGTAAAGCCATGTTTAATTGCTATGTGGCTGTAAAGCTGCAAGATCTCTATCAAAGCTCTTGGCTTTTAGTTCCCTAATAAATTGGTATGCATAATAACAGAGAGAGCACATTACTAGCTTACAGCTCTGCCCTCCTGACTCTCTGGCAACAAAAGCTGTCAAAGGATAGGTGTTGCTTTGTCATTATATACAAGATAGCCCTCAATCAATTTCATTGTCACCTCACCTATTCCATTAATCTATCCTTTCAGGTCACTAGCCGGCTCCTTCACAGAGGAATTCTCTCTCTTCCTCATGTCTCTTTACTTACATTTTTATGACAGTATTTTTCTGACTAAATTGTCTTTATTGGACGATGGAGGATTTAATTTGTTAGGATAGCAGCTCCAAAATGCAGTAATGGGCTGTCTTACTCTTCAGTTTGGAATGCAGTGAAACTCAAGACTGAAGTGTGATCTTCATAGGTAGGTCCTCCGGAATATGAACGAACATATCTATTAATAGCTTCTGAGCACGTATGCGCGCAATCCAAACCAATTTAGGCCAGTGCAGCTCACAAGTCTTCCCGCTCCCATCAGGAGGCCAGCACATGTATACACACTGTCCTAATCCCCCTCCACCAGGAATGGCACAGAAGTGCACCACTTTTGTGACACCCCCAGGCCAATGCAGGACCTGTGCCGGCCTAACCAGGGGTTAGCATTGCAGCCTGTGTGTAAAAAACCTACTATAGCTAGGTTTCCAAAGTAAAATTTAGTTTTGGATAATGACATTGGAAACATGAAACAGAGAATATGCAGACTGTCAGGAAGTCAGATTAAGTTTCCTCTTCCCACCCAGAAGACAGCACTTGGGAATCACCATTCAGTTTTTCCAATATCCCTTGCTAATACAAAAAAACCAAGATAACTTTTCAAAAATCCAGAGATTTTTTTTGATGGACCTTCTCATCTATACTGAAGCCTCCTGTTAGGTAATTTAAATTTAGGCACACGTTTTTTTACTGGCCATCCTTACTGCCATACACATTGCTCTTTAAAATATGTGGATTTTTTGTTGTTGTTTTAAAGGTTGACCTACAATTCTGTGTTGTTATTATTTCTCAGCCTACTTACCTGAAACCTATTTTTAACCTGGAATACAGCTGAATCTTCTGTGTAGTGTCACTGTCCTTTAACCCCTGAACACTCTAAATTTGGTCTAACCTGATTTTCATCTGTCAGGTCACACACTGGAAAGGACATATCAACTTTTATGCCCTTTGAAAGAGGAATGAAAAGAACATCACATGCCCTAAAATGAGCAAAGGAACAAGAAAAGAAAAAAAATTCACTTCTTCCTAGGAGAAATTTTGATGGAAGCAATTAAAATTTTTCCCTTCAGGTTTTTGTGGCTTGAACTGAATATTGAAACCCTCTAGTTTTTGTATTGTTAATTCACTGCAGAATGATTGCTGAAAGAAAGAAGAGAGGATAAAGTAAAAAATGAGGCTAAGGGAAAGTGACAGTCTCAGACCTGACTCTTTGGGTGCAATCCAGAGTAACTACAGGGAGACCTTGCTCTGGTGTAAGAACAATTTACTCTGGATTGCAATATGAATTTCCCATAGGCTTTCACTAGCTGGTGCCATAACTACGGATGCACATAATGTCTCTTACATGCTCCCATAGTTACTCTGGATTGTGGGGTATGTGTAAGAGTTGCTACCAAATAGAGGGTATTCTTCTTTAGTCCTTAAGTAATTATTGGGGAGAGGGTCATCCTCTCAACCAATATGCTGCTGTAGGTACTGCTAGATTTAAATAGTAAGTATTCCTTGAAAATATCAGAGGCATATCTGCAGCAGTAGCAGGATCCTGTTTATTAGCCAGGGAGGTGGAGTGGTCTGTGTCGTAATGCTTGCGAACAAATACCTCTCCCATGTTAAAGAGAGCTTATGTTAGCCATGATGAGCTGTCCTCATTGATTTCAATGGTACTTAGCCAGGATTCACTTTCTTAAGAGACAACCTTAAAATCACATAAT
Source organism: Cryptoblepharus egeriae (assembly GCA_030015325.1). Taxonomy (NCBI): domain Eukaryota; kingdom Metazoa; phylum Chordata; class Lepidosauria; order Squamata; family Scincidae; genus Cryptoblepharus; species Cryptoblepharus egeriae. The sequence goes on from JAREYC010000004.1 coordinate 53,571,459, forward strand.
ACAACCCTCTGCTGTGCATTTCTTTGTATAGTGATCTCTTTTAAGGAAGCTTAACTGTGCTTCTATTAATGATAAGTATATTTAGGCTGCAATCCTAAAGACTCTTTCCTGGGAGTAAGACCCACTGAAGCAATGGGGTTTACTTTTGAGTAGACATGGTGAGGATTGTGCTCTTAGGGCGCAATCCAGAGTAACTACGGGGAGTCCTTGCACTGGTGTAAGAACAATTTGCTCTGGATTGCAATATAAGCTTCCCATAGGTTTTCACTTGGTGGTGCAGTAACGACGGGTACACGTAATGTCTCTTACGTGCTCCCGTAGTTACTCTGGATTGTAGGGCCAGTCCATTGATCTCCACTATTATTGCAAGGGCGCATTCTGTGTTCTTCTCTACCTTCCTTCTTTAGAAGAAAATGTTTAAACTCTTGAGGAATTAGCACATGTGCAGTTTATGATAGTTTCCACTTCCTTGTTTGATGTGGTCATTGATGCACTCAAATGATGCACTCAAATGATCTTGTACCGGTTAGCTCTACAGAAGAAATATCACCACACATCAGTGAACAGAAGGAACTGATCTCCACAACAAGCTGAGCATGAGTGACACACAGTACAAAGGGTGAGAATCCAAATGAGAAGGTGTCTAACACATCAATGGAAAATGGCACTCCACACTCTAAAGATGAATTGGGATGGGGAGCTGGGATGGGAGCATTTTGTAAACATCACTTATCCAAATTTCCAAAACTTGTATCTGTCATGAATTCTAAACTCTTGCAATTGGAAGAAGGATACAGTGGAAATTAATACTTCAGCAACGCTTCACACCAAAATAGTGACGGACCTTAATCAATCCCTCATACCAGAAATAGAAAGGTTAAAATAGGGGGAAAGAGAGGGAAAAAATCCATGTTATTTGATAGATGATGGTAGCTTTCAGAACAAATCAACCTGACTGAAGAGAGAGAAGATCAGAAGACAAACAGGCGGCACTTCTGTTGACAGCAAACTTGTCCTTTTCTTTGTTGGCATCTTTGGAAATGCAGCACATTTGTAGAGTTCAAAGCTGCCACCCATAGCTGCCGTTATGTTGCCGCAATGTGACAATATAATTGAACCAAAATGCTGCTTTGTGCATCATGGTGAGCATTCAGCACAATTCCTACCCCCCAAAAGAGATGATTCCCCCCTCTGCCTATGTTGTTACTGCTAAGCTTGTTAAGTGTCAAACCTTGGATATTTGCAGAGTGCCATATCCATCACCAGGCCAAACAATGTATTGCATTATTAACAGCACGACAGCAAGATCAAAGTACTCTGAGATTTAAAGAGTATGTTGAAAAGGGTATTATTGAAACACCTTTGCAGATTATATGGCTCCCATTGTTCTCATTTGAACAGTGTGCTTTTGTAAGTCTTTGGGGAGAACTCCTTATTAACCGACCACCTGAAAGCTTGCACAAGTTGTACTGCACAAGGCAGTAGGACTTTGGCAAGTTTATTTCTCCTTGCTCTACTGGAAGTTTAGGTTTGCTTTCCTTATGAGAGGCTTCGTTATTTTTACTTGCACAGGCACTACCACTTATTAGAGTTAAGGATCAGAGCCATAGTGAAAAGCGGAAACAGCTGAGAAGTGGAACTCAGTCTTTTTTTAGATTACAAATGTTGCTTCCACGCCTTTAAGTTTCTTTTATCTTGAAAATTCCTGTTGACATGCAATGATTTCTTCAAATTGACTCTCTAAGGGTGCAGTCCTAACCTAGGCTGGCACAACTCAGTGATCTTCCTTTTTCTATGGTGTAGGGAGGTAAAGCACCCTTTACCTGGCCTAACCCTCCCTCAGGAGTGGTGCAGAAGTGTCTTATGGCACTTTTGTGACACTGCCAGATCAGCACAGAACTGATGTCGGGGGTTTAGGCTGGCCTAACTGGAGCTTAGGATTGCAGCGTAAAAGCTTTTAGGAATGTGAATAGACCTGGAGCTAAAGTTACTGTGCATGCACAGTCTCTGAAACACACCAAAACAGTTTTAAACACAATATCATATGCAAATAAACATGGGAAAAGGCAATTTTAGCCTTTGGACCAGAAGAGAGATGTTGAAAGAGTGGAGCATGAATGAATAACTTCCAGGCACAATTGAAAGGTACTGAAAGAGTGGAACTCTCAGAAAGCGAACCATTAGAAAGCAGGGGATGGAGGTACAAAGACCAACAAGTGACTATGCCTGGAACATTAGAGCAAGGAGGTTTACTGGACCAATTTTCTTCCCGCTGTTCTACCTATACAAATGAAAGATGCTTCTTAAGCATGGCTGAGTTGGGGAGTTCAGCAGAGGAACATGGCTGGATAAATGCAGGTAGGCTCATGAAAAGGCATAAACCGAATGGACTAAATGGTATAAACTGCATATTTTATAAAAATTCCCCTTCAGTGAAGTAAATGTGATTGTGCTAGTCTTCTCTTTGCAATCAACCAAAGTATAATGAAAGTTCTATCTATACAAGTTTCTTTTTTCAATAATTTTCTGACATAAGATGTTCACCACTCTTCTGTTTCCCAATGTTACTAGTGCCAAATCTGAGGAATCACAATTTGTGCCCCATATACTGCCTTCTCTGCTTGTTCTCTGTACGTATTCACAACCCATACATTTGCTTGCTGCTCAGCAAGGTTCACAAAAATATCCTCTGGTGTCTGAATTCCCTTGAAAGCTACTGTTAGTTCTGTATGCTCAGTTTTGTTTTCTTTCTCTTCTTTCCTTCCCCTTTCTTGGAAAACATAGCTAAATATTCCATCAGATCTCCTTTTCACAAAACTCTAATCCCAGAATCAATTCCTCCTTATTTATTTATTTATTTATTTATTTATTTATTTATTTATTTATTTATTTATTTATTTATTTAACATCTGAGCTGTATATTTTTGCCTAATATCAGTCTCCTCTAGTTCTTTAACTGATACCTCAGTCTATTTATCTAGTACACTACTTTTCATTTTACTTCCACAGTTACCAATCTCCCTGTATTTGCTCTATCTCCTCCATTGATTTCATAACCTTATTTTTGAAATCTCTTTAAAATTCCTTTAACATTTTTTAAAAATTCTAATTTCCTCAATTCTATCATAAAAAGCTTTTGAACATCTTTTAATTTTGAAATGTTGGAAACACACCCTCATTTTTCTTAATTTGTCCAAACAGAAAATTTATTTCCAGAAGGATTTATCTGGACAAATCTGCAATATTACTGGCAGGATATACAATTTCCTGACATCAATTGATTTACAATAATTTCTTCTTCCAACTGTGATGGATTAACAATTCCTTATTTCCAGTTAATTATTTCTTACAGGAAGAAGCCTCATATATTAATTCTCAATACATAGTAAATACAAATAAATTAGCCTCAAAATATTGTGTCTTCCTATTTTACATATAGTAAATCATTCTCTCCATATACCTTCTTTCCTTAGATAAATTTAACCATCATCTGTATTCGTTCTTCTGTGCCTCTCCTTACTTACTAAGTTTACTACTTGTAAACTTGACAATTTGATCATTAGTCTTTGAAATATTTCATTGGACAAACTCTTAATGTTCATCGTCAGCCTAGTCAAATGCAATTTTGTTACATGAATCTCTAGAATACATTTTACCTTTATTTCTAATGCGAATTCATCAGTGAATTCTCACAAACAAAATGACCAAGTTTAAATAAAACAAAGTCCTCCCCATCCCCAAGTCCAATATTACAACATAAAATTCATGATAAAGATTTATGTTGAAGTTTGATTACAGTCGTGCCCTGGCATCTACAGGATGCCTGGAACCCCTGCAGATGCTAAAACCCATGGATAATAAAATATGCGGGTCAAGAACCCTGTAATTCTCCAAACATGATCAGAGTTGCACTCTGGCTATGGCCAGAGGGCCTTCTGAGAATCAGGGAAGCCTTCCTGATCTTCAGAAGACCTACTAAGGCTTCTGGAAGGCAAAAAAAAAAAAAGTGATTTCTGGTTTTTAATAAAAAAAATTCAAATTGTGATTTTCAACCTTCTGGAGGTTTTAAAAGTACAGCTCTCATGTTCAAATGACCAAGTCCAGCTAAACTCACAAGTTTAGAACCTGGAGTTAGATAAAACTGCAGATCCTGAATCCACAGATAATTGATCTTTACAGAATGTCCTATCTTCTATCTATTCAGCTACAGTATTTATATACTGCTTTTCAACTAAAAAGTTCACAAAGTGGTTTCCAAGAAAATGAAAAAATTTACTAGTTACTAGAAAATTACTAGAAAAAAATTACTTCATTAGGAAGTTTTTGATAGGAAGGAAATATCTCAAAACCAATTTTTGCATTGGATTCTGCTCTTCAATACGAATCCAACAATGTATGATATGATGGGGTAGAGCACACCATTGCGAGATTCCAAAATGAAGCCACAATAGAGGACAATGAAGCCAAAATAGAGGACACCCAGATAGGAGGCGAAAAATCCAGACAAATCGGGGGAATTTCTGGACATATGATCAGCCTGACCCTGCTTTCCCATCAGCAGCACTTCAATGACACATGGGATGGCCTCTCACACGCATACACAGCATGCCATGCTGCCTTGGTCAATGGGGAGGTCAATGGGAAATGGGCAGCAAGCGGCAAGGTGACCCAGAAGAGGACCCTGCCAAGCAAAGAACTGAATAATAGAGGAAAACTGAGTGATGAAAACTCAATTTTCCCTCCCAAGCTGGGTAGGGAAAACATCACAGCTGAATAGTATAATTTTTTTGTAAACTGCCGTGGGGGATCTGTCACATCATGATACAGGGTAGAAATCTTTGAAGACTAAATAAATAAATTACTAAAATGCAAACATGCAACAGGAAACTGAGTCAGCACAAACTTGAAAGAGCCACTCACATAAACTGCAGGGAAAATCCCACCACTGTGCACTGGGTACTGCAAGAAAGGGAAGCACTACCTGCATGTTTCTCTTCTCAATCTTTTGCTGGAGGATCTGAAGGCACTTTGTGAAGTCGGTTAAATCTTGATCTGGGGTCTCTATGAGTTCACAACCCTATGGAAACAAAATGAAAGAAGAGAGGAAAAGCAAAACTTAATTATCTCCCCACTGCAGAGCAAACACAAATATCTCTTTTGTTGTCTTCTGCTAAAATACTTTTGACCGTTACGCTCCGACATAAACACAAGAGATTTGACTCTACAGATTTGGTTCTGCTCCATTATAGACAAACATTTAAAATAATGTTTAGAGAGTATGTTTTATGTGCCGTAACCTATAATCCGGTGAATGCTGGGCATCATAAAGTAGGCCTCAACTTACAACCTTTCAAGCCAAATGGCATCCATTAGACTGTGTTGTGGTCTTCTAACTGCTTGGCAGCCATCTTGTTTCTTTAATTGCCAGCGGGCTGCAAAACCAGAAGGATTACTGAGCCTGTACTTGGCCACTCCATACATACATTCAGTGATGGGCTTCAAAGAAATTAACAACCGGTTCTCTGCCCATCTGGCAGCCACTTTTAAATGGCTATTTTTAAACTTTATATGTCCTATCTCTCATTAACAACCGGTTCTGTAGAGTAGGTGCAAACCTGCTGGAGCCCACCTCTGCAGACATTCATAGACTACATACAGCTTGAAGTCGCAAGGTGTGCATGTATGTCATAAAGGAAGTCAACGTAGACAAAGTACATGAAAGGCTTAAAAATGTGCTTTGTGTGTGGGAGAAAAGAAGATTTTCCTAAGCTGAAATACTATGAAATGAGTGGCATGTTTAATTTTCCTCTCTAATTAACCATAATCCTTCATTTTTTTCTTTTGTTTGGCAGATATATTTATTTTTCAGATATATGGACCTTGGAAACTTTGATGAAAATTCCTGATTCCCCTTTTTTTATCTTTCAGCCCCTCTTCTCAAGGCTTTTGTGATGTCTCATAGCCCATTCCTAACCATTATAGGTATACATGTAACCAGCACAGGCAAGCAGCAGGCTGGAGATATCCTTTATCTTGTAAAGCTCTACCTTCCTAATAGGGCTTTCTGAATCTGTGTTTGGAAAATGGCCAGCACAAGTTTGAGACGCTCCATGTTGGGCTTTGGTGTGCACAAGCACCACTGATCCTGCTCCTGATCATTAGGCATTGTCTACTATTTCTTCAGCCCCTTGCTGCCTGCCTCCTGCCCACCCCCACTGTCTGCGATGCCCGACAGATACCTGCTCCATTAGACATGCCATCTTGATCTAGCCCCAGAGAGATGGCATAGGCCTCCCCATCAGTGCGGCTTACTGGTGTCATGCTCCAGGTGTCACGGAGCACTTCATAGCGACCCTAGGCTGGTGCAGCAGTTGATGTGCCAGTGATACTAATGGAAAGGACTGTGCCAGTCTCCTAGAAAGCTTCCGAGACATCATGTTTTAGGAACTATGGTCCAGAGTCTGTTTGAATTGAGTGCCTCTATACAGTAGAGTACTTACTATGACAGCTAGGTCCTTTTGTGAATTGTCTGTCTGGTTTACCCTCCCCACCCAAAACTAAACATTAAAACTAATTATTAAAAATAAGAATTAAAACTAAACATTTTAAAAAATCAAGATCATGGTTTCTGGTCCCATCAATTTATGGCAAATAGAAGGGGAAGAAATGCTGGACAGCATTTATTGGGTGGGGGGCTCTAAGATCACTGCAGATGGTGATTTCAACCATGAAATTAAAAAATGCCTCCTAATGGGGAGGAAAGTTATAGCAGCTATAGACAATTAAAAGTTGAGATATCACCATCCTGACAAAGATACATGCCTTAGTTAAAGCTATGGTTTTTCCTGTGAAAAGGTACGGTTGTGAGAGCTGGACCATAAGGAAGGTTGACTGTTGAAGAACACATGCCTTTGAATTATGGTGCTGGATAAGATTCTTGAGCATCCTGTGGACTTCAGGGAGATCAGTCAATCCTACAGGAAATAAAGCTTGACTGTTCATTGGAAGGATCAATACCGAAGCTGAAATATTTTGGCCATATCATGAGAAGGGAGGAATCCTAAGAAACTATCTGATGCTGAGAAAAAACTGAAGGCAAAAGAAGAAGGGGACGGCAGAGAATGAGGTTGTTAGATAGTGTCACCAAGGAAATGAAAATGAATGAACTTCAGAATAGTGGAGAATAGAGTGGTCTGGCATGCTGCAGTCTACTGGGTCACAAAGAGTCAGGTACAATTTAACAGCTAAACAAATAACTATCACCCCAAAACGAAACAAAATAAAAACCAAGAGATCATATCTAGAACCGGCACACACCAGTTGATTGCCCAAACTGCCCAGGGCAAGGGGTAGGTAGAGATGTCTAGAGAGCAGTAAGCCATCCAAATGGTTGGACTTATGACATAATACAATCTAGTTTTAAAAGGCCAGCCAAAGGACGCTTAGATGCTTAGATGCATGATCTGGTCTATCACTAGGGAACATTCATCCTTTAATGAAAAGGATGTATCCATCTCCTTTGCTGCTGCACGAATATTTGGACCAGACCCCATGAACTAGAACAGGGCAGTCAGTGTTCAGTTAATACAACAACAATTTTTATTTTTCTGGTTGCCTTATCTCTATGCCAAGTCTTTGTCAACCACCCCTTCTGTGAAACCTGCTTGGTTTTGATACATGCCTTGCCTTGATTCCTTAAATAGAAGTTAACTTCTATTTCGATTGTTTCTTTCAGCTCTTTAATAAAATTTATACATTTTACCTACCTGATTCAGGTTCTCATAGGAGGAAGCAGGCCTTTTCAGACAGACATATTTTGGTGCTGTTTGTTTTTTAAAAGTATCCCTTGGATTTAGGTGAGACAGCCTCTTTCAGTATGGGCTTCCTAGCCTTGGGTGACAGAAATTAAGAGACTACCAGTCCAGCTGCAGTAAAGAACAGCTGAATACCAGCAGCTCCTGTCCCTTCTTGAAGGCTATAGATGACTAGACGCACAGATTTGATTATCCACAGGTTTCGGCATCTATGGGGCTTCTTGAAATGGATCCCCACTGAAATCTATCCATCTTCTTCCCATTTCCCTCAATTACAGCTTAGCCCTACATGACAATGGCTCCCTTTCCATGAACAGGTTCAATCTGTGTGTTCAGAGCCCTCCCAATGACGGTAGCAATTGTTAATGAAAGAATTCCAAGATCTGCAAGAACTTGATTTGGAGCACCAAATGTTGCCTTTCCCCCTATTACTCAGCAGTGACCTCGTGTGCACAGAAGCAACTGGAAGGCATTGCAAGAAAATATGAGGTAGTAGTAATGGGATATTTTAACTATCCTTTTAACTACATTTTAACTTAACTATATTTTAACATTTGCTGGGAGACAAACTTAGCCAAGCATGGAAGCTCCAATAAATTCCTGATGGGTCTGTAAGATAACTTACAGGCCATCCTTGACCTGATCTTAACTAATCATGAAGAACTGATTGACTGGGTCAACTTAGTAGGAACTTTAGGGGAAAGTGATTATGAGATGCTGGAATTTAGACTATTGTGGGAAATAAAAACAGTGCACAGTGAAACCTTTATATTGGATTTCAGGAAGGCTGATTTCAACACGCTTAGAGAAGTCATAGACGGGGTTGATGAACTAACAGGAAAAAGGGCCCAAGATGGGAGGGATCTCCTTAAGAAGGAGCTTCTACAAGCACATCAGAAACAGTTCCTATGAAAAAAGAGGGAAAAAACCTCAAAAAACCAGGTTGGCTCCACAAGCTACTTGGGGATCAGCTGAAGTTAAAGAAAGAGAAGTACAGGCAATGGAAGACTGGAAAGATCACCAGGGAGGAGTACAGGCAGATAGCCCGGTCATGTAGGGAGGGGGTCAGGAATGCTAAAGCTCAGTATGAGCTGAGGCTGGCAGGGGAGTCAAGGATAACAAAAAGAGCTTCTTTAGATATGCCCAAAGGAACAGGAGGAGAAATGAGGGGGTAGGGCTGCTCCTGGACAAAAATGGACAACAGGTGTCTGGAAACCAGGAGAAGGCGGTTTTTCCGCCTTCTGCAACTCCTACTTTGCATCCGTCTATTCTCGGAAGGAGGGCTGTGTAAATGGGGGTGCGGGATCTTTGGCTGATACGGGGATGTGCTTGCATCCCAAGAGAGGTAATGGAAACATGGATGGTACAGAACAGCAGATTAAGATTGACCGAAAACTGGTTCAAAACCACTTAACTGGCCTAAATGAATTCAAGTCATTTGGACTGGATGAGCTGCATCCTTGAGTTATTAAGGAACTCGCAGATGTCCTTGCAGAGCCTCTGTCGATCATCTTTGAGAAATCCTTGAGGAGTGGAGAAGTGCCACTTGACTGGAAGAGGGCGAATGTAGTCCCAATCTTTAAGAAGGGGGAGGGAAGAAAACCGGGGAATTATAGACCAGTCACTTTGACTTCAATCCTGGAGAAGATATTAGAACAAATCATAAAACACACAATTTATGCACAGTTAGACAAGTACTCAGTGATCAAAAGAACCCAGCATGGATTTACCAAGAATAAATCTTGCCAGACAAATCTGATCTCTTTTTTGATCGGGTTAAGGGCAAACTGGACAGTGGCAATGCTGTGGATGTCATTTATCTTGACTTCAGCAAAGCATTTGACAAGGTCCCACTTGACATCTTAATTGGAAAGTTGGAAAAATATGGGCTAGACGAGGCAATCGTTAGGTGGATCTGCAATTGGCCCGAAGGCTGCACTCAAAGGGTTTTAGTAAATGGTTCTGTGTCAACCTGGAGATCGGTTTGGAGTGGGGTGCCCCAGGGCTCTGTCTTGAGCCCGGTTCTCATTTTCATCAATGACTTGGAGGAAGGATACGGGGGGAGCCTGATCAAATTTGCAGATGAAACCAAGCTGGGAGGAGTAGCAAACACAACAGAAGACATGAGAAACCTCCAGGAGGATCTGTATAAACTAGAATCCTGGGCTGTAAGAAATAGAATGAATTTCAACAGGGAGAAGTGCAAGGTTCTGCACTTGGGCAATAAAAACCAAAAATACAGGTATAAAATGGAGGATACTTGGCTTGGCAGCACAACAGGTGAGCGGGATCTTGGAGTCGCCGTGGATCACAAGCTGAACATGAGTCAGCAGTGTGATGTGTCTGCAAAGAAGGCAAATGCCATTTTAGGCTGCAATAAGAGGACTGTAGCTTCCAAGTCGCGGGGTTATAGTTCTTCTTTATTCTGCATTGGTCAGACCTCACCTTGAGTACTTGTTCACTTCTGGGTACTCACTTTTAAAAAGATGCAGCCAAACTGGAGCAAATCCAGAGGAGAGTGACAAGAATGATCAGTGGGATGGAAGGGAAGCTCTACGAGGAAAGGTTGGGGGAACTTGGGATGTTCAGCCTGGAGAAGGAAAGGCTGAGAGGAGACATGATTGCCCTCTTCAGATACCTGAAGGACTGTCATAGGGAGGAAGGGGATCATTTGTTCTTAGCTGCTTCTGAAAGCAGAACTACAACCAATGGGCACAAACTGCAAGAAAGGAGATTCCGGTTGGGATATCCGGAAAAAATTCCTGATGGTGAGGGTGGTTTGGCAGTGGAACAGATTGCCAAGGGAGGTGGTGGACTGTCCCTCACTGGAGATCTTCAAGCAGAGACTCTACGAGCAGCTGTCGGGGATGCTACAGGAGGATTTCCTGCTGCAGGCAGGGGGTTGGACTAGATGACCTACTAGGTCCCTTCCAACGCTAGGATTCTATAGCCTGAAAAACACATCACCTGAATTTGAAAGAGAAGAGGAGCAAAGTGAAAGAGAAAACAGAGAATGATGGGATAATGTACCTCCAATGTTTCTTGCAGTAGAGAAGGAACTCTAATTGCTCTTTGCTGCAATTTGCAGGCTCTCTTATACTGGAGGAAGAAGGAAGAGCCCTTTTGGAAAGGCTGGAGATAACTGGAAGAACACATTCTTTGCATGGAAAAGCTCCTAATCGCACTATCTGCATGGGAAAGCTCCAGAAAAAAAATTCCATCCTGATGAGTCTCTGACAGTCAGGTGCCAACTATAGAGAGCAAGATGGATCAATAGTCTTAAGTAGCTTCAAATGTAGTGAGTGAGCAGGTGGCAAGTGTCAAGAGCAGAAATATGGCCCTCTCTTCGGGGGCTGGTTCGGACAGGTGCTGCAGATGCTGCAATCCCCTGGACAGCTTTCAACAAGTGGTGGCAATTTTATAAGCTGTTGCATGAACTGCTCTCCAAATCCTCAGTTAATCCTGTCCCAGCATCACATTGCAGAAAGAAACTCACAACCCTGACACTGGTCAAACTTACAGAGACCCGAAGACCTCCTACTGCAGACTTTTGCACAATGCTCTCTGACATGGTACTTATCTGAAAAGACTATGTAGGTATCAGATATTTCAGCAAACCAAAGTTTGGAGTTTAGAACCTTGTTTCCAGCTTTTTGCCAGTGGCTGAACTGCTATGGAATCTGTTTAAATGGAAAGAAACAAAACCAGTACTTTTCAGTAGCTTGGGAAGCCTGTTTCCACTGTTCATTTCTTTTTCAAAAATATAGATATATATCAGGCGCCCTTATACTTCACTAAGTTATAGGTGTCAAGATTGCGCTAAAATGGAGTAATACACAAGTTCATGTCTTGTAATTCAGAGCTCAAACAGTCCCTAAGCTTCTGCCAAAGAGCTGAGTAAGGAATAGTGAAGTATGTCCACCCATATAAAGTCGCCATTCAAAGAGATTTCAAGGATACAAAACACCTATATAGCATCATAAATTATAATAAGGACCACAGTTGCTAGATTTAAAGGATCCTTTACCTACCACTTCAAGGTCTCTTTAAAGGCTTGCTGGCTCTATCTATCAATGATTCATTTCATACTTTTACCTTGTACTGTACTGACTGATAAGAAAATTAGGTTCTCAACAGTTTTTTTTAACAACCCCATATTATGAGTTTGAACATACAATTTACAGTTTGGAAAAGGATAATAAAAAAGGATGACAGCTTTAAAAGTGCAGATCCAGAAATGCAGGGAGTAATATTTGCCAGCAGAAAGACAGCAAAAACCAGACTTGATCATCCTTCATCATTATTCATTTTAGTATTGAATCCCTTAATACTAAAAGATTTTCATGGGATAATAGGATGTTCACAGGAATTTTCAGAATTTTTGATTCATGTTAAAAGCCTATATTTTCTTAAGGAAGTTGGCATTTTCATCAGAGTTTGATCCGATCTGTGTGTGAGCTGCAGCCCTGGTGTGGCTATGCATAAATCTATGCTCACATTGAGAAACATTAGGTGGTTGATCACAGTACATAACTGATGGAATCATTTCTGTAAGCAGGCTGGCACTTCTCCAGCTTTTGATATCACAAAGATCACTTTGGGATAGAATCATAGAATCCTAGAACTGGAAGGGACCTAGTAGGTCATCTAGTCCAACTCCCTGCCTATAGCAGGAAATCCTCCTAGAGCATCCCCGACAGCTGCTCGTAGAGTCTCTGCTTGAAGATCTCCAGTGAGGAAGAGTCCACCACCTCCCTTGGCAATCTGTTCCACTGCCGAACCGCCCTCACCATCAGGAATTTTTTCTGGATATCCAACCAGAATCTCCTTTCTTGCAGTTTGTACCCATTGGTTGTAGTTCTGCTTTCAGAAGCAGCTAAGAACAAATGATCCCCTTCCTCCCTATGACAGTCCAGGTATCTGAAGAGGGCAATCATGTCTCCTCTCAGCCTTCCCTTCTCCAGGCTGAACATCCCAAGTTCCCCCAACCTTTCCTCGTAGGGCTTCCCTTCCATCCCACTGATCATTCTTGTCGCTCTCCTCTGGACTTGCTCCAGTTTGGCTGCATCTTTCTTCAAGTGAGTTGCCCAGAACTGAACACAGTACTCAAGGTGAGGTCTTACCAATGCAAAGTAAAGAGGAACTAGAACTTCTTGCAATTTGGAAGCTACAGTCCTCTTAATGCAGCCCAAAATGGCATTTGCCTTCTTTACAGACACATCACACTGCTGACTCATGTTCAGCTTGTAATCCACGGCGACTCCAAGAGCCTGCTCACATGTGCTGCCAAGCAAGTATCCTCCATTTTATACCTGTGTTTTTGGTTTTTATTGCCTAAGTGCAGAACCTTGCATTTCTCCCTGTTGAAATTCATTCTTTTACAGCCCAGTATTCCAGTTTATCCAGATCCTCCTGGAGGTTTCTCCTGTCTTCTGTTGTGTTTGCCACTCCTCCTAGCTTGGTGTTATCCACAAATTTGATCAGGCTCCCCCCGTATCCTTCCTCCAAGTCATTGATGAAATTGAGAACCGGGCCCAAGACAGAGCCCTGGGGCATCCCACTCGAAACCGATCTCCAGGTTGACACAGAATCATTTATTAAAACCCTTTGAGTGCGGCCTTTGAGCCAATTGCAGATCCACCTAACGATTGCCTCGTCCAGCCCATATTTTTCCAACTTTCCAATTAAGATGTCATGTGGGACCTTGTCAAATGCTTTGCTGAAGTCAAGATAAATGATATCCACAGCATTGCCACTCCTCAGTAAGCTCATAACCTGATCAAAAAAGATGATTCTGCAAGCAGCCAATTTACTCGTCATGATGTAGTTCTTGCAACAGCTAGGAAGCATGATTGCCACGTGTGCACTGGAAACATCTGGATTGTTTCAGGCATGTGGGAAGGGCATGCTGATGTGAGTACTCTGTTTTGGCACCATCAGCTCCTGGTGGCAGTAGTATTAGAGTGGGACATAGCTTGTCACATGTGCTATTCATGTGGCTTCTGTATCTCAGACTGGTCCAGCAGAGAAACAACGGACCTGACCAGGGAGAAGCTGCTATTAGATTGGCACAAGAACTAGCTCTATGTTTCTACACACTAATGGATATGTTTGGGGGTAGGAGAAAAGAACTATTCAACATCTGTGTGGCTCTGTAAAAATCATTTAAAGACAGTTTCATTTTTTAAATTAACCTTTGCAATCTTAATTCCAACAGCCCTTGACCCAAAACCTCAATTGGCCTTTGAATAATGAAGATAGTCAGAATTTCTACATTCATATAATCCATAGAGAGTGTAGGATTGACAAGGAGTAAAAACATTCACAGATGAAAAACAAAAATTAAAATCATTTTTTTCCCCAGAGCCATTTTTATTTAGGATTAATAAAAACAACAACACTCCAGCACAAGGAAGCTGTGTACAGATACTGCTATATAAATAAAAGATGCCAACGCCTATAAGCACTTTTAAAGCAGTGCTTTGACTAAAGCAGATTTCTTCCCCCTTTCTTACAGATTTCATCTGACCTCTGGAAGACAAATATAGGGCATTCAGAGCTCTTAAAAAAACCTCAAGGAAGCCTTTTGTGACCTATTGCCGAGGGCTGTCCCCTCTGCAAGGAAGCAAACTTGGATGAAAACCAATGCAAGAAAAAAGGATGATAAAATGATATTTTAGAACAGATGCTGCTTCTAGATTTCAGCTGAACACAAACCTGAGTGCACTCCAAGGGCAAATTGCTAGCAGACATTAAAGCAAAATGCATCCTGTTTTATGAGTCTGGCTAAAACTCTATTAAAATTACCCCATCCAAAAGGACTGCTAGCTCACTTACACATGCATGTGTTATCTGATCGTGGCATGACAGTGATGGTCTATATAAGAATGAAGAGAACACCACCAATGCCATGGCTTTCTTACGAGGAAGCTGCTTGAATCTGCATATAAGGTGACTATGCTGTTCCCCCGGTGGGTGGACTGTGGGTGGCGCAAGCGGTTAAGTCGCTGTGCCTGTTAACCAGCAGGCCAGGGTTCGAGACCCGGGTCGGCCCCACAAGACAGGGTGAGCTCCTGTCCTTAGCCCAGCTCTGCGACGCCAGCTGGATGCAATCATATTGGCTCTGCCTTTTCACTGGACTAATTCAGTGGCGTGGAGAGGGGGGATTTGCTGCTTGGGTAACAGCTGCTTCAACAGCCTGCTTCCATAACAATCCAATCCAGGCTTTCATGCTTCGCATGCAGCACATGCAGCGCCAAGCGCGATACCATAGTCTTTCAAGACTGACAGAGGCCTGCCTATCCCCCAAAATGTGAGCTAGTTGGACAAAACCAATGCCATTTTTTTGCCATCCCAAATATGCCATCCCAAATATGCTCAAGAATATGTTTAACTTTTAAGATTGCAAACTGTGTGTAAGCCTATGTATTAACACTAATAACAAGAGGTGGTATCTGTAATACCAGAAACATGATTTCATTTCAGTAGTCATTATAGATAAAGTTTCAGTGTAATTCTAACCCCTGGTTAGGCTGGCACAAGTCCCTTGCTGACCTGGAGGTGTCATAGAAGTGTCATAAGGCACTTCTGTGCCACTCCTGGATAGAAGGGGGTGTTAAGCCAGTGCAAAGTGATGTGCCAGCCTCCCAACAACACCAGGAGAATGGGGAGATGGGTGAGTTGTGCTAGTCTTAATTGTTTAGGATTGTGTCCTAAGTAAAAATAACAAAACTCTGATCTTAAAATAATAAGCATAGGACTTTTTGTCCTATGTTCACCTAACAGTCCTAAGAGGGAAAACTTTTCTCACTGATTAGTTGGCAAATCAGACAGTTATTGACAACATATGTATTTATTAAGAGGAAAATGAACTGCGGTCTCACAGATCAAACCAACACCTCTTGGTTTGGTCTGATAGAATGACACAGGACTCATTCGGAAGATATGCCCATCCCACTCAAATGCAATGTGCACTCATGTCCCATTGCTCTCCCTCCCCATGTACATTTATGTTTACATAATTACATAGAGCAGAGTTCATCTGAATTGCCCATTAATAGGAAATTTAAAGTTTGTAGAGCTTTTTAACCATATGTGAAATTCTCCCACCCATGACATACAACTTTGAAAACTGCAATAGGGAAGAAAGGAGGGAGCAGGACACACACATACATCTCTTTAATTGCATGTGGATGCGACCATCTTGGATGTACTGTCTGAGAATCAGCCCACAGTGATTCAAAATATGTTCCATCTTGGGAAGGGTGGTCAATTTTTAATACCAAGGGAGACCCAAAGACCCCAAATCACCCTCTGATAATGCAGACACAGAAATAATAGACAGTGATGCAATTATGTCATCACCAGTTCCTTCCATGTTCTGAGCCACTGAATGAGCAGGTGGCAGAGAGGAAGATGGTGTGGTGGGGCTACCAAAGTGCTACCAAAAAGTCCTCATGGGCTGTATGCAGTTTGTGGATCATATATGTTGATCATACTGTCAAGGAGACTTTGAAGCTTCTCAGACTTCAGAAGCTTCTCACATGTTATGTAATGCAAGTAACGGGCAACAAGCTTCTGTGAAAATAGGTACAGTGGTGCCTCACATAACAAGTTTAATTCGTTCCGGAAGCATGTTTGTTATGGGAAATGCTCTTTATGTGAAGCGGATTTTCCCATAGGGAATAATGGAAACTCAGACAACTGATTCCAGAACCCAAAAAATATTCATATCAAAATATAAATATAAATATATATTTTATAATTCATATAAAATATAAATTCATATAAAAATATAATAAAAATGATGACAAAACACTGGAATTGAATTCAAAACATGCATTCAATGTGCATCATCCTATGAAATCTACTTAGGCTGCAATCCTAAAGACAATTTCCTGGGAGTAAGCCCCATTGAACACAATGGGGCTCACTTTTGGGTAGACATGGTTAGGAGGCTGCAATCCAAGACACTTTCCAAATGTCTCCCCACTTTCTCCTTCGCTCCATCCTAAGCCTCTATCTCCCCTGCTCCCTTCTGGCTGGCCCTGAGCTGCTTCCCTCTTCTCCACTGCTGTTCTCTCCCTCTGCCCAGCAGATGCCCAGCCACAGGAGGAACAGCGCAGAAGTGTTGCTTTCGCTATGGGCAGGCACGCTAGGCACCCCTGACACTTTTTAAAAGGGCTGCCGGCCAGCATGTCTGCCCCAACTGCCAACTAGTGTGCTTGTTAAGTGAAGCAGCACTTGTTATGTGAGGCAGAATCCTAGAGAAATTTTTGCTTGTTATGTGGATCACTTGTTAAGCGAGGCACTTGTTAAGCAAGGTACCACTGTACTACTAATCTTCTTACAAAATATGGAGCCTGAAAGGGGCAACTCTGGCCCAAACTGGCTAGAGCAGTGATACTCATGCATTTCAGGCCTGTGCCAGATTCCAATATGGTGCATCCCACCCTCTCATGACCCCTCTGACCCAAGATCGCAACTCCTCACTGGACTATGTTCCCTCCACCCCTGACAATATATTCAGTGATCAAAGGTCAGCTGGCCAGATGGGCCATCTGATGGACATGAATCATTGCTCAACCACCCCGGCAGGGACTATTGACCATTGACTTGAACCATTGACACCACCCCTGCAGGGTAATATTAGGTAATATTATTCTAAGGTAGACTTAGTATCTTAGGCGCAATCCTAACCAGCTTTCCAGCATTGGCACAGCGGGTCGAAGGGCCATCTTGGAGTTGTGGAGCAGTCACAGAGACCTCTTCAAGGTAAGATAATGTTTGTTCCCTTCTGTAGGAGTTGATTGCAATTGCCTCAGAGTTAGAAAATTGGTTAGGATTACACCCTTAATGTTTTAAGATTCAGTTCATGGGGAGGGGGGAAATGAGAAAACCAACAGCTTCCTGCCTGAACTGAGTGTACACTCAAAAAACATGGTCCAGAAACTTCTGCAATATGCATAAGGGGAATGAGTAAGGAGATCTCAGATGTTAAGCTGGAAGGCAGAAAGTTCGCAAACCACTGGCAGAAGGCAACACCAGAGAATGTATGGAAACATATGCATCTCTCCTCAAACTCAAAGCTTCATGAACTTGTCAAATCTGACAAAGCCCCCACCACAAACCCCTTGCTAGCTTTGCTTTGGACTTCCAACAGATGCTGCCTCTTTCCCTCCTCCTTTTTTCTACCTTGAAGTGTTATTTTTCAAAGTAAGTTTTCTTCCCCCACAGGCAGCATTTGGCTTCTGGCTGACAGTGTACTTTTTACAACATATATTTACTGTGACAGTTGCAGCAATGAAAGAGTTAGCCCAAGTCAGCTGCAAATGCTTGCTCTCTCAACAGCACATCTCTTTTTGACTTCGAAGGCTGTAATGACTGAATCAACTTTCAAAACACGAAGAACTAGAAAGGTAAAACCAAAACTTCCCTAATTTAATTTACACTGTAAGAGAAAATGTTGGTATGACTCAAGAGGGTTAGGAACAGTGATGGGCAGGCCTGGTCCAACAACCCGTTCTCCGGAAGTGGGCGGAGCCAGGCAAGTTCAGGGGCGGGGCCGAGGTCAGGGGCGGGGCCAGGGATAATTTTTTTAATTAAAAAAATTTAAGCTTGTGGCTTACCTCTGAATAGACCTCCATAGGATGGTGCTCTGAGGCTGCAGTCCTTTCCACACTGTCCTGGGAGTAAGTCCCATTGATTGTCATGGGACTCACTTCTGAGTAGACCTGCATTGGATGGTGCTCTGAGGCTGCAGTCCTTTCCACACTGTCCTGGGAGTAAGTCCCATTGATTGTCATGGGACTCACTTCTGAGTAGACCTGCACTGGATGGTGCTCTGAGGCTGCAATCAGCCACACTTTCCTGGGAGTAAGTCCCATTGTCATGAGACTTCTGAGTAGACCTGCATAGGATGGTGCTCTGAGGCTGCAATCAATGGGACTTACTCCTAGGAAGGTGTGGCTGATTGCAGCCTAAGATCCTAGGAAGGTGTGGCTGATTGCAGCCTAAGATACTTCTGACTACTCAGAAGTAAGTCCCTTGGCAATCAATGGGACTTGCTCCCAGGAAAGTGTGGCTGATTGTCATGGGACTTACTTCTGAGTAGTCAGGTTGGGATCTCAGGCTGCAATAAGCCACACTTTCCTGGGAGTAAGTCCCATTAATTGTCATGAGACTTACTTCTGAGTAGACCTGCATAGGATGGTGCTCTGAGGCTGCAATCAGCCACACTTTCCTGGGAGTAAGTCCCATTGATTGTCATGGGACTTACTTCTGAGTAGTCAGGTTGGGATCTTAGGCTGCAGTCAGCCACACTTTCCTAGGAGTAAGTCCCATTGATTGCAGCCTAAGATCCCAACCTGACTACTCAGAAGCAAGTCCCATGACAATCAATGGGACTTAGTCCCAGGAAAGTGTGGCTGATTGCAGCCTGAGATCCCTACCTGACTACTCAGAAGTAAGTCCCATGACAATCAGCCACACTTTCCTGGGAGTAAGTCCCATTGATTGTCATGGGACTTACTTCTGAATAGCCAGGGAAGCTGCAGCCGCACGGCCCCCATCCAAGCCCCCTGGCCGCCCAGGGATGCTCTGGATGGGGGAGAAGCGGCGCCGCGGCCCCCATCCAAGCGCCCTGAACGGCCAGGGATGCTCTGGATGGGGGAGAAGCGGCGCCACGGCCCCCATCCAAGCGCCCTGGACGGCCAGGGATGCTCTGGATGGGGGAGCAGCGGCGCCGCGGCCCCCATCCAAGCGCCCTGGACGGCCAGGGATGCTCTGGATGGGGGAGCAGCGGCGCCGCGGCCCCCATCCAAGGGCCCTGAACGGCCAGGGATGCTCTGGATGGGAGAGCAGTGGTGCCGTGGCCCCCATCCAAGGGCCCTGGACGGCCAGGGATGCTCTGGATGGGGGAGCAGCGGCGCCGCAGCCCCCATCCAAGCGCCCTGGACGGCCAGGGATGCTCTGGATGGGGGAGAAGCGGCGCCGCGGCCCCCATCCAAGGGCCCTGGACGGCCAGGGATGCTCTGGATGGGGGAGCAGCGGTGCCGCGGCCCCCATCCAAGCGCCCTAGCGGCAGTCCAGGGAAGCACCCCAGAAGTCTTAGCGGCCAGGGAAAGAAGACCGCTAAGGCTTCTGGGTTGCTTCTCTGGACTGCCGCGAGAGGTGGCAAATTTAAAAAAAGAAAGATCCCTGGCCGGCTGCTGCGTGCCGCGCCAGGGAACCGGTTCGGCCCGTTTTGGGGGACCCCCGCAGCTACAGGTTCGGTAGCGGCGGGGGAATGGGAACTACCGGTTCCCAAGAACCAGACCGAACCGGATTGGGCCCACCAGTGGTTAGGAAGCATGTGGATGGGACCACATCTTATTGGCAACAGACCTGTAAACAACAAATGTTCATGGATTTCCCAGATAATGGGTCAGAATCCCACTGATGTCACTGTATGGAGAACTAGGAAGATCAAATACTTATGAATTGAGATAAGGGGTTAAATTGTGTGCAGTCTAGGGATGTGCAAGAACTGGAATGGGGTTGCATACCACAGAGAAGTAGAGAAGCAGCATAGGTGAGGGAGAAATGCTCACAGGAACCAAGCAGGTACACCCAGTGAGAATGGAGAAAAAGGCATATAAAACTAGGCTGCTAGAAAGGGGAACCAATTTCATAAAGTTTTGGGAACATCTAATTATAGTCCAAAACGTTGGCTGTGAAAGGGGATATATATTCCCCTTTATATATAAAACAATGTATATATATGCATTTCACTATATACACTATATAACACTTGCATGCATTGGCATCCTTCAGTCTCGAAAGACTATGGTATCGTGCTCAGATGTAGAGGTCCTAAAACAGCATCTTTTATGACTGAACAGGCCAATTCGAGAGTGGCAATCCTTCCACACTGAGGGCAGATGCAGTCAGTCCCCTGCCAAGCCCCCAGATTTCGCTGTTTCCGGGACTGCCTCTTTGTCTCAGCCTGCTGAATGAGTGTCTCTTCGAATTGAAGAAGGCCATGCTGTGTCTTTTGCCTCCACGCTGAACGATCAGAGGTCAGGGTTTCCCAGTTGTTGATGTTCATTCCCATGGCCTTTAGAACCTTCTTGCAGAAGTCCTTGTATCGCAACTGTGGTCTCCCTCTACGGCGCTTTCCCTGCGCTAATTCTCCATACATGAGGTCTTTTGGAATCTGACCATCAGCCATTCTCATGACATGTCCAAGCCAGCGTATACGTCGCTGTTTCAGAAGCGTGTACATGCTAGGGATACCAGCACATTCCAAGACTGCACCATTTGAAACTTTGTCATGCCAACTGATGCCAAGAATACGTCAGAGACAGCGCATATGAAATGTGTTCAGCTTTCTCTCCTGCCGCGCATGAAGGGGCCAAGACTCACTGCAGTACAAGAGTGTGCTCAGGATGCATGCTCTATAGACTTGGATCTCTGAATGTTTCATCAGCTTCTTATTAAGCCATACTCTCTTTGTAAGTCTAGAAAACGTGGTAGCTGCTTTACCGATACGTTTATTCAGCTTGGTATCTAAAGAGAGAGTGTTGGAGATAGTTGAGCCGAGGTACACAAAGTTATGCACAACCTCCAGCTTGTATTCAGAGATTGTAATACAGGGAGGTGAATCCTCATTCTGGCCCATGACTTGTGTTTTCTTCAAGCTGATTGTAAGTCCAAAGTCTTGGCAGGCTTTGTTAAAATGGTCCATAAGTAGTTGGAGGTCTTTGGCAGAGTGAGCAGTAACAGCAGCATCATCAGCGAAGAGGAAATCCCGCAAGCATTTCAGCTGGACTTTGCTCTTAGTCTGGAAGGATTGTAGAGTCTTCCATCTGATCTGGTCAGGAGATAGATTCCCTCTGTTGCATTTCCAAAAGCCTGTTTCAGCATGACAGCAAAAAAGATCCCGAATAAAGTTGGCGCGAGGACGCAGCCCTGCTTTACTCCACTTCGAATGTCCAAGGAATCTAATGATAAACCATCAAAAACTACAGTGCTCTTCATGTTATTGTGAAAGGACCTGATGATGTTGAGGAGCTTAGGTAGGCATCCAATCTTGGGGAGAATTTTAAAAAGGCCTTCTCTACTAACCAGATCAAAAGTCTTCGTAAAATCTATGAAGGCTACAAAAAGTGGCTGTCTTTGTTCTCTGCATTTCTCCTGCAACTGTCTAAGGGAAAATACCGTATCAGTGGTGGACCTGTTGGCTCAAAATCCACACTATGATTCAGGATAGCTTCTCTTTGCAAGCACCTGGAGCCTCTTCAGTACAACGCGGGCAAGTAGCTTCCCTACAACACTAAGAAGAGAGATGCCGCGATAGATGTTACAGTCGCCCGCGTTGTTACAATTTGTTGTTACGATGTTACAATTTGCCTTTGTTCTTATACAGTGTGACGATATTGGCATCCTTCATGTCTTGTGGTACTCCACCTTCCCTCCAAGAGAGACAGAAGATTTCATATAGTTCAGTGGGAATGGTCCCCCTACAGCACCTCAAGATTTTGACAGTGATGTTATCTTTCCCAGGTGCCTTGCCAGAAGCAAGGGAATCCAGGGCCGCATTTACTTCTTCTAAAGTTGGTTCACTGTCAAGCTCCTCCAAGACAGGCTGACACTCGATGTTGTTTGATGCTTCTTCGGTTATTACATTTTCTCTGAAGTATAGCTCAGAATAGTGCTGCACCCAGTGCACCATCTGCTGTGCTCGGTCCTGGATGACCTCGCCTGTAGCAGACTTCGGGGGGCAGATTTCCTACTATTGGACCTATGGCCTGCTTGATGCCATCGTACATCCCCTTGATGTTGCCTGTGTTGGCAGCTACCTGGATCTGAGAGCAAAGCTGCAGCCAATAATTGTTAGCACATTGCCTGGCGGTCTGTTGGACTTTGCTATGAGCAGTTTGCAGGACGTGTAGGTTATGCTCACTAGAACAGGCTTTATATGCAGTTAGAGGACCCCTCTTTTCCTCAAGGGCTGGCATCAGCTCCTCCGAGTTCGCTTCAAACCAATCTGCTATCTTTCTAACCTCCTTACCAAAAACTGACAAGGTGGTATTATAAACAACATTCTTGAAATGTTCCCATCGTTCAGAAGCATTTGCCTCAGCTGGACCTGGAAGCGTTTCCCTGAGTGCTTGGCTATATTCCTTCACTTTCTCCAGACTGCGGGTCTTGCTGATGTTAATTTGTGGTCTTCCTTCCTTCTTTGAGTAATGCAGCCTCTTTGCTTGCAGTTTTACTCTGCTGCATACCAAGGAGTGATCTGTATTGCAATCAACACCCTGATAGCTGCGTGTTATCTTAATGCTGGTAAGGCTGGAGCGCCTGGTGAGCATCAAGTCAAGCTGGTGCCAATGCTTTGATCTTGGATGTCTCCAAGAGACTCTGTGTTGGGGATTTGTGTTAAAGAATGTATTGCTAATGCAAAAACTGTAATAGAAGCAAAACTCCAGCAGGCATTGGCCATTTTCATTCATTCATCTTCCCAACGCCAAAATGACCTAGACAAGCGGGCCAAGAACTATGGTCAGATCCAACTCTTGCATTAAAATCACCAAGAATAAATAATGGTTCTTTCTCAGGGACTTTCCTGATAGTGGCAGCCAATTCGTCATAGAATCTGTGTTTGGATTCTGATGAAGATGAAAGTGTTGGTGCATATGCACTAATAAGAGTGATCAGTCCAGCTGATGAGTGTAGCTGCAAGGACAGGATTCTTTCACTTCCTCCTGTAGGTGGAAGCTTCCTCCTACTAGGGTGTTTCTGACCGCAAAGCCAAACCCATATTCCCTAGTCTCGTTTGATGGTTTTCTCTGCCAGAAGAATGAAAAGCTTCTCTCCCTAATAGATCCTGAGTCTGATAGCCTTGTCTCTTGAAGGGCAACAATGTTCATCTGCAGTCTGCTCAGCTCCATGTCGATGACAGCTGTCTTGCGAACGTCATCTATTTCTTGCAAGTCATCAGAAAAGCCGGGGGTCATTGTCCGAACGTTCCAAGTGCCCAACTTTAGGGCTGAGATTTTCTTGTGTTTGTTGCATGATGCAGAGTTGTTGATCTGCTTGTCGGTTTTCAACTTAGGCCCCACACACATTGTGTGGCTGGCAGAGCACGATGGCCTGGGTAGGTTGATATGGAGGACAGGCTGTTACCCAAGCAGCAAATCCCCCCTCTCCACACCACTGAAATAGTCCAATGGAAAGGCAGAGCCAATACGATTGGATCCAGCGGCATCGCAGGAGTTACCAGAACGTGACTTTACATGGTCACAAACTGCTTCCGGGACTCCAACTCCGGATTTTGCCTCGAGGTTGAGCTATCCCTTTTCCCTCAGCCTCATGATCAGAAAGAACTAGCCAATCGCCCACACTCAGAAACCTAGACAACAGCAGTCAAACTCTTTCAGGAGCAGCAAGGCAAGGCCTGAGATGCCTAACCCCAACCCCCCTGGATCCCCTGACTCACAGATATCCATACATAAATGCATCCAAACTCTGTCAGAATTCAACAAATGCAATCAAACTATCTCAGGAGCAGCAAGGCAAGGCCTGAGACTTGTTATAGTTATGTAACACTATATAACTATATATAATACACTATATATACACTATATAACATATATATGTGCATTTCATGATTGTAAGAGCTCTTCCTCAGGTAAACATATTTTAAAACTTCCCTTTCCTAGGGCAATTGCATTATATCCTGCCCCCCTTCAAAATTTGTCTCAGCTTGTCTTCTATGGATACATACTGCATTTAATGCATGGCCTCCACATAATACCTTTATTTACAACAACTGAATATTGATAGTACTTACTGCAGAATTCTTACTGCATTTAATGCACAGACTCCACATAACACTTCTATTTATAACAACTGAATATTGATAGTACATGGCATGCAAAAAATTCTAACTAGAGTATACATTTGTGTAATTGTTATGTGGCACTTAAAGAGATGAATGCAATGTTGCAGTATAATATTATGAGTTCCAAGCTGGTTGCAGAGAGCAGGAGACAATTGCTGTTACTGTTGAAAATGAGCTCGTGAGTGAGCTCGTGAGTGAGCTCACGACCCAGTGAGCTCGTGCCTAGTATGTGTATGTTTCCCTTAGAGCCACTGAAGCTATCAAGGACTTACAACCCCATCATAGGTGGCTGCTGAAAAACAGCCTCAAAGTGCTAGATGCCCATGAAAGATTGGACCTTTCTGTGTGTGCTGTTGAACCTTGAAAGCCCTTCCAGAGAAGATAAGCTTGGACCTAAGAGGGGGGTGGTTTGGCGGTGGAGGAAAACACCAAATAAATCTCCTTCCCAGGCCTAATCTGAATACATAGATCATCTCAGACTTGTACAAGACATACAGCTGGAACTGATCCAAGTGGACCCACAGCTGGGGCAGAAAGAGGGTAAATGTACCTTTACCACCTGGGGAACTCCAGCAGCATAAATTACTCCCATAGTGCATTGCTAGATAGGGAGTTTGGTAGGATAGCAATGTTTGGGTTAAAACAGAGTTTAGAAAACACTCCAGAGTATACCAAGAGCAAAATTAGTAAAATAAATTCTCCAGAGACAGTTCACATTAAAATAAGCTGCTGATCAAAGGCATAAAATTGCAAAATTAAGGAATGCAAAAGTAGTTTCCATTTCGATCAGAAGCTCTCCCTCTGCACACATTAGGAAGTTCAGGCTCATAACACCAGTAAGGAATGCCTTGCTAGTCCCCATCGCATGGCTGAGTTCCTTGGAGCTAAAGTCCAAAAGTTATTAAGAGGAAAACCATAGCTGAAAACCATAAAGTTAGCATGACTATGGAAAATGGTTCTCACAAAACGTTTCCTTTCATGATAACAAGGTTATAGGTTACTGCTGATAGAGGCAACTCTCGTTTATGTACTACTAGGACTATATTGGTCACTATGGTATGTTGCATGCAAAGAAGACCTGTGTAGCTCTGGCCCTTAAGGTGGAACAAATGCATCTGTTTGTACTACACTCTCCTGCAGAATCCCTGACAGAGACCAAGCCATCCAGCCTCAGAAGGGACCATATTTTGCACATTCTTTCATGTCCCTTACTCTATCTTGTGTTACCAACTTAGACAGTGACAAAACTGGCAATTTTTGTTCTGTTTTGAGAAATATGTCTTGATGTTCCCCCCAACCCAGCATGGCAGTTAACATTACTTGGACCCATATAGCTGTCTCTCAGCAGGATGAATAAATGTGCTTCTGCCTGCTGATCAAAATCCTGTCTGTAAAGAAAGATGCACATGTACAAATCAGATAATCTGCCACAACTCTATAGTTACAGATTATAATAATGATAAGATTATGGGTTGTCTTGATTAACTGCTCTATGGTCGGACTCGACCAAATATAAAAGAAGGAACTACTGTCTAATAAATAGTGCATCATGTTCTCTATGACAAGCCCCCAAATGTTTTTTATGCCTCTGGTACTATACATGTTTGTCAATGCCAGGCTGAGTGGAGGGAAGGGAAAGAACTGGGCAGGATGAGAGTGGCACTTGAGGAGCCTTAAAAATCCTGACACTGAGGCGCTCAAGTCTGTGCTGGCAATGTAGCTGTCACAGACTTCAGAAGCCCAAATGGAGGGCTTGGGGAGTTCCCTAGAAGAAGGGCACAATCTCCTCCCCCAGAAACGACCTCTGGCTGCTCCAACAATGTTGTTGGATACAGCAGTAGTCATTTTGGCACTGCTGCCCTCAGCGGTGGCACTGGGGATGGGATTGGGTTGCTTGTCTCTTGACAGGGAACACAATCCATATGTGCTGTTAGACTGGCACAAATCGCTTAAGGCACTTCTATGTGATCCCCGGAAGACATAGGCCAGTGTATGATGTACACCTGCCTCCCTGAAGCACTGCTGGAATTGCATGGCGGGCAAGTTGAGCTGAACAAGCTTAGCTAGCACAGGGTCTGGGGAAGGGAAGGAAGAGGTAGGAGGGGGTTTTATCAGCAGAATTCCCATAACCTGATCTGGATTCAGTGCAGGCAATTGTAAGTTAGGATTGTGCTGCTCAGCTACAATCCCAAATTTACTGCAATGCATCCAGAGCTCTAAATTTACAAAAACCAATGCTGAAATAAATATCCTCACCCTGTCCTTGCTTTTGAATTCTCCAGGCAGTACATAGCAAAGTTCAAAGCCCTGCTATTGGCAAGATTCACAATTAAATTGCAAAAATGAGCATTTGTTGAGGTTGATTTTTTGGTGATTATTTTACCCCAAAAAGAGAAAGTTCCATTTTCATGAGGGACACATGAAACACATGATAATCACATCAGCTTGGATCCTGCCTGTTTTATGCACCTTTCAAGTCTAACCTTTCTACCAAGAACATGAAATCTCAGATGAAAAGTCTGTTACTCAGAGAGCGACCAAAATATTAAAGTGCTCTTACCACTTGAGCAGCCATCTGTATGGTGACATGATAGTACAAAAACAAATCCACAGGAATGACTTTCAAGAGCAAATGCCTGTTGGAGTGAACAAAAGTCTTCCATCCCACAAGAGTACTGTAATTACTTGGAAACGGCATGCCAACATAACCCTTGACAAACAAACTGGTGGAATTTCTTGAATACTGAGAGCGATTTAACTACAGGCATATTCACAAGTCAAACTGAAAGGTGGGGGAGCCAAACAACCTTTCACTTCTGCTTAAGAATGAGCTTCTACTGACAGTTTTTACAGATGAACACTGAATATGAACAGGATTACCATACATTCTTCTTTTCCCAGGCCATGTCCTTTTTTAACCTTGTGTCCTGGGGAAAAAAATCTTCTTTGTCCTCCTTTTACTTGTGAGCAGGCAGCATGTAGCCTTCTTCTAAGTAATAAATTATATTATTAAATTATATGTAATAGTTTTAAATTTTATAATAAGTGGTCTAAGATTTAAATTAACCATATGAAAACAAAATATATGCTTTCAAGTTTTTAGCTTTTATTTTGACATGTCCTAAATTTTCTTGGGTTTCCAACATTTGAAGGTTCCTTATCCCCTTTTGGGTTATGACATCTGGTGATTCTGCATAAAAAGGCATTTTTCTCTTCCATTCTTTCATAGTTATTTGTTCTCAGAAACTTAATCAAATGTAGTTGAAGATGCAGGGACCACTTTCCAATTAAATGCACACATTTTGACTTTTGATTTCAGCTAACATGAAAGCTGTTGTGACGATGTGAATAAAGAGGTACTGGTAGATCCAAAAGGCCCTTGGGTCAAATCCCCATTCAGCCATGAAACAGGGAAAGGGAGAGGGCAGAATGACGGGAGAAGGTCCAGGAGGGGGGGCTGGGATCAGCAATGGCAGATCCAAGAAGCCACAAAAGATGAACCCTACCCCAAGGAGACTTTGAACTGCCCTCTGAGCTGCACTGGATGTAGTGCAGGATGCATGGCTTAACAGCTTATTATAGGCTATTAGAAGTTCCACAAATGCGCTCAATAAATAAAACTTCACAAATAAAACTTCTCATTTTACAGAGAACTCTGATTGGTGTCCCCTCCAGATGACTGACTAAATTCGCAATCCTAGACATGTCTACTCAAAAGTAAGTCCCATGGAGTTCAGTTGGACTGACTTCATGGCAAGTGTGTATCAGATGGCTGCAAAAGTCAATACTTAGTCAGACTTAGTGTCTGCTTAGTTTCAATACTTCTGCAGTCCCAGCAGCTTCTAAATCCCATAACCATCTGAAGAATCTGGAAAAGTACGTGGGAGTTTTCTCCCCCTATACAAATAAATATTTTCCATTAAAAAAGCAATTGAAGAGAACTAATTCATTTCAAATAACTGCACGGTAAAGAACAAACAAATGGTCTGTTCCTTTCTTTCAAATACTTTGCTTTCTAATGACACCTTATCAAAGAAGAATTAGAAAAAGCTTGGACATAATCCAGTTAAAGTTCAATTCTGCTGAGTGATTTCAATTTTGGCCCATTTCGATTGCAAGCAAATATAGCAACAATAAGATGAAGATATTACCATTTCATGTTTGCATAACTGTCAACCACCATTCCTTGACTCCGGAATATTCTGCTTGACACCAATTACATGTTTTTCTTCTAGATTTCAATCTTTTCTAATCTTTTTTGGTGTAGTAGCAAAAAAAAAAAATGCAATAAAAAGTAAAGTCAGACAATATTCTGAAAGTGACAGCCAGCCATGGAAATTGCTATTGATATTCAATCCAATCAAATGAAAAATAATATGCCCTGTTTTAATGGACCTCCTGTGGAGCAAGAAGAAAGAGAAAATTCTGAATACTTCTGACAAATTCACAGACTTTTTCAAGTCTCTTATGGGAAGCTTTCTTTTAAAAGAAATAATTCCATAACCTATATTCCATAATTATTCAATAAAGCATATCCCCCTGTGAAACAAACACCCATGTTCCTCAGGAGATTCAACAAATTTTAATCAAGATTCCCCCCCCCCCCGGATATGCTTTTTAAAGAGAATAAGCTTATTGTCAACAATGGTAAGAAACTGTGATGCTCTTCATTTTAGTATCCTATCTCTTTTGGTTATTTGCATATAATGGTGCAGACATACCTGAGTACGTGCTCCACAACTGACACATGATAATAACTTTACTGACACATGATAATAACTTTATTAGCAAACTCAACTACAGCACATCACACAGTAATGAAATAATTACAGGGCCCCTGGAAGCAATCCCGTATTGGCCATGAATCCTCCCCAGAACCAATTATGGCACTGGTGAACACACTCCACTCAAGATGTGTGAAAGGTACTTGGGAGAATTTGGGGGCATTGGGGGAGGAAATGCTCTCAAATGCTAGTGCTCCGAAGATGGAGATATGGGATGAAATATGGGGAAGACCTGAGGGCAGAGAGATAAGTCATGGGATGAGAAAGCCAAGGATGCAATGAACATGTATGCAAACCAGTCCAGAACCTGATGCACTTTGATGTTGATAGCTGTAAGACATATGGCACAATACCAACAATACTCTGGGCTGGCGCAAATCCCTTGATTTGAAATCATCATCAAGAGAATTGCTCTGCCTACCTTGTGACAGATCCCAACCTGGTTCCCAGACAATCCTTGGCAGTCCTGGGATGCTGAGACTTGCACCACCTCCTGAGGTGGCACAGATCCAAGTAGCTCCATTGTGGATGCTGTGGCTTTCCATGGGGTATGGGGAAACGTTTCCTCTTGCCTAGGGTTGGCACAGCAGCAACCATAACCTGCGTTGAATACAGTGCAGGCACTCCAGCCTACTTGTTCTACTGCAAGTGAGGATTGCGCTACTCAAGCCCAATCATATACATGCCTATTTAGAAGTCCCACTATAGTCAATGGAGCTTACACCCAGAGGTGGATAGGATTGCAATTTTATAATGTAAGTCAGGATCTCAAAGTGTCGCTCCTGAACCATTCTTAGGTTTGGCAATAGAGTAAATTGGTGGGTCTTGAGAAGACAGAATGAACTGTACCATTTTAGGATGTTTCATGTTTCTGAATACTTAGGAAAAAAACACAACTTCTCCACAGGTAAAAATTGTGTACGCACAACAAGAAGTGGGGTGCCTAGCTTCATTGTCCTCCATTCTGGCTTTATACTTTGCAGTGGTATGCAGTACCCCCATCATGTCATATGTTGTTGGATTTGTATTGAAGAGCAGAATCCAATGCAAGAATTGGTTCTGAAATATCTCCTTCCTATCAAAGGTTATGGCCAAAAAACTAAAACATTGAGCACTATGGGAAAGTGAAAGTACCCAATATTGCGGCTTTACTTGTGAGTAGGCAAACATGCCATTGTCTCCCAGAAAGGCCAGGCTGAGAGGAATCCAAGACCTTGTCCTCCTTTTGATGTTTGGGCATCTGGTCACCCTGCTGTAGACCAGATGTTTGATTGGCCTTTCCAGTCCTCTCATTGGGAAGCCCATCACAGCAATAGGATAACTTGGTGCTCATTCAACTCATGCAGAGACATGAACAAAGACACAGAAGCCAGTGGGAACTCTTACTTTAGTTGTTTATTTGCCTCTGCCTTGATAAGAAGCTTTTTCTAATTAAAATCAAAACTTATCTATAGTTCAGAATGGGGTTCTGCTGCCCCCATTCAAGCCACACATTATTTCAAACTTTGCTAGTTCCTACGCACTTCAGAAAGAAATATGATTTAAAGCTTTGTCTAAGTGCCCACTTCTCATAAATTTGGATAAGTTTTGAAGATCTTGAGAAGGACTCATTTTAAAAAAAACAGCAAGCTGATTGTGCACAGGAAGAAATACAGCCCGTAATAACAAGAAGAATTAGTGGAATGCCGTAAATAACATCTGTGCTCTTACTGTATATCATCTTGGTGACAGAAGGTATTGCTATGCAGACTGATCAGCCATCTCCGATGAAGCAAAGCCAATTATTTTGATAGGTTCACATGACAAATTGCTGTTATTAGTCAACATTAGAGTGTTTCATGAAGTTCTGCGGGGCAGAAATTAACCTGAAATGGCACATTATTTTATATGCTAAAACATCCCCATAAAAATTAAATGGTGGGACAATGCCGATATTTATTTATTTTCAATTACAGCATATCCCATTCATTCAGTTTTTGAGTCATGTTTTTCTCCTTAACTGCCAGCCTTCATTCAAACATTTGACAGTGAGGTTGCGATGGTCTTTCCATCTCTTTAATTGCTGCAATTGAAAGAATGTTCTAGAATTAAAAGTTAGCTGGCTATTTTTCCCCCTGTTGTGATGTGTTGAAGAAGAGAACCCAAACTCCCTTCACTAATTGAACTAGGTTTGACACTCTATTGGAAAAACAAATATTATGCTTTTTTATGTATTTTGACAATAATTATTTTTGAACAAAGCAAAAAATAGAAAGAGGTAACATTACAAGAAGATAATGGAAGTCCAAGTGATTCATGGCAGCTAATTTGTCTCCTTGGGCGAGGGATGGATACCAGCCTAAGATCAGTTATAGCCCACAGCCTACCCAATGAGTAGTCCTCACCAAGAGTGACTTTGGGCATTGGGCTAAGCAGGGAAAGCACTTATGCAAGTCATCTTGTAATGTAGGTATGTCTTTACAGGGTGACACAAGGGGCAAGAAATATCAACTGGGAGAAAAGCTTCAATTCAGCTATAAATGGCAAATGTTCCTTGCGTTCACCCTTTGTTAATTAAAAACATTGCAGATGTGAAGACCTGTCACATGCACTGGTAGTTTCATGTCATCCTGCTAACTTTTTTCAACGAAAGGCTGCAATCTATAAAACCCAGTGCTGAACCTGCCAGTTCTATTAAACTTCTCCAGGAGTGTATAACAGTTGTAAATCTATAAAGGTCCAGAGTAGTTCAGTTCCTTGTTCTGGGAAGAGGCAGAGACAGCCATTACCAGCTGCAGATCCTCAAATGTATAGTATACAGAAAGGTAACCTCCATTTATTTTTTTTAAAAAACCTTTGGCTATGAATACCTCAGTAACTATTATAATGAACACATAGTTAACAGATCACTAACCAATTATAAAACACAATCAACAATGGAAAGCACCAAAAATTGGACTAGCTTGAAGATCTCGCCTTTCCTGTCAGCCTTTCCCAAGTTATTGCTGCAGATTCAATTTTCTTGAAAACTTGCCTGCTACATAGAAATAAACAGGGAGTAGGATCAGTTATGCTTCCTGTTATTCATTCGCATCTAGACTGGTTGCTGCATGTTCAGTTCATTTAAGAAAAAAAATGTTAAGCAAGAAGTACCTGTGTTGCAAGTGCTACTATGGTAAACAAAAGATACTTGAAATGCTTATATGGGTAAACATGAGTGTTCCTCCGATCCCTGTATCTGTGGATAAGTGACACTACAGATATTAGATCCACCAGTACAGGTGGATTTAAATCTTCTCTAATCTCACTGTAGAAAATAATTAAATACAGGTGTCCTGCGCTTATCTGATGGTTTAAGGACCAGAGGTGGTGAAAAGTAGAAATGGGTTGAATGTAGGATGAAATCCAGGGAGCTTCAATATATACAGTACCTTCTGAGACTCAGTTTTCAATTGGACTCATTCCCAGGTTTGCCCACAGGGTTGCTCTAGACAATTTTATGTGTCCATAGAATTCAAAACAGAATATTGCCTCCTACTCTGTCATTTAATGTTCCAATTCTCAAAGAAACTTGGCTAGCAAACTTGATTTTGGTTGACTAAACTCCAGATGCAATGAGAGAAGGCTGCTTACAACCATGATTGTGGAGTGAAGTCTCAATCTGACAACAGGTTTACTTCACATCCGTATGAGGCCAGATTTATGCAAGGAAAAGCCCAATACACCAATCCTTAGAATACCTCTGGTGGTGGACACACTACAGAACCATCAAGTTCTTGCAAGCACTTGGAGAATGACATGCCAAGCTACTGTCACTTTGACAAAAACAGTTTCCTCGGGTGTCCCGATTTAGATAGTGTAACATTTTTGTTTCTTCTGCTGGGATTGACAAAATGACTCAGTGAGTCCTCCTTTGACATTTAAATATATTTATTCCCATTGGGTGCAATTTGTGTGTTCAAAATGTGTCAGTTGGGAGCAGAGATTGCTGTGTTCCCTCTGAGTTGGCATTGCAAATAGTTTATTACAGCCTCAATGGACTGGGTTAAATACAGCTCTCTCTCTCTCTCTCTCTCTCTCTCTCTCTCTCTCTCTCTCTCGTCTTAATTCAGAAACTCATCTCCCAGTCAAATTCAACATCAGACAAACACAGCCACCCACACCTATTACTCTACTCTGATTTTCAATGCTACTTCAAGGATGGGAGAGTTAAATGCCTAGGGATACAGGTGCCTCCTTGTATCTGTGGATCCTGTATCTGTGATTTCAATTTATCCAGGATTCAAAAAAACCCCCATCGCCCAAATTTATTTGCCTGTGACTGCAGCCCTCCTGTTGCTGTCTCCTGTGTCTCACTGTCTCCTTGTTGTCTGTAAATTCTAAGAGGAAGTAGATGTGCTGGAAATGGACTGGAAGGCTGAAAACAGTGTGACAGGAGATCTGCAATATCTGGCAGGTAAGTCATTTGGGTGATGGGGGAATTTCTGAACCACTTACCTAGTATTTCCAGCATTCCCAGTGGCAGCTGGAACTTATCAACTCCTTTTTCAGTAGGCCAGACTTGGCTTACTGACACAATGGATGAACAATGTATACAACCCTTATTAGCAAGTTTTCTTTTTGTGGTGAGTTTTCATCCAGTGACCCTTTTACCCCAAAAAGAAAAAAGGAAAGAGGAATGGAATTAGTTCATAAGAGAAACTCTTTAAACAAAAGAGACAGATTTGATATCATACAAGGTGCTCAAGACATACAAGGTACTCAAGGATTTAAATTGGTTTGTTCCATTGTGCAGACTTCATGAAAGCTGGCTTCATGCCAGGCACCCATCACTGATTCTTAAAGGGAAGGCATTTCAGAATCCATGTTCGACAAAACCCTCAGCAACTGCTTATTGGCTATGTGCCACTAATTACAACTGCATTCAATTTGTACTGCTAAATAGTACACAGTTCACCCCACCATGCTACAAAAAGTTTCACTGAAAAGCTTGAAAACCCAAAACCAATACTTGTTTAACAAGTGACCCTCTTAAACCTACAGTAATTTAATAACCCACAATTTCTACCAGGCAACCGGAACAATTCAAGGACTAACATTGTAATCCTAACTTGTGCTGGAACAGGCAGGCTGGCTTACTCTGCACTGTATCAGCACACATTTTGGAGCACCTGCTACAGAATCAAAGAAGTATCAATCTTTCTTTGTTCTGGCCAAGTGAGGTTTCTCATGTTCCTATCCATGGGACAGGATTTCTAAAAAAGTGATTCTGGAGCCCACTAAAAATTGTTCAAGGGAACAATAAAGTTGTATGTCCTTGTGTGTGCATGTGTGTGTGTAAATGGAACAAAGCCAATTTTTTGATGCTACTCTTTAACATTTTTTTAAAGGCTGCAATCCTAAAGTGCACTTAGGCTAGTCTACCTAGCACTGGGCTGGCCTAATTCCAAGTTAGGCCAGCCTAGCTACAGCAGAAAGGCTTGGGCCGGTGTTAGTCCACATAGGCTGGCCCAAGATAAGCTGGAGAAAAAAAATGGAAGTAATGGCAAATAATTCTGAGTCCTTGGCCAACCTAAATGCAACCCCTTCCTCTCAACTTCAGGATATAGCATAACTACAACAGCCCATCTTAGGATATGGCACTAGTCCAGCCCAGTGAGCATACAGCCCTTGTGCTGCTGCCTCTTCAATATAGAGGCCTCCTAGCTCTGTGGATTTGGACTAACTGTAAGTTCAGGATATGGCCTACTTAGGCCAGCTTAGTTGGACCATTCTCTCTGGCCTAAAGTCAGGAATGAACCCAATAAAGCACATCCTAAGATGAGAGAAGCCAATTTATTTTTTTCAGTTCCTCTATAACTTCTGGATCTGCTCCTCTCCCATTCTCTGCTTGTCCCAAAACTCTTAGGGTGCAAGTCGACCCCTGCCTACTCAGAAGTAACTTCCATTATATTCAGTGGGGCTTACTTCCAGGAAAGTGTGTTTAGGATTGCAGCCTGAAAAAAAATAGTGTAGTGGTTGGATTAGGATCCGGAAAATTCAGGTTCAGATCCCTTCTCAGCCACAAAGCTCCTTGGCTATTCAGTATTCCTGCTATTCTTGCAGGAAGGACAGTATAGAAATGCGAAAAATAAATAAACTGTCTCCTATTTTTACAGCCTATGAGTTTCATGTTGTTATTGGTGTAGTTATCTTTCAGGGAGGGAGGGAGGGAGGGAGGGATGGATGGATGGATGGATGGATATGACACAAGGGCCTATTCCTGCCCTTGTCTTGCATTTAGCACAAATGAACTTAACCAGTTCTGCCACAGCAACATCAATGACTACCAGTGCCCCACAGAACAAGGGCCAAACCTATTTCTGAGTAGCAAATATCACATGGATGAGGTGTCCTCCGTGCTCCGGATGGCCCTAACCTAGCACTCAATCCCCTGCAATGTTATCCCCATGCAGAAGAAGTATATTGCCATTAATACAGAAATATCAAAGCCAAAATTTTTTTTTATATAAAACTCTGGTCCTCTTTTTCTTCTTCTTCTTTGCAATAGTGCCAATGTGATTGGCATGACCACACCAGTATATTTTTGTCTGCAAAATGGTGTTGCTGCTATTTCAAATGCATGAACAAATAAAGATAATCATGCCTGAGTTTTTGTCATTGTTATTTTGAACACGACATTAAAGTACTGAAATTATATAGTGCTGCTTTGGAAGATTATCATATTTGATGGATAGGGAACTAAATTGTTATTTATCATGCCTATTACTATTTTTGGCTTCTTTCCTGATTGAAATGCTGTGGGAGCAAAGCGTAAATGAGAAATATTTTGAACCAAGCAGCTTAATGTAAACAGAGCCCATCTTCCAAGACACATTATCTATTTAATAACATGTGCATTTTGCTCCAAACTGGAATGAAATCTTCACCCACTTACTCAAGGTAAGGAAAGATTTACATTTGTAATCTCTACATGTTCTTGAAAAAGGGAACTGAAATAGCCATACAAAAAAGATGCTTGTATCTGAAAACAGAAGTATTTAGAAAGAAACACAAATGGGCTGAACAATGTGATTTGCAAAGATAAGCTCCACTGGCCTTTTTGGAGGTAGGGGGTCAGATGGAGACCAGGAACAAGAAATGAAAAATTTATCTGTAAAAAAATATCTAGATTCCAAACTGTTCATCAGCAACTAGGTTTACAGAAGAATATGTTGGAGAGAAACATGGGGCTGTACACTTGTGTACACCCAGGATGTTTACTGATAGTTGTGTCCTGTGACTGTTTAGGTGCCACAAGAGAGAAGACACAATGGAGTAGATCAACTATTACTGTATTTACAAGTTTAGAGTAGTCTAACACAATCCAAGTCATACACATGAATTAAGTTCTTCAGTCTAATTATCCTCAAAGTTAACCAATGCTTCTGCTCTGATGAACAGCTGAGCTCCAACTGCCATTTCCAAAGGACTGTTCTCCAACTATCACATTCAACTGGCAAATATTCAAATTGGAACATTCTAACTATCTCAGCTTACCTGTAACCAACCGTTAGATTGAGAATTCGATCTATTCTATCCATATATATTTCCTATATAGCAAGTGGAGGGTTACCATCTGTACCAGAGGGGCTCACTATGGCCCTGGGGACTAGTCCATAAGCTGAACTAATAAAGTGGTGAAGTACTGGGAGTAGATAGCTGCTAACATCTAAGCATTTGGATGCTATCCCACCATGTAGCATACAAAAGCAGCAGTTGTTCATTTTGGATCTTCACATCTCATCCATACATTGCATCTACCATATGCAGTTTGTTTTTAATTGCTAAGTACGGCGGTTAAAATTGTATGGGATACCACTCATTATCCCCAGTTTACTACATGGAACAGATATCTTCAACACACTGTTACCAACCCACAACTAGGGTTGCCATAATTCTCTTCCATAAAACTGGGATAGGACCCAGTCAAGCTTGCCAGTATGTGAGCCCAGCTCCAGCCCCCAAAAACTGGGACAGTCCTGGTATATATAAATGAGATTAAGGACATTTGTAAACATTGGGAAATGGAGCAACATATTCTAGAAAAGCACCCAAATAAGGCTGTAGCAGTGTGAGCGATCACTCTGTTTAATGACAATGCAATGTCTCATTTTCATGAAATCTTTAAAAGGAGACTAAGGGCGCAATCCTGAGTAACTACGGGGAGTCCTTGCTCCGGTGTAAGAACAATTTGCTCTGGATTGCAATATGAATTTCCCATAGGTTTTCACTAGGTGGTGCAGTAACTACGGGTGCACGTAAAGTCTCTTACGTTCTCCCGTAGTTACTCTGGATTGTAGGGTAAATCAAGTGTCATTAAATGGGTACCCTGTTAAAGTTGCTCAAAAAGACACCAGTGACTCTTTTTGTGAAAATTAGTCATCCTTGGCAATAAGGGTTTTTCTTTTCTGTTTTACTGTACAGTATATTACAGTGTTTTTATTAATATTATAGTAATTATGTTCTGTATTATATTACAGTGTTTTGCATTGAATTACAGTGTTTTGTCATCATTTTTACATACAGTTAATATTTTTATATGAATATTTTTGGGTTGTGGATCCAATTGTCTGAGTTTCCAATATTTCCTATGGGAAAAATCCACTTTGTATAAAGAATGCTTTGTAAAACAAACATGCTTCTGGAATGAATTATGTTCGTCCTACAAGGCACCACAATTAAATACAGTAATTGTTTCCATACTTTAAAAATACTACTAATACTTAAAAGCGAATGTTTGCAGATTAGGATTTAACTCTAAAGGCTCACACCTATACAACTTCTCAGTGGAGATGCAGCCATAAATGCAGCCTCAAGGTAAAGAAACAAACATTCCCTTCTTTTGAGGAATGGAGAGCCTCTGTGATGACCTCCCAATGCAGGATGCTTTGTATGCCCACTGTATATTTGTATGCCCACAATGTAGGGTAAGTTAATCCATTTGTACATAGAACATAAAACATCAAACACTGAAGACATTAAAACATCCTTCCTATTCCCTCCGCCATTTTAAGTGATAATAAAGTACCCCATCATACCTGACAACCCCTGACATTAATATTGCACTACACTGTAGTGTTTAATATAGCTACAGATCTAGCCGATCTACAGATCTGGGGAAATAGCCGTTTTTCAAACTGTGTGTCCTTGTCAATCAACAATATTGTATGACTTACCAGGTACGTAACATCATTTTCATATTAGCAACTGTGCAT
Organism: Cryptoblepharus egeriae; assembly: GCA_030015325.1. Lineage (NCBI taxonomy): Eukaryota > Metazoa > Chordata > Lepidosauria > Squamata > Scincidae > Cryptoblepharus > Cryptoblepharus egeriae. The sequence continues at coordinate 53,610,178 of JAREYC010000004.1, forward strand.
TCTTATGCAATATGCTAAATGTATTATGCTAGGGTCAGAAGAAACAGATATGGAAATTCATGCCCCTCCCCACTATCCAGTGCTAATATTTTCCTTGGCAAAGTTTAGGATCATAATTTGAAAGCATCTCTAATTTGTTGTTAACAACAACTTTTAAGATAGAGGCTGGGGGAGGGATGGTTGAATGCAGTTCTGATTTCTCTTCACCTTTGCTATTTTGCATGCATCTTCAGTGGTGCAACCTGCCAGAGTCTCTTGATTCTTCCCATATTCAGCACCGTCCCATGTTCAGCATAATCCATTTTATAATCTCTGTAGACAAGCTCCCTTTGCAGATAAGACTGTGGCTCTTCAGTGTGCTTTAGTGAATTCCTTCCATATGCTAGCAGCGTAGATATATCACTCTGTGGTTTAGTATTTTTCATGCACAAAACATTACACTCCCAGTGCCTCCAAAGGCAGAGAGAGCCTCACACATCTTGTGATTTTCTCTTAAATCTTCTCTTAAAGGGTGATGCAGGGTAAAAGAATGTGGGTCGTGACTGGGATCATCCACACATAAAGCAAAGCAATCTGTGGGAGATAGAAGCCGATGCATGTGGAAACTGAACACAGCATCTGTGTGCACACATGTTCTTGGGAATCGGAGCCATCTGACATAAGCTAGAGCTAGAGGAAATGATCTCTGTATAGTTATGAACTAAACTACATTCACGAAACTACATTTTTGTTTTAACCATTTTTCCCACTTTCACACAATCATACCCTTATATTGAAATTATGTGTACCAGCATCAATTAAATCCAATCCTTTGAAGCCTGCAGGACTGCCACAGCACCAAAAAGTCTGTGGCGCTACCATACAGGCTACCATGAAGACTTTCATCCAGTGGTGGGATTCAAATAAATTAACAACAGGTTCTATCTCATAATAACCTAAATGAACAACAGGTTCTCTGTCCCATTAGTAACGGTTCTCAGAACCAGACGCTCATTAGCAAAGGGTTCTATAGAACCTGTGAGAGCCCCCTGAAGCACATCATTACTTTCATCCCTTTCTCCCAAGTAAGGGAATTAGCCCTGCAATGGGGCTACTCGATTCTGGCAGATTAGCCCTGCAATGGGGCTACTCGATTCTGCAGTAACTCTTTGGTTGCTGTAAAATCAAGAGCTTCAGTGCAGACTGAGTAGGCCCTACATTAGACTCTGGATCTGGTGGAGGTGAGGTGAGCATGACAGTCTCTGAAAAGCTGAGTAAGAGCACAATCCTAACCATGTCTACTCAAATATAAGCTCCACTGTGTTCAATGGGACTATCTCCCAGGAATGTGTCTTTAGGATTACAGCCATATGTCTTTTAAAATGGGAACAGTCATTTGCTTGATAATCCTGTCAGTTCCTGCACATATTCTTAAATATGTGCAATAAATGAAAAGCCTATTTCCCTTCCTTTTGCATTCTCACCTTCACAAGTTTTAAACTGAATTTTGAAAGAGAATTTATGAAAACATTAACAAACACAACTGACCTACAGTTATCAGAACTTTTCTCACAAAAGTGGTATCTGCTTGCTTGCCAAAGAACAGCTCATTTCACATAGTCATGTAAGCTGCTGAAGGAGGACCCTGTATGAAGAATTTTACATGCCAGTAAATCTGGTGCCATCATAAATAACTGGTGTTGCTGTAAATGTTGGATTTCCTGTATAAGGAGTTGGTCTCTCCAGCTTTGCGTTTTGGGTTTCCAGGGATTTCAATAGCCACAATTGCAGGGACGTGGAGGAGGAGCTGAAATGGTCTATTGTGAATCCATCTCCTTTATCAGATGCCCTGTTCAACATTTTGTGGGGTTTGAGTGCATGTATGTTGTGTTAATAGGGACAAATAGGATTGAGATTCTCTCTGCAATCCAGAGTAACTACGGGAGCACATAAGAGACATTACGTGCACCCGTAGTTACGGCACCACCTAATGAAAACTTATGGGAAATTCAGATTGCAATCCACAGTAAATTGTTCTTACACCGGAGCAAGGACTCCCCGTAGTTACTCTGGATTGCGCCCTCTCTTGGTGTCCACCATACGCACTGCTGCTATAATTTCCCAGCATAAGCTGACAAGGGTGATCTCAGGCTTAGTACTGGAGTTCCTCCCAGCTATAAATGCTGGGGAACTTCAATGTTCACACTGAGATCCCTGGGGTTGGTGCAGGTCAGGATTTCATGATTGTCACAACAGCAATGGGCCTGGTCCAGAAGATCTGGACCCCAACATACATGGAGGACATATGCTGGACCTGATGTGCAATAACTTAGTGAAAGGGTGGTGATCTGAATGCTGCAGATGTTAAGATAATTGTCATGGACAGTTCATTTCCTGTTAAGATTAAGTTGCAGCTTTGCATCTTTGCAGAGATAGGGGACAGAGGGCTTTTTTTAGTGCAGAGAAGCATGCTTTGGAGTCTCCAACTGTTGTTTGTTGTATTACATTCCTGGTCTTACTGTGGGGCAGCAGGTGCCCATGGGTCCTGCTAATACTACTAAACTTTCTTGGACAAAGATACACTATTTCTTTGCTATTTGTGTATAGACAGTATCACCGGAGTAAATACGTGCAAGGCTGGGTCATTGGTTTGTGATTAAAGAACAAGATAATCTGTCTTCTCCAGCAAAACACTTTTAATTCTGCTCGTGCACATTCAAGTTGACATACACGCAACAAGTCATTAGCATCTTATTAAATGCCATACTAGGCAGTTTTATAATCTTAGCCCCTTACTTTGCATAATAACCAGGATAGATAAGCAGAAATCAAGAAAAATCAAGTGTATTCTATTTGCCCTCTACACCGCTTGTCAACCGATTGATAAACTACCAAAGGACTAAAAGGAGCTGCTATATAATCTTCATGTACTCTTGCTGACATTTGAATAATAAGCAAATTGACTTGAAGCTTCACCGAACACTCAATTCAAGTGAGTATCTTTTGAAGCTCTGAATGCTAGAGAAGATTAACCACAGTGCTACCTGCAGTGTTAATGTATTTATTAATGAAGCAAGGTGTCTGATGCTTGCTGGAGATATTCACTTGAGACTGTAAACCAATTGAAGGTTTCTTTGACATATCACATTTTTCAAGCAGTCACCATGTTTTTATAAAAGTATACTTTTCCTGGGTGGCTCTTTTTGTAGTTCTACCCGTACATAACATCCCAGGATGCTCTGCTACTAGCAGCAGACGATGCAAGCTCCTTCCTGGATGGATCTGTACAGTAGCAAAAAAATAAGACGCTGCACATATATCAGCAAGTCAAAGCATTAAAACCAGGAGTTCTTTTCCTTCGCTACAAATTTGTGCCAAGGCATCCACAGGAGTTCTGTTCCACAAATCCCTGTCTATGCCAAACACCATGTATAAGCAAATCAATGGGTCTTAGCCAATGGAAGGATATGACCCAGCCTTCCAAACGGGACCAGTGCTATGCTCCAGTCATATCCAGAGGATATTTTGAGGGCTAGGGAAGCTACATGCAGCCTTAATGGCTCTCAGAAAGTCTTCTGAGACCCTAAAATAATCACTTTTGTTTTTGATTGAAAACTGGAAGTGACCATTTTTGGCCCTCAGGGTAACTTCTTGGACACAACCTCCTGCTACAGTCACATTTGGTGGGTTCAGATCAGGCTACAAGGGTCAGGGAACCTGTATTGAGTCATATCCATAGATTAAAAGTCCACAGATGATTAGGCACCACTTGGTTTTCAACTCCATTTAATTACATTTCAAATGTGAACCGTAAAACATGGTATAGTAACCAGTTCAGATACTGGGAACCAGTTTTGAATCAGTTTTAGATTTATTTCAAACCAAATCATTTCATTACAAACTTTTTTGCTTGAGATTTAATTCTATAACATAAATCCAATGATTACAATTACAGTTAAGAAAATATTTACAGCACAATCCCATGCGTCTGTCCAGAAATGAGGTTCATTAATTCAGTGGTCTTCAAAGTTGGGGTCAGAACCCTCTTTGGGGTTGTGACTTCAGATCAGTGGGGGTTATGAGAGGATGGATCCACCATCTTGGAATCTGGCACTGTGCAATCCTGAAAGTAAGTCTCATTAAACACAATGGGACTTACTTCAAGTAGATATCGAGGTGCATCCCAGTAAGTTTGAAAGGAAGACCTGGACAGATTTTTAAATTTGAAAGGGGCTGAAACGCCTGAATATCACTGCATTAATTTCAATGACTAGCCCTACAATCCAGATTAACTATGGGAGCATGTAAGAGACATTACATGCACCCGTAGTTACTGCATCACCTAGTGAAAACCTATGGGAAATTCATATTGCAATCCAGAGTAAATTGTTCTTACAATGGAGCAAGGATTCCCCGTAGTTACTCTGGATTGTCCCCTTAGTCACCTTGTGGGGTTTAATTCTGTCACTGTGGTTGTGATTACTAGTATAGTATTTTTTCCCTGAGTTCTCCAATTTGGAACGAGAAGGATATGACTGCCCTTTTTGCAATGAAGATTTCAATAACCAACACCACAAACCAGCACAAAACAAAATCCTGATTTACACCGATCGCTGTTAAAATCAACAACATGTGTAAAGGATTTAAATCAGAAGGATTATCACAGCATGAAGCAATGGAAGGCAAACATGAAATCTTTTAAACTGCGTTTCATCCTTGGTTCAACAGCTTGCAGAATGCTGTATTTTATATACCACAATAATTAACTGACTACATTGTCCTCAGAACTCTTTCCTCTTAACCAGCAGGAGGTTGTCTTCCTTTTAAGACAGTTACTTGCCAACCGAAAGCAATCAATTCCACATGCACGGCTCCACTACTGTAGCACAACCAACTCATTTTTACCAAGAGAATTGTACACTGAAATATTATTAAAATGGTGCATTTATCCCAGTCAATAAGTTTGGCCTTGAAGAGGCAACTTGTACTTTAACGAAGAGTTATGGAAAAGGTCAATGTGAAAAGAGCTCAGGCCACTGAAATGAAATACTGCATTCCCTTTTTATACATATCTAATCCATTCCTGAAAACAGCACTTCTAAAAAAACAACAACAGCAAATCTAGATAATGAATACAATTATTACATTAAAGTGAAGGGAACTATTCTAATTTGTTCCAAAGCCGTTCCAAATTCACCCCCAGATCAACATAAATGCCTTATACAAAAAAGCAATGGTTCCCAAATGTGTTTGACTGGTGTGTCCCTTGTCCTACTAGGCTATTGGTTGTTGGGGACTCAGGAGGCTATACCATGCTGGGGTTTTTGCAATAATTCCATGGCTGCTTTACTTGGTTTCTGTGACTCCCTGGGAAGCCACAGCTCCCAGTTTGGGTACCACTAAGAAAAATGTTTTATGACTGAAGGCACGATCTTGAAGAGGATTTGGGTTGACACAAGTCCTTTGCAACAGCCCAAGGGTGTCACAAAAGTGCCATAAAGCATTTTTGCTCCACTGGGGGATGACTTAGAGCACAATCCTAACCATGTCTACTCAAAAGGAAGTTGTGTTCAATGGGTCTTACTCTCAGGAAAGTGTCTTTAGGATTGCAGCGTTAGGCTATTGTATCAAGGTACATCAGCTTAACTCTTCTGGCACAAGCCAGCAGGAAAGGGGAGGGAGAGGGCAGGGAAGAGGCAAGAGGTAGGCTGGGAGGATGGTGGGAAAGTAGGTGGGAGGATGGTGGGAAAGTAGGAGGCAGAGCCAGGAATCAACACTTATGTTGGTTCCTGACTCTGCTTGCTGGGCAGGTACAGAAGTGGCGTAGGGTCCACAGGCAGACCCATATAAGATACAGCTTTATTGCTGGGAAGGGTATGAGCCTCCCCTTCTAGTAGTAGCATGATAGCAGCCTCTGTCTCTGTGTTGGATACAACACAGACATGCCAGCCTTCCTGTTCCAGCTCAAGTCAAAGAAAATAAGCAAGATAACACAGCACCAATAAAATGTTAGTCAATGATGAAAATGCCTCAGAAATTCTAGGATCACATTAAGGTTTAGTGCCTCATGCTTTAGTTGCAAATCCTGTGCAACCCTTTTGTATTTCACACTTTCCCCCACTTTTTCTCATCTCCTTTTGCCGTTTCAGGCCCAAATTCAAAGTAATTTGCAGAAACACAGCATGAAATCAGATACACTATGGAGAGCAACATGTAATGCATCTGCTCCGGGTTTGATTTAGGTTTGATGAGGCCCTAAGCTATTGGAGGTAATGGGGCCCTTAATATGTCCAACTGTCCTTTTATCAACAACAAATTGTTGCTGTTTTTTGTGTTGAATATATGCTATATGGTAAATTATGAACCTAATAGGAGCCTACACAACACAAAACACTGTTGCTATATGTATGTTTTATTTTATTTGTTTTTATCTTAAATTTTGGAAATGTACATCCAATTTTTTTTCTTTAAATTTTTTGGGGGCCCCCAAGAGAGTGGGCCCTAACTTGTAGCTTGTTTAACTTATACATAAATCCGGCACTGCATCTGCTTTGAAACTGGGAGATGTGCTTTGCATCAAGCAGCCCGTCACACTTGGAAGATGCCACCTGTGCTCAGTCCTCCATGGATTCTGAAGAGCTTTTCCCCTAAAGCTCCAAGGAAAAGGGTGCGTCTGGATCTCTGCCCAACCAAGGGAAGAAATTCAAAATTCAATCCAACCTGCTAGAACTCCTTCTTGGGCACATGACGCAAATTTATCACCTTCTCTGTCTTTGGAGATCAACACAGAGAGGAGGTGAGCCCATTAGGAAAAAGGGAGCTAGAACTTGCCTCCTTAGGAGATATAGTCCACCCCCACCAACTCTAAACCTTATATCAAAAATATTGCTATAAAGAGGGATTGTCTTAATATGTGCAGTTTGTATGAAAATCTCTACAAAAATACTTCTAAAGAGAAAAGAGTTCAGATACATTTTTTTAGTTTCTTAGACATTGAGAAAATTGGTTTTATTACATTCTGCAAAATAATTAAGTGATTTGTTTTACCCTATTGCTCTCAATTATTCCATATTATTCTCTTCCCCCTCTTTTTAGTGGGTGCAACAGCAACCCATAATGCATAACTTCATATCAGGCAAACCATCCTAACATTTCCAATCAAGTCCAATTGGTTTGCATTAGAATATTGGATTTTAATTTGCAACGTAATGAAAAGCTTTCTCTACTATCTAATTAAGGACTCGGGGCATATTCCTAAGCAATTTAGGCTGGCTCACCTCTCCCTCCCCATTCCTGTGGTGGTGTGGGGAGGCAAACACATGTCTGTGTCCTGGACTAACTCCCCTAGGAGTGGCACATAAGTGATTTATGGTACTTTTGTGACACACTCAGGCCAGCAGGCGACTTGTGCCAGGACTTATGCCAGCCTAACTGGGGATTAGGATTGCAGTCCCAGTCCTATCCAACTTTCCAGCACTGAGGCAATCATGCCAACATGACATGTTCTATAACTTAAGTTGGTGAGGAAATGTCATGGAGGCCTTCATAAGGTAAAATAATGCCTGTTACCTTATCTCAGGGCTGTATTATGGCATCATCAGTTCTAAACAAAGGCAACTGCTTCAGCATTTGTACTGAGACAGTATCCACTTGTTGTGGATTGGAGTTTCCTCCTATCCATGATGGATGTGTCATGGGGAAACCTGGCCGGCCTGTCATAGGGGCCAGTCTCCAGGACCTTGCTTTTTCCACTGAAGTGGTACCTATTTATCTACCAACATTTATCTGGGCTAAGGATGGGAGCTCACCTATCTGGCAGTACTTGGGTCTTGAACTTCTGGCCTGCTGAGTGGAATTCTGGTCAAGCAGAGTTCTTACTCCAGTGTTCATCATTGCTAGAAAGTTAGCAAATTAAGTGATTCATTTCCCCATATTTAAATTAAAGTGAACATGTGCAATTTTCTAAAGTCAGTCAAGTTCAAATATTTCTGAAAACAGAAATTTTTATTTTTAAAAAGCCCATCAACCGCTGATCCTCAACTTGTCAGTGCATGAAAGTCCAGTCCAAATGCACAAACTACAAAATCATGACATATTTTGGAGAGTACTAAAGCAGCAACGTGTATTCCAGAAAGGATCCCTTGAAATCCTAAGAGCACTTATATTTACACAAAACCTGGATTTTTTGTGCCTGTGAGAGTTTCACTTACGGGATTTTACAGCTATAGCAATACACCCCCTCTGTTTAGCTTGTTTTCTATCATCCTCTAAAATTCTTTTGTTTGAGCAGGCTTTGAGGCTGTTTTGTAGTAGATTCATGTTGTGCTTTATATTGGTTCCTGAACTGTTTTGTTTGTACACCTGCATATTCTTTAATTGAAGCTGAGTCTGCCTTCACTCTCCAAATGTGTACTTGTTTAAGTAGCTTCTTGATTTTATTTTAAAACAAGTGAAATGTACCAGTGTTGCAGGAGTAAAATTTCAAGAATATTTGTGGTCCTGGTCACGAATGAGCACTGGGCAGCAGATAGTGGGCACTGGTGAGCAATGGGCACTGCTGGACACTGACAGTCACTGGGAATTGGAAGGTATCACTGGGCATCACCACCCCCATGCATCATCCCTCCCCCTGTGTACCATCTCCTCCCACATGCACCATAGCCATTTCCCCCCATGCGCCATCTCCCCCAGGCGCCATCCCCGCCGTGCACCATTTCTCTGTCATGTACCATTCCCTCCCTCCCCCGTGCACCATGCCCCACCCAGGGCACCAGGCACCATGCAACCACCCCAGGCACAAAAACTGGTTCTTAGTGGCTCCTTACATCGTAGGAGTAATATGTTCCCTAAATTTCATGCTTCTGTGTCCCAGAGTTGGGGTTGGATGTTGATCAGTCAGTCTTCAATGTTAAAGGGACAAAATATTACAGGGACAAAATGTTATAGGGATGAAAACACATTGCATCTGTTTTCACCCCCAAATTTCACATTTCTTGGTCCAGGGACTGGGGCAGGGCATGGATTAGTCAGTGATTCTTCAAAGTATAAGGTGTGATCAATATGTATCAGGACTGGTGCTATAAAAAGAAAACTACAACACATGACAATTTGGCATTTAATCTCCTTCAAAATAGTCCCCTTTGGAAGCCACACATTTAATCCAGCGCTCTTTCCATTGATGGAAGCATTCCTGGAACTCGTTTTTTGGGATAATCAGCAGCTGCCTCATTGCATTCACTTGGATTTCCTCGACGTCCTGAAATCTTCATCCTTTCTAGTTGGATTTGATTTTTGGAAAGAAGAAAAAGTCGCAATGGGTGAGATCTGGGGAATATAGTGGCTGGGGATGTTGTGCTTGGCCAAAAACTGCTGCACAAGCTGAGCTGAATGGGCAGGTGTGTTGTCATAGTGCAATTGCCACTCACTGGACGGACGCAATTCTGGCCTTTTCCGATGAATAGCATCCCACAAACAACACAACACATCATAGTAGTTCTCCTTGTTTACTGTCTCCTTGTTTACTGTCACAGTAGTACTCCTTGTTTACATGAGCATACTCATGATGAATGATCTCATTGTAGTAAAAGAAAATGGTCAACATTGTCTTCACATTGCTTTGACACATTCATGCTTTCTTCTGTCTCAGATAGATTGGGGTCTTCCACTGCCCAGGTAACTGGCCCAGGAAGCTTCATGACCAAGGAGGGATTAACCTGGATCTTCAAGGTATCAGTCCAACTACCTAACCACTACATCAGCCTGGTAAACCTTGTCCTGGAATCCTAGGTGATAACGTTCAACTCTTCTTTGAAAATGGCCACTTATGATCAAATTTACCCACCAAACGTGATGTTCTTTGCCTGTGAAACTTGCACTTGACAGCATGTAACATGAGATTGCAATTTAAAGTGGAGTGCTTCCACTCTGCATTAATTTCAGCTGGTCTACTGCCCTGGATAAACTAAGCAGAAGACTTTGGGGCAAAGGTCTTTATGGGCAGGTGCATTTTCATGGTGCAATTGCCACTCACTGGACCGACGCAATTCTGGCCTTTTCTGATGAATAGCATCCCGCAAACACCACAACATGTCACAGCAGTACTACAATTTAAGCAGTACTTAAATTGCTCAATATGGAGCTTTTATAGGCAATAAAAGCTCCATATTGAGCAATTTAATAATCATAAACATTTAACTCTTTGAGCACATAGTCTTAGGGTGCAATCCAGAGTAACTATGGGGAGTCCATGCTCTGGTGTAAGAACAATTTACACTGGATTGCAATATGAATTTGCCATAAGTTTTCACTAGGTGGTGCAGTAACTATGGGTTCACGTAATGTATCTTATGTGCTCCCGTAGCTACTCTGGATTGTAAAGTAAATGTCCCTAAGACAAAGAGATAGTAGCACATAAAAATAATTAAATAAGCAGATGACTGATATGAAGAAATGCTCCATTTTTTCAGTTTTGGCCCCACAGATAATTCTGAAAAGGAAAAGCATTCTATATCCAAAGTATCAGCATTCTGTTCTGCACAATTTTTCTGGCTCAGTTAACAGAAACACTTCAGTTATATCAGTTAATTAACTGTTATGACTAATGTGTTACTAATATGTAGAATTTTGGTTTACTCCAAAGTTATTCATGTTTTTATTCCCATGTTATTCATTCTACTTCCAAAGTATCAGCTCTCTGTTCTTCACCATTTTTCTGGCTCAGTTAACAGAAAACATCATTTCAGTTATATCACTTAATTAACAGTTAAGACTAATGTGTTACTAATATGTAGTCGTTCGTGGTAGGGGGAGTTCTGGGGTTGTGGATCTTATGTCAGCTCCAAACTCCACTTTCCAGGCTCCAGAAGTGGCTGAGTGTACCATAGGAGCTGTTACTACTTTACTAAGGAGAAGGGGATGAGCCTTCCTCATCCCATACAGTGCAAGTATGCCTAGCTATTCTACCACAAGTTAGGATTGTGCTGTCCTAAACCAGTCTAGGTTAAGATATATACCGGTATTATATGAGCTTGTGCATTCTGGGGCTCTTTACTCTGAGAAAGTTATACCATGAAATAGTTGCCAACTTTCCCACATTACCACGGTTATTAGATTTGTTCATTCACTGGTAAGTAATTGTGCCACCGCAGAATTACGCTCAGCTTAATGACAGACTCATAAGAAAGCAACACTTTAATCTTTTGGTAAAGTGAAGATATTTGCCAAGAATAAGAAGGAGAATTCTGCAGAACGATCAGATGCCTCACGTATGCAGGAGCACCAATAAGCACATAGAGTTCCTGACAAAAAGAAATTTTCTGTTAATTTCTCTGTGTGCTCATTCTCTTGCTCTGGATTCAAGCAGAAACTAGCACATAGGACACCAGCAGAAAACTCTGAAAGGTTAAAAATTAGGTCACATCTTGACACAGAGAATTGGTCGCCAATAAAGATACACCCCGCTTCACCTACAAGACTCAAAGCATCTTCCAATATTAAAAACAACAAATAAAAAAGACAAACAGCAAGCAGCAAAAATGATGAGTCGACTTTATAGAAGAAAAACTAAATCAGTAAACATAAACCATGGGTAGCTGTTATCACAGAGCTTGACAGGTTTGCTGAAAAAGTAAAAGAAAATCACATTTTGGCAGGAAGATTGGTCCATCACCTCCAAGAAACAACAGCAAAAGCTGTGCTTCTTCCTGCTATTTTTACCCCTCTGTTCTTCTTCTCAAGACAAGTGGTTGGAATTGTCTCTATTTGGTAGACAAATAGGCAAGCTTCATTGTTATTGATTCCCAGACTGTCATGGACAGAATGGGAAACATTGTGCCATCATACCTTGTCTTTCATCCGCTTGATTACCATAATTTTGCTCTTTCAACCACTTTCAATTATAACCACATTTCAAATTTCATCTGCTTGCTTTCCTCCAACAAAAGTTGGATCGAATCAGATTGTCTCAGTAGTTAAACCAGGGGATGATCTGGTTAGAAACAATTTCGATCCAACAAAAATGCTATCAATTTATCTACTTGTATTTACTTGCTTTTGAACTGTTAGATTAGCAGGAACTGGACAAATGACAGGAGCTCACTCTGACATGCACTACACAGGTCCAAAACCACTCACCTGCCAACCTTCAGGTCAACAAAGACTGTATCTTAAACCACTCAGCCATTGCAGCCCTCTATCATTCATGTCTATGCAGAAGTAATTCCCGTTATAGTCAATGGGACTATACTTACAGGAAAGTGAGGATAGGATTGTAGTCTAAGTAAAGTGAGTAACAACACCATCCTAACTTGTACTGGAACAGGAAGACTGGCAGGCTTGCCCATAACCAATGTACATTTGGGGATGAAATTGGCTTAGTTCAAGACAAGAGGAAGCATTTCCGCTTACCCAGGTGTGAGCTGCTACAGCCCCAGTGGATCTATTTGGATCTACACTACCTAAGGAGGCAGTGAAGATCCAAACAGTCCAGGGCTGTATTGTGCTGGCCCAAGAATGGGGTCAGGATCCAGCATAAGTTCTGGGACCCTGCCTTGCCCCCATTATCCCACCATCTACCCATGGAACCACCATCACCTGCTCATCCCAAGATCTCCCAAACCCCCTCCATAGACTCCTGCACTAGCCAAACTTGGAGTTCAGGAGCTGTACAGCTCATAACCATAAGATAATCTGTCTTCCCAAGATCCCAACAAATACAGCAGCAAAGACAAAAAAATTCATAAAAATCTTAAAATATAAATAAACCTACCTTGACATTGTAAAAATCCTTTACTTCAGGCAAAATAGAGTCAAAGTCCCCACTGATGTAATCAGGTAAAAAGCTGGAGGAATAAAGCAATAGTTGTCGGTTAATTTTATGAATTATTTATTGAATTTAAATGCGAGAAGGGGAAAAATGAACAGAATTCTGAGGGAAGAAAGACTTGTTGCAACATCGGTATCCAAAATTAACATAAAGAAGTAACTTTCCAGCCTATGAATGGTTATAGAGTAATCTGATGTCATTATTTGCATGAAGTTGCCAGACAGGGCTCTGAGGGGGCATATACTAAGTTTTGCAGGATGCCTCAATGTGCCATGTAGGCTACACCCACCTCACCTCCATTTAGGGTTGTGAGAGAAATACAAAGGTATCTCCACTGCTTTGAAGGTGGGAAAAGCACCTAGTAGTAAGGGCTCTTCCTAGTGGGAAGGGCTCTAGTAATAAGAGGGAGGTTCACACAGTTCACACAGTGCCTTGAGGTGCCCTGCTAAACTTGGTGCTGTGCTCCCCCTATGGGAATGCCACTGCTCAGCAATACAAGAGTCTGTGTCAGATATGCTGAGGAAGGAGGGAAGAATAAAGAAGGAGTGTGAATGTACAAACAACCCTATGGGGAAGGAGAATGAATTAGTTGGGGGCAGACAATGCTCATTTGCTATTTTGATTTACAAGCCAGTTTGCAAAGCAGTTTGAACATAATTGTCAACTACAGTTTGCCATAAATCAAAGTGTAAATTGGCAAATTGCAGCCACAAAGGGTATAGAACATCCCCATATGAGTATGGAGTGGCTAAGCTCAGCCTCTAGTTGTAATATCAGACCACAGTTTGGTGTTACGTCTGAATTACCCCATTATCTTCCAATACAGAAGTACAGTACGCACTCTGATACTCCAAAGTACATAGGATTTGAACAATGAGTGCAAAATTATTGAGACATATGATTATGATAATTTAAGTACCCCAGCAGCAAGGGACTGAAAAACTGAGCAATTTTCTTTCTTTCTTGGCAGTTTAATTATTCTAACGATGCCTTAATTCTTCATCTACAGGCATTTTCCTTTTACCAGTAAGCTTTTGTGCCAGTGAATTGGATTCCAGATCTGATTGTTACATTGAAAAAGTAACAGACAGGTTGCTGCTGGTCTCCCGTTGCTGGTTCCGAAAGGAAGCACCATAAATAGAAGATTCATATACAGTTCCCTTCATGAACTTCAATAGCACAATGTGATTACTGATCATCCAAGGAGGCAACAGAGTGGTTGTGAGCCTGTAGCTATGAAAAGCTATGTAGCTTTTAGTCTGCCAAAAGGGAATCAGCTGTGTGCTAGCTACCTACCATGCTGACATAAAACCCATGACTCATTTGTGCACTGAGTTGGGTTTTTATTCTCATAATGACTTTCTAGGCTGGAACGATATAAAAGAAGGGGGGGGGGTACTCCATTTTCATCAATGAAGTATAGAAATGTTTCAATTTTGTTGTTAGGTTCTTTCCTCTATTCCCCCAAAATGAAGATGTACACTGATTAAGTGATGGCTGTCAAGGAATGGACTTCGCCTCAAAGTGGGGCAGATGCAAACATGGAACAGAATGGCTGATTTCCCCTCCCAGCAGCACTCAAACCTTATGAGATGCAATTCCAGATGGTACTTTAGCCTCCAGGATTGGCTTCTTTGGAAGTGGAGGGGACTGACCATGAGTGGGAGGAAGGAAAAATGCCCAAGGTGGATTCACAATAGATCAGAGATGTTAAACTGATTTCACATCGTGGACCAAACAGCATTCATGGCATCTGCTGAAGGCCAGAACTGACATTATTAAGCAAGAAGTGACATCATTAAGAGATGATGGCCTGTAAAATGCACTTTTTTCTCACAAAGAAACTCGTTAACTGCAAATGGAGGATGAGAAATGTACAAATTTTGTCCATATTTTCAAGATATGAAAGGCTAGCTGGGAGAGCCCACTGGGGGCAGATACATTTCTTCTAGGTGCCATACCTAGCCTGCCTTATATTTGACACCCCTGCAGTAAATGCTGGATGTCTTCCTATGAGAGCTTTCAGGGTGATGCCTTAGTGATGCTTTTATTAAACTTGTCTTTTCTTGTTGCCAGGAATAAGTACTCCTAAAAATTAATGATGCCTCATGTCTGCGTTTGACTGTGCTTGCAAACCAGCCATCTCCCATTTGAAACCTGCAGGCATTTTATTTAGTTTTAAATCCTTAATGACATTTCTCCTCCAAATCTGTCATCTTTGCTGTAAACAACACTAGGACTATGGTGTTGGGGGGATGTTTAATTTACTTTAATCACCTCACTTTGTATTTTATATCAACTTATAAATTTTATAGATGCTGGCATGGCTCATGCAATCTATTTTTTCCCCAATTAACACTTACAATGATCCATTGCGCATTCTATAGAAAGTATTGTGGAAGAGCATGCAGAAAGTGCTAAGTCTATGACTCTGCATGGAGACTTGCCTCCACAAGCAACCAACAAGACACAGTTTCCTCAGATTTGGCTGTCTGCACTACTATGCAGAAAGTTGTGATACTGCGGCATTGCTATTGTACTATACACCAATTTCTTATCATAGACTAGCGAAAAGCATACCCATGTTGCGGGAGTAAAACTCCCCCATACGCCATCCCCACACTGCGCATCAACCCCCCCCCCACATCAACCCCCCATGTGCAACATCCCCATGTTCATCCACCCCGTGAGCATCATTCCCCCAATGCAGATCAACCCCCATGATCATCGACCCCCACATGCACAGCATCTTCCCCAGTGCAACCTCTTCCTTCGAACAACATCCCCCCCAGTGCACCAGGCACCAAATTGGCTGAATGTTGGTCAGTCTTCCATGTTAAGTATAGGACAAAAACACATTGCCCCCCTTTTCAGCTCCTTAAGGGTTAAATTTTTTCACATTGGTTCTTGGTGGGTGTTCTTGTGACAGAAGTAACACCCTCACCGAATTTCACACTTCTAGGTCCAGGGGTTGGGGCAGAGCATCCCTCAGTCACTGATTCTTCAATGCAAAGTATAGGGAGGAAAACGCGTTGTGCTCCATTTCACTCCCTTCCAGTTGGAATTTCCAAAAACTGGTTCTTAGTGACTCTTTCCATCATGGAAGGAACACCGACCCCAAATTTCACGCTTCTAGGCCCAGCAGTTTTGGCAGAGCGTTGATGAGTGAGTGAGTTCATGAGTTTTCTCTTTTATACACAAAGATAATAAAAGCAGGCCTCCGTCAGTCTTGAAAGACTATGGTATTGTGCTCTGCATACGCTGCATGCGAAGCACAAAAGCCTGCGTTGGATTGTTATGGAGGATAGGCTGTTACCCAAGCAGCAAATCCCCCCTTTCCATGCCACTGAATTAGTCCAATGGAAAGGCAGAGCCAATACAACTGGATCCAGCTGGCGTCGCAGAGCTGGGCTAAGGACAGGAGCTCACCCTGTCTTGTGGGGCCGACCTGGGTCCCGAATCCTGGCCTGCTGGTTAACAAGCACAGTGTCTTAGCCACTTGCGCCACCCACAGCCCTGTTACATAGATAATAATAATCTATAATAACAATAATAATACCATTATAGAGTGGAAAGGGGTTGACTTGGAACTAGAAGACCAGCCCTACTCAGCTGTAATGATCTTACAAGGTCATTAACTCAGCAATTTTCAACCAGTGTGCCTCAAATGATCAGCAGATGTACTGTGGGAGTTTGGGGGAGGTTCATTAATTAGTATGGCCATTGGGAGACATAAGACCCACACCAGCAGGGTGGCCTTATCAATTCTTTGATAATAATAATAATAATGTGTCTTGACATCTGTCAGTGTGAAATGAAAAAGGTTAAAACTATTGACCTACCTCACAAGACTGTCAAGGAGTTAAATGGGGGACGCTTTACCTTTAGTACCCTGGAGTAAGTTCAGGGCTCTGAAAATTCATCATTTAAAGTAATGACTTAGGGTGTCTGGATGGTGGAAAAAAGGAATTTAAACCACTTCATGATCGTCACATCACATCATAACATTGTGTTGGCACACACATCAGTAGCTGAAAGTTAAGAACTAAAGTTAAATGTAAACTACATAAAAACCATCAGATAGCTTTCAACTACCACATAGTACTGTGATAATAATACATTTGGGCATCTCTATTTCTCTCTCTGCAAACTATATTTTAGTTCATAGATTATACCAGCACCCAAGTCTCAATGAATCAATCAAATACCACTCTGGTAAAGTTAGAACAAAAGGGTGGCACACACCGGCATTTATAGCCATAACCACATTGTTTGCCTTTCCTGCATGACCTTTCACATTTAAATGTTCCTGGTATGATGTGAGACAGAGCTACTCAGAGTATAAGTGCTGGCCCACTGAGTCAGGTTGCCTATTGGTTAAAAAATCATGTATTCCACTGAGAAGGTAATCAATCCATCCCGTAGAATAAATACCATGCTATCAAATATATAGATGCCATTTTGCAGTTCCTTAATGAAGGAAACAGTTGACTAAGTAACAGACATCTCATTTATTTCTGGAAGGTCATCTTAAAATGTGTTTAATCAATCAAGGGACATATGAAGATGATTTACCAAAAAACATCAGATCAGCACTGCTCTTCACAGAGAGCATCTTCAAAGCTCACCTTTTAAATCTGCAAAGAATATTATAATCATTTAATCATACTGATTAGCCAAATTAATTCTTATAGCTGCAGTTATATTCTAGAGGAGTAACCACATGGGTGCTGCTGCTGAACTGGAGTTCATGGACAAACCTGACACAATTTTGTTTGACACTAATGGACTCTAACGAAGTCCTAGGTATGTTAAATCACTATAAACTGTGGTTATCTCACCCATGCAGTCAAGAGAATTGAACAGTAGCATGTAATGGATGAGAGTACATGTTTAGGGCTGTCCAGTCCTAGTGACAGGGTCTCATTTGCTTTAATTGATGGCCTCATGGATGGCATCTGTTTGTTCATTTTTAATCTTCTTTTGCATTTTGCCCCACCTCCAGACCTGTGGGCATGCATATAAAATTAATCCCCTTGGTTCTGCAAATGTTATGTACCTGCTAAAAAGACTCTTGTCTATGAAAACTCATGCCCCAATAAATCTGATCATTAGAATCTTTGTTTTTAGATACCACGGAGAGACTTGTGTAATTTGGGGATCAGATCATACAAGGGGATCCTTAGGTCAGCTTGGCAATAGGATTTCCACTGTGAACTGGATCACACTGTGAACTGGATCATGAACTTCACCGAACTCTCAAGTTCAGTCATGCAATTAGAAATGCCTTAAGGTGACACCTCAGACAGGAGAACAATGCCTCAGTTTTCCCTGTGTCAAAAATTTACCACCCAGCAAGCTTGCATCTTTGAAAACAAAAAGAGTTGTAACTCAGCTTGCCTCTCAATCCGCTTGTCTTCTTCGTGCAGATAACCTCTGACACAGGAGAGTTTTTAAATTTGCGATCCCACTCAAAAAGCCTTAAGTACTGGACTGAAGAATCAGATGAGATCTTTAAGGGCATTTCAAGTTCCATGTTGTGATACGTGAGAACACCTAACTTCCCCCAAATGCAATAAATTCAGACTATTCCAAACCATTGGACCCCACACAGGAGGTGCAATGAGGTCTGATCCATCTACCAACCCTGCACCCATGAGTCCCATGAACACTCTCAACAAGTCCTCTTATGTTGTGGATGAATGGAATGGCTCTCTGACTCAGAAGCAGAAGGAGAATGTGGTGATAGGTAATGCTCACTTACCCCCAAATCCAGAGTAACTACAGGAATATGTAAGAGACTTTATATGCACCCATAATTACTGCACCACCTAGTGAAAACCTATGGGAAATTCATATTGGAATCCAGAGTAAGTTGTTCTTACACCAGAGCAAGGACTCCCCGTAGTTACTTGTCCTTTGTCAAGTAGATTTTGTCCTTTGTCTCTGAAGTTAGCACTACAATTTATCAGAGTTTGAATCTTTAGCTTGGCGACTACAAATTTAGTGGCTTCCTCCATTCTATGCCTACTGCATTCAGTATCAACGATGCGATGAAAGACTCGGAGATGCATTTGGGTATTCGGAGCATTTATAAGGAATATAAAGCAAAACTGCTGCCTTTCAGTTAATTATTCAAAGAGAATGTTCCAACTGAGGGAGCAGAAACAGAAGAAACACCAGGGTTTATCTTCTTCCCTTTGTTTGTTCCTTATACAAAGGAAATTTAAGCTTAATTAAAATTGGGCATTAAAAGAAGATTCCTGAAAATGAATTGAACAGCCAACACATGAGCAGCTTGTATCGTGCTATTGGTTTCCCCCCCAGCACTGCACCTCCACCTGTAGTTACTGTGGCAACTTTCTACTCTTCACACACTGCCCAGGACTGCCTATGCTATTTCCTAGGTAATTTAAAGGCACTTTTGCCCCACTCCTGCCAGGGTTAGAACAATGCACACATGTGCGCTGGACTCTCCATGCCACCATGGGAATGAAAAGATGGGTGAGTTGTGCTTGCCTAAATTGATTAAGATTGCACCCTAACAGCCCAATACAAACCTCACCTTAGGTCAGTACAAGTCCCTTGTGCCAACCTAAGGTGTTGCAAAACATGCTGTAAGGCATAACTGCAACAAACATGCACTGACTTTCCTCTGCCACCTCTGCCTCCATGGACTGACAGAAGGGGTGAGTAGTGCTGGCCTTCCCAGGCCAGTGCCTTATCTGGGGAGAGTGAGGGGAGGGCAGAGAAGAGGCGGAGGCATTCTGGGACAAGAGGAGTGTGGTCGGAGGTTGGTACAGTGGGAGAGGGTTAGAGGAAAGTGGATTTTGGAACTGGCAGTCTTGCCGGATCCAAACCTTGCCTCTGGGCAGCTGAGAACAGCCCCTGGCTTCTCCTATCTCCTCAGACTCTAGAGGTGGCCTGAGCATACCCATTCGGGCTGCTGCAACCCAACTGTGGGGAAGAGGCTGGCACGGCAGAAGCCCTCATATTTGCGCTGGATATAGCGCAAGTATGTCAGCTTGCATGTTCCAAGGCAAAGGCACAATCCCAACCAACTTTCCAGCACTGGCATAAGACCAATGTAATGCCAAGTTAAGGGAACAAACATTGCATTTCCTTGAGATGACCTCCAGGACTGCCCCCAACTGCAGTATACAACATGTGGCACAGCTATGCCTCTGCTGGAAAGTTGGTTTAGATTGCACCCTAAGGGCCCAATCCTATCCGATGCAGACCTGAGGTAAGGGAACAAATGCGCTGCTACCTTGAGAAGCTCTCTGCAACTGCTTTCCCTGTGTCCTTTTGGCATGACAACAAAATTAGATAGGATTGGGTCCTGAGACTGCAATCCAAATCCACCCTTCTTCCAGTGCAGCTGGAAGTGGCCTAGAACCTCATGAATGTGCTATGGGTTGGTTGTGCTATGGAGTCTTCCTACATCAGCTTGACAGTGATACATCTTGATCCAGGACCAGTGGTAGAGGTATGTATACTGCTGAGAGGCACGGGGACTAGGAGAATGTGGTGGGGGGCATTTCGGAAGCAAGGAAGGGAGAAAAACAAAGAGAACAGAAAAACGAAGGGTGGGAAAGGCCCAGGAGAGGGCGAGATCAGCTGAGGCCTCCTCTGCCCATAACCAAACTCCCCTCCCGGGCCAGCCAGAATTACATCTGGATGTCTGGACTTTCCACCAGATATATCTGACAGAGACCCGATATGCCCCATAAGGCTAGCTGAGCATAAGTAGATGGTCTAGTAGAGGCAAATTAAAATATTTTTTACTTATTTCCCCATAGTCTACCTGGTCATCAATGTGTTTTCTTGGACTTACTGCTGGTAACTTTGCTGGCATGTATCCAAGGAATGGAGGGGGTGAATGGCCAGGAAAATAGGAATGAGATTCCAGTGCATACCACTGATGCCACAATTGTCCCCGGCCCATCGCCTGCTCTATTGCAGGGCTGGGACCATCTCTGGTGGGAGCATGGAGCCTCCAGCTATTTGCAACAGCAGCTCCTATGAGTATGACAGCAGTGTGACATTTTTGGCATCTCTTTGGCACTTATGGAGCATGAAATTTCATATAAATGCCCAATAGGGGCTTTAAGTTAATTAATGCTGCAATAATACGGTTGCTTAATTGGAGTAAGCCCACAGAAAACCATGAAGCTTACTTCTAAGTAAATATGCATCAGATTGCACTCTAAATTGTGTTCCATATAATTCTGGGAATTTATTCATAAGTAGCTCCTATGTAGAAATGCGATTTGTTGTGACCTTCAGAGACTTGGAAGGATTTTTGATTTCCATAGTTTAGATGGCTCAAAATCTATATATGAACTAGACTCTAAAATGTGTTCAGTCAATTTTTGTTCTCTCCTCCTTAATTTCAATCCACATAAGGGCTTTCCCTCTATGAATTTCATATATTTAGACCTATATCAGTGTTCCTTTAATGCACATGACAGAATCATTGATCAAAATAGTGAGCTACGAGCAGAATTATTGAATTCAGGATAAGATATACAGTGACCTAGATATAATGAGCTTTTTAAAGAAAATAAGAAAGCTCTTGCCAGTAGTTTGCATTCTGACAGCATATCAGAATGGTTTAACTAGGGAGCTGATTGATCCAGGAAATTATGAAAATGGAAAGTCCGTGCCCAGGTTTGCATGTCTTTTGGTTTGAAACAAGATTAATGAATGGTCATTTGGATATATAGAACCTTGGATCACTGATAACAGAGAAATTGTGCAAAGATAGTTAAAAAGTTGATGTGTTAATTAGTGACACTTATACAACACATTTGTTATGTTAAAATTATATAACAGAGGTCTCAAAGGTATGCAAGCAGGCATCTGCATGCCTGACACCTGCTGTGGGCTAAAAGTGATGTTATTAAGCAGGGAGTGATGTCATTAAGCAAATTATTTATTTATTAATATCCCACCTTTCTTCTTAAAGGACTGATACCTAAGACCATGATTATGATTTGTGATCATGATCAGATATCATGATCCTTTCTTGAGATGGAACTCATCTGCAAATGAAAGAAAACATGTAAATCTTGATCATATTTTCAAGATATGGAAAAGTGCAATTTATATGCAGGCTGTCCTTTCAGGAGTAACTTCCACACAGCTTAGCGGCTGATTACATCTGGTGGTGGTGATAGGAGAACATGAGGGCCAGATGAAGAGATTCCATGCACCACATGTGGGCTGTGGGCCCTACATGCAAAGATTATGGGATGTTCTAAATCACATACACACTTGAGTTCACGTTAATCCTTTGGTAAGAAATATATCCAGTGTGTGCTTAGTGTGTAACCTCCAAAAACCAACTAACACCGAAACACCCAGAATACACCAAGCTCTCACCAGCTGCTGCTCATTGTAGAGAATGATCTGCAGATGTGGATCTGCCTACAACCTGCCCTCAGGAAAACCAGTTTACCATTACTGAGCAACGAGTATCCAAGAAACCGCAAGTTTCTGCAGCACAGTGTTTGAAAACCAGCACTGTAGAAAAAGGAATCAAAGCCCACACATTCCCTTTCTGAAGTCCTCATGTAAAATCATTATAATGGGAGCTGCAGTTTTACAGAGAAATCGTAACTGAAAACGATGGCAGCCTGTACAAAAATAAAAAGCATATGGGATAAATAAATGCTTATGCTGAAGACAAGACATTTCAAAAGACAAAAATAAGCATGTCTAGTGACATAGATCTTTATTAAGGAGGCAGGAAATATGCCTGATGGATAAATCATTGCTACAAATTCCTTTTTGGCAATATGTTATGCACAGAAAAAAGAAAAGAAAAAACACCTTTATTCACCATTCATTTTTGGTCTCTCATTCCTTGAGGTTTCTACCTTTTTGTTAGATAGAGTACTTGCAAACTTTTTGTTCCCCTCCGTCCACATTGCAGAATTCTTAACCAAGTTTGTTGTTCTACAGATCAAAGAAAAAGTGTCTGAGAACCACCTAAACACATTAAAAAGGTGTACTCATAAACTGTTTTGCACAAACATATAAAACAGAATGAATTTTCAGTGGCATCCATTGTGATGTGCCAGGAAGCCAGATTTGGATGCAGTTGTCCCTTAACACATTTACACAATGGTAAAAATATATTTCCTGAAAACATGGGGTTTGGTTCACAAGACACTCCAAACCAGCCCTATTTAAAAATGAAAGATGACCTTGGATATAAACCTCTCTTCCCTGTCCTGCATTTAAGTGGGACATGTTTATCACTGACTGAGCTGGCCCAATGATGATACCCAGTTGAAAATAATCTTGTCAATTCATCCATTGAATTTGAATGCATTAATCAAGAAAGAGGGAAATCCAGTTTTCCTACTTTGTTGGTAGCACTTTATCATTGGGGTGGTTCTGTCAAAATTCTTAATTTCTGCCAGCCAGCATAACTGGCTTGCACCCTTTAATTGTATAGGAATAAACCACTTTTTAGGCTACAATCCTTATCTCCAATTAGGCTGGCCCAAGCCCTGGCATAATATTGTGCTGATTTGTGGGTGTCACAAAAGTACCATAAGTCAGTGGTCCTCAACATTTTTTGTTCCAGAGCCTGGTTCTGTGGAAAAGAAATTTTCCGGGGCCAACCCAGGGGTGGGGAGAGAGTTGTGCCTCTGGTGACCTGGAAGGAGGGCTTCCCCACCTAGAACATAGCACAGCTGCCTCCAGCTGTAAATCATGCAATAAAGAGGGAGGTTTACTCTGTATATAAACAAACCCATTTATCAAATACTAGCGAAAAGCGTACCCATGTTGCGGGAGTAAAATTCTCCCGTATGCCATCCCCCCATATGCATCAACCCCCCATGTGCATCAATCCCCCATGCACAACTTCCCCACCTGCGCAACTTCCCCCATGCACATCAACCCCCCCATGCGCAACATCCCCCATGCGCATCAACCCCCCATGCCCAACTTCCCCCATGTGCAACTTCCCCCCATGTGCATCAACTCCCAAGCACATCAACCCCCCATGGACAACTTCCCCCATGCACATCAACCCCCATGCGCAACTTCCCCCATGCGCATCAACCCCCCCATGCACAACTTAACCCATGCACAACTTCCCCCATGCGCATCAACACCCCATGCGCAACTTCCCCCATGTACATCAATCCCCCATGCACAACTTCCCGCCATGCGCATGAACCCCCAATCCGCAACAACCCCCATGCGCAACTTCCCCATGCGCATCAACCCCCATGTGCAAGTTCCCCCCATGCACAGCATCCTCCACAGTGCAACCTATTTCTCCTAATAACATCCCCCAGTGCACCAGGCACTGAGCACCAAAATGGCTGGATGTTATTCAGTCTCCCATGTTAAGTATAGGACAAAAACACATTGACCCCTTTTTAGCCCCTTAAGAGTTAAATTTTTCCACATGGGTTCTTGGTGGGAGTTCAGGTGACAGAAGGATCCTTCCCAGAATTCCATTCTTCAATTGGGCATGGAATTCCCAGCAACTGGGGCGGAATGTTGATGAATCATCAATTCTCCAATGCAAAGTATAGGGAGGAAAACACATTGTGCCCCTTTTCACCCCCTTCCGGTCGGAATTTCCGAAAACTGGTTCTTAGTGCACCCCTCCGTCATGGAAGGAACACCCACCCCAAATTTCACACTTCTAGGCCCAGCGGTTTTGGCAGGGCGGTGATGAGTCAGTCAGTCAGTGAGTCAGTCAGTCAGTGACTTTTTATATATATAGATTGACACAAGATATAAGAACTCCCTACAGCCAGTCACTGTCTAGGAATTTTCTTTGAAAAAATTAATAATTCACCCCCATGGGTTCTTGATACCAAACAGGTTTCAAAGAACACACGATTCAGAAAAAAGAATATTATCTTTATATTATAAACATACATAAAACATGCTCCCAAACACTTAACATAAGTTTACCAAGCATGGCAGATAGGCAAAATACTAAATGAGTTTAACTCTTACCAAAGTAAGTTTCCCTTAAGCTCTGGTCTCAGTTTCATTTAGCCAACCCTATTCCATGGGTAATCCAAGGCATCACTCCAAGAGAGCAATTTTCTCCATCATAATCCTCCCTACTTCTTGTTTTCCCCCAAAGCTCTTAAAGAACCTCAATAGTCACACCCTTCTCTGCAGGCGCAGCTTGTTACTTCATCAAATAACCTTAGTACTACCCCACAGGTTTTGCCTTTTTTTCTGTGACAAACCCCATTATAATAAATACTGTAGAGTTCTTGCTAGGATAGGATTGCAGGTGAGAGCCCAATGTGGATAGGATTGCAGGTGAAAGCCCAATGTGGATAGGATTGCAGGTGAGAGCCCAATGTGGATAGGATTGCAGGTGAGAGCCCAATGTCTCAATGCATGTCTATTCAGAGCATGGATTTTCAACCTTTTTCAGTATATGATGCATTGAAAATGACAAAGCCATCCTAGTCACTCTTATTGGAGAGTAAGCCTCATTGACTATAATGGGACTTATTTCTGAGTAGAAAGGCATAAGATTGGACTATGAGGCTGCAGTCTTATCTGCCCTTTCCTGGGAGTAAGTTCTACTGACTACAATGGGACTTATTACTGAGTAGACAGGCATAGGATTGGTCTCTGAGGCTGCAATCCTCCGACAGAATCCTCCTGCTGTGAGGAGGGGAAGATGCAGTTGCCAAGGACCTCTAGTAGTCCCCAGACCGGGGGTTGAGAAACCCTGCCATAAGTCAGTTCTGTGACACTCCTGTGTGAGGATTAGGCCAGTGCACAGACAAGCTCTTGCCTCCTAACATCACCATGCCAATGGGAAGACTGATGAGTTGTGCCAACCTAGGTTAAAAATGCACCCTTATAGTACTAAAGGTCAATTGCTTTATTGATCAATATAAGAGCAGTTAAACACTCTAGCTGTTGATTCTAATGCTGTTGTTGGCACCTTTTCTGGTCAACACAACTGTGATCAAAACCTCTCCCTTCACTGCTCAAATGTTAAATGCTATGCGGAATTGAGAGTTTACATGGGGAAAAGATGGGGGACAGGGATTCTTTACCGGATGTGATAAAAATCAAAATTTATTTGCTGCCCCAGTGATTCTAAACTCTCTTTTTAACAATTCATTAAGAGATTAACAACTGGAACACTGCAATTCTACTTAAGTGTTACCCATGGGTTTCCCCCAAAATTCTATGCTGTCTTCAGAACTTCATAGATGTGAAGTAAGCAGAGAGAGGGCCATATGTGGAGCTGCTACATCAGGCCAGGACAAGCATGGGGGCAAGAATGGGGTGGGCCATAGCCCAATTTAGGGGATGCTTGCAGGCTGGATATGTCATCCTCCCCCACGGGATCAGGTTTTGCCCACCCCTGGGTTAGTTGAGGAGGTAGTAGTGAACTTAGAGCATAATCCTAACCAATTTTCCAGCTATGGGGTAAGGGGAATGCAACTCTGACAAAGATTCAGGAAACAAAGTTTCATTTACTTTGAGGAGGCCACCACGATTACCACCCAACAGTGGAATATGTCCCACTGGCACTGCTATTCCAGTGCTCGAAAGATGGTTAGAATTGCACCTTTGCACTGTTTGCTTTTCTCCATGCTAATTTATTGCAAAACCTAGGAGTTAGAGATCCATGCTGCTACCCATGCAGGCTGTTTTTTTTCCAGAAGCATACAGCAGTGCCTAGCATGAGTTACCTTATGATATATTTATGATAAAATCAAGCCCTGATGGGAGATGTCAGAAAAGCCCTGATGTCTGCATGAGAAAACTGCGTTAGTTTTTATTCTCTCTCTCTCTCTCACTCACTTGCACACACACCCACACACAAACACACACCCACACCTCTTATACACAGCTTCTCTAACACATCTAGTGGTAAAAATACACTCTCATCCTAGCTATATAACCTTTACTAAATAAGAAACAGTTATGAGAATCCATTATTTCTAAAAACACCATATTTGCCTGTTGTCAGCTTGAGTTTGCAACATGGTTCATTTTATGTTTAAAGATTCTTTACCACACACTGTTTCATGTCAGTGCTTATATTAAAAAAAGTTTTACATTTAGTTCTATTAGAAGCAGTTTATTCAGACTATTAAGCTTCCCTTGCTCTTTTCATCCCTCACCCTCTTTCTGCTCCACTGTGAAACTTTGAAATCAACACCAGTGCAGAAAGACCATCTGGTGAAGCAGGCAGATTATATTCTGCCAAAGTATATTCCATGTCTTCTTTGCCTGGATCCCGTCTCACCTCCAAAAAAAAAAAATGGTCCCAGCAAGCTGATTTTCTGGGATTGGCATGCACATGCCAACAGGGCATCTAAGCCACATGACCAGATCAGGAAGTAGGTAGTGATACCAACGTGATCATAAACCACTGACACAGAACAGAACAAGGAATTCATTGTGTCCTGGCCTAATCCCACTGGGAATGGCACAGAAATGCCTTACTTCACTTTTGCAACACCCCTAAGTAGGTGGTGCTGGCCTAACTAGGGGTTAGGATTGCATTGTCAGGCTCCCAAAATCTACAGACTGACCCCATCAGCCCACCTGTGATTGGGGTCACACCTCAATCACATCCCTTGGTATATCACCTGGGGCACCTCATATCCCTCAAGATGCCTGACGGCAGACAAGGCCTTCCCATCCCCACAGTGTGAACTGGGCCAGATGATGCAGAAGCTGATCTGTGCATTTTCTTTTATTCCAAAAAGGAAAGATGAAGAATCACGTGGGCAGTTCAAGCCCATCCTCTGTTCATTCATGCACTCGTGCCAAGGATTCAGTTAGAACTGAAGGCTATTTATGTGGTAAAAAGAAGGGCTTAAACTGCTTCTAACACTTCAGCACTGCCTTTTAGTGTGAACCTCAGACATACCCATCCACACACAGGTCAGTCATATTTTTCCCACTGCATTCCCACTGAGGTGTACTGTGGCTCAGTTTTACACGAAGGGAAGAGAGTTTTGACAAGCAAATGACACCTCTGTGGAATCAACTTTCCACTCCAGGTTGATACATGGTCAGGTCCACCCTGTACTGATGCATATGAAGAAAATTGCCTCAAGGTGAACAAGAGGATTTAAGGATGGGCATCCTAAACTGCTTTGAGCGCCAAGAGTGCCATGGCACCAAAATGGCTTCTGCAGTCTCCAGGACTATCTGGGCAGCCACTGGTGGCTCCTTGAGAGAAGCCTGGGACATTTTCCCCGTTCTCCCATGTAGCCCTGAAATGGGGCTACTAGATTCTGCAGCAGTCCTTGCTCTGGCGGAGAATCAACAGCCTTCATGTCATGTCATAGAATCATAGAATCCCAGAGTTTGAAGGGACCCAGTGGGTCATCTAGTCCAACCCCTTCCTGTAGCAGGAAATCCTCCTAGAGCATCTCCAACAGGTGCTTGTCAAGTCTCTGCTTGAAGATTCCCTGTGAGGGAAAGTCCACCACCTCCCGTGGCAATCACAACATAAGGCTCTGGATTTGGCAAAGCTGAGCTCTGGAGGGAGTTCTGACCTCCCTCCTACCTGGCTCCCTTCTCACTGTGCCTCCTCCCTACCTGCTTTGCACCATCCCCCACTCCTCGCCACCTCCTCCTATGTCTTCACTCACCTCTCTGCCACCCAGTGATCTGGGTGATGGCCAAGCCACTCGGAGCCTCCCACCAGTGCTAGCACAGCTCCAGTCTATCTATCTATATGTACTAGGCTAGCTTTGGCATTGGACAGCAGTGGTAAGCCAGCATGCCAATCTCAGGATTGGTCTCTAAATGTTTACTAATAAAGAAATGTAATTAGTACTACTGCTACTTAACAGACTACAGTACTTACTTTCAGATCTATGCGCACAGACACACACTAAAGGAGAGATCATCCTGACTTCAACTGTCCCAGAGTGAATGAAATACTGTTTCTAGGATGAAGGCACTGAGCCAAGTCTGAGCTGATTTACACCCTTGAGTTAAAAAAAATAGAAAACTCACATTAGATTAACTTTGCTAAGCCTAAGTCAGATACATTCAAAAAATATTGAAATACTAAATCCCTAAGCAGCAGGGACTGTGAAGGAAATACACTAGGGACTCTTAAACAGGATGGTGAACATGATGCTATAATTTCCCTGTGAATTTTGTTTAAAAGGGTGAAAAACGTCCGATGGATTCCTTCCATGTGCCTGCATTTAAGTAGCACATTCTGCCACCATTCAGAATGAAGCACTACATGGCTCAAGAGCGATGGCAATTTTGATGAAAGTTCTCTTAAATATGTCAGGAATGTTATTAAAGTTCTCTGAACTTCTCCAGAGATGTATTATGATTTCATATATGTATGGCACAGCCCTGACCACTCAATCCCCTTTCTGTCAGATGCAGCTTGAGAAAGAGTAAAAATTACTCTGGGCACCCAGGGGTAATTTTATAATAGAATAGGTAATAAAATAATAAATTTGCCGGTGTTTTCAGCTTTGCCATCCAGTGCTGCATCAGCCACCACATTCATGCCTAGCTCCTTGCTCATTACTATTTAATTACCACATAATACCCTTCTTTCAAACTTAATTAACCTTTCCAAAAAGAGTCTCTGACCTTGGGTCTTTCTGCACATTTTCAAGGCCGCTGTGAACATTAGTAATATTACTCCACCAGGAAACTTCGCTGCAGATTTAATGAAACGACTTATCCAATAAGACACAAGTCACTGCTTAATAAACAAGGCTTAAAACATGTAGCAACACCCAGAATTAACAGTGCCAGTTAATTCTCAATCACATGTACAGGAAAGTAGGTATCATTCATTTCTAGCAGAAATTATTTTCAGGCAAATGTGGTTAAGACACCGGCTTGGAGTAGAGGGGATTATCAAGGGCAGGCCTCCGTCAGTCTTGGAAGACTTTGGTATCGTGCTCGGCGCTGCATATGCTGCATGCGAAGTGTTCCCAATTTTTACATTCACAGATGAAAGTAAGAACAGGTGAAAACGTATTTATATCTACTGGTTTCTACATATTTGTGTCCAGAGTCAGTGTGTCAGCAAGTGGCTATGTGTATCTATGGCTGCAATCCAGAAGTGCACTTGGGCTGTCCTATTTATCACTGGGCTGCCCCAATTCCAAGATGGGCCACCCCAATTATTCTGGAAAAGGCTTGGGGCAGCCTAAGCCAACATAGGTGGGCCTGGGCTGCTCTAGCTGAAGCAGCCTAGGCAGTTCAGGAGAAGCATGTTGAGGGCATGTTCAGCATTGCCTAGAACTGGTTATGCTATATCCAAGCTATATCCAGGCTATCCAGGCTATATCTAGGCTATTGCCTAGAGCAGTTATGCTATATCCAGAGCCTGTTTCCCAGGCAGAAATTCCTTCTTCCAGCTCCTCAAACTTATACCACCTCAAAAGCAGATATAGTAATGAGTAGCCCCATAGGGGTCCAAGATAAGGCATAGTAAGAATGGCAGTGAAAAAATATGAGTTCTGGGCCAGCCTAGCTTACAACCCCTGCCTCAACTTCAGGATATGGTATGCCAACCCACTAACCTCAGTAGACAGCAGGCCACTCCAACAAAGCCCCTTGCATCCATTGTAAACTGTACTGAAGCCTATGGCTGTTTTTCACAAGTAAGTGGCATTCTTATTTCATTAGACACTGAATGAATTCAAGTTAATTTTTCTTTCTTTCACAATTTGTTCAAGTTAGCTGTTAAGTCCTGCTTTAGTTTTTCTTCTGCATTTTGGCAGCTTTCACTGCATGTATTATTCTAATTTGTGAGCCACTGGCAAGTCTGCCTGGATGGGGAGAAAGGCATCATAAAAGGACTTTTATAGTAGTTCGGTATAAGATAGATAGACTGCCAGTTAAAGCACAAACTTCAGCAGTCCTGGTTCTCAGCTCTGCTGTCATGGGATGCTCACAAACAATCTATCCTTCCATAGCTGCATGGTCAGTGCAGCTTCAGCAAAGAAAGTTGGATGACTGAGCTGGAAAGAGAAATCCCAGATGGGGCATGGAATAAAGTCACTAACAGTCTAGCAACCTCATCCAACTCCTAGGGACTTCCAATATTGCTTACAACACAGATCTAGGGAAGGATCCTTTATCTGGCTCTTCTCCAACATGACCAGCATTAGATGATTTGGCAGAAGGCTTTGTTTACACTATGGGTGCAATCCAGAGCAAGTTCAGCCTGCTCTGTCCTAACTGCTCTCTCCTAACTATTCTGTATCCAGAGCAGAAAGTTATGCTGTATCCAGAGAGTCAGGAAGCCTGGGCTGCCCTATCTGCTCCAGAGCATGCTAAGTCTGAGACAGCTGGGGAAGGCTTGCTCCTGAGCAGACCCCCCCTCAGATCACACTGAAGAAGGAACAGCTGTGGTGCCTACATTATAAGGAAGCCCAGCAGTTCCTGACAACCAGTTACAGCTGCAGTTCTTCTAGTGCAAGATGGATGCTTGGAGTGGCCTGCTGTATCCTGAGGTTAGTGGGCTGCTGTAGTTGTGCCATAGCCTGAGGTTGAGAGGCAGGGGTTGCAGCTAGGATGGCCAAGAACTCAGATTTTTGGTCAACACTACCATTCTTACTCAGGCCTTATCATGGACCCCTATGGGTCTACTCATTACTATGCCTGCTCCTGAGGTGGTATATCTCTGAGGAACTGGAAGAGGGCATTTCTGCCTTGAAACAGGCTTTGGATACAGAGTAACTGCTCTGCCCTAGGCAATGCTAAACTTGCCCTCAACTTGCCTCTCCTGAGCTGCTTAGGCTGCCCCAGTTAGGGCAGAGCAGCTCCACCTCTCTTAGGGCACCCTATCTTGCCATGCTCTGCCCTAAGCCTCTTCCAGAGTAACTGGGCTGGAGCATCTTGCAGTTGCTCCACCCTAGTGATAGATAGGGCACCCTAAGGCCTCTTATGTGCAAGGAATAGTTGCTCTGGATTGGGCTGCCTGTTTGCTCCAAGACACCAAAGGCTCTTTGATTTTCTCCAACATTTCTGCCAGAGATCCAATTTTCAAACACTTTTTGATAACTCTCAAGGAACTGGATACTTGCTATGAACTGAACTGCAATTATGTTTATGGAAACAACTTTAGCACATACAAAACAAATGCCACTTGGGAGATGCAGAAGAGTATTTCCGAAAGAGAAGCAAAGCAGCATTGAAATCTGCTTTTTTTTTTTGGGGGGGGGGATATTAAATGGTTAAAGAACCTGCAGCAAATGTAAAACCAGCTAGTCAAAAAACATCAGAGAGCAACCACCCTTTTTACAAAACCAAGAGGTTGAACTCACAAAGCAGGTTGAACTATACTAGCCTTGTGGCCAGTTTAGAACATTGAACACATATACAAGCAAGCTACTTTTTTCATTTTTTTGACAACTAATCTGTCACCAACAAAGAAAATATATTTCCATGTATGTTTTGGGGAAAAAACTAACATTCACCAGAAATTAGGTGCATGGTCAATAGAACAATCCACATTAAATGTCAAAGTCAATTATTCAACAGGCAAATATTTCTGTAAAGCAGTATTTGAAAAGATGTTTGGTTTTGAGATACTGGGAAAGTGAGCCTTCACTCTATACTGCAGTGCTAATGACTGAGGATGTTCGAATACAACATGTATCATCTGCAATGATATCTACATTCTTGTTTTGTTTTGAGAGTAAGAGTCTAACTCTGCGTATTTTTTGTGCAGGCATTCACGAGGGTAAAATTCACCAGCAAGTTCTGCTTCACAAGCCACATTTAATCATATTGCAATATAACACCAAATCCAACATATATCTCTATTCTACTTTTTACCCCTAGAGGACACTCAAAGCTTTAAAAAAATAAATTGACAAAGCCTATGACAATTAATATATCAGTGGAGGAAAAACATTAGCAATAGATAAAGAAATGGAATGAAGTGTGAAAAAGACTGACTACACAGATTCATTCTTCAAAAATTCATTACTATTCGTTACTCAAAAATCCGCACAAGTTTTGAACACCATCCTTAAAGACATTTTTCTTCCATTTTAACCTCTTCCTTCCATTTTTCCTTCCAATGATTCTTTTATACCACAATCAGCCAAGATATACAAAGGAGGCAAGGTCTAACCCTCCCCTACGAGTGGCATAGAAGTGCCTTTACAGCACTTTTGTGATACCCCCAGGTCAGCACGGAACTTGTGCTGGGGTTAAGGCCGGCCTAACTGGGGATTAGGATTGCAGCCTAAAATAACTAAGGCTGCAATCCTAAACTCCACTTAGGCCAGCCTAAGTCACAGTACAAGTCCTGTGCTGACCTGAGGCATCATAGAAGTGCAGTACGGCACTTCTGTGCTACTCCTCGGGGCAGGGGGGGGTTAGGCTAATGCAAAGGCATACACAGACTTCCCCTCATTATCACGAAAAGTTAGGCCAGGTGAGGTAGGAGTTACTTAGGATTGTGCCCTAACAAAAGTGCTCAAGCTTGTAAATCTTATTCAGAATCTTGAGAGGGAGAGCACACATGCATGTGTTCACACATATATTGCTAGCTAGCAAAAGCATACCCGTGTTGCAGGAGTAAAATTCCCCATATGACATCCCCCCACTGTGTATAAACCGCCCATGCATATCTGTGTATAAACCGCCTCATGCACATCCACCCCATGCGCAACATCTCCCATGTTCATCCAACCCATGCGCAACATCCCCCCATGTGCATCAAACCCCATGTGCATCAACCCCCATGCGCAACATCCCCATGCGCAACAACCTCCATGCACATCAACACCCCATGTTCATCAACCCCCCTGCGCATCAACCCCCCTGCGCAACAACCCCCATGCGCATCATCTGCCTGATGTGCACCATCCCCCAGGAGCATCAACCCCCATGCGCAACACCCCTCATGCGCAACCTCCCCATGCGCAACCCCCCACACGCGGCATCCTCCCCAGAGCAACAACTTCCTCGGAACAACACCCCCCCCAATGCACCAGACACTGAGCACCAAATTGGCTGGATGTTGGTCAGTCTTCCATGTTAAGTATAGAACAAAAACACGTTGCACCCTTTTTCAGCCCCTTAAGGGTCAAATTTCTCGACACTGGCTCTTGGTGGGTGTTCATGTGACACAAGGAACACTTTCTCTGAATTTCATGCTTCTAAGTCCAGGGATTGTGGCAGAACATCCCTCAGTCACCAATTCTTCAATGCAAAGTATAGGGAGGAAAACGCGTTGCGCCCCTTTACACCACCTTCTGGTTGGAATTTCTGAAAACCGCTTCTTAGCGCACCTCTCAGTCACGGAAGGAACATCCAGCAGTTTTGGCAGAATGTTGGCAGGGTCAGTCAGTGAGTAACTTTCCTCTTTTAGATAAGAGATAAGATAAGATAAGATAAGATAAGATAAGATAGATAGATAGATAGATAGATAGATAGATAGATAGATAGATAGATAGATAGATAGATAGATAGATAGATAGATAGATAGATAGATATGAGCAACAAAACTTGGAAATATATTACCCTATTCACAGTGGCATGTGATTGATGGCATGGCATTGATGCTCCTGGGGGATGTTGCGCATCAGGGAGATGATGTGCATGGGGGGTTGTGTGCCTGTTAACCAGCAGGCCAGGGTTCGAGACCTGGGTCGGCCCCACAAGACAGGGTGAGCTCCTGTCCTTAGCCCAGTTCTGCAACGTCAGCTGGATCCAATCGTATTGGCTCTGCCTTTCCATTGGACTGATTCAGTGGCGTGGAGAGGGGGGATTTGCTGCTTGGGTAACAGCCTATCCTCCATAACAATCTAACCCAGGCTTTCGTGCTTCACATGCAGCGTATGCAGCGCCGAGCACGATACCATAGTCTTTCAAGACTGACGGAGGCCTGCTCACAGGGGCATGATTATGCTGTTGCCATGACCAAGCCACTCATCCACATTGTTAAAATTTGCTGACAATAACCTCTGCTTAGGCTGCAAAATGCTGCAAAGGAATTAGTTAGCAATTCTGTCACCTTTTCATAGATCCTGACTAAAAATAGACCTTTCTATAACTCAGTTCCTTATCCATCTCCTTTTCTGACATTCTATTAGCCCTCTCTCCAATAATGGAATAATCCTCTGCCTCAAGTCCCAAAGACCTTAATACACTCTGCATCCAGACAGGCATTCCCTTCTATCCCTTCCTTATTTTAATGTGTCTAACAGATAACTGAGTCCGTTCTGTTGTCTACATATGACAGGAAACTTGAAAGGAAAAAGTATTGTTCATTTGGCAGTAATTTTTGTGAAGTGGAAAAACGACGTAGAAGGGAATTGTCAAAGTTGGGTTGAGTTAGGTAGAAATTTATATGGAGTTAGGTAGAACTTTATATGGCATTGTATACAATTTAAACTGCTGAGAATCTCAATTTTCAGTACAAAGAAATATGCTTCTGGTCTTGTGGATGCATATATTCTTATTACATTTGAATATAGGGGTCTATATTCAAGTGTAGGGGTCATTCTAGTGTAGGGGTCTCCAAACATTTTGGCCAAAGAGCCACATCAAATATGTAGCACAGTGTTGAGGGCTAGAAAAATTCTAAATATCAAATGCCAATAAATACATTAGAGATGGAACTGAAATTGATGAATAAATGGGCTCAAATTTCCAGGATTTGTGTAAGCACACAGTACAGAAATAAAGCATACACTTTCATGGACCTCCATTTTCCCACCATCACAGTTCCAGTTGTGTTTAGTCAACTAGGTCAGAGATTTGTGTGCTGATAAGAGGCTCACTGCAGGCCGCATATGGCCCCTGAGCCGGGTTTTGGAGATCCCTGTTATAGGGCAAGGGAAAGGCCCCATCATTCACATAATTAAACATCTGTGACTGGCACTAGTACCTGTCATTTCTATGTGGCCCACATTTGTCATAAAGCCAGAGTTTCTATAGGATACATCTGAATTAAATGGTTTATTTTGGAAGGGGAGAGAGATCTGATTTTGATTGAAATCTGATTTAGATCTGATTGAATCTCATTGTTCTGCAATGAAAATAAATGTTCAGGCTACGCTTTTAGTAGCTGGTCAATTTCAATGCAACTGAATAGCACAACGGTGTCAAATTTGTTTTACACAGCACCGGGATTAGCATTCATGGAACCTGATGAGGGATGAGATTATTAAGTAGGAAGTGATGTCATTAAGCAAGCCATGACCAGAAATAAGCACTTTTTTCTTAATTAGGAGCTCATTATCAAATGTTAGAAAAGAAAATATGCAAATCTTGATCATATTTTTCAAGAAATGGGACAGTCCAATTATCATGTGAGCTGCCTTTCAGAATTGACACCTTAGCACAGCTCGGTGCCATAGAAGTATCATCTCTGTGATGTCAGAGCTCTTCTATCTCTACTTGGAAGTAAGTCCCATTGTGTTCAATGAAACTTACTCCCAGAAAAGCAGCCAAAATGTGCCATTCTAAGGTGGTGGGGCCCAGTGACAGATTTCAAGATAGCCATGCCAGCTTTTTGCGACCCTCCTCAAATGAAGATGCAACCCTCTCCAAGTGGGTCCTGACCTTCACTTTGAGAACCATTGCAGTAACCTATTCCAATTTAGTTGCCTGATTGGGGTGCAAACCTAATCAAGTCTACTCAGAAGTAAGTCCCATTATGTTCTATGGGACTTACTCTCAGGAAGGTGTGTCCCAACTGTGACCATTCATGAAGAAGGGTTATCTGCTCATGCTTTAGCCACACAGTGCTTGCATTATTGTAACACACTTTACCTGAGGCTGCCAGACTTCCTCTGATGTTTTTTTTGTTCTGCCCCACGTTTGGATTAATTGAATTGAAAATGCATGCTCTATTGCTTTCCAGTTTTTTTTCTAATCCTCTTTTAATTTCATTGTTGGACTGTTCTATATTATATTGTTAGCCACCCTGATGGTCCTGTCAGAGAAACAGTATTCTAATCTTGATGTGAAGACAGCATGTATTACACTGGACAGATCCATTTTAGAATTCAGTAGGACACAGAATCATTCCAGACCTAATTCAATTTAACATGAGTTCTTACAAACATTTAGAAATATGAATGAAATGAAACTGAACACCTAAATACCCTGGTTTACTTGGATTAAATACCATTATAAAGAAAAATGGTCCATGTAACACTTGTAACACTTTGAAGACTAACATATTTAATGTTCTTTTTGTAATTGCCATTATACTTGAAGATTTTGTTGCAATGGATATGCAGCGCAGTCCTACCACTCCACCCCACCCCCACAAGCAGATCATACATAGATCTTGAGTAGCGGTTACTCAGGAGCAAGCTGGCCAGGGTGTGGACATGCACTAGCCTAGAAGCCCCAGACCTGCACCTAGAAGAAGTAAGTTTGTGCTGGCCTGTGCAGGATAGCGCTAAGAGCGGAAGAGGGTGGTAAGAGGGTGTAGCAGAGGTGGAGAGGGGTGTTTTTGGACAGGGAGAGTGTGGAACACTGTGCACACATCCAAGTTGCCCCATCTGACTGGCTGAAATGGACCACAGGGTAAAGGGAATAAAATACACTTACTTGGAGTTGCAGTCCTTATTTTAAGTACAGCCCATATGTACCTTGCTCTGACCAGAAAGCCTGCCTATTCTAGCACAAGTTGGATTTGTGCCCTAACATCGCTATCAGTTTGAAATGAACCCACATGTGTATCATGCATCCTACAATTCAACTACAGTTTCCTCTCTATATTTCTTACGGGTTTGGGAGGAGGCAAAGGGAATTAGGGTGAAATCCAGAGTAACTACGGGGAGTCCTTGCTCCAGAGTTAGAACAAGTTACTCTGGATTGCAATATGAATTACCCATAGGTTTTCACTAGATGGTACAGTAACTATGGGTGCACATAATGTCTCTTACGTGCTCCCGTAGTTACTCTGGATTGTGCCCTAAGCTACCCTAAAAAGGACAATTAGGGCAAAATCCAGAGTAACTACGGGGAGTCCTTGCTCCGGTGTAAGAACCACTTACTCTGGATTCCAGTATGAATTTCCCATAGGTTTTCACTAGGTGGTGCAGTAACGACGGGTGCATGTAAAGTCTCTTACGTGCTCCTGTAGTTACTCTGGATTTGGGGGCAAATCAATGAACTAAGAAGTGCTGCAGAATTTCAAATGTCTTCTGAACTCACTAGGAATTCCCATTTTTCTATATAACTTGTATCATCTAATGAAAGGCAACATCAGTCTAAAATACACTTAGGTACCAACACCTAAATTACCTGTTTGCGTTGTGTGTTTTTTTTTTCTTTTTCCCAGTAATAAAATAGGATCTGTGAAGGTCAAGACTGAACGTTTTACTAATTCGCTTATAATAGAAATCCTTCAAAAGTTTATTTTGGCCTTTTTCTTTTCTTTACAATCAATTTCACTGAATACATGTGGTTATATTCATCCTGGTATCTAAATCCACATCTTTATCTGCCTCCAAAACTTTTATGTCACACTCAAATGGTATCCATGTGGTGCAATAACCTGACTGAATCCCATGGACTGATCTGCTCAGTTGTTATTACTGCATAGGACATACAGGGACCTATTCTATATTTTCCCCATCATTATAGCAAGCTGCTGCAGCAAAAAAGGGAAGGGAAAATATTTTCATTTATCCCTCAGGTAAATCTCATCATTGCCAAAGGGTGTCTTTGATCTGGAACTGTTTCAACTCAACTCCTGTTTCAACTCCTTAACTGGCACACATCCTAGGAGACAATCTGGATGCATCATTTTACTCTAGAGACGAAATAATCTATTGCAGGTTGCCTGTGCTGGGTGCCACTGCTTCCTGCAACATATCCCTAGCCCTTACACATTCCACCCTAAACTTCCCAGAGCATCTTCTGCAGTCCCCATGCGCATCATTCCCCACGCACATCAGTCCCCCATGCGCATCAACCCCCATGAAAGCAAACATATATTATTAAAAAATTGGGCTGCCTCTTTTTCTTTGTTTTCTCCTTTATTGATGCATTTTTTCATGCTGATGGTTTCCATGCTTTTCATATAAGCTGCCTTAGGTGCTCAGAGTAGTGGAGAAAGGCGGGGTAAAAATGTGTCAAATAAGTATAAATAAAAATATGAAACAACCATCTATTTCAGCTAGCTCTTTCAATATGTATATTTTCTCAGGAACAGACGCAAAAGGCAGTTATTTGATCTAGAAGGTATTTTCTGCAAGAGAACTATAATACCCAACATTTCAAATTTTTAACAAAAGACAACGGAGAGGGTATATAAAAAGGAAACAACAAAATCTGATGAAAAACAAATCTTGGAAAATGTTGAAAAGATAAATGCACTCATATGTGAAACATTATTTTCTTTTGCATTCCAGGCTGCACACTTTTGCAAGTTACTGACTTCATTAACAATAATATATTTAACAGATTTCATAGAAGCAGCAATCTGTTTTCAAGATGAAGGCAGGCGCCCATTTCAATGCAAATCGTCTGAGTTAGAACTTGAGGCTTTTGCTTATTTGTTAAAAAGTGTTCTGGCCAGAAAGAAAAGTACAGAAGCAGAAGGGAGAGGGGAGCAGAAGTAGGAAGCTCTTATATCTACATTCCAAACATACATTAATTCTAGGGTTTCTTAATAAATGTGGAAAGAGAAATAACATGACATAATCTCTTCAATTTGCATTCACAGTCCATACTCACTTCTATAGAATAATCACTGTATTTATGAAATGAGTGTCTTGTTAGGTTCATGGTAGGGAATTGGACAGGGCTGGAAGGAGCTCCTATACACACGGCCTCGTACATGGTATGCAAGAAATTCTACATTTTGAAAAAGTCGTTTTTCCTTACGGAGGACTACATGTAACATATTATTATGGTCCCTACCCATGAGCATAATGTCTGACCTTGAGAAAAGTAGAATAGTCAGGTCAGAAAGAACCAGCTCTGGATGGAGTTTCAGCAATGATACTAGCCCAAAGACCCTCTGAACTGGAAATACTAGAACTATTGATATCAGAACTGGAGATCCTGAAGTCCGTATACTGAACCAGAGACAAAATCCTTGGAAGAATTGCTTCTCCCACTTCCAGCACTTCACACTTCCCAGAGCACAACAGAGCTACAGGGGTAAATTGGCGTAAATTGTTTCTAGTAAAAAGGGGGAACGAATAGAGGGAGGGGGCAAAAATTTCCTGATAGCATACATTTTCCTATCTTAACAGGGCGTACCTGGAGTTGCAGGGCGTACCTGGGCCAATGTCAAAAGGGGAGCCTGGGAATCAAAGGAGAGGAATCAGAAATTTCCTGGGATCTTAGAAAATGTTTGCATGTATTGTGTGAACACAAATGTTACATATCATAATTCACAGAAAGTATTATCAAATGATTGTATGAAATTATAATTCAATGGAGAAGGGAAGGAGTCCAAAAGGGATGCTATGTGCACTAATCAAATTCCTCTAAGGCTGTAATCCTACTGCACTTTCCTGGGAGTAAGTCCCATTGAATTATAATGGGTGAGCCTGGTGTGGGAGGGAAGAAATGGGAGGCAGGGGAGGAGTATGTGTTGTTTTATATGTGTTGGAATATGCCAGATCCAAACCCTGCTTCCCACTCCTGTCTACTCAGACATAGGACAACTCTAGTAGCAGTCCCAAAACCTGTGCTGGATATGGAGCAGGCCTTCCAGCCTTCCTGTTCCAGCGCAAATTAGGATTGTGCTGCCGGCATCTTTTTTAGCATTCATTTTTGTGGACGACCATCTCCCATTATGGAGTGGTACATATGAGGACATATTCCTTTGAAAGTTAAGCAGTGCAGAGAGTTAACAGCCATGCTCAGATGTGCATTTGAATGTGAGCCCAATTTGAGTCTTAGTTTTGTGATACAAACACAGAATTCCTCTGCCTTCTGCAGATCCCCTTGTTCTTGGGACCAAGGTAAATATAAAAAACAACCCAATAAGAACAGCAACAAGGAAATTTTTCCATGAAAACTGGTCTTTTCAATTTTCCTGACCCTATTTCACTGTTTCATGTCTCTTCTTTATTGAACTCAGCTTGTACAGAGAGAATGTACAACACTCACTGTTAATGGCAAGCAATATCTGTTGCGATGTTCAGTGGCAAATGTAGCCATTCAACCAGTGAAAAGATCTCAATTTCAATGAAATACTGCATTTTAACTAATAAGTCTTACTTCCGTCCAAAACTGACCAGGGACCTTATTCTTATGTTCCTTCCTACTCCCCAGTAACATTCCCCACAAACACAATCAACATTTTCTATCATGTTCAGAAAAAAATATTTTATAGAATATCATCACTATAATCAACAGTGCCTCTGAGTAAACGTAGCTAGAAAATGGATTTAACAGCAATTTTCTGTAATCTAGCCTTCAGAAATTGTGTATTATGTGATCCTGGGAAAGAAAAACACCCAAAAACACCCACAACAGAGGATTCCAGTTCCTCCCCAGTCCTAAAATAAATCAAGAATAATTGTTAGCACTTCAGTTCACAGAAGATAACTAACAGAATAGAAATATATCATCTTGACTTCATCAATAATTAAAGAGAAATGCATTCTCGCAGATTGCTTTTTATATCACCTTTTAAAATTAAGAATCCAATGGTAAATCTTTTGCAAATGTGCCTGTCATTTTTTTTACCTTTCATCACTATGGCTGAATTTGTAGGTCATTCTGAATCTGCATATGCCCGATATGCTTACACAGCTTAACCATTTGATTGATCTACTAACTTTTAGAAATACCAACCGTTGCCAAGAGTTCATCTCTGCATAAGTTTACATTTTTAAGAATCCTGCTCCCCCCACCACTGTCTTAGAGAACTCTGAAAACACTCTTCAAAATAATAAAATGGGCAGCCCATTCCTAATTTGTGCTGGTGTAGCTAAGCCACATGATCTACAGTGTTCAGCTCTAGCTGGAAGTTGGCTTCAAGATATTTTCCTCTCCCCTTAAGAAATGATCCAGTTAGCCCTATAGAGATATACCATGAGGGCACAACCCTAACCAATTTAGGCAGGCATGAACAACTCACACATTTCCCTCTTCTCGAGGTGGTGTGGGGAGGCCAGTGTGTGTCTATTCACTAACTCCGCCAGGAGTGGCAGACCAGCATGGGACTTTTGCCAGGACTTATGCCAGCCTAATTGGGGATTAGGATTGCAGTCTCAGCCTATAGTCTGTTTGAACAGTAAAGGTATAGAAACTATACCCCAAACAAGAAATTGGTTTTTATATTCTAAGAGACAAGCTGTGAAAGTGACAATCTTTTTATCTGGGCACTAATCAATGGGAGAACTTTGGAGAAAAGAGGGCCACTTTATTAACAGTCAGAATACAATAATATATAACCAGCAGTTGCATAAGACGCAACACACCAGTGGTGTGGAGGCTAGATCACTGTAAGGACCCAGGTATAAACATGGGCTGCTGGACAAGGTATGCACTGACTCTGGGCTGACCCCAACTATCAGAGGTCCATTATCATCATCGGCTCCCTGAGGGCTAGCTGCAGCCAGACTGGTAGCTCACACATCATTCTGGATAACCATCGACACAGCCTCATTGCAATCAAAGGAATGTTTATTAGAGTCAAAATGGATTTAAAGAAGTTCAGTATCATAGTGAAGAATGGGTATCATGCTAGAACATTTGTGTGTAATACTGAGAGTGAGACAGAGGTTAAAACACACTAATCAAGCTGTCAATGTGACCACATAGATAACAGACAAGGAGAGGAGCTCATGGGATTTTGGAGAGACTGTACTATAGAAAATGTTACCTATTTTTTCTATAAGGCTTGTATTATGGAGGCCATAGCAGAACCAGTGCCAAATAAGCATTTCCTTGGCCAAAGAGGAGTCTCATAGACAGGAAAAACGCTACAAAGCAAATCCAGCATACACTGAAATGGTAACTGGAAAGGAGCTGGGGAAGCCGTCTTCCCTGAAAGGAAGGGGCATTTAAATAGAAACAGAACCTACAATTATTGCTGACCAGCGCATGCTGGATCACCAGCTTCTGTTGTCCATGAGGGGATAGAAAGAAAAACTAGAAAGTGAAAACTGAAGTACAAGTGTCTCTAAAATACAGGGCTTTTAAATAAGGATTCTTGGTGGAACTGAGTGAGGGGATCCTTTATTGCTAACTCAGGATCCCTATTGGATTTTGCTTTGTTTGCCCCCCCTCCCCCCCGTTGACATACCTAGGTTGAACTTAACCATGGGGTTGGTGAAGATCATTGGAGTTGGGGTCACGACATTTTACAAAAATATCTCTTTCATAGCCTATGTTTTGTTGTTTCAGGCTCAGTTCCTTTAATATTGAAATAACACAACAGAAAGCAGCAGGGCCTTTTCTGCAGTTGCCTATATACCAGTGGAATGACCTCTCTGAGCTATGAAAGTGCTGTTCTTCTCTAAGTGCATCTTGGAAAGGTTATGGGTTATTTTTAAGCATTTTAAGATTCTTGTTCTGATTATTGTGCTATTTAACACTGTTGAGTTTATCTGACTGTGCATCTGGCTCACTGTCTGGAAAGGTGTATAAATAACACAAATGCCCTACCACTGCATTTTATTGCCAATAATAATAGACATTTTGAGCTTGATGAACATTAAAAACTAACATTGGCCTATCAGGCCAAGGTCAGTGTGATTCAGTGTAGGGGTACTGTAGCAAACAGGCTTACAACAGAGGCACTCCAAAGCCTTCTTAAGGATAATAAAAGGCTTTGTGTCTTCCCTCTTTGTACAGTCTCTTTGGAAGACACACAGAAAGGAGAATTATGTGACAATAGTTGTGTTTCTTGGAGCCTTCATCTTCCACCTCACATGCATTTTACAACCCGGAAACCTAAAATCTGTAACACTGTGTGCAGTTCATTCCTATTCATTCCACTTACTCTTTTACTACCAAAAGAGAATGATAAACCATCTGAACATGCTGAATCCCTGGTCATGAAACTGAAATGAGATATTGACCATTAATCTCCAATTTTGCATGATGTCGGAGTAGTTGGACTTCTGAAAGATCTAAAAACGGCCTTTTGATGACCATTGCAAGAGTATTTATCTAGAATAACAAAATGAAACCTTTGAGCAATTCCCTTAGAATTTCTCCTAGACTACCCAAGATTTCCATAGAAATTTCAATCTTATAGGCCAAACCCACTGTCCAGTAGCAAAGGTGGATGTTATTATTCCTGATTCACTAACCCAGGGGCCTCTAAATTTTTTGGCAGGAGGGGCACACCATCTTTCTGATACTAGGTTAGAGGCCAGGGGAAAAAAATTTTACCTTTCAAATTTAAATAACTATACATAAATGAATATACTAGGGAGAGAACTTGTG
Source organism: Cryptoblepharus egeriae (assembly GCA_030015325.1). Taxonomy (NCBI): domain Eukaryota; kingdom Metazoa; phylum Chordata; class Lepidosauria; order Squamata; family Scincidae; genus Cryptoblepharus; species Cryptoblepharus egeriae. The sequence goes on from JAREYC010000004.1 coordinate 53,654,357, forward strand.
AGTGAGTGAGTGAATGAATGAATGAATTCAACTCAGATTATGAACACTTTGCAACACATAGGGAGAGGGCGATCTTTAAACCAGCTCATAAGCACTTTCAAAACAGAGAGCGGAAGTGTGTGCAGTCTCAGTAGTCCTCAAAATACCCTTCTGAGATGTGGAGAGCAGAGTTCCCCTCACCTCAGGAGGATTACAAGTCTTGCTCAAGGGCCAGGTGGAGGGGGCTTGCTGATGGCCACATATGGCCCACAGCCAGGGTTTGGAGGCCCCTGCACTAATCCATTAGGTTCCATAGCAAGAAGGATGCTCTTTGTGGCCATCTTAATCATGTTTGGTGCTCTTTCCCATATTAAACAGAAAAAGATAGTCCTGCTCATATGAAGTTCTGCAAGTGCTAAATCTGCTGAACCAGGATGCTAATTCTTAGAAAGTTAAGAAGTATTTCCGTTAAATAATCAAATTATGGGTAAGGGCCTTTGTCTTCAAGAAGAGTTTTGTGGAGAAACATGTCTGTTTCTAACAGACAACAGTTGGAAGCCAAAGGAAAAGGCAGGTCCAGTCTATGGACACCACTGCATCAAAGAAGAGATGTGAAGACACTGCAAACAGTATAGACAGTGGACAGACCATGATGGTGAAACTTATGGAGAAGGACTTTGGCAAAAAATATAATAATTTGTGTAGAACTCAGTGGCTCATGTGGCTGGGTGGAATAGATTTAAAGAGGGGGTTGTGGGCACTGTGTTATCTACTGCTGCACTGGCTACTAGGATGTGATTTTTTATCTTTGTTCTGCTATTTATTGCAGGTTTAAACCATCTGCTTGTTTTCCTGTTTTATATTTGCTGATCTTGCTTTTTAGCAAGAACACTGTGTTTGGGGTGTGTGTGATTTTACTGGATGTCCTACTGTGAGTTTTAATGATTTAATTTATATTTATCTATTTTACACCTTGTTTTTGTAAGTCACCTTCAGCGTTATTGAAATGCAGAGTATATATCTTTAAAATAAATTAACTAATGAGTGGCATCCACAGTTTCTCCTCCTCCAAAGCAAGGGCTTGCCGCTTCTGAAGACACCCCTTCATCTGGAGGAAAAAAAACTATAGATGTCATCACCTAATAATGGTATCTTGTCCCTTAGATGTCTGCATAGTTCCTGGACAATGATACCAAGCTGTTTGGTTTAATATTCCACTGATCTTCATATTCCTTTAATAAAATACCATAACCATCCATTGCTCTGAATTTTTTTAAGTTAAAAAAAACAAGAGTGAGTTAAGGAAAAAAAAGTCTAATTAATTTGTCGGTGTTCTTTGAGAAGACAAGCTTTTAATAAAACTGTTCGGAAAAATGAGACAGAGGGGAAAGCACATTAGAAAAGAAAATGAATAGTCTTTCCAACACTCAATTCCTTAAAGGCAAGTTAAAAAAACTTGCTGGGTTTATTGTCAAGAATTACTCTAGTGATATAATATTATCCCAAAATAAGAGTGCTTTAAGGGCAGAGCCAGTGAAGAACAAATAAAATGATACACTTGTGATACAGCAATCGAGTTTTCTTGAATTATATATTTACGGTTATGAGAATTCATTTAACATACTAATATTTATTCTATAGAAACGCTATTTGTTTCGTGTGCATTAATGAGTTTTGGAATAAACTGAGCTATCTAAAATGTTATTTCCCAGCTGATTTAGAATGTCTGCAAAATGCATTATGTTTCCCATACAGAATGGCTGGTTACCAAAGATCATTTCACCTGTAAAAAAGCTGGTCTCATCTGCTGTAGGGAGGTGTGCATAACACTGGGGATGTGATCCAAAGGGTCCATAGAACATTGGACCATCTGGATTTCTTTCATGATAAGGCAGGTTATGACAAGGTAGGTTTATGATAAGGAAGTTCCCCATTTTACATACTATGATTTCCCTTCTCACAGTAGCAAAGAGGAAGCTCCTGAATGCACAAGGCTCCAAAGAGGCGACATGTGGTTCAAGAACGTCTCAAAGCATGAATCTCCACATACATCAGGATAATAATTTATTTCCACCAGTCCTCCTGATCCCAGAAGATTCTGTTCACTCTGGGTATCCACAAAGAGGTTTGGCATGGGTGAGCTCTTGCATGTATGACATCTGAGGGAGGGAGTGTGCAAGATCCCAGTGGAATAAGAAGGTGCAGTATGTCACACGACAAAACCATCATGGTATTTGAGGCCCTTCCTTGAGCAGGAGGTGGAGGAACATGGAGACATAACATCCTCTATATCCTAAGATGGAAGCTCTGCAGTGCACCAGGAGGCTGATTCACTATTCTACTTGGGCAGAGACACTTTTACAAATCATGCTCCTCCTATATTAAGCAAAGGAAGTGCAAAGGAAGTCTTACTGTCCCTCTTCACCACAACATAGTATTTTTTCCAAAGGTGGTTGATAGTAGTGTTCTGCATTTTTTAGATAGTGACCATTGTGTCACCAGGGATAGTGATAAATTTAGTTATCTGATTTAGGCTGCAATCCTAACCACACATTCCTGGGAGTAAGTACTATTGAACACAATGGAACATACTTTTGAGAAGACATGCTTAGGATTGCACTGTTAATCTGTAAAATGATTTGTGAACTTTTTTGTTGTTGTTGAAAAACAGTATATAAATATTTCCAGTTTCTACATTTGCTGGAGCAGGTAAGACAATGGCAAGGAAGAACTAACCAGGGAGGGGGAAGAAATAAATGCAGGAAGGCTGTGGAATGGGAGAGGTCTGCCAAAAATGGCACACACCAGGTTGTATCCCCTCTTTTTTCAACCTCCCTGCATCCTACTCACTTGGATTTGTATCAGCTGGCAAAAGGTTAAGGAGAATCATTGAGGAGCAGGAGGCATACAGAGAAGTAAGGGGATTTAAATCTAATGGATTTAGCACACTAATTTTTTATATTGCTGCACCAGCAGGGGGGGAAAACAGGATTGGGTTCTAAGACTCTTTTAACATGGAAGCCACCTCCGCAATTCCTATGGAAGAGGAATGGTTTAAAGAGCAATTTGTCTGCCCTGTGATTTGTGTGTGAATGAGCCAGTGGGCAAAGGCAACATAGCTAACCCTCCAGCCCTCGCTCTGTTCAAAGGATACATTCTTGTAAGAACTGAATTGTCAATCCTGCGCATAGATCAGACTTCATGCACGACAGAAGTGGAGCATAAAGTCAAAATGTCAAAGAGTGTCAAGGCTTCTGAAAAAATCAAGAGGGAGCCTGCAGGAATTTTTTCCCCTCCCACATAATTCTGTGCTTTCAGAGGTTGCCATATTACACAGGCATGTTACATTATTAAATGCAGAAGAGGGAATAGGGTTTTCACTGATACAGTACTTCCTTTGCAGAAATCATTCCTATAATTGCTACACTGAGAGCTATTATGCAAAATAGAGCACTTGGATGATAAGAGCTCTGATTCCTTACCTGTATTCCTCTATGAGGATTTAAATATAACTTTAAAGGGTTAGCACAGAATAACAACATCACTTAGCAGTCAAGAGCTCAGAAACAGCAACTGCCAACCTCCCCTATCATTGCCTGCCATACTTTCTCCCAGAGCCTTACGCCTGTCAGTTAACATTTCATCTTGGGAAGACTGAGGGAGAAAAGAGCAAGGCTGTCGTTGAAGGAAGAAGCGTCTTATCTCTGGAGAGAAGAGGAACCTGTTAACTTCGCAAGTAATCATGGAAAAGAAAATTGCAGAAGTGCTACTCTGATTTGGGAAGATGAACAGCTGCTTCAAAACAACCAATTAAATATTTGGGCTTTGGATTTTGTTTCTGAACATTGAATCCATTGATTCTGGAGGGTGGAATCCTGTTACTGTGCTTGTAATCCTCTAGTTATCCTATAGGGTTGCTATAATTCTTTTCCGCAAAACCAGGACATTAGTCCTTTCATTTCCTCTGTGAACCATTTGTAAACTTTTTGTTGAAATTTTCAATGAAATTCTCCATCCACAGATCAGGATCTATGTTGAGATAGATCCGGCACCAACACTGAACCAGAACTGGCCCAACCTGAACCCTCTGAAGATGACTGGAGCTGTGCTCTGAAATTGTTTCTGCGAGCTTCAGAAAACCCCTTGGAGGTGACTGGAGTGCAGCTCTGGTTGCGAACTGAGGAGTTAAAGATGCCTAAACTTCAAGTATATGGTGGTGTTATGGTAGGATGCACCAGCATGAAAATGGCATCCTCCCACTGAATTAGTCTCCTTTTCCTTCTGCTGTGTTTTAACACTTCATTGTCTTTAACTAGTGATAGTAGAAAACACAGAAGGAAGACATATTTATGCTAGGCATGTATTCTTATATATGACAAGGGAGCGGAAATGAACCCAACAAGCAGAGGTCATTTTTGGTGGCATCCACATGTTGTGGGTGTTGGCATTTTCCAAAGGATGAAGAGCAAAAGGAGGCCTTAGAAACTTTAAAGTGTGAGCCCAGCAACAATTTATTTGAAGGAAAAAGGAGTAAAATTATCAAAACAGATTATCACTGTACCTTTCACGGTTTCCTTCTGTGATGTGATACAGGTGATTAGCACCTCCATCAGCGCATGCTTTCAGAACAGCTGGAAGGAAAGGAAGAGACTGTCAAGAATGAGCTGTCAAAAAGAGGCTGTCAAGAAACAAGTAACAAATCTATTTGCTTAGAGAGATTTTCTCCAACACAGAGAAGTTCTGTGCTAGAAACTCAGAAACACCACTACTGTATCAAACTTGAGGATATCATTAAAGTTGTTATGCACATATGGGGGGAATGTAAAGCTTTTATGATGTGCATACAGTTTGCTGCTATCCAAATCGTCAAAGGTAAAGGACAGTGTCTCAAAGCTTCTTGTATCTTTTGCTGTTCAGTGATTTTCAACCTTTTATTAATCGCATGGCACACTGACAAGGCACTAAAATTGTCAAAGTACACCAATAGTCTTTGGACAATGTACAAGGCACACCATGCTACAGCTGGGAGGTTCACATCCCTTGATAACCCAATTAATAAATGATATTTATTTAATGAATAACAAGATTTCACAAACTCCCACAGCGTACTTGCTGATCACTTATGGCACACCAGTGTGCTGTGGCACACTGGTTGAAAATTGCTGCTGTCAATATTCATAACAGGACTTTATTAAATGGTAAGTTATATAACACTTCTTTCACCTACAAAGAAATTGACAATACTAAGAATGATCTTATGCAAAGCACATGAATCCAAAGCACATGAATTGGTCAGACAGCTGGTCAATCTAGGTCAGCATTTCTCAAAGTGGGGGTCGGGACTCCTTCGGGGGTCGCCTAAAGACGACCTCCAGCTGTAGCTGCACGCTTGCCAGACCTCCGGCTGTAGCTGCGCGCGCACTGGGGCTGACTAACAGCCTCAGAGCCCAATCCTATGCATGCCTACCCTGAAATAAATCCCATTATAGTCAGGGGGCTTTTACTCCCATGTAAATGTGGATAGGTTTGCAGCCTCAGGGCCCAATCCTATGCATGCCTACTCTGAAATAAATCCCATTGTGTTCAGTGTGTGCATAGAACACACATTTCATTTGTAACAATGAAAATACATCCTGCATATTGGATATTTACATTACGATTCATAACATACATTACAATCCCACAACATCAGGAACTTATAAAGGGGTCACGGCATTAGGAAGATTGAGAACCACTGATCTAGGTCTATACTGTCTACCTACACCATCAATTTTAAATCTTTTTCAACTCACAGCACGCTGACTAGGAGCTAGAATTGACAATGCACATAATATTTTTAGACAGTTGACCATGCTGCTAATGGAGGAGATCATATCCTCCAATTGTCCTAAACTCCTATGAGACACTTGTGACTCATTGATGGCATACCAACATGCCATGGCACACATGGTTAAAAAATTGATGGTCCACACCACCAGGGAATGGGATTTGGGTTTCAGACCAAGGGTCTTTCCCAGCTCTATCTGAAGACCCCTCCGACTGAATGAGACTGCACACAAATCTCGGATCTGCCGCTGAGCTGAGAGCCTGATCCTGAAGGGCTCACACCAACTCAGAGTCAGCACGTACTGTTGCAAACATGCCATAAGGCACACATGTGACAGCCAGTGCTGGCCCAGCAATGGAGCTAAAACAGCATGAATGTGATGCAGGTCAGATAAACCAGTGCTGGTCAGAGGCTGGTCAGACATCACCCAACACTCCATGTGAGCACAATGCAGTGGAATAGTAAGTCCGGGCAAGGAGGGTAGTGTTCTGGAGCCAGGGGAGGGGGAAAAGAGTGTTAGGAAGGGTGGACCAGGAGAAGATGGAGATGGTCACAGGCTGTGCTGCCATATTCTGACCCACCTCAGGTCTGTGAGACTTGACACGGATTGTGTCAAATCTGTGCCCACTCAATAGCACCTCAGATCTGAGATGACCCTCAATGAGGTGCCCACTCAATAGCACCTCAGATCTGAGATGACCAGGGCTTATGGGGTTTTATGCAGGGTGGGGGGGGGTGATTCTTTAACCCTGATAGCCGCAGCAATGCTTTCCTGCCCCTTGGAGTACAGTAGCCATTTGCAGTCTTGGGCAGTCAAGGGAAGCATAGCATTGAGCTATAAGGCCCTTTCCTTAACTCAGTCTAGTTAATTCACAGTGCAATCCTAAACGTCAGTTAGGCTAGCACACATTCCAGCACAAGTCCTGTGCTGACTTGGGAGTGTCACAAAACTGATGAAAGACACTTCTGTGCCACTCTTGGGGTGATTAAGCAGTGGCATACCTAATGATCAAGTAGCCCGGTGCAAGGCTCAAAATGTTGCCCCAAAAGTGATGTCACAACTGGAAGTGATGTAATCCTGACGTGTTAACAAATTTTTAAAAAATTTCTCCTGCAACAACAAAATCAAATTTAATTAAGTAAAAAAATGAAATTATGTCCCTTATTGGTTAGGGAAACTGTGCTGGGGTAAAGAGGAATGGTTGTTCTTTCCCTGCTAAATAAAGAGGAGCACCACTTTGAAGTGCCTGTGCACCCAGTTAGCACGGATAAGTGTATTATGATATATGTATATGGAAATGAGATTTGATTCATATTAATTCCATACAGTATCAGCATTGCATTTCACTGGCTCTCAGAGCAATCAGTATCATGGGAAAGTTCAGTTAAAAAATCCACTTTTTGTTCCATAGGCTTTTGTGTTTTCATTTTCTGGTTAATTGGCCACAACGTTTGAAAGAATACAGATATTCCAGTGGAGTTTGTTTCATTGCATTCTGCATTAAATTGCCTTTCCAACGATATATAACATGATGGTATTATTATTCATACATACCCCATTTTTCACAATTTTAGCCCCCCTAAAACGTTGTGGCCTGGTGCAAGTGCACCCCCTGGACCCCTCCTAGCTACGCCACTAGGATTAAGCCAGTGCACAGATATACACCAGCTCCCCCCCTCGCCGCTGTAGGAACAGGGAGATGAGTGAGTTGCGCTAGCCTGAATTGGGTAGCACTGAACCCTCAATCAGTTAAACTCTCAAATAATATAAATTAAATAAATGTTATGCCACCAATTGTTGTCTAACCTAAATTATGAATGGATCATTGAATACACTTGAACTTGTTAAGTGGCAGGATGTCTTAAAAAGCAGCAAGGATTTAATTCTAAAAAAACAGCTTAGCTGTAAAATTCATGGTAGTTCTTTGCCTTCTTCACATTGCCTCCAGTACTCTCAATAAGATACTCCAAAACTGTGGAAGGCTTTCATTTCCACGTCCAATAGAGAGTGAAAAGCAATATTCTCCTCTACTTCCAATAAGCATCAAACCTCAGAAATTTTTATATTAAAACAGAATATCAGTACAGCCCTGAACTTTTCCAGCAAATCAGCTTTCCTGGGTATTTTTGCAGGTCATCTGAAAGACATTTCCCAAGAGCACAAGGATCAAGGCTGATTGCTTATGCAGGCTCTCATTCAAAATAGCAGCAGTGAAATTAAGTAGTGCTTAACATTAACTGGATCTCCACATATTTATTCTGAATACTTCAGCCGTTCTCTATTTTAAAAATTATTTAGAAAGCCATCTGCAAGTTAACTCTTTTTTAAAAAAAAGTAAGTTAATGATTCACACCCTTGTGAAGCAGAGCAGAAGGTGCTCCAGCAAAGTACTGAGCAATTAACCGATGGGCAAAAAGGCCAATAAGTTACATTCCTTTCATAGCTGAGAACCAAACAAATTGTGCTTCCCTCCTTTTAATAGAACGTATACATATGCAGCCTCTCACACCATTTAGTGCTGCTGTTTGCCTAATAATTCTAAACTTCAAATCTGGGTGGACAAATGAGATCTTGGAAGAGAAAACAACATAATATAGAAAGAGATTTTATCTAAAACCTGTTAGAACTATAAAGATGACACTTCATTATGGAAAATGGGCTCTCTGCTGAAGCTGCCAATGTGTTGTCTAGGAATTTGGCAATCAGTCATTCATGCACAATATTGCCCTTTAACTATATTTGCAGTGATGTATGAAGCTGGCTGGCCAAGATAGAAGCTTGCATAAACATGCATCCCTTACCCGTCTACTGCTTACAATCATAAGAGAAAATAGTTTCAGGAAAGAAAAGAAAAAAGAAACCCTATGCATGTTTCCATTATTGGGTATCCTGGGCACAACCTCTGAACCTCTCAATGGTCACTTTAAAGACTACATTTTAGATAAATATGCAATATATTTAATGGGCAGGTCTGGTCTAGAGGATTGATCTGCCATTAAGCCGAAGGTTTAACATCAGATCTTTAAATTTAGCATCTGGAGACTCAAGGTTTCAAAGTAAGAAAGAAAATGTAAAGTACTTTCCATATTAATCCTTTCAATGAAGGTACATAATGCACATTCATCACTTGCAACCAGCAGAGATAAACATAGCTTGCTTCTCATATGTGGTGGCCCATTAAGGGCTAAATTAACTTTCCAGTTATGCTGCCTGTATGAGACTTAAGGATGATGCCAAAAGTCATCCAAGTTGCCCAATGATTGGGACTCCATGTCCATCTAGCCATACTGATGCTCCAAACACTTAACAACAGTGGCAGTGATCAACACATGTTCAGGGAGTGTCATGTGGGCCCACTACTTGTCTTTGAACTAGGGCCCTAACATCCTGGTGCCAACAATGCTAGGACTACATAAGCAAGGGTTTGAGATTCACTTTATTTGCCTCCTCTTAGTAACTTTTTTGCACTGCCTCATTTGCAATCCCTCTTGACAATCATATGGTCCACGAATCATTTAAAACAGAAATTGGGATGGATGAGATTGTACAGCCAGTGGATAACAGAGTGTTGCTTCAAGAGAGGCAGAGAATTTGTGGACCCCAAACTAGTAATTAGAGAAGTGTTTCTCAAGGTTTGTCCTCCAATGTACCACTTCAAATAGTCCACCTATTTAAAAGGAAGACACGGGAGGTAGTGGACTCTCCTTTACGGATGATCTGCAAGCAGAGGCTCAACAAGCAACTGTCAGAGATGCTCTAGGACAGGGGTGTCCAACCTTTTAGCTTCCCTGGGCCTCGTTGGAAGAAGACGAGTTGGTTTGGGCCGCACATAAACACTAAACTTTTTAAAAAGTAGGACAAAATGTAGGATGTCCTATATTTTGTCCTACATTTTTAAACCTTGGAATAAGTCTCACTGATTTTAATGGGGCTTACTTCTGAGTATGTATGATGCATAGGATGGGCAGTGATCCTCCAAGATAAACCTTGGAGTAAGTCTCATTGATTATCATGGGGTTATCTGCTCAGTAGCCATGCATAGGATTGGGCTCTCAGACTGCAACTTGGGAGTAAGCCTCATTGACTTTAGAGGGGCTTGCTTCTGAAAAGGCATAATGCATAGGATGGGCTGTGATCCTTTCCAAGCTTAACCTTGGATATATGCTGCAATCCTGAACACACTTTCCTGGGAGTAAGACCCACTGGGTACAATGGGTCTTACTTCTGAGTAGATATGGTTAGGGTTGCAGCATATCTCCAAGGTTAAGCTTGGAGAGGATCACAGCCTATCCTATGCATCACTGGGCTCTCAGACTGCAACTTGGGAGTAAGCCTCATTGACTTTAACGGAGCTTACTTCTGAGTAGGTCTCAAGGGCAGCAGTCAGCAACTGGGATAGAGGCTGAGGCTGCTTTGGGGGGGATGCAGGTGGGCGAGGATGCAAGGTCTGCAGGGGCCTGAAGCACTCTGAGTGCCAGGAGGCAGGTAGGGGGAGGAGCCAGGCATCCCAGACCAGCTTTGTGGCGGCCGCCCAGGGCAGTGCACTGAGAAGCACGCGAAATTTGAAAATGTCTGCTGCCACAAAGCCATTTTTTCAAATGGTGGTGGCCAGCTTTGCAGGAGGGCCGCATCCACCCTCGTCCTGGGCCGCATGCGGCCCCCGGGCCTCATGTTGGACACCCCTGCTCTAGGAAGATTTCCTGCTACATACGGGGGGGGGGGGGGTTGATGACCTATTAAGTACTCTATGATTCTATGAAAATATCACCTGAAATAACTTTTGAATTAGGAGGTGAGATGCAATGCAATAAACACCCGTAAGAAGACAGGAGGTTTTTTCGAGCATGCAAAAGAATGCGTTGGAGCTCTGCCCACTGAGTCAAGCCTCCTATTGGTGTTTGTTGAATCATATCCCTAGTCTCATTGCAGAATGGCAGGGGTATGGGTTCCCACAAATACCACCATATAGTCCCTCAAGTACCACTGGTGGTACCTAAACCATGAGTACTGGTTTAGAGCAAAACTGATCTATATTTCTATTTGTTGGTTTCTATCTTTGGTCTTTGGTGAAATCAGAAGGAGAGGAACATAACACAAGGTGATGTACTGAATCTATACATTCCTGTCCTTGAAACGTATGTCAGAAGACAGGTCGTGGGGTGTGGGGGCAACCCATTCTGTTTTACCACTCATCACATTGGTTGCCACAGCTACAGCTGATACACAAGAAGAGCTAAACATAAGCAGTGCCTACCAGCATTCTCACTTTGCCAGGCATTGGCAATGCTGGTGATTAGGATCCAGGATAGGAAGGGATCTCTGTTCCCTGAAACTGACATGCATTTTGCTGATAGATTCAATATTGTGCTTTCCAAAAGAGGGGAGAGGGAGCGGGGAGTCTGAACACTTTTTAAATTGTTCTGTCATATTTTCCTATTTTGATTTGTTTTCCTAAATTGAACTGAGCACAAACCACAAATTGGCAAATCTGGTTGAGCAACCAGCACTGCTGTTGTTTGTATACACACATTTCATTTAATAATGGAGTGAGCATTAGCTCTCCTGCCAATGATTGAAAAGGACAGTTTTTTATCACTGTAGAATACATTTCAGTACATATCTCCTGCCCCAGGAACCATCTCCAACTCTCTTGTCAATGACAACTTTCTCTCATTGCACTCCCTCAAACTCCCCATAACAAAATCACATCCACTTTTCTTAGAGGCAGATTGGAATATTATGATGCAAAAATTGAACAAATCTAACTCAATTGAAACTTTGCTGAAATATAGTCCAAGACAGTCTGCTGTTCAGATGAAAGATTTCGACCTGAAAGCTACCTGGAGATTAAAATGTGCACATTGCAAGGGGCTGCCATACAAAGCACGGGAGAGAATAGATGTACTCTAGCAAGCATAGTCCTCCAGCAAGTTTGGAATTGTTTTCCAGAATATAATTTCTAATTCTTTGACAGGGCACATTCGACACTATTGTTCACTTCACATATGCCTCTATTCTTTTTTATTTTTTCTCATCCATGGCCTTTATTAAGCTGATAGTTTCTTGCAATGCATATCCCCAGAAAGGCAATTTCTCCTTTCAGATCTCATTCAGTTTTCATATGCTCCAAGTTTGTTCATAGGAATGAACTTATATGCTCCAAGTTTGAATGCACACGAATGAACTCTGGACAAATCATTAACTTGGGATGGAATGTGAGAACCAAATAGGGAGAACATGGGGGAAAAGAAGAGGTAAATAATAAAGCAGGGGAAATAATACACACAAATGGAGAAACTAGAAGCAAAAGACAAAGTACAATGGTGCCTCACATAACAAGTTTAATTCATTCCAGAAGCATGCTGGTTATGTGAAACATTCTTTATGTGAAGCGGATTTTCCCACAGGAAAAAGAGGAAACTCAGACGATTGGTTCCACAACCCCAAAAATATTCATATAAAAATATTAACTGTATGTTAAAATGATGACAAAACGCTGTAATTGAATTCAAAATTTCAGTGTGCATGTAAACACTGTAATTGAATGCAAAACACTGTATTGAATTCAAAACACTGTAACTGAATTCAAAAATTCAATGTGCATGATCCTATGAAGTATATTTAGGCAGCAATCTTAAAGACACTTTCCTATGAGTAGGACCCATTTAACACAATGGGGCTTACTTCTCAGTAGACATGCTTAGGAGGCTGCAATCAAAGACACTTTCCTGGGAATAAGCCCCATTGAACACAATGGGGCTTACTTCTGAGTAGACATGGTTAGGATGCTGCATGAAGGATAGGGGGCTTACCTGGGATGCTGCTGGGAGCGGGAGGCCGGTAGGAGCAATTGGGGGCAGTTAGGGACAGCTACCTCTGGCACCCCCAGGCAACTGCCCCCAAGTTGGAGGCAGTTAGAGGCAGTAGTGTGCTGGCCAGCAGCCATTTAAAACAGCATCCACGCGGAGCGTCAGCGCAGAGCAACTTGGGGGCAGTTGCCTGGGGCTTGGTAAGTGAAGCAGGCTTGTTAAGTTGAGCACACTCCCAATGGGAATTTGTGCTTGTTATGTGAATCACTCTTTATGTGGGGCACTTGTTATGTGAGGTACCACTGTACGTGAACTGCCACCTTCATCTTAGGGCAAAATCCATAGCAGTTATGGATCCATGCAGGTATGTCACCCTCTAGTGTTATTTTATGGAAAGTCATCTTAACTGCTCTGGAGCAAGGGGCTTAATTTCACTTTAGGATATAGGTCTTAGTAAAACTTTTGGTGTGACAATAGTCAAAATATGTGTGGAGGTAAGACACTGGTCATGTCCATGAGTGTCTAAATATAAAGTAGCTATTTTTCATCCCACAGCACACCATCAACATCTTAAAATGATCAAGGCACACCATCAATATTTTGATAATTGATCAGGTACATTGGACTGATGGAGGGGGGCTTTCGTCCTTTCAATGGCCTCCTTAAGATTCCTCCTTAAGATTACAGTAAAAGCAGGCCTCCGTCAGTCTTGAAAGGCTATGGTATCATGCTCGGCGCTGCATACGCTGCATGCAAAGCACAAAAGCCTGGGTTGGATTGTTATGGAGGATAGGCTGTTACCCAAGCAGCAAATCCCCCCTCTCCACGCCACTGAATCAGTCCAATGGAAAGGCAGAGCCAATACAATTGGATCCAGCTGGTGTTGCAGAGCTGGGCTAAGGACAGGAGTTCACCCTGTCTTGTGGGGCCAACCCGGGTCTTGAACCCTGGCCTGTTGATTAACAGGCACAGCGTCTTAGCCGCTTCCGCCACCCACAGCCCAAGATTACAGTACTGTAATTGGAAATGATTGCTATAAAGAACCAAAGACATATATGCATAATTCCAACCCAGTTCTGTTTCTCTGTCACACTAAAATGCGACAGAAAGTTGGGAGAGGGTTGGACTCATGGAAACTGGATTTGATATTGGGCAACCCAATACCAATTAAAATAACCCTCATTGTACTAATCTTCCTAACCCCTTTCTCTTATATCTTCTAAAATGTTACCAAGCATAAATGTTATGAGCATTTTTTAAAAACCACGAGAGCTTCCCAGAAAACATTTCTTAATGGTCAACATCTCAAAAAAAACACAACACATTAAGAAGGTATATGCTTAATGACACTAAGCATGCAGTCCTAAACTAGGTCGACACAACTCATCAGGCCTCCCATTCCCATGGTGTTGTAGGGAGGCAACTTCTGTTCACTGGCCTGTCCCTCCCCCAGAAGTGGCGCAGAAGTGCCTTACAACACTTGTGTGAAACTGCTTGGCCAGCAAAGGAATAATGCCAGGGCTTAGATTGGCCTAACTGGAGGTTAGGACTGCAGCCTAAGAACTTTCTTTATCCACACACAACTTTAATACATTGCAGCTTATTTAATAATAACAAGAAAATGTTCTCAGGAAATTCAGATGCACGTTTCATATTGCTGGAAGGTCACTGGGAAAGTCAAGCGTCAGAGGAGGGCACTTATCTTTTCAGTGATCACACACATTCTCTAAATAGCGTACCTAAAAATTAGTGTGTTTCTGAATATGATGGGAAGATACCTTGAGTGCTGACAAGTTCTGGCAATTTCCTACCCATCAGGTCTTTTTTGACATTGTCAGATTAGCACTACATATTTCACAGTGCTAGACCTCAGAATGATTTGCATGACAATCTTAAAGAGACTGTCAGACCAATCCTAACTTGCACTGGAACAGGCAGGCTGGCCTTCATGTATCTGGTGCAAGCTTTGGGACTGCTGCTGCTACTGCTTCACCCTGATATTCTAGTTTATTGTAGGCAGGGACAATCAACAATACGACACATGGCAGTTTGAAGTGTCTCAAATCAAGAATTCAGCCCTATTCTATCCAACTTTCCAGCAACAGTAGCCACCACTGTAGCTCCGTGGTGAGGGAACACACATTCCCATACCTTGAGAAGGGCCCAGTGACTGCCCTTCCACCACAGGATACATCACACACCCACTGGAACAATTCAACTAGCCCTGGAAAACTGGATAGGATTGGGTTATTAATCTGGATAGGGTCTAGATGGGTTCTTAGCAGTTATCTTGCCCTTGCGGGCTTATTTGGGAAACTCTTATTCAAAGCTGTTAAGTCAGGTTCTCACCATCCCAATCCTCTTACAGTTCTGCCGGCTCAAAAATGTTGTACTTCAATTACTCTGTAGATTGGTTCCATTTGTAAAAGGTAAATTTAAAGATTCCTCATGGACATCCGTTAGTCTAGCTAATACGTAACTGTGTGATTTTGCCTTCCAGGCATATTCAACCTTGAAATGTTCTCACTCCTTCGGATCTACAAATCCAACTGTGTTAAATATCGAGCAAAGCTCGACTTTCTCTTTGGGGGCCTTCAGAATGGACCAAAATCATCTATTAAGCTAAACTTTATATTTAGAAGACCCCAGGCTGATCTGCTATGCAGCTGCAAGAAACACATTCCACAAGTATATATAAGAAGTACAAAATAGAGCTGCAGCCTGAAAATTTGGGGCATGGGTGAAATGTTTCATGAACTTGCCCTTCTCCATTTATCTTTCTCGCATACCGTACTGTTCACTGCCAGTTCACAGCAGGACATCCACATTTGCTACAGTATTTTTTAACCATATTTCTACCTGAGGCAGTTCACACAGTCAATGTGATGATGCTGTCATGCAGTCAGTCAGATCTGGTTATGGGACAACATCATAAAGTGAAGTCGGAGGATCTTAAAAAATTCAAGCAGAAGAAGATGGATCTTAAAGTTGACTTTGGGAAATGCACTTCAGTGGTTCCCAAAGTGAGGGTCGGGACCATGTTGGGGATTGTGGCTTCATTTCACGGGGTCAAGAAAAGCTGGATGCCATCATCTTGGAAGCAGGCAGTAGGTCCCACCATTTTAGAATGCAGCAGTCTACATCCATAGCAGGCTACAATCCATACTTTCCTGAGAATCAGTGGCGTACCTAATGCAATGTGGTATACCCTGGTGCAAAGCTCAATATGTTGCTCTGGAAGTGATGTCACAACAGGAAGTGATATTGTCCCCAGATATTTTTTAAAATAAAATTGGAAAAAAACCTGCCTCCTCCTCAGCAGTTCATCACCATTTGCTCTGCTAAAGACATAGCTTAAGCACCTATTCACTATCTGGAGATGAAGATTTTGTTTCCCCCCTATCCTCACAACAACAAAATCAAATTTAAGTAAGTAAAAAATGAAAATTGTGTCCCTTATTGGTTAGGGAAACTGTGCTGGGCAAATAGGAATGGTTATTCTTTCCATGCTAAACAGAAGAGGAGCACCACTTAGAAGTGCCTGTACACCCAGTAAACATGGATAACTGTATTATGATACGAATGTACTGTATATGTTATATGTTCTGAGAAATGATTCATATTTACACCTTATTAGCTCCATACAGTATGAGAAATACATCTCATTGGCTCTTAGAGCCATCAGTAACAGGGGAGAGTGAGAATTAAGAAAATCCACTTTTGTTCCATAGGCTTTTGTGTTTTCATTTTCTGGTTAATTGGCCATAACTCTTGATAGAATATAGATATTCCAATGCAATGTCTTTCGTTGCATTCTGCATAAAATTACCTTTCCAATTATATATAACATGATGGTATTATCATTCATACAGACCCTGTTTTTTCACAATTTTAGTCACTAGTGTCAAACTCAGATTATAGCCCCCCTAAAGCTTGTAGCCTGGTGCAAGTGCACTCCCTGCACCTCCTAGCTATGCCACTGCTGAGACTAATTCTCAATGAACACATGGGACTTACCTCCAAGTAGACATGGAAGAGGTCTTGCATCACAGTGATGATGCTTCCTTTTTGATGTCGCTTCTCTCCCTTCTAAATTGATGGCATCATTTCTGGGGGGTCTACCCAATAGATTGTCATTCTCAGAAGGAGTCTGGGCTAAATGCTTGAGAACTATTGCTTTACTTGATCTCTCTCTAGTTTGTAGAGCAAAAAATACTTATGCATTACTAGTTTTTTCTCCCTCTAAATGTTAATATTTTGATGGTCTCAAAATCTAATGTGATAAAAGCCTAAAAGAACTTAACCACCTGAATGGAAGCGCCAAGCACAGACAAGCACAAGAGCAACATCAACATCTCTTTCCTCAGCATTTATCCCGCACAGTGACAGGGTCTGCTACTCTGGATCTCTGGCACAATTTTTCCCAGTTGTGGGCTTAACATCACATATCGCAAAGATATGTAAGCTGGCCTGATGCTGATGGGGAGACCGATTCTTGCCTTGGCTTTCTCAAACACACCAACTTTGCATGAAGCGGGAGGCACTTACAAACAAGAAACTTCCCTTGTGCAGTCAGATGCAGCACAGTCCTATGGGACAGTTTGAACTTGCAAACCCCATCAACTAGAGTAGGATACATCATCATTTACTTACAAGCACAACAGGACTTTCTGTTGGGCCTTATAAGGAAAAAAATATTGCATCCTTTTGCAGTTTTTGGTAACGGATCAATAGCTCTAGGTAAAATAAATAAAATAGTACACTTCTAACTTTATAAAAAACTCTGTGGCTTTCTTATATTGTATTCAGCTCAATCCATCAATATTTTCATGACAGAGAATAAGAGTTTTGAAAATGCGATTGAACAGCTAGCCTTTCTGACAAAAATTTATTTTTCTGATGCTCTTTTAGCAAATCAAAATCAATAGCTGAGGTACCAAGAGGAGGAAGGAAAAGAGGTTGCATCTTATACCTTCTGTAGTCTGTTGCAGACCAAAATGTTTTGTAAGAATGGGGAACAGCATCATAAAGCCTTTCACTTGCTCTTTGTTAGTTTCCTTGTTTTCCTTTTGCACAAAAGTTTTAAGCAGGATTTATGCAGACTGTAAAACACTGAGATGTTTGCTAAATATCTGGTGTAACAATGCAATGAAGAATTGCAAATTTATTTGTATGTTTTCTTGTTAGTTATGCACATCTTCCATGTATGGCCTGCATTTCCTTCAAAAAGTTCTGAAAAGGCTGTTGCTCAAGGTACTTTCACCCTCAATACCCACAAGGAAAATTAGGAAGAGAAACAGGGAAAAGCATAATGGGGCATTTTCAGAATTTTAACTCTCAAAATGGGTTTCATTGGCAAGGGCCACGTTGGGGGGATGCAATGGCAGTTAGGGCAAAAATCCAGAGCCGTATGGGTCCACGCAGTTATGTCACCCTCTAGTGTTTTCTTATGGAAAGTCACCTTAACTGCTCTGGAGCAAAGGGCTTAATTTGACTTTAGGATATGGGCCTTAGTGGATTTGGGTGGACTACCAATTAGGGAGAAGATCAGAGTACAATGTAGAAGAGGGAATTCCAGATTTTTCTGTCTCTGATACCAAAGTGGCTTCAACTTCCCTCTCAAATCAATAACAAATCCTACTCACAATCAACAAATGTGTAAAAATGTATTAAACACATAAAACACTGGAATCAAAATTTATAAACTAAAAAAGATTAGGTTCCACTTTTCAATGGTTTTCATTTTTGGATGGTGCTCCGGTACCTAACCTGTCCAGTGTCCAATATGTGGGGGATGCCCATAGTTATACATTTCAGTGGATGGAACATGGGTCAAATGGACTTTTGACTTTCTTTCAAATGGTACCAAAATTTGATACATTTTATGCAAGGGCTGAAGAAAAGGTGTGTGTGTGTGTGTGTGTGTGTGTGTGTGTGTGTGTGTATGTGTGTGTGTGTGTGTGAGAGAGAGAGAGAGAGAGAGAGAGAGAGAGAGAGAGAGAGAGAGAGACAGAGAGCATGGCAATGATCTATGGGATCTGCCAGAAATATCAGCCTACTCCTGAGTAGAAGAGGTGTGAGTTAGTGAAATCTGACAGCATTTGCAGGGCATCCATCTTTCAGCATGTTCCACTTCTGGTCCATGGGATGAGAAGACACAGAAAAATCTGACGGTCTAACCCCCAAATCCAGAGTAACGACAGGAACACATAGGAGACTTTATGTACACCCATAGTTATTGCACCACCTAGTGAAAACCTATGGGAAATTCATATTGGAATCCAGAGTAAGTTGTTCTTACACCGGAGCAAGGACTCCCCATACTTACTCTGGATTTTGCCCTAAGTGGGGAAAAAAACTATTTCAGAATTTGCTCACACTGGTTCACCATGCGAGAGCCGTATCTTGAACTTTGCTTTCTGGGGGAAAGTCAGTATTTTCACTTACTAAAGTTCCATATTTTTAAATATACTAACAATATCATATCATAAAATAAGGACAGTTATAAGTACAGTTATTTCACCTTCCTAAGACCCTCAAGAGAAAGAAATTTTGTTTCATTGAACAAAGTAGGTTACCTTGCTTTCAAGAAACATTTGAGATAGAGAATGTTAGACTAGAGTTGTGATCAGGGGGTACTTTTATACAGAAAGCATTCAAATATACAACACACATACACAATGCGAACTTGTTAGTTGAAAAGTGGTATATAAATTAGACAGACAGACAGACAGACAGACAGACAGACAGACAGATAGTGTGTAGTGCAGACCACCAACCGTTGGTAGCTAACAATTTACTAACCTACTTCAATCTACTAAGCCAGTGATTTTCAAACAGTGTGCCATGGCCTCAGTCCTCAGGTGCCATGTGAATTTGGAGAGTGACATTCATTAATAGGAAAATTAGGGGATTTGAACAGTCTGCCTTGTCAATGGTAAAAACAACTGATGGTGTGCCTTGACAATTTCAGTGCCTTGTTAAGTGGACTGTGAGATGAAAAAGGTTGAAAATCACGGTACTAAGCTTACCACCAGATACCATCATGATGGTAAATGGCACTATCATAATATTTCCGGTGCAGTGCCTGAAGATCTTGCCTGAAATTGATTCTCTTGACCCTCTTCAGTCTGGCTTCCAATCTGGGGTTGGAACTGAAATTGCTCTGGTTACACTTCACCATGAGGTAGACGTTGAACTGAGAGGGATACTGTTGATTTGAGTCTGGTCTTACCTTGAGGCTTGAGGAGAGTGCAGGAGTTGTCACTATTGTTAAGCCTGATAGCCTGTGGCCTTGCACTCCTGGCAAGGTCCCACCTTGTCCTCTTTTTAAGATCTACATGAAAACTATGGGGAAGGCTGTCAGAGGACTGAGCTCTCACCAATATCCAGGTGACACCCAGCTATAGGAAGTCAAGGCAGAGGCTTGAGCTGGATCTGAGACCAGTTTATCTACTCAGCTGAGCAGCCATAATCAGTGGCATAGCTAATGACCATATAAAGATCAAAATGTTGCCACAGAACTGATGTCACCACTGTTAGTGATGTCAACCTGTATTTTTTAAAAAAAGAAAATTGGGGAGAAACCTGCCTTCTCCTCCCAGAAGCTCACCACCCATTTGCTCTTCTGCTTATGGCACTCTCCAGCTAGTGGCACAGCTAAGGCATCAATCTGCTATCTGGAGTCAAATGAGATTTTGTATCACTCCCCCAACAACAAAATCAAATTTAAGTAAATAAATAAAATGTGTGCCTCTTTTTGGTAAGAGTAACTGTTCTGGGGCAAAGGCAGATGGTTAATTTCTCCCTGCTAGACATAAAAGGAGCATCACTTTAAAATGCCTCTTTACCCACACAGTGTTGATAACTTTATTATGGTAAATGAAAAAGAGAGCTGGCACATGTTTACACCTTTTTCAGTTCCATACAGTATCATAGTTACATCTCATTGGCTCTCAGAGTAATCAGTATCATGGGAAAGTTTTAGGAAAATCCACTTATTGTTCCATAGGCTTTTGTGTTTTCATTTTCTGGCTTTTGTGTTTTCAGTTTCTAACCCTGTTTGATAGAATATAGATATTCCAATTCAGTTTGTCTCAATACAGTCTGCATTAAATTTCCTCTCCAATTATATATAATTTAATATTATTATTCATACAGATAGCCATTTTCACAATTTTAGCCACTAGTGTCAAGATCCAGATCGTTGTTAGGTTGCAACTGCTACCCCCTACACCCTCACTGGCCATAATTTCCCCTCTCAGAGGTCTAGAGCATGGCAATGATATCATCACAGTGGTCTGGAATTGCCCACCCCACAACCAGGGCTCTGTGCACTACAGGGATAGATTGGGGTAACACTGTCTGAAATAGGCAAAATTGTAGCCTCAAGAAGCACCAAACAAAGCCAGAAAGTCAATCTACGTGGTACCTAAGTTTACAAGTAACCTGGATTATGAGTGTTTTTGTAAAATGAGCAAAAATTTCTCAGAAATTATGTCTTGGTTAACGAATGATGTCTTGCAATTTGAGCAATGCATGTCTGCCCTGCCTCTGCTTGCCCTCCAGGCTCAAGATGCTGGGCTGCTTCAGAATGCCCACTGAGGGCATCAAAGGGTTGCAGAATGAATTGTCTGAGTTTTCATTATTTCTTATGGGAAAATCTGCTTTGATACGAGTATACAAGCATTTTGGATTATAAGCATGTCTCCAGAATGGATTATGCTTGTAAACCAAAGTACCAATGTACTGGTATACCTGCCATGCTTATCAGCCCACTGCAAGAGCAGTAATATAAGCAGGAAAATTTGAAAAGAGTTCCAGATATACAAATATTCACCATACTCTGCTACTACCCATCTAGTTATGAAGATCAAAGCAGCAGCCAGCAGATGCTGTTAATATATCAAGAGCAACTATAACCATTAAAGCACCAGGTTAATTCATTCATTCCTACTGCTGAAAGGGGAAAAAATTAGGGTATCAAACTGGTACAAAGTACTTGGAATGAATATAAGGAAACTCGAAAAAAGAACACATTAAAATAATTAAAAGGAGCTTGCTCATGATTATTAGGACTTGATGGAAATCTTGTAATGCAATCTCTAATAAAATGGCTTATAACTGCATCAGTCAGCTTGTTCTGCCTGAAATTTGTTTTTGATAACCCAATAGTAACATCTCAAGAACAGTATTAAGCTTCTACTCCATATTAAAGTAGAATTCAATTACTGTATGATACGCTGTGTGTATCCCTGCTGGGATTAGTTTCCATCCTGGATAACAAACAGTGTTATTTTTCTATTACTGAAATAAGTTATCTGTTTCAAGGGGAGAAAAATACATTTTACAACATAAAAGCTAGCCAAACTTTTATGGGAAATAAAACCAAGGGAATTTTTGTCAACAGTGTAGCAGGCTTCATTAATCGGTCTGACTTGCACAGCATTTATCCAATTGAAAAATGTTCCACACTGAAAAGTTTTCGCAGAGTGTAGAATGACTCCATTCCACTCTGTCCATACACTGGAGATGCAAGGAGTAGAGTGGATTTCGTTCTTCCAGTAAGGTCCTGGTTGAGCTGAATAATTTCTTCTGTGGGTTTGGGATTTGCCGCTTTCCCACACTTTCTGAACTCATTTTTCCCCCAAAATTTATCATTTCACTAATGTATTCAAAAATCACCCTCCAAATTTATTTAACAAAGATGGCAGCATTTCTCCAGGTTTATCCTCTGCCATACCAAGCCATCTATTTGAAGTACAGAAGAGGGTCAGGTGGTCAGGACATAAAAGTTGTCTCCAATATGATTACTAAAACAAAATATCAAGACAGTATAACATATGCATTACAGACTGAGTCTCAGCATCTGTTTAAAATGCCAGGAACCTGCTGGATGTCAATTTTCACATTAAACAAAAGCATTAAAACTACTTCACACTAAGTTAAGTAAAACTTTCAAAACAGAACTGGCCAAAACTCACATCTTTTGTATCGTGTAGATACTGGCCCTGGATTGAAAGTGGCTCTAGCACACCATAAGAACCACCCAAAGAGAATCACAGAACACAGTTATTTGCTTTGTAATGTGCTAAGGATGACCATTAAACTCCACTTTCCTTTGACATTTGAGAGTTATGTGGTAATCCCAAACACATGAAAATAAATTGTTTATTCCACCATCTCTTCCTCCTCCAAGTGTTCTATATTTATGGCTGCTGTAACTTTTCTTCCCATAAACCGCAATAGTGAATGTAGTGCAGGAGCAGCTAAGTCAGCATTAACTAATTCATTTTTTAAAAAAAGTAATCAGAGAAGGAAGGACAATGTTATCAGCAAACTAAAAGGGGGAAAAAAGCAAAATTAACAACCAAGTCTACTTCATGGTTGCTTTTGGAGTGTATTTCTAAAAACAACTGCCAGCACTCTCCACCATTCTTAAAGGCTTTTATAATGAAAGGAGAAGTGCACATTATCCTAATCACATTTCCAGTTCAGGCCCAAGAAAGGCCAAGTGTTTGGGGTCAAAAGATAGGAAGTTGGCTCAATTCAGGGCTCAATCCTAACCAATTTAGGCTGGCACAATTCATCCATCTCCCCATTCCCGCGGTGACATTGGGGGGCCAATGCCTATCTATATACGAGCCTAACTCCCCCTCCCAGGAGTGGAGCAGACATGCTTTAGGGCACTTTGCGACATTCCAGGCCAGCATGGGACTTGTGCCGGGACTTCTGCTAGCCTAACAAGGGGTTAGGATTGCACTCACAGTTATCTAGCTTCTGGGCCTGTGCTAAAGCATTATTTCCAACTAAACAAGCCCTCTGCAAGGCATTCCAACCCCTTTACTAGTGATAAGGAGGATTTTAGTGTTGTCAGTTATCAGGCTGGCCCATTTGTGAAGTTGGCTGTAGCAGCTGCTCAGGCAGTGGTCTGGTGGGGGGGGCCTTTCAACCTGCCTTTCCACATCCTCCCAGTACCAAGATTCAAGAAAGAAGAGAGGAATGAAGCACAAGAGAAAGGACAGCGGAAAGAACTCTATATTCCTCCCTTCTTTTTCAATTCCAGATAGCAAGCAGAAAAGTGAAAGCAGAACAGAAAGTGCACCACAAGGTAATAAGGGTGGCATGCCTCCTCAGGTATCAAGTGGTCTCGGGCCAGCTCAGCAGGTTATGGAGAAAGAAGTCCATCATATGTTACAAACCATGATGGGTATGGACAACCTTCTGGTTTTAGAAGTAGGCTACCTCCAAAAGTCAAGGAGTGGCAACATGATGCAGGTATCTGATGGGGTCACTGAGGCATGTGTTGTGAGATATAGGAAACTGGACTAGATGGACCTTCAAGGCTCTTCGTATATTTGAATTTCCTCCATCCTTGAAGGTATTTTGAAAGAGAGAAGATCGGTAGAGGAAGAGATCTACCATTTAGATTTTTCAAATGTTCCTTTTCCTTCAAGTATCTAAGGCAACAGTTTACAATTGCTGGATCTTGGGGTCACCATGGATCACAAGCTGAACATGAGTCAGCAGTGTGATGCATCTGCGAAGAAGGCAAATGACATTTTAGGCTGCATTAAGAGGTCTGTAAGCTTCCAAGTCGCGAGAAATTATAGTTCCTCTTTATTCTGCATTGGTTAGACCTCACCTTGAGTACTGTGTTCAGTTCCGGGCACCTCAGTTTAAAAAAGATGCAGCCAAACTGGAGCAAGTCCAGAGGAGAGCAACAAGAATGATAAGTGGAATAGAAGGGAAGCCCTACAAGGAAAGGTTGGGGGAACTTGGGATGTTCAGCCTGGAGAAGAGAAGGCTGAGAGGACTCCGGATCAGATACTTGAAGACTGTCAAAGGGAGGAAGGGGCTCATTTGTTCATTGCTGTTTCTGAAAGCAGAACTAGAACTAATGGGTACAAACTGCAAGAAAGGTGATTCCAGTTGGATATCCGAAAAAAATTCCTGACAGTGAGGGCGCTTCGGCAGTGGAACAGATTGCCAAGGAAGGTGGTGGACTCTCCTTCACTGGGGATCTTCAAGCAGAGGCTCAACGAGTACCTCTCAGGGATGCTCTAGGACAGTGGTTCTCAATCTTCCTAACGTCATGACCCCTTTATAAGTTCCTCATGTTGTGGGGACCCCCAACCATAAAATTATTTTCATTGTAACTTTATAACTGTAATTTTGCTACTGTTATGAATCGTAATGTAAATATCCAATATGCAGGATGTATTTTCATTGTTACAAATGAAATGTGTGTTCTGTGCACACAGTGAACACAATGGGATTTATTTCAGAATAGGCATGCATAGGATTGGGCCCTGAGGCTGCAATCCTATCCACATTCACATGGGAATAAAGGCCCCCTGAATATAATGGGATTTATTTCAGAGAGGCATGCATAGGATTGAGCCCTGAGGCTGTCAGTCAGCCCCAGTGCGTGTGCAGCTACAGCCAGAGGTCTGGCAAGCCTGACCTGGCCCCCTGCACCAGAGGTCATTAGACAACCCCCAGGAAAGCTCTAGGCGACCCCCAAAGGGGTCCCAACCCCCACTTTGAGAAACACTGCTCTAGGAGGATTTCCTGCTGCAGGCAGGGGGTTGGACTAGATGATCTACTAGGTCCCTTCCAACTCTATGATTCTATGATTCAGTCCTTGACATCTCAGAGCACATTGGCTAAACATTGACATTACCAGTTATCATCAGTTTTTTGACAAAGCATACTGTACTGCCAGTGAGGGAAGACTCGCACCTCACTCGCAGAGGGCCTACTAATAAGTAGACCTCCCTCCAGCTCTTGAGGCACATATTTATGGGCATACTATTTGCAAACTGCTGACCTAAAGACTTGCTTATGTAACCAAAGATATTCAAAATCTCTCTAAAAATGATTGATGCAAGTCTGAGCAACATGAACATAAATCTCAGACAATTATAGCATTTAATCACAAACCCTTGTGCATTTTTATTGAGCTCTTACAGATAATACTGATCTCAATAATTCACACATCAATTGCCCCATGTTCTCCCCTCTACTCCCAAGGGGCTTCTGACCTCAATAGATGCCATGGATGTCTGTGTACCAGGCTCAAACTGAGCTTTAGTGCTCAAATTACTGAGAAACAAGAAGTGACTTTTTTAAAGCCTTAAAAGGTATGTGGAGGGCTGGGGAAGCCGTCCAGACTTCAGTGGATATGCAAAGTCTCTGCTGAGCTCAGAAGTCTCCCTCCAAAATTCTGATCCTCTCACCTCCAGAGTGGGATGCACACGGATAGGGCATTTGTCTGTATCCATAGTTTCAGCTATCCATGGGTGGTTCAAAAATTGAATCTCCACAGATAAATCTCCACACACACATATATGCATTCTTTTTAAAAATGCTTATTATACATTTCTTCTCATGTTTTTCTCTTAGAGAAACATGTATTCCAAATAAAATTTGCAGATATCTTCATGCACCCACAGAGAACAGAATAATGAGAGCGTGCTTATGAATACACAATGTCTTGAGCATTTCAAAATTAGCACTTTGCTTAAGTGTAAGAGGAAGCCTGCTTATATTTTGCATAAATTCCCTCTGGGAACAAAGAAGCAATGTTGATTGCTGCTACTACATCTCTTCAGCCAAAACTATACAATGTGAAAATAAGATTACAGTTTAACTAAATACAAAGCCTAATGTTAGCTTTGTAATATTCCTACCAACACATTATACAAAGGTATACAAAGAGATTATGGGTGCATTCCTAACATAGGCCGCACGACTCATTGGTCTTCCCATTCCTATGGAGATGTAGGGAGGAACAGAAGTTCCTTAGAGCACATTTGTGATGCCCACTAGTCAGAACAGGACGTGTGCCAGGGTTTAGGAGAGCCTATCTGCATTGTAGGATTACAACTTATATTTCATTTACAAATGGCTGTTCAGTGCCATAAAGTAACAAAAATATCTATCTACAGTATTTATATACCGCTTTTCAACTGAAAAGTTCACAAAGCGGTTCACAAGAAAATGAAAAAATTATTATTATTATTATTATTATTATTATTATTATTATTATTATTATTATTATTATTGGCATCCTTCAGTCTCAAAAGACTATGGTATCGTGCTCTGATTGGAGGTCCTGAAACAACATCTAGTGTGGCTAAAAAGGCCAATTCGAGAGTGGCAGCCCCTTCCACACTGAGGACAAATAAATTCCGTCCCCTGCCCAGGTCCCAGGTTTCGCTGCTTTCGGGTCTGTCTCTTTGCTTCAGCCTGCCGAACAAGTGTCTCTTCCAGTTGGAGAAGGCCATGCTGGGTCTTTTGCCTCCACGCTGAACGGTCAGAGGTCAAGGTTTCCCAGCTGTTGATGTCCATTCCCAAGGCCTTTAGATCCCTCTTGCAGATGTCCTTGTATCGCAGCTGTGGTCTCCTTCTTGGGCGCTTTCCCTGCACTAATTCTCCATATAAGAGATCTTTTGGAATCCGACCATCAGCCATTCTCACGACATGCCCAAGCCAGCGTAGACGCCGCTGTTTCAGAAGTGTGAACATGCTAGAGATTCCAGCACGTTCCAATACTGTGTCATTTGAGACTTTGTCATGCCAGGTGATTCCAAGAATACGTCGGAGACAGCGCATATGGAAGGTGTTCAGCTTCCTCTCCTGCCATGCATAAAGGGTCCAAGACTCACTGCAGTACAAGAGTGTGCTCAGGACGCAAGCTCTATAGACCTGGATCTTTGTATGTTCCGTCAGCTTCTGATTAAGCCATACTCTCTTTGTAAGCCTGGAGAATGTAGTAGCCGCTTTACCAATGCGTTTATTCAGCTCAGAGTCTAAGGAGAGAGTGTCAGAGATAGTTGAGCCAAGGTACACAAAGTCATGGACAACCTCCAGTTCATGTTCAGAGATTGTGATACAGGGAGGTGGATCCACACCCTGACCCATGACTTGTGTTTTCTTCAGGCTGATTGTTAGTCCAAAGTCTTGGCAGGCTTTGCTAAAACGGTCCATAAGTCATTGAAGGTCTTCGGCAGAGTGAGCAGTAACAGCAGCGTCATCGGCGAAGAGGAACTCACGCAAGCATTTCAGAAAAAATTAATAGCTAATTAATAGCTAATGTGTCCCTGTCCCAAAAGGGCTCACAATCTAAAGTGCAAAAAGAACACCAGCAGAGGCCAACAGTTATTGCTGGGGTGTGTAGGGCCAGTTACTCTCTCCCTGCTAAATAAAAGAGGAACACCCACTTGAAAGAGTGTCTCTTGCCCAGTAAGCAGGGGTAGCATTGTGGATAGCATTGTAAATGTCATCTCTGCTCTTAGACGTGGGTTTATGCCCAGTGGTAGGTGGGAAAAACTCACAGCTACTGCAGGAAGGCACTTTTTGCAGTGAGGCAACTATGCAAAATAAATAAACCATAACTAATCACAAATTCTTCTTTTTCCAGATTTGCCAGATTCATGGCACCACAAGCAGGAGGGGAATTATGTTAGTGGGCAGATTTGAGGAAGAATGTGGTCGGAATCTGCTTTGGAGTGGGTTTGGAGTGAAATAAATCATTTGATTTAATTTACACTTTTTTGCATTACTGTTTTAAGTCTTTGTATAGTGCAGTACTTTGGGTGTCTTGGACAGGCAATATTTTTAGAAATATATGAAATATAATTATATCTTATAAAAGTGCATTGGAGAGCCAGGATGATTATGGTTCAAGAGTTGGACTTAGACCTAGATCAAGGGTCAGCAATTCCCCGCACAAGTGCCAAGCTGTAGGGCTGCACCTCCGTGCAAGCCATGGCAGAGGCAGCCCTTGGTGGAAGGAGGGCATGCGAGCGCAGGCAGGGAGGAGCTTCAGAATCCAAGCCTATGAATGTCTACTCTGAAGAAACCCCTTTTATAGTCAATAGGGCTCAAAGGAAGCAGCCAAGGTTTGCCAGGACACTTTGGCACAAGTGCAAGACTTGGCACATAGGTTTGGTACGACATAGCTGAAAAGTTGCCTACCTATGACTTGGATGTTGCAAGTTTAAATCCTTTCTCAGCAATGAAGCTTCTAGATGACCATGGGCCAGTCACCTATTCTTGGCTCCAACCTTTAAGTCTCCTTTTCCATTACATAAAAGCATTTCCAACAGCTGAATTTAATTGTTGCTGTTGCAACAATCTCAATTCACATAACTTTCTCTACACAACTCTCTCCTTTATTCAATCTCTGTCCTCATCATGCAACTCCATTTTTTTCTGTGCCCAATTGGGTTCTTAATATCAGTGCACAGTAAGCAACTTGATTATGGATCTCTCCAATTAAATTTGAAGAGAGAGAAATTTAACGGACTGCTAATGATTTTAGCATTTGTTTTGGTCAGTTATTCTTACCTTAATTTACCGATGTGTGCACTACACGAGTGTACCATGATTTATAAAAGATTCTTTAAAAAGCAAAGACTTTGATCCTGAAACATTCAAAGTTGCATACGTAAAAGAAATACCAGTAGGTATAATAAAAACTTAACGTGCTGAGTATAATTATAGTCTGGTGCATAAATGCCAAACTGGGATTCATTATCTGTTGAGTTTTTAAAACTTTAAAAAATCATGTTCAGCAATGCATTTTTTAAGAGGCAATATTTCTAAATTCAGCAATGACTGGAGGGCCTATAACATTGGCTCTGCCTACTGATTCATCCTTGCACAGATCAATAGACAGGTAAAGAGGCTCTTTAACCTTTTCCCTAACAGTGTGAAGAACCACCAAGGCTTTGGCAGAATCCTGTCCTCAATTAGCATGACAGTCACATATCTTCAAAGCATAAAAGCTTTTTCACTTTACCTCTGCATATTTTGATGGCAACATGAAAATTTGGGAGGGGGCCTTGAGAAGGGGCTGGGTTGAAGGAAGGCCCATCAAGGGAAAGCTACAAGAGGGGAGTTCGGGGCTAAGGGCAATGCAACTCCAAGGTAAGGGAACCAACATCACCTTAACTTAAGAAGTGATTGCCCCCCAACTGCAGGATGCAGCACATGCCCCACTAGGACAGCTGCAGTCTGAGAATCAATTAGTTCGGACTGTGGCCTAAGAATCAAAATACAGGCGCATGACAGACATGCACAAAATTATTAAAAATATTGCATAAAATTTCTTTCAGGCTATGTGTATGAAGTATAAATGAAACATAAATGAATTTTGTTTCTAGATTTTCATCCCACCTGCAAGATCTGTCATTCTGTATTTGCAGATAATCCAAAAACATCCAAAATTTGAAATGCTTTTGGTCCCAAGCATTTCGGATTAGGGATACTTAACCTGTGAAAGTTTCATATAAAAAGATTTTTCATGACAGTTTATTTCAAACCAAGAAAGAAGAGACCTTGTGGTAGCACAAAGTTTTGCAGTATATCTGCATAAAGATAATGAAAAGATAGTGAACTTTGACAGCAATCAGCTATAGCCATTAACAATGACTATAGCAAAAGTTTTTTGGGGGGAGAGGAAGAAATTATAGGAATTCATGCAGAAAGCATTTGTAAAATGACTTTATAGGCACACATCACAAAGCCCATAGTGATCTTGTAAACAGTACATGAACTTCAAGATGGATGCGTACTAACAAATGTGGGTGCTTTCCAAACAAGCTGAACCAAAAGATACAATAAATAAAGTGCTAATGACATTTATGGTTAGGAAAGGAGCAGGGGAGGGGAAGAGGATATGCCTTCTGTAGAACCATAAAAAGAGCAAACAGCCATTCAATTACATAATAGCCAGTGCTGTGATACAAAACTAAATGTTTCTACACACTGATGACTGTAAGAAATAGAACAACCACATAAATCTGGGAGATGACAAACTCTAGTGGAAAAAAAATCCATCAAAAATGAAAACCAAAATCACATCACCCCTGAAGCCCCTGAATTCAAAGAACACCTTGAATAAGTTCCCTCAGCAGAGGTGTTGCTCCTAAGGCAACACATTTGGTACATCACCTTACATTAGGCCAAGCCAATCTCCATTGAGTTTAAAATTTATCTTCCAAGTGCCAATAGTCAGTGTAAAGGTTCTCAAAAGCAATTCTATTCCAACAGCAGCCCAACTTTACTTCAAAATCTAACTTTTTCAGGATGTCAGAACTTTGTTGGAGGTGAATCCTTATGGCGGTACAGTAGTTGCAAGATTATAGAATGACTTCCTAGAGGACATCCTACACACCTCTGGTGCAAAATGTAAGAAGGCTTACTTTCTTTTCTGGCCATTTGGACCGTAAAGGTTGAGCCTGGTAAACTTCTGAATTTGTGCCATTTTCTTGATGGGGAATCATGGGTTTGAATTGCTATGCTACTATTTTCCAATTCTTTCCCTAATTAATTGTTGCCAATTTTAGTGCTGTTGAATACTTGGCGGGATTTTGTTCCTTCTTCTAAGCTGCTCGGAGTACCAAGGATAAGAAGGGAATATCAGATTTCATGATTCGAGGGGCAGTGAAGAGGAGGTCCAAAACAGAGAATGAATATGTGGCTTGAGTGCAGTGTATAATACTTTGCATTTTCTTCACCTACTTTTGGTTAAAATAAAAAAATAAAAAACTCCAGTTGAAATTAAAATAACTACCAAGGTTTAATTAGTTCTAACTAACACAAAGTAGTTACTAACACTAACACATTCTTTGCACCTTGATATATTTTACAGGTTTGTCAGTGCAATGGTTTGGCTGGCACAAGTCCTGTGCTGGCCTGGGACTGTAGAATAAGTGCCATAAGCCACTTCTGCACCACTCTTGGAGGGGATGGGTTAGGCTAGTGGTAAAGGCATGCATCAGCCTCCCACACCACTGTGGGAACAGGGAGGTGGGTGAGTTGTGCTGGCCTAAATTATAGGATTGTGCCCTGTGTTATTAAGATTTTGGTGAGATGCTTTTGTTGCCACAAAGCAGCATTCAAGGCAGTTCACCTCCAGTAAAACAAACTTAAAATGAAAATATGCCATAAAAACCAAACCGATACCAGCATCACTGGGTTTGCACAGTTCCTGTTGGTCCATACTGGTGGATCTCAATAATCTGACTTTGTCCTTTTACAATATTCTGTCTCTCTCATTCACAGTTAGGCCCGAAAAACCCCTACCCAAAATATGTCAGGAGTCCTATGAACCAGAACACCTGCTGGAGCTTAATGACACAGCCTTCTCCCTAATAAGAAATAATTAATCAGAAGCTGTCAGTGTTTCAAAGTGCTCCACTCAAGTTTTCAGGCACTACAGAACACGCCTTATTAACTGATTAA
The DNA here is from genome assembly GCA_030015325.1 of Cryptoblepharus egeriae. Classification (NCBI taxonomy): domain Eukaryota; kingdom Metazoa; phylum Chordata; class Lepidosauria; order Squamata; family Scincidae; genus Cryptoblepharus; species Cryptoblepharus egeriae. The sequence goes on from JAREYC010000004.1 coordinate 53,686,230, forward strand.
TGCACAACTTGGAAGAGCTGTGAGGCGAAGCGACCTCCTGTGTTTAGCTCATTAAGGAGCACCTTGGAGACTCCATGTGCCATTCTTGAGAACCCTGTTGTGAACTTTCCTGGCAGTTTGGCTGCTGATTTTTCTTGCAGTCTCCCAATTTGTTTCCCTTTTTCCTGATATTGCCTGCCTGCCAACAACTGCCAACTTTTTCCTTCTGGACTTTTTGGTTTCGTTGCAATTCTGGAAGAGCTGTATGTATAAGTGAACACACAACCAGTTGCAATAAGAGCATGCATTACAATTACAAACAAATTAAAAACCTAATGGGCTAACTGTGGATCAATTACTGTTATTATTTGCAACCAGATTGCATTAATAAAACACATAGCACATCATCTTAGGTTTTCTTCATAATTATCTCTGTTCTATTTATTGTCAATTTGAAAAACAGCTATAAACCAGCTGGTTAAACCTCTAGTACAGATAAGGGTAGTTTCAGTGATACAAAAAGTTAACTTGTACTCAATTTCTATATGAATCAAGAAATACAGTCACTGGAAACAATGAAGAACACCCACATATGGATGCTTAAAATGAGTACTGTATTTGTGCCCACAATCCAAAACAGCAATGATGATTGAGATGCTACAAAAAGGTTTAATGGATATTGGGGTAGAAAAAGCCTTCCATCAACTTTTTCCTCATCAATTCTCTTAATACAGGTTCTTAAATAAAGTGTGATAGGCCATACATGTGAGATAAAGGTGGTCCCCACCTCTTGCAATAATGCCTCTTCTGCACTGGCTGTACACTGCAAAGAAGGTGGGGAAGCAACCCACTCCCACTGGGGTAACCTGGAGGTTGCTCTTTCACCCTGCTATCTGCTTGCATCCCATTCCTCAAGGATCTTGGAAACTTGTGGGAAGGGATCATTCAGTCACGACGAGGGAACCCTACAACAGTTTGCTTTCTGGTAATGATTACCAGAGAGAACATATTGGGTGGCACAGTAAATGAAGCATGATAGTTGGCAACCCATTTGCTAACAATTTATCCACCACTCAGGGACATGAAATCAAGAGAGATACAGCTTCACCTCTCCGAAATACTCAGACTCACAACTCCCCAGTTGTTGCATTCCCAGTTTCTGAGGGATTTACAGGGGAAGATGAGCTCTCATCTGCTGCAGCTGTAATCCTGTAGAGAGATTAAAGCTGTGGAGGTGAAAAGCAACCACCACTGCAGTTGCAAACGTGCTGCATAAAAATGATGCAGAAGCTCTGTAACCAGGAATGATGATGATGACACAATGATGATATGATGACATCATTACTATCCTTTTGGATCCTGAGCTCTGTGTGCTGTGGACCTTACCATATATCACTGCCACCACTATGGCTTTGCTGCCTTTTGCCTCTTTGAATGATGCAAGTAGCAGCAACATCTTGGATCCACTGTTTCTACAGATATTATTTCCTTGCTGACAGCACATCAGTCTTGCCTACTGCCTGTCACTAACCTGCTGCTTCCATCTTCATGTTTACACCTGAAAAAGAGAACTAGGAGCTTTATCAAGTTTTCTTTTTAAGGCAATACACACACATTTTTGAAGCATCCTATGAAAGTGTGAAGGAGCAAGATGGCAGAGCTGGTAGGGTGAAGGTGTTGTAGATTTCTTTCTGCTGGCAGAGAAGCCAAAACTCAAAGGATATCAACACAAAGCTCTCTTCCCTTCCCATCACCCATCTTCCCATGTACTCACTGAAACCTAAATCTGGAACAATTAAGAGCACAATCCTAAGCATGTCTATTCAGAAGTAAGCCGCATTGTGTTTGATGGGACTTACTCCCAGGAAAGTGTGTTTAGGATTGCAGCCTAAAAGACTCCTAACTTAAGGCTACATTCAGATCTTCCCAGCAAGCTCCAAGAAGGCTGTTGAGGGGGTGGACAGCAGTAATCGAGCATTAACAGGAATGTCTCTATAGATTCTTTTGCTGAGGCAAGTATAAGCACATATGTTTCAAAGGGATTTAAAAATAAAAAAGTTCCAGTACACTTTCTTCCCTGTTCTGATGGTGAGCTCAGAGAAGTTTCAGTATATCGTTTTTGGTGTGTGTGTTTTGTTTTTGTTTTCCCCTACAATTGCTCAGTCTACAAAATCTTTCGAATTCATCCTTATTTGGTGTGACGGCTATTTAAATAGTGTAATAACGTCATTGGTTCCTTTGTATGTGTAGTTGAGCATATAGTTTTGGTGTATTAATATTGGATTTTATGCACCCAGGTCATATTCAGAAGTTCTATCTCCACATATAGGACTTGCAGAAGCCACCAGAAAACTAGATGGGTGGGATGAGAAGTCACACACTGGCTTCTTGCCATGTTACAGTTTTGACTGGGAGCAAGACATGTGCCAGTGTCCTTTATCAACTGAGCTATCCTGCAACTGTAAGGGAAACACTTGCCCCAGAGTTCAAAAAGTTGATTTTGGTAATATATTGTTGTAGGTGTTGAAGGTCCATCCTTTGTTGGGAAGGCTTCAGCATAATAATCAGAGCTATTAGAATATTTCTTCCATGAATGTGCAATCACCTTCAGGAGTTTGGTAGGAAAAAATAAATCAGTTGAATAGAAACTGGATACAGTTTTGAGGAGTTGCCCAGGATCTGCCGTAAGTACTGTATTTGTTCTATATCCTTTCACTAAGCTGCTCTTGTATATTTGAACTGGGAAGGGGACAAACATAAGGGACTCAAAGGTGAGTTCCACCTTGCTTGTTGAGACTGGAATATCTATCTTTGGTTAACACAATTCTTACAGGAAGTTCAACAGATCTCATTGTTTTCCCATTTCTGATGAAAATTTCTGAAAAAAGGGAAATCCCATTTTATTTAAGGAGCAATCCTAATCAATTTAGGCCAGCAATATCTGGGCAATGGCAGAAGACCCATACTCTTCACAGCGTCCACCTAATGAGGCTGACCCTGAGCCGGCAGAACAAGCAATACTACCCAAAGCAACAGAGCAGGATGAGTGCAATGGTGGCCCAATACTAAGCTTTGTCCTCTGACCCTCTGACAACCTAACACTGGAAATTTTACCATTAAAAACAAAGAATCAGTCAGCTCAGTTGATTCTTGCCTATCAAGCATAATTCATCCTACCATATTCATCCATACTCTCTAATCTGAATTGCTGTCATTTGGGAAACCAAACTGCATAACCCTGGATATGAGTAGCATGCTCACCATAAAGGACCAATGTCAACTACAAGACACAGTAACAAAGCAATCCTGTGTATTGGAAAACTAAAACTTGATTAATCTACATGATTAGATCCATTTATATAATTTCTTTCTTTTTTCTTTTTCTTTTTCTGAATTGCATCCGATATGATCTTCTGCAATGGGCTTTAATTATGGCAAATAAGCACTAATGAAATCAAGGAAGCGGAACAAAAAATCAGTGTTTAAATGCCAACGAGAGTGATTAAGTATTATTAATAAGTGCGACAGCATGAAAGAGATTTTGTATGTGAAGCTCTCTGCATCTTTTATTGAATTACAAGTCATTACTTTCACTTACCCTCTTTTAACAATTCATGCAACCATTTTCTGAATTCTCTTATTAGTTAAGGGTCTCTAGAAGGACATTTGTTTCAAAAGGGCAGCTTTTCTTCCTTTATCCTTTCCCTGCAGGTGCTGTCATTTAAAACTTCATAGATTCCCCTACATCCCACTCCCATGCACGAGTCTTCTTATTTTGAACTAGCAAATTCAAGGGCTGTGGGTGGCACAAGTGGTTAAGATACTGTGCCTGTTAACCTGAAAGCCAGGGTTTGAGACCCGTGTCCTGACAAGACAGGGTGAACTCCTGTCCTTAGCCCAACTCTGCAACACAGCTGGAACCAATTGTATTGGCTCTGACGTTCCATTGGACTATTTCAGTGGTGTGGAGAGGGGGGATTTGCTGCTTGGGTAACAACCTATCCTCCATATTAATCTATCTAGGACTTCGTCCATGCCTTTGAATTATGGTGCTGGAGAAAACTCTTGAGAGTCTGTTGGACTGCAAGGTCCATCCTCAGTCCACCCTCCAGGAAATCAATCCTGCCTGTTCACTGGAAAGACAATACTGAAGCTGAGGCTCAAATATTTTGCCACATCATGAGAAGGGAGGACTCCTTTTCTTTTCCAAAACCCTGATGCTGGGAAAAAACTGAAGGCAAAGGGCAGAGGATGAGGTGGCGAGATAATGTCACCAAGGCAATTAACATGAATTTGGATGGACTTCGTAAGCTGGTGGTGGATGGGGGGCCTGGCGTGCTACTGTTCATGAGGGTTGTAACAAATAGAATGAACTTCAACAGGGAGAAGTTCAAGGTTCTGCACTTGGGCAATAAAAACCAAAAACACAGGTATAAAATGGGGGATACGTGGCTTGGCAGCACAACATGTGAGCGGGATCTTGGAGTAGCCGTGGATCACAAGCTGAACATGAGTCAGCAGTGTGATGTGTCTGCAAAGAAGGCAAATGCCATTTTAGGCTGCATTAAGAGGATTGTAGTTTCCAAGTCGCGAGAAGTTCCAGTTCCTCTTTACTCTGCATTGGTAAGACCTCACCTTGAGTACTGTGTTCAGTTCTGGGCACATCACTTGAAGAAAGATGCAGTCAAACTGGAGCAAGTCCAGAGGAGAGCGACAAGAATGATCAGTGGGATGAAAGGAAAGTCTTATGAGGAAAGGTTGGGGGAACTTGGGATGTTCAGCCTGGAGAAAAGGAGGATGAGGGGAGACATGATTGCCCTCTTCAGATACCTGAAGGGCTGCCATAGGGAGGAAGGAGCTCATTTGTTCATAGCTGCTTCTGAAAGCAGAACTAGAACCAATGGGTACAAACTGCAAGAAAGGAGATTCCGAAGGGATATCCGGAAAAAATTCCTGACAGTGAGGGCAGTGGAACAGACTGCCAAGGGAGGTGGTGGACTCTCCCTCACTGGGGATCTTCAAGCAAAGGGTTGATGAGCACCTGTTGGGGATGCTCTAGGGGGAATTCCTGCTGCAGGCAGGGGGTTGGACTAGATGACCTACTAGGTCCCTTTCAACTCTAGGATTCTATGATTCTAGGTCACGAAGAGTCGGACATGACTGAACAACTAAACAACAACAACAACCACCAGTTCTTATGAACATGAGTTCATACTCCATGTTTTTCTCAGCATTCTCACTTCTGGTGAACACTAAAAATTTAGTACAAGAAGTGGCCCGTAACAGTACCTGATGATAAAAACAGCTGAATCCAAGAACTCCTCAAATCAAGGAATGGGTGGCATGATGACATGGAATTGCCACTCATGTCATAGCATCCCCCCCCCTTGCACCAGTGCCTCATGTCCTCACATGCTTCTGGAACAGGTCAATTTCAGTGCCCAACAGGGTTGAAGGATAGCAGGTGGGTCCAAATCCAAAGCAGTTACCTGTTTTAGCAATAGGGCTGTCCTGCAATTGCCTCTCATATGGACAAACCCCTGAAGCCTCGAAACCCCCACACCAGCCACCTACGTGATACACCACTGAGTAAAACAGTGTTTCACAAATATGAATTCTACTCTGTTGTGTCTGTTTCTATTTTTATTCCTGGATGTACAAGACTTCATTTTCACTAGAGAGGTCCTTCTTTTTTTCCATTTCTTTTTAAAAGGCTTGTAAAAGTCTTGGACAGAAGTTGTCATGAGGCCCCCTTTAAAAGTGCTCTTTAAGCATTCAGGGAGCTCTCAAGGTTCTTAATACAATCTCTTTCCAAACAGTTTCAATCTAGTTATTGACTATTTTGACAGGAAAAATCCTATTTTCTAGTTTACAAAGGCCCCAATCAAAATTAGAAATACATGATGGTAAAAAAAAAATCCAGGTAGATCTGAGCAAATGTCCTTGAGTGCTAGGCTTCAAATTAATTCTGTTCACTGCTTGATTAAGGCTGCAATCCTAAAAACACTTTCCTGGGAGTAAGTCCCATTGAATACAATGGGGCTTACGTTTGAGTAGACATGGTTCGGATTACGCTCTAAGATTCCTAGAAAAATGTCAGAGAAAGCTCATTTTCTCATTTTTAAAATCTCTGTTCTGCTATAAACTATACTTATTATTTTAAAAAATTATATAACACTTTTCAACAACAAAAATTTGCAGGGCAACTGAAAAAAATTCTGAAAAACAGTCCCTCAAAAAGACACTATGCTAAGATTATAGGGACATTTGTCTTTCCCTGAGAAACACAGGAGAACAACTACGAGGGTGCCTCTTTGGGCACTGTATAGTACAGAGTAATCAAACCAAGTCATCTCGTTCATACTACACAAGGGTTGTAGCCAAAGAAAATGAATTTTGACTTAGCACTACTGAAATTATTAGGACTTCAGTAAGTCATGACTAACTTGTCTCACCGATATTAGTGGAAATTTGTTCTGGAACCCTATACAGATTTCATAATCTGCCGACACTGAACCCATAAGAGAGGACCCACCTCAACTATCTGAAGGCACATCAATTACCTTCAGACATTATTCTTCAGGCTTCAGAATGCCTGCCAAGGCCAAAAAAGGTGTGTCTAGTCACTTTCAGTTTCCATATGCTTTTAAAAGGCATTCTGAGGGCCAGGAAGGCATTCGGGATTTTCAGGAGCCTGGAATCTGCTGATTCAGTTATCCGCACATTTCAGCATCCATGAGGTTCCAGGAATAGAACCCTCATAAATATTGAGGGCCAACCTATATGTGCAATAGTTATTAATTGGAATAGTTTCATGACAACAGTCTCAATAAGAGACACCAAAAGGGAAAGGTGCAATTTTTAATTCATACTATATATTTTAATTCACACAACATGGAATCCATGTTGCATTTCCACCATCATGTGCAATATCAACATAACAGATCTTCACCAAGCAACCAGCTCAGGCATGCTTCTCACTCACAGACTAAACACGAATTGAAGGATGGCTGCATGAGCAGTACTCATGAGAGCACTGTGGCAATTATTTTCAACAAGTGTGCCATGGTACACTGGTGTGCCATGAATTGCTATGAGAGTTTGGGGGAAGGCTATTTATTATTTGGGCCATTGGTTTATGTGAGCCCCGACCCTGGCAGCGAGGTGTGCCTTCTCAACTGTAAAAAATCAGAAGGTGTGCATTGCTAGAAGAAAAGGGGTGAAAATCGTTGTCAGCACCTTCTCTGTGTGCCTTAAGAAGAAAACATTGAAAATAGCTGACCTATGGCCATAACAAAAGATTGTACACAGATTACAAACAAAAGAACAATATTTATTTTATTTATGTATTTTAAAGATATTTTCCATCTTTCTCCTTTCTTGGTAACAGAATGCCCAAGATGGCATACAATATTTATTAAAATACAATCTCCAGTCAAAAGTAAAAAGCTCTAACTAGCATACAAAAAAAATTACATCCAATGTAGCAGCCACAGCAGTAAAAGTAGCTCAATACAACAAAGGCAGTATCCCATCACTGCCCTAAATAAACGAGAAAACTAAGAAGTGTCCAAACAAAAAGGGCAACCAAAACTAAGGTGGGAAGGCCATTTGAAAAAGGAAAGTTTTAACCCTCCTCTGAAAGGCTGCTGGGGAAGCAAAAGTTCTTAATTCAACTGAAAGGGAGTTCCAATATATCAGAGTCATTTATGGAGAAGGCACTATTCCTTCAGGCAGCAGATTATTAAGGAGTTGACCTGCAAGCCATCACTGCTCCTCCTCATTTCATTCAATGAATTGAGAAGGGGGAGAAAAAGGATCAAGAAATGAGAACATTGGATTGACAACTGGACTGGAGAGAAGGACAAGAAGAGGCTGGAACATCTTCACATAAGGGGTGCAGTTAGTACTGTATTTTGTATGCTTCCTCAGGCATTGGGAGGTCTTAGATGAGCGCTGATTTAGGACCACTTGAACCAGGCAGAAAAAGGAAGGGGAGTGAAGATACATATTGATGAGAAATACAACCTGTTCTAGTCATAAAGGAGCAGAAAGTTTGCAAAGTATAAGAGGTGGTTTGGGGATCTATAAGTTGTGAAATATATACAGCTGATAGTGGCATACACTGTATTCCCCTGCACTGTTTTAAAGGATTTCGCTGTGGTACTGATGTAAAATAATTCAACATCTTCCTAAATAACAGTGCAGAATTTGTCACAGCATGACACTGCAAGCTTAACAACATAATGGTTAATCCAGGCATGCATCTCCCGAGGCCTTTGAAGAACATCAAACCAAGATGACAATATTCCTACTGATGTCTGCAGGCTTTGGATGAGACCTCTGTACTTGCGCGCATGACAAGCTCTAAAGCATGTTACTAACAAGGCTTGTAAAATACATTTCTGACTTTTAGCCTAATAAAGTGTGCTTCAAAATAAAGAGGGAGCATGAAATATATGGCTGTACTGATTCACACAAACATCACTGCCACAGCAGGCAGTTGGCCTCTTATCTTATTGGCCCCCAAATGTCCATAAACATTGTTGAGGCATAAACTCTGTTGAATGTTATTTCTTGTACAGTGCTCAGGAACCGGTTCAGGAAAAAATCCACAGCTGCTCTTGAGAGACACCCATATCTTACAATGGCAGCTCAGTGCTGGCTTTCAGCATATGAATCAAAACCAAACACCAACAAATGTACAGGGTCTGAAAATGTGCCTTGGATTTTCTAGGATGACCAAACTGTAATTTGAGCTGATGCAGGTTGCCCTGCACTGACTCCAAAGTGTGTCAAATGTGATTTAAAGCACATTTGCATTGATCTGAGTGCTGGCTAGTTCAGCAAGGAGACCTGAGCTGACTTGGCTACGGGCTGGGCTGGAGCCCAACCTTACATTGATTAGAGCAGAAAAGACTGTGCAAGTCCACGTGGAGAAGGAAGAGTGTGGCTGGAGGGCAGTTCAGAGCAGAGAGAGGAAATTGCTTGGGGCAGGGGGGCTGAAACAGTAAACGATCAGGTCCAGGAGGATAGTGGAATTGGTGGTGGAAGTGCACACCATATCTTCACCCCCTCCCAACTAGGCCAGCATTACAGAGCTTCTTGGATGCACACCAAGATGTGGATCTAAGATACCCATAGGGACACCTGGAGTGTTACACAAGATAGGGGGAAATATATTCCTTTACCCCTTTATCCTTTCACCTATCACCTAAATTGTGTTGGACCCAGCACAGGATTGCACTGTCAATTTCCATGAAATTCATTCCTTTATCTAACAACCGATTCACGAAGGTGAGTATCTTCATACATTAAGCTGATAATCCGCACCTATCTTGTCCACATCATCTATATATATAAAATTGAAAAGTCACTGACCAACCAACTGACCGACTGACTGACCGACCCATTCACTCACCAATGCCCAGCCAAAACCGCTAGACCTATAAGCATGAAATTTGTGGAAGGTGTTCCTTCCGTAATGGAGGCACCCACTAGGAACGGTTTTTTTTGAAATTCCAACCAAAAGGGGGTGAAAGGGGCACAATGCATTATCCTCCCTATGCTTTAAATTGAACAGCTGCTGACGGATCAATGCCCTGCCCCAACTCCTGGGCCTAGAAGAATGAAATTTGGGGAGGGTGTTATGTGACATGAGCACCCACCAAGAAGAGATTTTAGAAATTTACCCCCTAAGGGGGTGAAAAGGGGTGCAACGTGTTTCATCCTATGCTTAATATTGAAGACTGACGGATCAACATCCAGCCAATTTGGTGCACGATGCCTGATGCACTTGGAAGGAGATGCACAAGGGGGGTGTTGCATTGGGGTGATGGTATGTGGGTGGGGCAAAGGTGTGCACAGGGGGGGCAATGGAGTTTAGTGACCCATAATGACTGAAAATCTCTTTCTCCATTCTTGGAAGAAGAGAGTTGAGTGACTGCATATTTGGGGGAAAACAAATCTTGGAACCCTTTTGGCTTGCCTAAAGGAAAAGAAATTAAACTGTTCCTTCTTCCAAGTGATTTCCCATCTATAGATGCAGTGATAATATAATGTCCACTCACCCAACCCCTGCCAAACCATCAGATAATAGAAAGTAAAAAGTACATTGAATGGGAACAGACAGAGATAGAGAGTTTTGCAGAAGTTAGTTACAAATGAGCTGCAGCCTCAGGGAAGAGTGTTGTAGGAATTCTTGCTATAGCTCTTTGATGATCTGAAGGAGAATTAACATCTGCATTCAACATCTATATCCAATATCCTCCCAAATTCTCTGCACATATACTTGCAAATAAGTCTCCAGTGCTTACCAATACACATTAAAAGAAAAAAGAAAAAAAATAGTTCTGTAACAAAGCCACCTCAAAAACTTTGTGTCTCTGCTGTATTATCATGGAAGAGACAGAGCTACAACTTAGGAAGTTTCCAGACCAGCAATTTTCAACCACCATTCCACTTTGGTGCACATATATGGTTTACAGGTGTGCCATGTTTGGGGGAGTGTCAATTATAAGGAAAAAGGCATTGGGAGCATTTCACTGGCAGCGTGACATGCCTTATCATTTTGAAAAAACAGCCAGTGTGTGGATAATTTAAGCACCTTATCAATGTGCTTTGAAATGGAAAAGGTTGAAAACTGCTGTTCCAGACAGATTCTTACCCCTGCCATGAACTCACTAGGTAGCCCTAGGCAAGCAACTCCTCCTTGATCTCTGCAGTGTGGGAGTACTACTAGTTACTAACCTTATAAGACAGCCCCAGGCAAGCCCCTTGCATTCATAAGTGCAAGGATTTCAAAATGTAGATATTTGTGCAGGGTTCTGACCAATCTGAAGTCCATCACAAATGGCCAGTGACATATTAAATATTCCTTTGTACAGTATAACTATATTATATATAAAGAAAATCAATATTCTGTGATTGGCATGTATGTTCAGGCCTACCCTTCTGCAACCATTTATTCAAAATGTTCATTCCTGTTTTAGCAGTGTGCTTTGGATGTAAATGAATGACCAGTTCCAGAGAGAGTCCTTGCGGATTGACTGAAGAATGCTGTTGCTGAAATCATTAATGCCTTCACGCCCAAGGATGAAGTTTATAAGTTCATCCTCTGTACATGACAACTGAACACTAATGAGAATACAGTTAGTTTTGATGTCAGGCTGAGCAGATAAAAGGGGAATGACAGCTTTATGCCTTTTTGCTGCACAGGCAATAATAATAATAAAGTGGAGGCTGCATCGATATATATCTGCCATATATCATTTCTGTTATCTAGGAAAATGGGATGGGGATGTTGGCTTTTGTTTCAAATGCTCCCCGACTGAAAAAGGTTGCCAGTGAACAGTTGGATTGCTCAACAAAAAATGAGACAAATTCAGAGGCAAAACTATCATCCACCCAGATAAAATGTTTTTTGCATATAGCTGGTTAAAAATTACAATAGTCCCAGAATCCACTCACCCGCCACCCTGAATGCCAAATTCCACAAATAACAGAATCCATATTTCATTGGGGCCAGACCTTCATCGGGGCCAGACCTTTCATTGGGGCCAGATTGGAAGCAGAAGCCTCTAGTCGTGTCTGGGTATCAGTTGGAGCCTTCACTGTCGGTTCAGAAGTCAAGGTAAGTGAAATCTGCAGGTTCCAAAACAATAATAGGTACACTTGTGCTATAAACTACAGCAAACTGGTTTTCTACCAGCCACATTTGAATACTTTTAATAGCTACCAACATAAGAGAGGGAAAAGGAAGATGGGAGCATACAAATTTGATTTATGCCTGCTCATCATTCTACCTGAATACCCCTATAGAAAACTGTGGCACAACAGACACAATAGAGAACCAGCCACCACTCAAAATCATCCCGGTTCCTCCATCTATCCTGTTAATACTGCCATTCCAACTGCACAACGCATCAAAAGGCTGATTGCTTCAGATTTTATGGATCCAATTGGCCTCAACTCATCCCAATCTATTCCAGCAATTATGTGCTAAAGTGAATATCATGTGGCAGACATGAAAATATTTGTTTTACATACTGTAGAGAGGAAATCTGCCAATCAATCACAATCTTCAGAGCACAACACAAATTTGATTCCACCCTAGGTATAATACACAAATCTTAATCATATTTGCAAGGTAATTGGAAGACACCAATTATCTCACGGGCCACACTTCTGCCAAGTAGTATCCCTCTAATTTTTTTCCCTGCAAGCAGTTAACAAAATGAGTAGAAAAATAAGCACATTCATCTTCAAATGGGCAATGGCCAGTCTGATAGCTATAATAATTGGCTACTCACATCCTCCAATCTTCCCTTAATCAGCTCTCACCCTCTATTGCTGCCTCCCTCAGAGGCCTATCCTATACTTGTCCACTCAGAAGTAAATCCCATTATAGTCAATGGAGCTTACTCCCAGTAGGGTAGATTGTGACTAAGTACTATTGAACACAATGAGACTTACTTCTGAGGAGACAAGCTTAGGATTGCCCTCCTACCCTACCTTAGTCTAGTCACCAACTTCCTCAGAAGCATCACTTTCTGTCCAAGATCAGCATGGCTTGCCTGATTTTCCTTCAGCAGATTCCATCAGTGACACCAGCATGTGGTTCAAGTGATGAGCAGCAGCACTTGGGGAGAAACACATCCTGTGCAACTAGACATTCCACTAACAGCAGTCAGCTGCTTTGAGATAAAACAAATAAACCTCCTTACATTGCAATCTTTGAAAGGTTTCCTTGAGCCAGCATACAGACGATGGACTAAATCCATAGCAGTTACAGGTCCATGCAGTTACATCACCATCTAGTGCTATCTTATGGAAAGTCATCTTAACTGCTCCAGAGCAAGGGGCTTAATTTCACTTTAGGATATAGGCCTAAAGGTACTCCATCAATCAAAACACTCAGTGCAATCACAACTATAATAGGCTAGTTAAACATTCTGTGATTAAGTTCTTCATTTATTAGAACCAAAGTTGTAAAATGATCAGAGCTTTTAAAGGTCTGGAGTTAATAGCAAAAGCAAAATACCCATAGAATAGCAATCAATGTTCCAAAAAATGGTGCAAATAAAAAAACCATTCAGCTACAAACATTGATGGTATAAAGATAGACATTTTGCGCTTTTCTCAAGGTCAGGTATATATGCTGCAAGAACTCTTATTTATGTACAATTAATGGTAAAACTGGTTTCATGGGTGGTACAAGCAGTTAAGACGCTCTGCCTGTTAACCAGCAGGCCAGGGTTCGAGACCCGGGTCAGCCCCACAAGACAGGGTGAGCTCCTGTCCTTAGCCCAGCTCTGCGACGCCAGCTGGATCCAATCGTATTGGCTCTGCCTTTCCATTGGACTAATTCAGTGGCGTGGAGAGAGGGGATTTGCTGCTTGGGTAACAGCCTATCCTCCATAACAATCCAACGCAGGCTTTCGTGTTTCGCATGCAGCGTATGCAGCGCTGAGCACGATACCACAGTCTGTCAAGACTGATGGAGGCCTGCTTATAAGTAGTTTTGCTTAAAGTTGCCTTTTCCAAGAATGTATTGACAGTTTTGTGTGTAGACTTGTACTTACATGTTGCTCACACCAGTAGTTCTCAATATCCTCTTCAGGATCAGTCACATTGGGAGCATTCCAGACATCTTCCATAAAACTTGCCGGCTGGATGGATGCCATTATCAAAGGCTTCCAGGGAGCAATTCCCGTTGTAACAATGCAAGTCCCCTAATGGGACCAGTGTCTCAGTTCAGCAGTAAACAGCACAGTAATGATCTTCCTTTTTAAAATTTCTCCTTTTGCTGTAATCATCTATTAAGTTTTTTAGCATGCACTTCAAAGATATCCTCTGTTGCAATTGTTCTGTTACTATGAAAGCAAGATCAGCAGGGTTCAGCACTTCAAAGCCTCACAAAGGGAACTATTAATTATTCATCCTTTTCCCCAGTTTACAAAAAAAGAATGCAGAAAACTAATGAGTAATTCTTTAAAACAAACAACATTTTGTTTTGAGGATTTCGGTATATCCTGTGTCGAAACTGGTAGAAAATTATGCAGACAGAATCCACATGGGTCCCTGTGCAGACATAACACTTGAACAATGGTCACTTGAACAGTGGCATGGCTTGGTTTATCATAGCCTTGTTCTAGCACACCTAGTAGATGCAGGGTGACAAGATGCCCAAACCTCAAAAGGAGAACAAGGTCTTGGATTCCTCTCAGCCTAGCCTTTCCAGCGGACAATGGTACGTTTGCCTTCTCATGACTAAGCTGCAATATTGGGCACTTTCACTTTCCCATAGAGCTCAATACATATTTTTTATTTTTTATTTTTTGGCCATAACATTTTATAGGAAGAAGATATTTCAAAACCGATTTTTGCATTGGATTCTGCTCTTCAGTACATATCCAACGACATATGACATGATGGGGTACTGCACAGCATCACAAAGTTCCAAAATGAAGCCAAAATGGAGGACGATGAAACCCTTTTGGAGGACACTTGGACAGAAGACTAAAGAAGAGGATAGATCCAGAATTTTCTGGTTATATGTTCACCCTGAGAATTTGTCTCCTATTTCACTGGTCTTCCAGAGAATTTGAAAGTATATTCATCCCAGAACGCTTTCTAAAAATAAAATACATGCACAAGTGAGACTGATAAATGATCCAAATGTATCCCTTACTTGCATCAGCATCATAAACATGCTATAAAGCACATAAGTCAGTAACACCAGCCAATTAAAGTTGTGATCTGCACCAGAGCAGGTAAATTCTGTGTTGAGCAGCAGATAGACAGAGGAGGAATGGAACAGGGTGAGGGGAGGGTGATGATAAGTGTGGGAGGATCAGGCTGGGGAGAGGCAGGATTGTTGAGAAGGGTGCATGCTGTATTCTCGAGGTCAGATCTGGTGACACAAGGTAACATGGACTTGCATCAGCAGTTTAACAAATGCAGGTCCAAGTTGCCTCTTTACAGAACCAAATCTTACCTCGAGAAACCTGCTAGTGTTCCAACTATCCCAAGAAGATTAGGCTCAGTTGCACGGACACTGCTAAATTAACAATGGGGGAGTTGGACAGGCTTAGACTGTAATTATTTGAACTATTTAGGCTGTAATCTTAAAGACATTTTCCTGGGAGTAAGACCCACTGAACACAATGGGGTTTACGTCTGAGTAGACACGGTTAGGATTTAAGAGACTATTTCCTAGGCCTGCAATCCTAAACATACGTACTATTTAGTATGTCCCCTACCCCACTAAATTCAATGAATAGACCAGGTTTCTCTCCAAAAGGGCTAATGATCTGACAAAAGGGGGAAAAATGGTCTGAGGCGTGACTTGCCCCTGTATTTCAGATACAATCCAGGTTGTTTTCTGGTCTTCAGATTGTGGAGGCCCAATGGAACACACACCCATCAAAAAGTTTCTATTCATAAATTTTAACTACAAATCTATAAACATGACAAATTGAGCATCTTACCTGTAGGTTTACCTAATACTAAAGAAGATTAATGAAACACATTATTTTGCGACAGGCACACTATTCAATGTGAAAATACTATTTTATTCCTGTTCTAACACTTAAGATCACAGTGATGCAAATAAGAGCGCAAGACTTGTTTCTATTTTGAAGTTACTTCACATCAATCCATCATCTTTGCTGGCTTTACCACCACCATTCAGTAACAGAAGGTTGCGCTGATGCCAACAGCCTGCACCCTGAGAATTGTCTGAAAGTGAGACAATTCCCTTCCATAAGCTTCTGATCTGTCCTAGGTAAGCCTTTGCCGAACTTTTTCATCTCATGCAACACATAACAAGGAACTAAAATTGCTACACCATTCATTCCACTGCAACAGTTCCTAAAAAAGGACATTTCCTCTCCTCTTCTCAGATATTCCTCCGTGTCCCAACCTGTGGTTGCTGCCTCATCTCGTTTTGAGCCTCCTGGTGTCTGGTTTGCAGAGGAATGACTTACACATAAATTGTGCTTAGATCTGCATGCTTTGGCTGAGAAATAAGCATCTTATCAGTTTTATATCCTGTCACAGAAATGCTGACATTTTCTGTTAACGTACATTTAGCCTCCTTGTGTGATTAATCTTAATTGCTACTGTAAATCACACACCTTGGGCCAAGTATTTATGATCACCTTAGCTTTCTTGTTATGGGAAATCAGTATCTTGATCCCACTGTGCAGATAGCAAGCTAAGATGCTGAAGCAAAGACTGAGAAGCTTCCTTAAGACCACCTGGTGAGTTCAAGGCGGGAGCTAAATTTGAACTAAGAATTCTCCATCTCACACTCTTACAGCTATATGCCATGCATTCTTACCCAGGCATAAATCTAAATCATATTTCCTAGTTAATATATACACTAAGAACATCAACAGTACAATCCTAATCAAACCAGCACATGTTCCATGCTGGCCTGGGGGTATAACAAAAGTGTGATAAGGCACTTCTGCACCACTCCTGCATGATGCGCCACTCCTGCACTCCTCCACACCACCATAGGAGCAGGGAAATTGATGAGTTGCACTGGTCTAAATTGGTTAGGACTGCATCCTGAAAGATATAAAATTATGCATGGGATGGACAGAATGGACAAAGGAAAGGTCTTACTCTTTCTCAACACCAGAAACAGAAGTTATCCACTAAAATTGACTGGTGGTAGAGTCAGAACAAACAAAAGGAAATATTCATTTACCTGCCATGTAAGTAAGCTGTGGAACTCCTTTGCCACAGGATGTTGTAATGTCACTTGGCCTTTCAAGTGGGATTTCAATAAATGAAAAGTCCCTCACATATTACAGGTCACAATGATTGTATGGATGCTCCACGTTTTAGGGGTGCCCAATCTCTGAATGCCAGATGCAAGAGAGTGCCAACAGGATACAGATTTCTTGTCTTTCAGTGTTTTCAGGAAATCTGGAGGGCCACTATAAAATATAAGCTGGATGGGACTTTGGCCTGATCCAGCAGGGCTTGTATGATCTTAAATCCCCTATAAATGTTCTGAACGTATATAGGGGATTTGTATATACACTGCAACAACAGTGTTGTAATGTCTGAATGTGCATTGCAACAATAGAGAGTTGAAAGATCTTGCCAGGCCAGCCCTAATGCACCTGCATGAAAGAGTCTATGCAGCCATCCATAACTCTGGGAATCAGTGTACAGTAAAACCTTGGATTGCGAGTATGGTAACTTGTTCTGTGGCTGTTCTGCAAGACAAACATTTCTAATAAATTTAATTTGATAAATAAGTGATGTCTTGCAATATGATTAAAACATGATGTTGAACAGCACTTTGGGGAGGGAATAAGTTTGTCTTTCAGTTTTTTAGCATCTATGACAAAATTCCCTTTGATATACAAGTGCTTTGAATTACAAGCATGTTTCCAGAATGAACTATGCTCACAAACCAAGGTTTTACTGTACTGGGTTACAGCCTTAGCTCTCAGGAGCACACCAGCTCTGATAAACAGCTCTGATAAACGTCTCATGCAACAAGGCAACTTTTTCCATTTTCTTTTTTTTAATCACATTGAAAATCCTGCTTCGCCCCACTCTCAATTTTGTCCAGTTATTGGAAACTCAATAAATGACTGTTGGAAATGGCTTTTTGGCTCAGTTCTAAAATATTGTAAGGATCTTAGAGGCAAGAATTCCTACCAAGCATTGATTTTCTAATGGAAATAGCTTTGAGCCTCTCATGACTTATATATCTCAGAAGACTCTGAGCTCTGTATTACTTATTCAAATTGTACAGATCTCCAACAAGAAGAAAAACAAAACCAAAAACAGTCAACTCCCTGTGTTGATAATAAAAGGTTACTAGCTCTTTTTATAGTAATTAAATCAGCATACTTTGGTGGTGACCTTTTCTGAAACACATATTCTCTCAATTATAAACACAGCATTGATCCACACGGTTTATTACAAACCAAACCATCAAAAACTCCCCTGAGTCTTTTCCTCACTTAAGTGCATTTCTTCCTTCTCAGTCTATAAAGTACCCACTGACATAACAAATACAGAATTTGCATAAACAGCTCACTTCCTATATTGAGCAACAAGGGCCATCTTTCTCTGACCAGTTCTCACTAGGTTGGTAACCCTTGCAACCAGATAGCACCACTGTAGGTGACAGGGGAGGAGGGATCTCACATGATTAAATGCTACCTTCTCCAAGTAAAACTAATTCCTACACCCTCAATCCAAATCTCCAAGGTGGATGTTTCCCAATATGTAGTTTCTATATGGATATTTTTTGGTGGAGCAGTCAATCAAAAGAGCCCAACTGCATTCTGAACCTATGCAACCCAAATACCCCCTTCAGCATGAACAAGATTCAAATCAAACCCTGAACATGAGAAGCAAAATGTATTAGAGCAGATAGTAAATAAGTTAATGGAGAGCAATGTTGAATCAACAAAGGTACCTTTGTTCCACAGATGATGAAAGTGACCTTTGTTCAAAGGCTGGTTCAGAATAAGAAGGCAAATTTTCAGATTTCCTGAAACAGAGAAGATACTGGCAATTAATTCTCACAGCTTCATATTCTCCTATATAGTTAATTTTCACCCAGAAATTCTAAGAGTAACAGTGTTAGTGTATAGGTGTTGCAGAGAGGGCCAGTTTGCATTAATACAGTTAATTAACAGAAAACCAAGAAATTTTTTTTGACTATGAGCACAATCCTAACCATGTCTACTCAAAAGTAAGCCCCATTGTGTTCAATGGGTCTTACTCCCAGGAAAGTGTTCTTAGGATTGCAGCCTATGTTTTACTAGATAGCTGACGAAGGCTGCAATCCTACAGACACTTTCCTGGGCGTAACACCCACTGAACATAATGGGACTTACATTTGAGTAGACATGGTTAGGATTGTGCTCATACAGGCTAACATAGGGAGATGCAAGACTTCTTTATGTATACTAATGCAACATCAATGTAGAATAAAAAATATGCTAATTATTATATATCTCTAGTCTTGTTCAAAAGATACTGATAATGCTCATAGTTATAGGGCTAAAGTGAGCATGTTGGTGATGACATGTTGTGGTGCATCATCGCCTTGCATCCCGACAGCATTCTAGATTACAGTGAAAATATTTCCTGCAGTTACACTGGCTGTCTGCCTATAAACAAATACCCAATGAAATAAGTCCACAAGGTGCATTGATATAGAGCTTGGTGGCCCTTCTATCCACCGTGATCACAAATACTTCCAACAGTTATAACAACATTTAATCACTTTTGATGGAATAGGGAGGTTGTTGGTTTGGCCTTCAGGAACTGCGATTCAAACCCTGCTCAGCTATGATACTGAATGTGCCAGACTAGCAGCAATCTCTTTCTCTCAACACCAAACCTCTCTCACAGAACTGTTGTGAGCCCAGAAAAGCACTCTGAACTCTTTAAAGGGCATGACAAAGACGTGCTGAAGATCTAGCAAAACAGCCACACTTAACAGCCTGAAACAAGTTCCTTCTGATTGACTGAAACATAACCTCAAGGAAGCACTCAGATCTTCATGTATGTGATATTCTTGTGAAAGAACATATTTTGATTGACAATTGCCAAGGTACACTGGGAGAGTGCTGTTCCCACAGGTATCCATGTTGTTCTTAGAACATCTTCCTTTGCTTTATTTTTATGGCACGCTTCTCTTGCAGCTTTTGCAGACAGAGCAGATCTATCCATCTGCAGTGCAAGGAGGAAAGGATAAATCTGAAGATATAAAAGCCAAAAATTTGAGCTTCTCTTTCACTTACACACACACACACACACACACACACACACACACACACACACACACAGAGAGAGAGAGAGAGAGAGAGAGAGAGAGAGAGAGAGAGAACACATGTCTCTCCAGTGTCATTCTCCTGCAACTAGGAAACTACCTCCAAGTCTGGAGATAATATGAACCCACCTTGACTAATAGATATGAAACCATGTTCAATTCAACCATTTTATTAAGTACCATTTTATTAAGTACAACCAAATGGCGAGCAATATGTCTACACACCAATCATCTATGGAAGAATTTGTCCACACATTTGAACCGAATCAGAAATCTGGAACATCAGAATAATATCTTTAATGCTACAGAGAACCTGCTCCTAACATGGTTGCATCCCCATTGCCTAAAGTTACTACAGTACATGATAACTGGCTGCCTGTATTAACTCAAAGTTAAAATACTTCTAGAAGTTAAACATTGTTTCCAATCGTATAATGTGTAGTGAAATTTTGAATGTAGGTGAAATTCTACGGAGCAATCAAGTGCAGACAATCAAGTGCACCCCTGCTAACTGAGCAAGAGGCACTCTTTCAAGTGGGTGTTCCTTTTTTATTTAGCAGGGGGAGAGTAACTGGCCCTACACACCCCAGCAATGCCTGTTCAAGTAGCTTCTGCTGGTGTTGTTTTTTGCATTTTAGATTGTGAGCCCTTTTGGGACAGGGACCCATTAGCTTTTAATTAGCTATTATTATATTTCCATTTTCTTTGTAAACCACTTTGTGAACTTCTTAGTTGAAAAGCGGTATATAAATACTGTAGACAGACAGACAGACAGATAGCAAAAGCTGAAAAATGATATTTTAGAGTGTACTATCTTCTCTAAGCAGGAGGTGGATCTGAAGTGTGATGGTACGGTAAGTGTACTACTGCAAAAAGAGTGTATGATTAGGCACTCAAGTTTAGTGTAATTGCAGGTGTGGTTTCATTAATAGCTTTTGACCTCGCTACATTTAAGCTATTCAAAACCACACCAAATAATACTATAAGGCAGGGATCAGCAACCTCTTGGCAGTGTCGTGCCAAACTTACGTTTCAGTGTTATTGCATGTGTCAACATGATTCTGTGTGCCAACATGGCATGTGCTGACATGATTCTATCTATCTACTGATCGATCGATCAATCAATCGATCCTTCGATCGATCCATCGATATAGACATGCCTGAGCTACTTCAGCTCCCCTCCCCACTCATTGCAGGACCTGGGTGTGCATTCTGGAAGCCTCCGTGAAATGCTCCAGCACAGGAGAGTGAAAGGGGCAGAGAAGAAGCCACTTATCAGCCCTGTCCACTTTTCAGGGCTGGAGCGGGCTCCACAGAAGCTGCCCTGCTGGTCCCACAGGTCTCCAAGTGCCACTGAAAATTGGGTGGGTGCCATCTTCATCACCTGCGGAGGAATATGCTGACCCCTGCTATAAGGCTTATTTTCACTTTGATCTACTCAATCACTTTGCCTCTCAGCAGAATGATCTTTTTTAAACAAACACACCATTAGACTCTGGTAGTAGCCAATACCTGGTTTGGTATAAGTTTTTTATTTGTTTTTAAACTGGACTGATCCCTTCCTCCAAACGTTCGGCTCAACAGGTACTTTCACTATAGAACTGCAGAAGGACCATTTAAATTTAATAACATTTAATGTCGAAGGACCAGCAGCATAATGGTGTTAAAGAAAACCACAGGTGCCCACTCTCCCTCCAGAATGGAGGCTCAGAGGCCTTGATTTCCTGACTTTGAATATTTAGTGTCCACAACACTAGGCTGGAACCACCAGACAATCCTCCTTCATTAAGACTTGTTTGTTGTGTTCCCTGCAACGAAGCTATGAGGATTCCACCCAGCTCAGAACAAACTGGCTTTTTCCTCCTTCACAAAATTGGGGCCAGTGGCCTTCTTCTCCCTTACACAGAAATATGAAATGCAGAACGAGGAAAAGGAGGGGGAAGAGAGAAGCATCAAAGCTATGCCACAGATCATTTCAGCAGCAGGACGTGGCTGACAAAACTTCAAATATCTTTCTGATATCACATTTGATATCACATCTGGTATCACATGGGCACAATGATGGTAAATCATAAAGAGTCAGGCACTTCACTTGATCAGTCCATCACAGTTTTAATTTAGATGCAAAACCAGAACTTGCTAAACTTCTCAACATTTTAGTGGTTTACTACTAGTTTACAAAATGCATTCTTGCTTCTAAGCCACATCTTTGACAGGTCAAGGTTTACTTCCCAGAAATAAAATTGGTGGTTAAAATCCTTTTTTATTGTACTGCTTGAATTTATTGGTGTGGAGTAGGGAGGATAATCCTAACCTAGGCCGGCACACCTCATCAGTCTTCCCATTCCCATGATGATGTAGGGAGAAAAGTGTATGTCTGTGCACTGGCTCAAGACCTCCCTAAGGAGTAGCACCGAAGCAACTGCCAGCCTAAGTGGGGGTTAGGATTGCAGCTTTAGTGCATCCCCATGAGGAGTGAAAAATCTTTACACAGACATGAAACTAACATACAGTAGTATGGCGGTTGCTCAGCCTCAGTAATTACCCTTCAGGAATTTTATTTGAGCTTGCAGAAAGAAATCAATGGATGTTAAATGACTAAATGTCTCTCAACTGCTCCTTCACAATCTTTACAGGGAATCTGTTCATATGATATTATTTTCTTACCACGTTGTACTGTAGTTCTCCTTATGGAGAAGGTTTCAGTCTTGCATGCTTACAGTGCACAAGAATGGGGGAGGGCATGGCACCCTTTACAGTTGGGGTCTGGATTGGGCTGCAGGCCCAATACCACAAGAAAGAAAACTGAGGCTCTATAGTAAATCATGCTATAGGTTGCTTAATCTTTTTCTTCAGCACAGGGTCCGCTACTCTGGATCTCTGGCGCCATTTCTCCTGGTTGTGGGCTTGATCTGGGTTCACATGGGTGGTTCTCAGGTTGCCATGCAATGTGTCAAGCCAGCACTGTTTTGGTCTATCCTTTGGTTGTTTGCCACTGACTTCCAACTGCAGGCCCAACTATGCTATGGTGTTGCTGTTGGCACGCAGAACATGGCTGCACTACTAGAGACGAGCTTCTCTCATCTTATAGATGATAGTATCAATGCCATATCGCTGATGGATGACATTGTTGCGGATGCGGTCAAAGCGAGTGACACTACTGATCCAACGCAGCATCTTTATCTCCATGGCCCTAAGGTGATGTTCAGTTTCTTTTGTCGTTGGCCAGCATTCAGCGCCATATGGTGCAACTGGGCGGACAACTGGCCAGTAGTTCTTAGATTTAAGAGAGTCATTTATCTTGTCACAGAAGACACCGGCGTGGCTATTGGCTGCTTAATCAAATCCAAGAAGTCTGAATATTATGCAAACTGCTAATTATGCAAACTGAATGGTAGGTTTGCCTCTATCCTTCCCAGCTTAGCTATCTTCAGCAGCCCTGAATCAACCATCAGAAATGCCTGCTGTCAGTACTCACAATGACTCTAGAGACTGAGGGTGCAATCCTAAGAAATTTAGGCTGGCCTAAATCACCCGGCCTATTTTTCTGTAATTGTGTGGGGAGGCCAGTGTATTTCTGGGCATTCGTCTAACCCCTCCAAGAGTGGTGCAGAAGTGTTTTCCTGCACTTATGTGACACCCCCAGGTCATCACAGAACTTATGCTGGGGCTTAGGCCAGCCTAAGTGGAGGTTAGTATTGAAGCCTGAATAGCTAAGTACAGGTGGAAATTAATTATATGTGATTTATATGCAATTTTGTCTCAATACTTCTCAAAGGAAGCTCCCCAACACCCCCTTGTCCCATACCCTGAAGACTCACATTGCTTTGGAAGGAAAGTGAAAGTGCTTTGGAACCTTCTTCATTTCTGAAGATTCCAAAACTCCCCTCATCAGAGAGAGAGAGAGAGAGAGAGAGAGAGAGAGAGAGAGAGAGAGAGAGAGAGAGAGAGAGCCCTCCCAACCCAGTTCAAGTCAAAAAGAAGGGGACTATCCCAGGATAAGCCAGTAAAGGGGACCCTCCTCATTTCAAGGAGTCTGCAATCTCGATCTTGCTAGAAAAGAACAGCACACAAGCACAGCAATGTGTGTGAGTTTGTGTGTGAGAGAGATTGCGTTTGCAATCTGCTGTTTGCGAAGATGCAGGGAGAGACCCATGCGTAGGGTAAGCAAACTATGCACCCCCCCCAACACACACACATACATGCTGCCTGCCTGCAAAATTAAAGGAGATTTTCCAATAGCACTCCTCCCCAGAATAAAATGTTGCATAAAATCAATCTCTTTATTTCAACAGGAGCAGGGAGACAACTTTCAAGAAAATGAGGATGGATAGGACAGGGTGACAGGGACTATCAGTCCTGCCTTACACTATCACTGTATCAGGCAGGACTATCAGTCCTGCCTTACATAGAAGGGAATTCGACCCAATCTACGACCAGAGCAGGGAACTGGTGCACATGCCTCCTCCCAACCTGTGTTGCCTAGTCCTCTATCGAAACATCTCCCCCAGTTTCCTTCTGGGGGTCTAGTTCCACCCTTAGCTCTTCCAAGGAAAAGTTAAGAGGGATTTGATTTAGCAAACTGAACGGATCTGGTGAAATCATGGGCGAGGAACTGGTACCTAAGGCTGGAGCTGATGGGAACAATCTCCTTTTTACTGGTGTTCTCCATTTGTGGTTCCATCTGCCACTTCTAGAAGTAACCCCTTCCACAATGGGTTGGTAGATCAAATACTTGATCACCCCCTTGGGCTCTGCAAGGTTGGCTCTCAAAAAAACCCTCTAACAGCATCTCCTTAGGCACCCTGGGGGGGTCAGAGTCTTCCTGTCCACAAGCATCTTCCTCCTCCCTTCTACCCGCAAACAAAAATAAGTATTTGCACCAGGATAATCCATATTTGTTGGATGCAGAACGTGCCTAATGCCTTTCTTTCAACTTTAGGATTATAGGACGGCCACAAACCTGCCCATTCAAATAAAAGGAGGGTCTGGTTCTGTTACTATTATGTTCCTAACAGTTCTTTACTTTTCTGTAGCCCCATGTTCAGATGAATGTGGAATAATCAACAGGGAATGTTTGGGGGAGCACAGAATGATGGCCTTGAGATCCATCCCTCCATCTTTTCTCAGGTATAATTCATGAAGTAAGGAATATCTTCCACAGAACTCTAGTGCTACCAAATTCCTCATTTGGAATTTGAGTTATATACCTTTAGTAAAAAGAAACTTAAATAAACATCTACTACGTCCAAACAAAAGCCCCAAGAGAAAAGGCTGTGCCAAAAAACTTGAGCCATGGATTTAAAAGGAAAAGGCTGCTTAATGAAAAAAAAAATAAGTGGCATTTAAAACTTAATAGCTTTGAAGTCTAATAACAAATGTCAACTTCCTTGTTTAAAAAACTTTAGGTGTTTATTTTAATAATCACAGGCTGCGCTGTGTGTAGAAGGAGCCATTTTTAATGAAATGGGTGCTACTTATGTCAGCTTCTCTCTCCAGAGAGAGAATTGGCTGTACTAATGGAAAATGAAAATACATATGCCTGGGAGCAAAACAATGAACACAATAAAAATCAATGAAGGAAAGAGAAACTCCAGCACTTAATACTGTCAGTATCTTTGCTGTTCATCATGCTTCCATAAAAAGCGCTCCTTTGGTTATAAATCTCTCATCTGGCACTTAAGCCCACAGATACCAAAAACTTTCACTTAATGTTGGAGCAGCTTCTATATTAACTAGTCCACACACCAGATTCAAATATACGTTAATGTTTTATTAGCTTACTCAGACCCATACCTGTTCAAATTTAGATTTGTAACTGAACCTAAAGGCTTGTGCTAACCACAAAAAAGAAGAAGAAATACCCCAGAGAATTTGAATTTGATTACATGTCCTTGCCCTTTCCCAACCTTGCATTGAAGTCTAGTCCACAATGGATAGATCTTAGAAATATGCAACAGCCTCAAAGCCAGAAGCACCACCTTGAAGAAAGCTATTGGTCTGCAAATTCTGCTGCTCCTATGTAAGGCCTTCACATGTACGATGCTGATAAGTACTGAGCCGTACCCAGAAAAATTGAGCTAGGAAGCTGTAAATTTCAGGGTGTACTGGTCAATTTGTCTTTATGTAAAGGTGCAAAAATCAACTACCTATGATTTTTCACTTATCTTTCTTTTTCAGGTCCAAAGTGAACATGGCAGCACCTACAGAAAAGTTATGTGTGGAAGAGCATAGGACCATAATCAAGTTCCTGTTTCTTCAAGGGAAAGGTGCGAAGCAGATCCATGTACTTGCCCAGCATGTACTTGCCTCATATATCACCACAGAACAGGAAGACAAATGAGCTGTTCCAGCGTAGATTAGGATTGCATTCAAAGTGTTACAAACACAACTGTTGCTTATACTGCCTTTATTTCATGGGTGTTGAGTGCTAAGTCCACAGGTGGGGAGACCTATTTGCTCCGGTCCCCGCGAATAGGATCTTGCAAATCCCCTGCCGCTGGCAAGTAGGCAGCGGCGAGGGGAGGGAGAAGTAGGCGGACCGGTTCGGTGTCCTGCACGGCGGGGGGGGGCTGGGAGCCACCCGCTGCACCACTTCGCCTCTCCCTGCCAGCGGGAGGATGGGGAGCCACCCCCAGCACTACTGCGCTCAGCACAGCCTCTCCCCGCCAGCGGGAGGATCGGGGAGCCACCCCCAGCACCACCCAGCCTCTCCCCGCTGGCGAGGGGGGGCGGGCTGAGAGGCACATAGCCCCATGCTATGCAGGTCTCCTCAGAAGTAAGTCCCAGTATAGTCAATGGGACTTACTCCCAGGCCAGTGTGGAGAAGAGTACAGTCTCAGAGCCCCATGCTATGCAGGTCTCCTCAGAAGTAAGTAATTTAAATTTTTTTTTATTTTTAAATTGAAAACCTCCCCGCCCCTGTCCCCGCCCACTTCCGGAGAACCGGATCTTGGGTCTGGCTGGGCCCATCACTGGCTAAGTCCCATTATATTCAATGGGACTTACTCCCAGGAAAGTGTGTTTAGGATTGCAGCCAATGGCCTAAATCCAGAGCAGTTACAGGTCTATGCAGTTACGTCACCCTCTAGTGTTATCTTATGGAAAGTCATCTTAACTGCTCTGGAGCAAGAGGCTTAATTTCACTTTAGGATATAGGCCAAAATCTCTCTAGCCTTATCAATGCTTGGCACTGCCTTGTCAAGTTCATAAAGTTACATAATGTTTCCTTGACCTCTGTGATTTCAATTTTTCTGCACTACAAAATCTGAGATATAGTGGTTAATTTTTTTTTAAATCATGTGGATTTGCCATGGAATAACCCCACTGAAGAATTTAACAGTGGTTACTCAGGCATCATTGCTGGTTGCGAAGAGGTCACCATAGCAGTCGATACATCAGGGCCCCAAAAATGTAGGTCTGCCACTGACCTCAGCTATTGGATCTTCTTTGCTATTCTTCCTGCTTCTCCAAGAAATGCAGGGAGGGGAAAACAGTGTTTTGGGGTGTTCAGAAAGATGCTCTTGGAAAAAATAATCAGGCTTTCTCAACAGGAACCTGCTTCCAAAGCTTTTCAAACTGGAATGCAGAGATGAAGAGGACAGGAGATGTATGTAGAAGGTGAAGAAAGAAAGAGTGGATGGTGGGATGTAGGAAGAGATGTAGGAAGAATGGGATAGTAATATGCTACCGATAAAATTTTCCAAAATATCATCAATAAAATAAAAAACCAGCCTTTTGAGGGCTCCCAAGAAGAGAATCCCCTGTGGTTGTGCACAGGTGAACCAGCTATTTTTCACATTAGTTTGTCTGCCATCATCAACCTTCTGTTTGCATCCTGGGAACTGGGGTTCCCAGCATTACACTTTGAAAATAATCATGCTCTGCCAAAGGCAGGTCCCAGTGTCGATTCCAAAAATCCCAACACCTGCCACTTGTTGCAACCGTGCCACAATGTGTCTACCCAGATGCATCATCTTTCTTTTTTTCTTCCTTCTCTACCAACACAGCATCCTTTTCAGGAATAAATCAATTTCAAAAATTTGAAGGAAGAAACAAAATTCAATTAATTTGCGGAAGGAAAATATCTTTTAGGATGTTGCTGTTGACTTAAAATGTTCGGAATAGTTTAATTAGAAAAGTTGAGCATCTGTGGACAAAATCAATGGAACATCAACCCACACATAAAACTGAAGTCACAGAGTACAAAAAAGACAACAACTCTAATTTTCCTTTACATGAGTACCAAACTAGCAGTCAAGGCAACTTGGAGACTAAATATTATGCTGTCCAAAAGAAATAAAAATTTCCATCCTTTTTGCCTTGCATAAATAAAACTGTATTTCCACAGGAATCCTGTCACTGTTCTACCAAATAGCTAAAATGCAATCTTGCAGACACATTGATGAATCATTGCATCCAATTATCTCATTTAATTCAAAAAAAATCCAGCAATTTCAGCATTAAAAAAGTGATTAAAATGCCTCATTTGGCACCAAATGCTACTATCATAAAAACAAATATGGGAACCTGAAGTGTTCATTTTGCCAGATATTCACAGTGTCATGGATTTCAGACCAGTTTGAAGCCAAGACTCTAACCATTTGCTTATAGAAAATGGGTAGCGTTGATTATTTAGAATAAAAATGAGTTCCTTCCCAAGAAAAAGGAAAAAAAAGTTTTTGTGCTAATATACAATATGTTTATCAATGCTGCTACTGTCATACTCACAAGATGGTGAGATTCTACTGATTTACAGTATGGATTTCTATATTAAATTTAAATAGCACCTCTCCAGCTAACCACTGTTGTACCAGGGCAATGAAAAGAGTAAACAAATTTCCACTGGACTTTAAGAAACATCGTGGTCCCTTGGTTTACGAATATAATTTGTTCCGGAAGCATGCTTGTAATCAAAAATGGTTGTAATTCAAAGCGAATTTTTCCACAACAAAATAATTGAAACTCAGATGATTGCTTCCACAACTTAATATAAAAATGATTGCAAAACACTATAATACAGCGTTTCTCACAGTGGGGGTCGGGATCCCTTTGGGGGTCGCCTAGAGGTTTCCTGGGGGTCGCCTAAAGACCCCTGGTGCAGGGGGCCAGGTCAGGCTTGCCAGACCTCTGGCTGTAGCTACATGCGCACTGAGGCTGACTGACAGTCTCAGGGCCCAATCCTATGCATGCCTACTCTGAAATAAATCTCATTATAGTCAGGCGGGCCTTTAATCCCATGTAAATGTGGATAGGATTGTAGCCTCCTGGCCCAAACCTATGCATGCCTACTCTGAAATAAATCCCATTGTGTTCAGTGTGTGCATAGAACACACATTTCATTTGTAACAATGAAAATACATCCTGCATATCAGATATTTACATTATGATTCATAACAGTAGCAAAATTAGTTATAAAATAGCAACGAAAATAATTTTATGGTTGGGGGTCCCCACAACATGAGGAACTTATAAAGGGGTCACGGCGTTAGGAAGATTGAGAACCACTAGTATAATATAATACAAAATACTGTAATGAAAAAATATTGTACAGTACTGAACTGTACTGCATCTTTGAAAACATTTGTGGCTGGTGTGAGGGAGACAAAAGAGATTTATTTTGTAAGATGACTTTCACTATTACTAACAGACTTACGATTATCCATTGGCTCAAAGGAAACTTTGTCTTTTTGTGCAACTTTAACATTCCCATGCTGCTGATGGGGAGTAGCACTGTTAACATTGATAAGGCACACTTTCCACACTGCCACACACAGATCCCACACACACACCTGGCTCAGGCTGCTCTCCTCAGATCCCCTAGGGAGTTCCCTACCCATGGAAGCCTGTTCCAAACTTTCTCAGAAGTGCACATCTTCCAAGACAGTGCTCTTAAATAAGTCAAAATTTCTGAGAAAATGTTGCTCTTAATCCAAGTCACTTGTAAACCAAAGTATCAGTGTATAAAGAAAATATGAGAATACAGTACTTGCAAAGACTTATCCATGTTGTGGAAGTAAAACTCACCCATATTCCATCCCCCCACTGCACAGCAACCACATGTGCATCATCCCCCCATGTGCATAAAATGCCATGCACATAAAACGCCATGCACAACATCGCCCAAGCACATAAAACCCCATGCGCAACATCGCCCAAGCGCATAAACCCCCATGCACAACATCCCCCATGTGCAACATCCCCCTATGCACATCAACCCTCATGCATATCATCCCCCATCATTCCCTTATGTACAACATCATCCCCCCATGTGCATCATCCTCCCATGCACATCAACCTCCCATGGGTAACATCATTCCCCCATGCACATCAACCTCCCATGGGTAACATCATTCCCCCATGCACATCAACCTCCCATGGGTAACATCATTCCCCCATGCACATCAACCCCCTATGCACAACATACCCCATGCACATCAACCCGCTGTGCGCAACATCCCCCATGTGCATCCCCCATGTGCATAAACCCCCATGTGCAACATCACCCCATGCGTGACATCACCCCTATGTGAATAAACCCCCATGCACAACATCCCCCAGGTGCATAAACCCCCAGGTGCATTATCCCCCATGCACATCAAACTCCCCATGTGTATAATACCCCCCTCACAACGGTGGACAACCCTATCTGGCAGGTTTAGGATTTGGGGCTGGGTATTGATCAGTCTTCAAGGTTAAGTATAGGCCAAAAATATGTTTACCCCTTTTCAGCCCCTTAAGAGTTAAATTTCTCAACATCAGTTCTTGGTGGATGTTCCCATTACAGAAGGAATACACTCCCCGAATTTCATGCTTCCTGGTCTGGGGGTTGGGGCACAATGTCCCACTGTCAGGGATTCTTCAATGGAAAGTATAGGAAGGAAAATGCCCCTTTTCACCCACTTCCAGTTGGAATTTCTGAAAACCAGTTCTTAGTGGTATTGACGGAAAACCAGTTCCGTCATGGAAGGGGCACCCTGCCCAAATTTCACGCTTTGCGAAGCACGAAGGCCTGGGTAGATTAATATGGAGGATAGGCTGTTACCCAAGCAACATATCCCCTCTCTCCATGCCACTGAACTGGAACGGCAGAGCCGATACAATTGGTTCCAGCTGCATCGCAGAGCTGGGCTAAGGACAGGAACTCACCCTGTCTTGTGGGGACCCAGGTCTCGAACGCTAGCCTTCTGGTTAACAGGCACAGTGTCTTAACCACTTGCGCCACCCACAGCCCTTACATTCATTCATCAATTAATTAATGCAAGATTATAAAAGCTCTTGCACATTTCTGTTTTTTTTAATACAGAAATGTTGTGGTTGCTATTAAATTATCTAATGTGAGCTGATTAGCCACATTAGCCAAAGAATGATGCAGTGAGTTCCACATGCCCAAGAAAGTGTTTGGGTTCAGAGTTTCTTGTTTTGTTCTTGTTTTTTGTTCTGAACAAGGGTAACTTGTTCAGCAGCTCTTCATGGTACATGGAAAACCATTTTTGAAATTACTATGACTTTTAAAATATCTTAATATGTCACAAGAATCCAACGTCCCACTGGACTCCCACTAAAGTAAGCCTCCTAGCTTGTGATTACAAGCTTATTCCGAACTTACCATGAGTTCTGATCCCAAGTTTCATACAATAATAAAAATTTTCATGGAACTATGATCTGAACTTGTTGCACTGATGCATGAGAATGAGTAAAGATGAACATTAGTTATACCCCGAAATGACAGCTGCACAAAAACCTGCCAGAGGAGAACTTCAATTCCCACAGGCAATTTGATATCTCCAGCATTACTAAGAGAACCAAAGATGTTGCCTTCTGAAGACAAAACTTCCCTGACTGTTATCAATCCGCCATGGGGGATGATTTTCTTTCAGCACTCTTTATTTACTTTATCTACTCCCGCCCCCCATAGCTAACTCCTTTATATAGTAGATGCCATGATAGATAACAGCTCTAGCATGCACATTGATGGAGAAGGGGGAAAACCCTTTTCTACTTTTTGGAAGGGAAAAAAAAATTTCTTTACCCAGTATGTAGTTGTTCTGTGGAACCCCTTGCCACAGGATGTGGTGATGGCATCTAGCACCAATGCCTTTAAGAAGGGATTGGGCAGATTTCTAGAGGAAAGGACCATCTCAGATTACAAGCAATGAGCCATGAGGGATGCGTGTGTAGATGTGGACAACCTAAAAAAGCCAGACGCGGAGGGAGCACCTGGATGCAGGTGTTATATGTGCCATGGGGTGATACAGGGAGCTGGACTAGATGGGCCTTTGGCCTGATCCAGTGGAGGCTCTTCTTATGTTCTTATGGTCATTGAGTGCCAGAGTGGCATATTCTGTGCTGCTTTGGCCCTGATTCTGATCTCCTTCTTAATTTGTATTGCTTCCTTCCTTCCCTCCCCTGCCCCCCCCCCCCCCCGGTAAATGAAAGTATAAAGAACGTAGTGTAAGAATGTGAAGAGTGTAAGTGAAAGTGTAAAGGAAATAAAAGAATAACAGAAGACAATACTAATTAGGTTCTGCTGAATTAGATACCTGATACAATTCCTGGTAGACCATTCCTGATAGACCACAAGGGAACATATAATTTTTCTCTCCAGGTCTTGGGATAATTTCAGATACTGTTAAAGTCACTTAGGAAGGTACTTCACATGACTGTCAGGAATGGCTTTTGAAAATGATCTCAAAGATGATAACCCCTTGTGTGCAGAGATGTGGGAGCAGAACTCCATCTGCACAGGGCCAATGGTGGAGGTAACTTGTGGCAGCAGTAGGGAGCTTCCACACAGAAAGCAATTTTCAGAGTTGGGGAAGGGAAAGGATGCAGGGAAGGAATAAATCATCACTGCGATCTGATTTTTCCTACTTAACAGATATAATTTAATAGCAATCGCATCAACTCCCTTTTGGCCATGAAGTTCCTTGGTCACCTTCGGTCATTTACCACCTCTCTACTTCAGAAGGCTGCTGGGAGGCTGAAATGAGAGACATATACCACATATGCCAGTCTGAGCTCCTTTGAGGAAGGAGAGAATAAAAAATGGATTGATTACACAAGAATTATGTCCTGTGGGTGCAAAGCTGGAGATAAATTCAAACACCAACGAAATGAGTATTGCAAGGGGAGACTCAAAGGAGCTTCTCAGCTCGCTCCAAAAAAAGGCTGGCAAACTTTCTTTTAGATTTAAGCAAATATTAGCTGGCTGAACAGGTCAAAAAAAGGTGGACCGAGTAATTGAGTACAGTTTAAGAACATGAGCAGTTTATTCTTGCTGATAAATTAGACAGCTGCTCTGAATTACATTTCATGCTGTTTTCGTACAACAGCTAATTTCCTGCAGCTAGTTCTAAAGCGACTTGGAAGTGTATGCAATTAACTCCACCACCTTTTCTTTATCCTTCAATAAAAGCATCAATTTTATTGCATATGGCGAAAACTCAGTGGTCTCTCAGGTTTTCGTTTTTTTCTCATCCTGAAACCATATCAACCATTTGTTTTAGATGACTTGCATTCAATGCCTAATATATGCTCCATAATGAGTAGGTTGTATTATGAAAAAATAATTATATGGATATTCTTAAAGAAATATCAACAACTCTGGCATTTCATGGAAAGTTTTATTATACTAATGGATTCTTTCAATTCATTAGATAGGATATTTTCCCCCTGCCTTTAGAAAAATCTAATTTCTAAAATTATGGTCCTTGGCAACAGCCAGAGCCAGCTAAAATGCTGTTTTTATATTGCAAACTGCAATCCTTTGTAATAAAGAGAAGTGTGTATCATTTGGTAAAGTCATCACAAAAATTCTAAGTAGTCAGTGCAAGTTATCTGACAAGTGCAACAATTTTGGAAAGGTGGCATGTCAAATGCTCCCCCTTATCCGGTGATACATCCATTTGCTCCTCTTGCTCAATGGATTGAGAAAGGGACAGTAGGGAAGAACTGGAAGCAATTCCACTATGATCTACAATACAGCAGCATTCAGGTTTGGGAATGAGTGCTATTCAGTCAGCCTGAAACCTCACTTACCCCTAAAAATGCTATGTTTACAACTTGCTTCATGATGATTCATGGCAGAGCAGGCCATCCAAACTTTTTCTCTTATGCTGTACTGTTCAGGATCCAGGATATTCTTGCTGCCTTTCAATCACCTCCACATCCCCATAATTATTTCAGGACAAAAGGGAAAATTGGAATGTCCCCCATAAGGTCTTTATTGTCTCACAAGTCTTCAGTGTCCAGTCGCTGACCCTGTACATGCATCAGGTACTTTTTAAAAACTATTATATGCCACAGTCAATTATGTGAACCAATTAAAAAAGAAAATGAGACTTTTTATTTGATTCTGCCAAAGCATTAGAAGTCAAAATATATGCATGTGAGGAATTAGTTCTGATTTATTAAATATAAGTTTCAAGATCTCGAAGAGCAAGACAAGCCCGTGCTGAATATATTTCCTTGTATTATATCTCCAAAGTTATTGTGTTACATTTTGTTCCCCTCATTATCACTTCATCAGAATGCTGAAATACCCTTCCACAGGCACACCCTCAGAGCCAGCACAAGAAAGAAAACCAAAGGGGAGATTTGGTTATTCATGCTTGGGGCAGAATTGTGCCCCACATTTTTAACCACTTACCTGAGTAGAGCACTGCATTAGATTTTAAAAGCAAGCCTGGCTAACTTTTGTAGTTTTATCATCATTATTAGCATCAGACATATCTGAATTATTTGTTTACTGAATGCTAATTTGTCCCCCTCCAGTCTACGTCTCTGGCAACAGCATTGCTTTTCCATTTTAAAAGAAAATACACTGACAAACATGCTACAGTTCCTGAATCACTTCTGTCAATGCGCAATTACACTCTGTTTCCCAATTATTGGATGAAAGGCTACTCTGCAAAGTACTGCATTTGAACTACTCCATTTGAAATAATTCCATTTCTTTCTACAAAAAGATGTATTACATTTGTACCATCTAGAGACGTTATTCAGCTTGTCCATTTGATAAGACTGCTCTTTTGTTTGCAGTTCAAATGCACTGGCCCTTCCTACTCTTGAGTCATCTACATCGGTGTAAAAGGTCCCGTAGTTCCTTTGGATTGTAGCCTTACATAAACTCCTCATGTTGGAAGGGACCTATCATCTAGTCCTACCCCCTGCATATAGCATCTTCGACAGGTGCTTGTCAAGCTTCTGCTTGATGATCCCCAGTGAGGGAGCATCCACCAGCAACTGTGGCAACTTTGTGTGGATAAGGAAGGTGGATAAGATTGTGCTACTACATCTCTACAAGAAATCCCAAATGAATGCAGCAATGTGTTAACTTTGTGCTGTGGATAATTCTCCTGAGTTACATATTTAACACGTACAGAAAGTCGAAGCTTTTTTCTGAAGTCAATCCATCGTACTGACATAAAGCTCTGAATGCATTTACATTTTCATTCCCTTATGGGGATGTTCAACCAAAGTGTCACTGGCTCTCTCCGACAGGAGAAGTGCGAGATGCAAAGTGAACAACACCTTGTCTACATTTAAGATATCTTGAAGTGAGAGATGTCTAATTATTTCTTATATATATATATCTTTGTCAAAATAGTTGCTGAAATTTTTGGCAGTATTACTCACTCTCACATTTTAATTATTCAGAGCTCAGACACTATGTCAGATGCGTTGGAAAGATTGAAAATTGGACCAGTCTGCCCCATGCCATGTTCCCCTCTTTCCCAAGAGATTCATTTTAGTTTCAGTTCTATATTTTTCTTATTTGGAAATATTCAAAAAGTACAGCAAGCAGGCAGTCTTCTAAGGACAGTCTGACTTGTCACTATATTGCCTTCTGTTCTACAGATGATTCAGTGCAGAAAATCAAACCAATTTGCAAACAGCAAAAACGCAAGACCCAATTTTTGGTGGTTCATGAAACTGACAGGGCAGATTAGTCAACATGCATCAAGGGTTAAACAACCTACTGTTTCCATAGCCACATCCCCTGCATTTATAGATCACAGAACCACAGAGTTAGAAGGGACCCAATGGATCATCTAGTCTAACCCCCTGCCTGTAGCAGGAAATTTTCATCTTGTGTGGACCTGGGTCTCGAACCCTGGCCTGCTGGCTAACAGGCACAGTGCCTTAACCACTCTTTAAAAACAAGCCACAGTCTCCAGGGCAGTGATTTTCAATGTGTGCTGCAAACGGTCTGGAAGAGTGTCACAGAAGTTTGGGGAAAGGATCATTTGTTGGTGAACTCTCCATCAGCAACATGGTGTACTCTATTAATGGTTCCCAAACTAATGGCGTGCTTTGGCAATTTTAGCACCATGTCAGTGTACAATGAGAAGAAAAAGGTTGAAAATCATTGTCAGTGTACAATGAAAAGAAAAAGGTTGAAAACTGCTCTAGAGCTTCTATAAGGTTTGGGAACCACTGGTCTCATACAAGATAAACAATTCAGAAATTTGCTTAGCAAGTAAAAGAAAAAAGATCCTGAAATTAAGAGGATGTCAATTTGAACTTCCAGACCATACTTTAAAAAATAACCACCAGCAAATTTCTACAGCTATCAATAAGTGACAGGTAGAAAAAAATGGCACCTGTGGAGCCAGCAAGGGGTATTGGGACAGTTGGGCAAAACTACAGTTTTCATATATTTTTATATCAAAATATATTTTCATATATTTATATTTTTGGCAAAAGCTGAAGACTTCTAGCAGGCACGGGGAGGGTTGAGAGTTTTTGTCTTCGTGGTTAGCTTATTTTATTCACTACTGGCTTGAGGATTCGCTTTGAGTGTTGGTCTTTTTATTGCTCTCACTGTTGCTGTAAGTTTTGATTTTGTTGTTTGAATCTATTGTTGTCACTGTTTTATAGATTTTGGAGGGTACTGCCATGAGAGAAGAAAGGTGATATATAAAATGTTTCCAAATAAAATAAATAATCTCATGCTGGCACAACAATATGACATGTGTAGGCTATCATCAGT
Source organism: Cryptoblepharus egeriae (assembly GCA_030015325.1). Classification (NCBI taxonomy): domain Eukaryota; kingdom Metazoa; phylum Chordata; class Lepidosauria; order Squamata; family Scincidae; genus Cryptoblepharus; species Cryptoblepharus egeriae. The sequence continues at coordinate 53,723,027 of JAREYC010000004.1, forward strand.
AAACCCAATGCCACTATTGTTTTGTGGACTAATATCAAAGAAGGCAGTTAAGTTCACCCTGATTTAAAGCAAAAGCTTTGACACTAGCAACCTTGCAAGTGTTCAGTGTAGCAGCTGCCCTTAATATTGCTGGGAATTCAACCATATCATTAAGAAAGCATCTTTCTTATGGAAATAGCCAGATCAGATCAATGTTACCTAATGTGTCAAATCTATATGAAAACTTCCAAGTCAGCCTTGCTTTTGAAACCAAGCAACTTTGTTCTTAATGCTTCTTGTACTAACTACCAATTATGTATGTTTATGGCTTGCTTCTACTTTGCTCTAGTCCACCTTCAGTGCACTGGAATGAGAATTGATGGTTAAACAAATGATGCCTAAGCTCTGGCAGTAGTAATAGTCCATGAACTAGCAACAATCTTTTTTCAGCCTTCATCCTACAAGGTCAGGTATAGGTTTCATTCAAAATGAGAACCATACCACACAGGGTTGTAAAACCCTCCAGAAATTAGCATCCTTCTCCAAGCAAGTTTTGAAAACCAACCTGGAGATTTTCAACAAGACCTCTGGGAATTTCTAACAAATAGTGCAATCCTAAGCATGTCTACCCAAAAGTAAGCCTCCTTGTGATCAATAGCATTTACTCCCAGGAAAATGTGGTTAGGATTGCAGCCATTACTTCATACCGGAGGGGAAAAATATCAGGAACAGCTTCATGAATGGTATTCAACAGTATTCAGAATGTGAATGTTCCGTATTTTCCAGAAACACAAATGTCCTGTTACTGAACGAAAGCCAGATCTAATTCCCCATCTAGTTCAGGGGTTCTCAAACTGGTGAGTTGCAACCCACCAGTTCATGTAAAGGACCTTTGGTCCCACCTGTCTTGGAGGTGGGGAGTTCTGATTGGCAAAAGTGTAGCATATAATGCAGGTTGAAAAATTGCCAAAATGCCAGAAGCACCAGTCATGTATTATGAACTATCAGGTGTCTGCTGATTCTTCTGTTTTTGGAATCCTATGCAGGCAACAAAAGAGACTAAAAAATAGGCCCCTCTCCAGGTTACAGGTACATAGAGAACCAGGCATGCCAGTGTTTCATAATAGATAAGTATCTACTGCTTGATAGAATTGAAGTTGAAGAGAATTCCAAACAATGGAATTTGTTAGCAACATCTGTTTGCTGTCTGATGAGAAATAATTTATTCTGACCTTCAAATCAAAAAAAGGAAGCAGACTAAGAAAGATGGAGAAGACAGCTATCCATACCTGAAAAACTATTCTGCTTGAGGCAGCTGGAAGATTTTCATATATTAAGTAAAGGAACTATTTTCATTTTCCCCATTTTTCTCTGCCTGGTTTTTAAAACTATCTTTTAATTCTACAAGCATTACTCACCATCACCAAACCAATTGCTGGCTTTCTTGAAGTGTTAAAAAGAGATAATCAACCAATAATACTTATTTTATTAAGTATCTTCAGAAGCTTAATTCTTAATGGAAAAAACCCAGTACAGCAATAAAAATGCTAATTTGGAAAGTTTTGGGAGAAATGCTGCCAACTTAATACAACTCCATGCACAGGAAATTAATTCTGTAGATGATGTGGAAAAGATGGCTTATAAAGTTAACGAGATATTACTTAAGGCAAGAGAAACAATTAGGCTATTAACAGTGAAGATAAACTAAACATTTTGCCATCAAATATAATGAAACTAATTAAAAGTGAAATGAAAAATAAGACATGAATATGAAAACAAATTTCAGAGTGATAAAAGGCAAGAGTTAAATATCTATGGGAGCTGAAGTGATGTACTGCAGAATGGGAAGCATCTATAAAAGAAATCGGCCATAAAGACAGTCTCTTAATAAATGACAGAATTGCAGTTTGTCCTTCATGTTTTCAAGAGGATGAGAAAGGGAATGGTTTCATATATTCAAGTAATGCTGGATTATTATCAGCCACTGCTGAAAAATTAAGGACAGGGTTTGGGGCACATTTTTAAGAGACACTCAAAATGTTATAGTTTGTATGGGAGAACCAATTTCTAAATGTAAAGCTCACATGAGCCACGTCTTTCATGAATGGCATTGGCAAAAATCAGCATTCATCTCCAGTTTGCAGCTCTTATTTAAAACATGCGAAGAGAAAGGCCATTATTCTTGTATATTCTGCCATCAAAAACTGCAAGAACATCATTACTAAATGATGATTTCAGGAATCAGATACTGAATACAAGTATTTTAATAGTATATTTTGCAGTATAAAATTAACATTAATAATATTAATTTTATAAATTAACTAGTGGAATTTACCTGCTGTTGCGGGAGTAAAATTTCAAGAATATTTGTGGGCCCTGGCACAGCTGGGCACCAGCGGACACTGACAACACACACTGGCATCAGGCACCAGAGTGGCACGGACAGTGGCAGGAGGTAGCAAGCACCAGTGGGCATTCCTACCAGGGACTAGGCACTAGCGGGCACTACGGGGCATACCTATATGGTATGCCTCAACAATTTTAGCACCTTTGCAGTATGTTGTGTTTAAGAAAAGGCTGGATATTGCTCTAATAGCTACTCATTAACTAGAAGCCAGTTTTCATGAAAATTATCTCAGCGTAGGATACCAGTTTTAAGTGTCATCCTCTCTTTATGACAATACTTTTCAAACTATTTGGAAGATGATCACGCTTTTGGAAAATAGGAGAAATCAAAGGACCTAACGTGTACCCAATCAAATTTGGGTACACTGGTACCCAACACTGGTGGTGAAGATTTTCTCCACTGCACACACTCTGAATTTTTTAATCACACTCATTTTACAGCATTCTTTTGCTTTCCTTAATCATAACTTCGGAATTCAGTGGAATACCTAGTCATGGTTAAAGATAGGCCAGAAATCCAGATGTTAAGCTAGCATGCCCAGTAAATGCTTTGTATTATCTATATTAACAGGTCTTGCAAGTTTCCCCAATTTCTATATAAGAGTGCATTGCACCCAATAAAAAGTTGTGTGACACTCAAAAACATCTATGAATGTTCCTCATAAAGTTGATCCAATAATTCCTTGCATAGGGGGCCAAATGTACATATTAAATGCTTAATTTCCTTTCCTCTTCAATGAAGAAATGAAAATAAGACAGAATTGATATTTCGCTAGGTCAGTCAACCAATCAATCCTTGTTAAGGTTAAATATATTAAGGCATTAATTTCTCAGAGGAGTAATAGAGGATGATAATGACGATGGCTGCAATTCTAATGATAATTTCCTGTAAGACCCAATGAACACTATAGGGCTTACTTTTGAGTAGATATGGTTAGGATTGTGTCGATAAACCACTATCGGACTCCTAGAGTCCTGGAGTCAAAGTTTCTAGAATATCATGCCAGATCACATGTAGGTGTGTCTTCTCCACAAGGATAATATACTTCATTAAGACTATAAGATATCAGTGTTCATACTTCCCTTGTAAGTTTGCAGTTCTGTTCAGAAATGCCTCTACTAATACATTAAGCTAGTAGAAAATATACCAAGTGGTTTAATTTGGAAGTAAAACGAGAATAAGCATTTTGGAGAGCGTGTTAGGGTGTGACCATCAGCACAATCCTAACCATGCCTATTCAAAAGGAAGCCCTGTTGTGTTCAATTGGTCTTACTCCCAGGAAAGTGTGTTTGCGATTGCAGCCTAAGGGTGGTGGGACAGAGTTTGTCTGGACTGTATTTTTGCTAGAATGAAGGGTAAAGATCCCCAATCCCCTTTTTGTTGTTGGTTTTGAAGGGAAAGATGGTGCTGACATAGAGGGAATTAAGGTGAAAGTGGATGACAGAGAAAGCCAAAGCACAGATATAGATGACAATGAAAAATGTAAGCTGGAATAAAAGGTGGATCCTGGTTTCAAAACTACACATCTAGAATATATTTATTATATTTATGTTGCACCTTTATACGCTGTGCCTGTTAACCAGCAGGCCAGGGTTCGAGACTCAGGTCGGTCCCACCAGACAGGGTGAGCTCCTGTCCTTAGCCCAGTCCTGTCCCAACACCAGCTGGATCCAATCGTATTGGCTCTGCCTTTCCATTAGACTAATTCAGTGGTGTGGAGAGGGGGGATTTGCTGCTTGGGTAACAGCCTATCCTCCATAACAATCCAACCAAGGCTTTCGTGCTTCGCATGCAGCGTCGAGCACGATACCATAGTATTTCAAGACTGACGGAGGCCTGCTTTTATACCATCATGGAACTCATGGGCATTCTGTAGAGTGCCCATGCATAGGTAGCTCAGCTGCATCAAGTGCCCTACGCATACTAAACATACCGCAAGGTCTGGCAGAAGTGTCTTCATGTTCATGGGCACATAATATGTGCTTACATACATTTTTCTCACAAGATTGCACTGCATGATGTTAAACTCCCTACGTTCTCTAGGATTCAGACAAGGGCTAGACAACGGGACATAAAAGCACAAAACCATCTGTTTTACAAGTGAGAATGTCACAATGTCTCCACCCCCCCCCCACCTCACCCCATCTCTGCTGTGAAAATGCGGCTCTATAGTACTTTCTGCATAGCACATTTTGACTCCAATAATTCCACAAGATTCTGTAGTTAACTTGAATGAAACCACCTTTGGTATTTAAGGCAGTTTACCAGAGAGATATGTTAAGCATGTTTAAAGCTTATGGAATGTCACATGAACCAAGATTCTCCTTATTTTCTCTGGATCATGCTCAAAGTCTATGACTATCTGTCTCAAATTAACTTTCCAGCATTGCTTCAATCACTATAATCCAATTTCGAGAATGTCAGGGTGCTGGCTGTTTGTTTGTTTCCTCCTCCTTTTCCTTTTAATCTTCCAGAGCACTAAAGCTTCCAACAGTCCAAAATTAACTGTATTGTTGAGATCTTGAAATGTCACAGAAGCACGCTCGTATTGATATTCTCAATGTAATAATGCTAGCACTCTAATACTTTGCATCAAACCACTTAAAGCATTTTCAGAAAGCAATAAAACAACCAATTTGTTTTCACCCACAAGCCACACGGAAGACTCGGTACAATACCAATCAGGACAATATATTTCCATGATAAAGAGTAGAGGGTGAGCAAAGAGTGGGTAGGGGTGGGCATGCATTGCTGCTCAGGCTTTCTAAAGCTCAGTTTATGTTGTTAATTTTTAAAGGGAAATGTCACCACAACCTGGCAGATCTTCATTCCAAAACCCATAACTCTCCAAATGAAGATACAATGGGATTCACGATTAACTAGGCTCCACTTTGAACAATAAGTAACCTATGTCTAGCGCAGTGGTTCTCAATCTTCCTAATGCCGTGACCCCTTTATAAGTTCTTCATGCTGTGGGGACCCCCAACCATAAAATTATTCTCGTTGGTACTTTATAACTGTAATTTTGCTACTGTTATGAATTGTAATGTAAATATCTGATATGCAGGATGTATTTTCATTGTAACAAATGAAATGTGTGTTCTATGCACACACTGAACACAATGGGATTTATTTCAGAGTAGGCATGCATAGGATTGGGCCCTGAGGCTGAAATCTTATCCACATTTACATGGGAGTAAATGCCCCCTGACTATAATGGGATTTATTTCAGAGTAGGCATGCATAGGATTGGGCCCTGAAGCTGTCAGTCAGCCCCAGTGCGCGCGCAGCTACAGCCAGAGGTCTGGCAAGCCTGACCTGGCTCCCAGCACCAGGGGTCTTTAGGTGACCCCCAGGAAGGTTCTAGACAACCCCCAAAGCGGTCCCAACCCCCACTTTGAGAAATGCTGGTCTAGCATTTTCTTCTCTCTTTCTCCTACTCTGATTTATGGATTGATATGTCCTCTCTCTTTTTTTCTGTCTCTCTTAAAGATGGCAATATTTTTGGTGAAACCCATCTAAGGTCTGAAACAATCCTGTTCTACACACACTTCACTCCTCTAACTCTCACCCATATTTTATGATTACTAATGCTTTAAAATAGACCCCACAGGCCTCTGGTTTGTGAGTCACACACAAGACAGAAAATCAACAACATGCAGTGCATATAAGATGGAATATATAAGGTGATCTTTCTTGACTGAAATACTGTGATGTCCAACATTGCCTGGTACTATCATGCCTTTTTGCCAGAGTATTTGCAAATGGCTAACCGGCACTTCCGACATAGAGTATGAAGTGCTCAACTAGTAGTATTCAGCTACTAGTATGAAGCAAAAAAGGTCCTGTTTCAAATCAATCATCAGTCACCAGCTAAAGTGCCTGAGCCACTAGTATCTCAGTCGAAGCCTCTTTGTAAAAAGGATAATAACCTTGGACAACCTTATAGGATTGGTGTATGGAAAGCTGAGACAATGTGATCTAAAAAAGAGCATGAAGTGCCATTTGAAATCACCCAACATCAACATACGTCTCTAGCTCATAGTCAGCATTAACAACCTAAATAACTAAATATAGTTCAGCACAGAATTTGCTTAAACAAAACGATAATTAATGTCTGAATATTTTAAACAACAACTATAAGAGGCAATTCAACATTGCAAGAAAAAAAACTTGCTTTCTCTAAGTATCTAGAGACACAGCTTTTCCTGTCAGCTGCACCAGCTTCTTGAAACAGGGCAAATATATATAATTTTCTCTTAAATTACACAAATTAAGGTATTCCAATCACTGTTTTAATTCACAGCTTAGTCCTCAATTGTGAAAATAGTGAATTTTTTTAAAGAAACAAGTAAATGAAATCAAAATAACTGGAAGAAAAATTATCCAATTTTTGGAGGCAGCTGGGACAAAGACTGACAAAAACTCAAGCTGAGGCACTTGTCCATTCATGGCTTGGCAAGTCTTTCTGAAAAGCAGCCTAGATGTACTCCAGTTCAACAATCAATAACTTCCACACCCATCATATATAAAGGGATTAATAGCCCAATTCTTTAGTGCCCTACCAGTACGAAATGGCTGGCATATCCCAAGGGCTACAGGGAAAACACTGGCAGCTTCTCAAGAGTTGGAGATTTTTGCCCCCTTCCTCCAGGGAACAAAAGTAGCCCCACAATGAGCCTACTAGATTCTATGGCAGCTCAGTCTCTAATTCAGTGCTCAGGAAACACGGAACAGCACAACAAAGGAGAGGCTAAGGGTGAAATCTAGAGTAACAACGGGGAGTCCTTGCTCTGGTGAAAGAACAATTTACTCTGGATTGCGATATGAATATGCGATATGAATTTCCCATAGGTTTTCAATAGGTGGTGCAGTAACTACGGGTGTATGTAATGTCTCTTACATGCTCACGTAAGTACTCTGGATTGTAGAGTAAGTAAAGTAGGCTTCAGTTTAGAGCATAACAGGTTCCCAAATCCTTTATGGGTTTACCATAAATCCCTAAATGGACAGCAGGTAGAAAAGCTCCTTTACAGACCATCAGAAAGTGGCTGATGATGCCATTTTATATGAATTTGAGCAGTTGCATGCAAATACAGTTTTGATTATGATGGGCTGTTTCTTTTGCATCAGAATGCAGAAAACACAGCCCAATTCTATGGTGATGCAATGAGGCCACAGAGCCCACGCTGTATTCAGTACTGAAACTGAACAGTTCCAGAGGACACCTTGCAGGAAGGGAATATTTGTTCCTTACCCCATGTCAAACACGCACTTGATCAATGGGGTTGCTCAGAACTGTGCAACCAAAGCCCCTGGAAGGAGAATAAGATTAGAAAAAGACCTGAGAGGGGACCCAGGAGGAAGAAAAAAATTCCGCAGTCAGCACCACTGATACTGCTCCCTTCCTAGACCTGAACCTCCCACTACTATCTGCCCTCCAGATCCATCCTCCCCACTGCCACCATGAAGAGCTTTCCTGCTCTTTTGGGTGGTGCTCCTGGATTCAGCACCAGCAGGATGGTACAGGTCTTTCCTCTGAATCCAGTTACTCTTGGGGTGCCACGAATATACTTTACAGCATACTTGTGACACAGAACAACAGTGTAGCAGTGCCATAACCAGTAAATGGGATTGGACCAACAGTCACTCTTGTCTACCTTTTGCACTAGTCAGGCTACTAACAAATTAATAAATTTAATTCAGGCTAAAATCCTATCCACACTTTCCTGGGAGTAAGTCCCATTGACTACAATGGACATTCTTCTGAGTAAACATGCAAAGGATTGGGCTCCCAGTCAATTGCCCACAACCATCATGTGGTAGAGAGAAAGGATCTATGAAGGAACAGTTTAGTAACCTGAGAAGCATAGGTCGGTAAAATAGCAACATTCAATGAAGTATGTTATTAGTGCAATAAAATAAAGTAGCAACGATAGGCCAACAACTTGGAAAATAAAATAAATTGTTTTAAATGCTTTTCAGTTAAAGAACTGAAGCATTACAACAGACAACTCACAGTGTCCAATTGTTTAGCTTCCTACTGAACCTAGTTGGAAGAATATTTAAACATTTTGAAGGAATATTATTATCATCCCAATTAAAAAGTTATAAAGCAGTAATTTTGATGACCTGGGCAATCTGGCCACTTCTATGGGTTCACTTTCTGATTGCAAAGAAGTTCTTATATTTTAAGATTGTGGAACTGTCTAAAGGCAATTCCCATGGTAAATAAACTACAGCTGAGATTTTAAGATCTCTCATATATCCTTGCAATTAGTATCAAACTATGGGTAGTTCAGGTTTTGAGGATACTCTATATCCCGCTCTGTCCAGGAGAACCAGTTACTCTGTATATCAGTGGTACTTGGGCATTTAGCCCAGGACCCATTTCAAACTTAAAAATCTGTCTAGGACTCCATGTCAAATTTACCAGTATGTGGCATCACTGTGGTGTCAGACCCCCCTCCATGTCTACTTGGAAGAAGGTCCCATTGTGTTCAATGAAACTTACTCCTAGGAAAGCCCAGTGCCAGATTTCAAGATGACAGATCCCACCTTTCGTGACCCCCCTGATGTGAGGTTGTGACCCGCCAAGGGGGTCCTGACCCCCACTTTGTGTATCACTGTTCACATACTCTAGTCATACTGTAGTCATTCAGTTTAATTTTGCCTTGTGTTTCGGTACAAGAGTCATCACTCCTTTTCACACTCTGGAACAACATAATTTTTTATACAGTACTGTATCTGCAAATCACTTTTGTTTACTCTTCATCTAAGCACCAAATGGTGGCTGAGGACGGACTTTTGGTAAAAGGAGAAAGAGAAGAAAGAAAAGAAAGAGGAGAAAGAAAAGGAGAAAGAGAGGCCTTTCAATATTCCATAGCTCATCTACTCTCCAGATTTAACTGACAGACTCACAGAGGGCCCAATCCTACCCAAATTTCCAGTGTTGCAACCATGCCAATAGGGCATGCACTGCCTCCCACGGGGGCGGGGGGGAGTCATAGAGGCCTCTTTAAGGAAGGGAATATTTGCTCCCTTATCTCAGGGCTGCAACAGCACTGGAAAGTTGAATAGGATTTGGCCCATAGTCTTTCTGACTTCTGGTTCCTTTAGAGAACCCAGAATTTTCCTCTTGAGACCATAGAATGCTCAGTGATTTTCACTGGTATGCCCCAACTGGTATACAGTTGGCTATAGGATCTGGGGGGAAGAGTCAGTGCAGTCATTGGGTGGGGTGCAAGCCTCTCACCTTTCTGTGCATTCTCTTGACATCCCACAAGCCAGCACAGGACTTGTGCCGGCCTTATTGGGCATTAAGATTGCAGCCTCATTGTTTTAGCAAATGAGTAATCTCTACACTTCAATATATCATGCATCCTGAACTTCAAAGGCTGCATTGTTGTGTGTTTCACTTTTGCGTTTGGTTTATATCTGTGTAAGCAGAACATGAAATGTATAACTTCTGCACACCTGAAGAATCCACCAGCTATGTGGAAACCTATTACAGTACAGTGGTGCCTCACATAAAGAGCTTAATTCGTTCCGGAGGCATGCACTTTAAATGAAATGCTCTTTAAGTGAAGCAGATTTTCCCATAGGAAATAATGGAAACTCAGATGATTGGTTCCACAACCCCCAAAGTATTCATATAAAAATATTAACTATGTAAAAATGATATCAAAACACTGTAATTTAATTTAAAACATGCATTCAATGTGCATGATCCTATGATGTCTACTTAGGCTGCAATCCTAAAGAAACTTTCCTGAGAGTAAGCCCCATTTAACACAATGGGGCTTACTTCTGGATAGACATGGTTAAGAGGCTGCAATTGAAAACACTTTCCTGGGAGTAAGCCCCATTTAACACAATGGGGCTTACTTCTGAGTAGACATAGTTAGGATACTGCAATCAAAGACACTTTTCTGGGAGGCTTACCTGGGCTGCTGCTGGAGGTATAAGGTAGTTGGGGGCGGCGGTTGGGGGGCAGTTAGAGGCAGCAGCACTGGCCGGCAGCCCTTTTAAAGAGCCTCCACGTGGCGCATCAGGGCTGTATAAGTGCACTTTAAGTGAAGTGGAACTTGTTATGTGAAGTAAGATTTCTTGGAAATTTTAGCTTGTTATGTGAAACGCTTGTTAAGCGAGGCGCTTGTTAAGCGAGGTACCACTATACTTTGTTTCTGGGTGGTCTGTTTGGCTTCCAGACAGCCAATTGAATTTGCAGTCAGAAAGCATGATAAATTTTTGGGTTTGTAGGCAGCTTGTATAGTGCATGTTTTCTTTCAAACCGCCAAATGGCTCTGGCTCAATAATTAAGAACAGTGGACTGTTAGATGCCAACGGAAGAAAAAAAACTGACAATATCAATAGCTCAGTTGTGTGTAAAATATTTACCTTTTAAAAACTCAAGCTCAGCTAAAGTTAAACGAAAGGGTATGAAGAATAACAAAAATTCCTCTAAATCAGCAAATTCTTAAATCACACCATGAAGGTGTTCTGGTTTATAGATGACTAGTGAACAGCAAAATTTACTCTTGAAGCAATAAGGTACAACAAAGGGAGTCCCATATTTGGGCCCCAATAAGACATTATGCTATGCCTATTGAATGTCTCAATTTTTTTTACAATATTCTTATCCCACCATTCATGCTGGAACAACTCAAGACAGCTTCCTACAGAAATATATCTATTATTAAATTACATTATCAATATAATTTTAAAAATGTAGATTATTGGACAAAGCAATATCAAAACAGAAACACAGGCAGAAAAACGCCAACTCAGTAATCTGGTGAGACAAAACTAACAAACCAGTCATAATCACCAGCTGAACAATTTTAAAAAAAAAATCAGCACCTTAAGCAACAAAAATATTAACCCAAATATTAAGCCACATATTAACCAGTCAAAAGGATTAGAGTAGGACCCATATGGGCAGGAGATATGAGCTGCCCATATTTGTGCCAGTAATTTTTCTTGGACAGATCAGAGTATTCCCATTGAGTTGGCTGGCATGTGACCACCCCATTGGTATATTCCCTTACTGCAAGTTTCGCAGCAGCCACCTCCTAACCTGTGCTTGATATAGTGCAGGCCACTTCCAGCACATGTTGGGATTGAGTTGTTATCCACATGTCTCCCCATCTCCTCCATCTTCCTTAAGCAAGAAGAAGTCCAATTTTGCACCACAGCAAAAGGACACAGGAAGGACAAAATAACTCAGCGTTGGCCACCTTTCCTGCTGTATCTTTAATGTGACGTTCAAAGGAGGTTCTCCAGCTTGCCACCCAACAAGCCTACTTAGTGGTCACCTTCTGTCCTCTCCCCACCCTCCAATCTGATCAGAATCACGTACATTCCTGAATGACCTTACTTAAGTCACTAGGGGAGAAATAATTTCTCTGCTATGAAAGTTCAACTTCATCTCCAATTGTCGCCTTTCTTAAAAATACTACATAATGACACCTGTGCCAATCACTCACTGATGCAGCCTTTACAGGGGGGCTGTCTGCTGAATGCATTTGCAATGAAAGCACTTTCAAAAGAAAGGTAATCACTAGGTACAATACCAGTGGGTTGCAGGCACTCCAGTGGAGTGAACACATGCTCCATGGCCACTTCTTAACGTTGGGCTTTTACAACTAAAACAAAAAAAAATTAAAAGCATGTTAAAAGTTACAAATCGTGAACCTCACATTAAGTCAATGTTTAATTACATTCAAGCAACACCATAAGCAAGGGGAGGCTTCATTCGGAAAGAAGCTACAGACTTGCAGGCACACACACAAATATCGATTTTAAAATAAATACATTTTAAAGCTGATTTACACGGAACTATGGACCGTTACGTACAGCAGGTGGCAGAAAGCCCATTCTGGTGTGAAGAGATTAATCCATAAGTACATTTGGCATCAGGCAGATTGATAGATAGTGTGACACACAGTTCAAGGGACTGGAAATCCAACTTCTGGGAGAGCAGCAAAATAAACGAGCAAGCTGGGGAGGGTTCAATTTTTAATTGGTAAATATTGATTGGTATTGCAATAAGTTGCCATCCCAAGTCAAAATTAATAATAAGCAAAATAACAAGGGTTGCACAAGTCATTTATTTACAGTTCTGCTAAAACAGAATGCATTAAAAAAAGAAATCTCCTTTACGAAAGGAAACTTGTTTTCTGAATAAATGTGTTTTTGCACAAATAGCCCTTCCTGGCCTGTGGTAGATCTGAACCTATCATGCATGCAGGATACATATTTTATGCATGCACACCTTAACACACATCAGTTTCCAAACTGTGTATCTGAGATACTGGGTGCAATCCTAACCAATTTAGCCCAGCGTAACTCACTCATCTCTCTATTCCCGTGGTGGCCTGGGGAGTCTGGCACATGTTTGTTTACTGACCTGATTCCCCCAGGAATTGCACATAAGTGTCTTAACAGTGTCTTAAGTGCCTTATATTTGTAACATCACAGGCCAACAAAAGGACCTGTGGGTGCCTAACTTAGGACTGCACTGTCATTTATCTGATCTTGGCCTTGTACAGGCATTCCCCACTTTCTGACTGTTCATTTTCTGATGGTTCTACTCTTTCAACCCCTTTCAATTATACCCAGGACTCTTTCATTCAACACATGCTTCACTCTTTCAACCTATCTGCTGGTCTAAAGGCTAAAATTCTCTTCCCCAATGTTGATTTGCACTCACGTGGTGATCTGACTGTTTTTGACATTTCGTTATAACTTTCTTCAGTAAATAACCATGATTCAAATACATAAGATATTCATTGCCCAAGCATGCCTTTGTTCATTTTACTGTAATGTGTTATGTACTTTAGTTATATGTTAATAAATATGTGTTATTTAGGCTTTTGAAAGTCATATTTATGTCTTTTTGGTGCCCATTTTGCGTCTGCAAGCTGAAAAGGACTCTGGCTACAATCCTAATGACACTTTTCAAGGAGTAAGAGCCATTGAACACAATTGGGCTTAGTTTTGAGTAGACATGTTTAGGATTGCTTTCCATGTTCCACTTTTCAAGCTTTCACTATTGGACAGTGCTCCAGTCCATAACTTGTCCAATAAGTGGAGGATACCTGTATATCTGAAAGAATGATTCCTTGCATATAAGAATATAGAAAGTTCTCTTATAACTAGTCTGGCCATTGGTCATTCTAGTTCAAGGACTGCCTATATATAGGCAATGAATCTGTAGTTTCAAAGGAAAGTCTTTCCCAGTCCTACCTGGAAATATGAGAATTCAATCTGCATCCTCTGGCATGCCAAGTGTCGCCCATCCATGAGGCCAACTGGTTGCCTCCTTGATTCCTCTCCTTAAATTCCCTGCACACTTATTTGAAAGAAAGTATGTGGGATTTTCTTCTAAATACAGTAAATGTTTATAGAACTGTAGCCTTAAAATCCATGTCAATGCATGTTTACCTAGATGCGTGACCCACCAAACACAACGAAACTGACTTTCCAGTAAATATTCACTGGACTGGACTGCATAACCTTCCTTTTCCTAATAGTTTTTGTTTCTTTAAACCATACAAATATTTGGAGATTCAGCAGTACAAACACTAGGAGGAAATATTTCAATATATTAAGTATGAAAAGCCCAAAGGTCACAGTCCAAAGGATACTTACTAAACAAACACTTGAAAATATATTATCAGTGGATGGTTGTCACAAGGATAATCCAGAACTCCTAATGATTATATGGTGTGTGCTGTAGCAGTTATAATGTCAGACTTAAGACAAGAATGCTGGCCTGCTGCACCAACTGCAGGTAGCAGGTGTTCTTGACTGGCTTCACCATCATGCAAAAGAAGAGTACAAAGTTCTAAGCATCCTAAGCTGGTTATCCTAGTATACAAACTATACAGACCCTTAGATGGCATTTTTTTTAAAAAATTATTCATTCTTTTCAAAAATTAAAAAAATTGCCAAATCAATCTGAAAAGCTTTTCTGATTGGGAGAGTCATTCTGCCCAATTTCCTCAGTCAGCGGCCACCAAGCATTCCTACTGGGAACAATTGGGCACCACTTGGCAACGGGCACCTTTGGGCAGCACCAGGTACTGGGCAGCATATATGAGTGGGCAGCAGCAGGCACCAGGCATCCCTAACGAGCACTGGGCAACATCAGGCAGCAGGTAGCACTGGGCACCACTAGGGTTCCCTAGCAGACACTGGTCACCATCAGGCAGTGGGCATCTCTTCAGGGCACCACTGGTTACAGAACTCAGACCATGCAGTCTTAGTCAGGATGGAAATGCCCAAGAGGGTAATAGTGTTTAGCTACCTCCCCTACATTAAAGAAACTGACGTGTGGTAGAGGGGGATTTGAGAGACTTTGGCCACTGGTGGATTGCTCGAGTAACATGATTGTCTGCAATAAAATGGGCTTATTTATATTCCCAACATATGTGTTTCTGCTGGGAAAGATTTTACCTGTCTGGTGTTTTTATTGGAAGGAGTGTGCAGGCAACAGATTAAAATCCCTACTCATTCATAAGGCTTGCAGATCCTTGGATCAGTCACTATCAGACAAATCTACCTCACAAGGTTGTTGTGTGACTAAAACAAAGGAACATGCCAAGTTCCCATTGCTCCTTGGAGAAAGAAAGGCATATAAATAAAAAATAAAGATAAATTCAACAAGCCAAACCCTGCTGCAGTATGAAGCATCCAGTTTGACTGTGTGGCCATCTAATTGTGTGTGCCAGGCTTTCTAATAAAGTCATCTGTCAATCTGTCTGATACCGACTCCAATCACAGCTGATCTGATTTGTTTTCCCAGCGCCTCTGTATCTCCAAGCTTGCTGCTACCAAGTAAAGAGCAATAGGTCCTTGTGAAGAAAGTCCTTGTGGGGATCCTCAAAGGTAGACAAGAGCATCGTTGCCATTTCCTTTGTAGCAAAGCCTTTGCTGTTCAATTGGTTTGAGGAGTGCAAATATCACATCATCATGCCATTCTTTTACCCTGGGATTATTTGTTAGCTTTCTTTGGGTTCTGACCTGCATCTTCTTTGAAGTATTTTGTGGATGTCTGTACATAGCTCTAGGGACCATGACTGACTAAGAACCAAGGCAAACTGGGAGCACTCTGATTATTCAGAGAAAGACAAGCTATAAAGCACCTAAATAAACTTTTGAAAAACCCAAAATAAACACTCTTCAGTTTGATAGTTTTTACTTGTGAAGATTATTATTCTCCCCTTGGTATTTAAAAAGCAGTTGGTTCTAAATACATATATTGTATGCCAATAAAGGTAATGAAATGAAAAATACATGTTATAATAATATTAGCAATATTCTTCACTAGGATTCATTGTGGCAAAAACATCATGTTTATAGTAATGTGTGTTGAGGCTCACCCCTTGATCATATTCTGAAAAGTATAAGCTCTGGAACAATGTTGTAGCTGGAAGGGGATCTGAGCAGTCAGTCTTGGAGGGATCCTCACCCCCTTCAGAGCCATATGGCTCTGCTTTGCTCCCTCTGTCTGGAATGGCTCTGAAGGGGTAAGGCTCCTTCCAAGGTTGATTGCTCAGACCCCCTTCCAGCTATGCCACCACTATGGAATATAAGGAAAAGAATTCTTCAGGACACATGAAGAATTCCCCTTGCTCTTGGGTAACATGTGTAGCTCACATACTTCTGGAAAGGACAACCACTTTTAAGTCTAGAAGGATGCTGCTTCTAAGCAGGCATAAATTTCAGTGTCTTTGTTTAGCCGTTAGGCTCAACTATCAATTGTTGAGCTTCATGTCACCAATGCACTGGTACAAATGATCAACAATTAAGCACTTTAATGAGATCTGCAAGCACTAGAGGTCTTGGAAAACACTGACTATGCAGCTAAGAGCACAATACTAACCATGTCTACTCAAAAGCAAGCCCCATTGTGTCCAATGGGTTTTTCTCCTAGGAAAGTGTCTTTAGGATTGCATCAACAGTATGATTAAACTGGAGGGTGAATGGAAATTGATGGATGTGAAACCCATTTTGATCCTAGGGCTATAGAAACGCAACTGTACCTGCATTTATACATGAGATATGCTTGAAGAATGGCAAATACCTGCAAAGAACAAGGATAGCATATGGCCCATGAACAGAGCTGCAACGTCTCATCTATTCAACCACCTTGAACTATCTGTTATAAAACAACAGTTCCGAATCAGAGATATAAATCATTGCTTTAAGTCTCAACTCTCCCATGTACTCACTAGGACCATTACAGCACAATCCTATCCAATTTTTCAGTGCCAGTGCAGCCATGTCAATGGGGCATATACTACTATAGCGGGAAGGTAGTCACAGAGGTCTCCCCAAGGTATGAAAACATTTGTTCATTTATCTGGGGCCTGCATTGCATTTCCACTGGAGCTGGATGGGATTGAGCCCTTGAGCAGTTGCAGTATGGGAATAATAATATTCCTTAGGTTGGAATCCAAAGTTCCCCTTGGAACGGTGCAAGTCCTTGTGCCGACCCAGGAGTGTCACCAAAGTCCCTAAGGCATTCCCACACCACTCCGAATGCAGATAAGTCAGTGCACAGATGTGTGCCTCCACGGGCCCCCAGAGGAGGTAAGGTTGTACTGGTCAAACTCGACCAGCATAGGGCATCGAGGAAGGGGCATGGGAAGGACAGGGAGGAGGCAAGTGGAAGGCTTGCCAGGAAGGGTGGGCAAGCAAAGAGTGGGATCAGGATCCTAACCCTGTTCCCAGAAAACCCACAGCAGTACCAGGTTGTTCAGATTTGTACTGCTGAAATCAGTGGCACAGATCTGAGGAGATGCCTTGGGACTTCTGCTGCTGCATTACTTGGGGTAAGGGGAAAGGTTTTCCATTGTCTGATGTTAATGCAGCAGCTGCCCCTAACTTGCACTGCATACAGTGCAGGTATGCCAATCTGCCTGTTCCAGTTCAAGTTAGGATCATACCATTACTTATCATACAGGGTTATTTTAGGACAATACATGTGAAGCACTTTAGATGCTCAGAAAAAAAACACTGTTATGTTCATTATTATTTCCATTTTATTCCCTGGGAAAAACAAAAACATTTCTCTCTAGTTTCAAGTGTGGGTGGCACATTTACAGATGAAAATGCAGAAGAATGATGTGGCTATCCTAGTATTAATAAATTTAGATGCAACCCGAGCATGAGGTTTAATCTCTTCCATTATTACAGTACTACACTGAGAATTATTTTAAATGTCTAAAATGTTATTATAAAACACATAACTTTTGGCTTTATAATTTGATCAAAGCTACTGTCAGATGTTGTAGTAGAGCATGATGGTGACATATTGGACTGATTTTTCACCTTTCAACACAGGAAAATTTTTGATTAATCAGGGCAGAAAGTACATCATCGAGAAATATCAGAAGAAAAAAAAGTTTGCCCACATTCATCAACCAATGAAGAAGACTATGGAGAGGCAGTCTTTCGCCCTAAGGATCAGCAATTGGAAACCAATGGGCCAAATCCATCCAGCTGGCCCCCAAATTGCCAATGCAGCATCAGAACAGCAATGTTGATTAGCAATCATGTGCAAGGCAATGGGATGTGACAAGCCATTTGAGTAAAATTAATGTGTGAGGGTGTGTGTGCCTTTCCCATTCCTTTTTTTAAAACAGCAGCATGGTATGGTTGTTGTTTTTTTAAATCAGGGAAAGGTCATAGGGAAATAGGTTAAATGCATAGAGCTACCACTGTAATTTAAATTAAAGCCCCATACTGTACTTGTTTGAGTGGCTTTAAAAAAACAGCAAGCAATCCTGTGTTATGGCTTTTCAGATGGTTCTGAACTTCTTAAAAATATGTTACAATGCAACAAGAGGCCCAATGAATGAGAGACAGCACAATCCTAACCATGTCTACTCAAAAGTAAGCCCCATTATGTTCAGTGGGTCTTACTCCCAGAAAAGTGTCTTTAGGATTGCAGCTAGAATCTACCGGCAAGTCACAACAGTCATACTAAGAGATAAAACTCATTGCTCAAGAAAGTTTTCAACAATTACCTTTTGAACAATTACCTTCAGATCACAAACTAAGAAATCTAGGCTGGGAACTGAGGACCCAATCCTATCCAACTTTCTAGCATTGATGCAGCCACAATGAAGCCCCACAGTAAGGGAACAAATGATATCCTGACCTTGATGCCACATAGGTCTGCTCCCCTATAGCAAGATGCAACACATACCCTATTGGCATAGCTGCCTTCACTACAGGAAAGTTAGATAGGATGATAGGACACAGTTAGATAGGACACAGTCCTAACCAATCTCCCAGCTATAGGGTAATAATAAAACGTCAAGGTAAGGGAACAAACTGTGTCTCACTTGAGGAGGCCACCATAACTGTCCTCCCACTAACACATGCCCCACTGGCACAACTATACCTGTGATGGAAAGTTGGTTATGATTGTGCTCTGAGAACTTCATGTATCCTTTTTGGCCAATAGCCCATGGATTTGGGTAGGAAATTTATAATTTTCCCAGAGCCAACCATGAAATGTATTTTTTTTTACTCTTTAAGGGCACAATCCTAATCATATCTACTCATATGTAAGTCCCACTGTGTTCTATGGGACTTACTCCCAGGAAAGTGTGTATAGGATTGCAACCAAGTCACTTTTAAATTTTTCACTCTTTAAGTCAGCAGTGAGCCATGGGAAATGGCAGAAGCCAGACAGGGGAACCCCAAAAGCCTGTGGAAACTTGACACCCTATACAACATATAGGATTTTAGCCTGCTGCCAATGACCCAGTACAGCAAGGTATCCACCAATTTGAGAACCACTGCCTTAACCCTTTAAATACCAACCGGGTAAATCATCACCTGCCAGGAAGTTTGTGTTGTGTTTTTACTGGAATTTATTATTATTACCTGCCAAGAGTTTCTGACTTTTTTCCTGCTAATTAGACTGTCACAATACCAAAAGCATGAAGATTTTGAATTTACAGTTTTTCTGTAAAATCCAATTTATACAAATTGTAGTCTAATGTAGTCTAATATTGGACCCATGTTGCCAAATTATTTTGCTAGCTAAAATTGTACTAAAAATCATTATACTAATTATAATCATAATTATTATTCATTATATGTACATTATATGTACAGTATGTGTACATTATATGAACATTGTATGTACCTAACTATAGTACAGGGTAGCACAGGTCAAAATTGACCCATGCAATCTTAGATGATAAAAATTGTACTAAAAAAATCATTATTTCACAATAAAAATAATTATACTAAAACTTGATACAACATTTATTCATTATATGTATATTATATGTACATTATATGTAACTAACTATAGTACAGGGTTGTATGGGTCAAAATTCACCCATGCAGTCTTAGGCATGAAAAAAAAATCCTGGTAATATAATTCAGTGAAAAGAACAGCCCTATTTCTGAATATGAGGGACCAGACCAGAGAGGGCAACAAGAGCCCATGCATCAGATGAACATCCCTGTAATGCACAGCATCCTTCCCTACTTTGCACTGATTGAACAAGACCACAAGCCTGCTGCAGAAAGGGTTCCATGTCAGGAGCACTGTCCTTGTAGACTCGGTACAATCCTAGCCACACTTTCTTGAGAGTAAGCCCCACTATCATGGGACCTACTTCTAAGTAGACCTGCACAGGATGGAGCTCTGAGGATCCAGTCCCAGCCACTTTCTTGAAAGTAAGCCCCACTGACTATCATGGGACCTACTTCTGAGTAGACCTGCACAGGATGGGGCTCTGAGTCTCCAGTCCCAGCCACTTTCTTCAGAGTAAACCCCACTGACTATCATGGGACCTACTTCTGAGTTGACCTGCACAGGATGGGGCTCTGAGTCTCCAGTCCCAGCCACTTTCTTCAGAGTAAACCCCACTGACTATCATGGGACCTACTTCTGAGTAGACCTGCACAGGATGGGGCTCTGAGTCTCCAGTCCCAGCCACTTTCTTCAGAGTAAACCCCACTGACTATCATGGGACCTACTTCTGTGTAGACCTGCACAGGATGGGGCTCTGAGTCTCAGTCCCAGCCACTTTCTTCAGAGTAAACCCCACTGACTATCATGGGACCTACTTCTGAGTAGACCTGCACAGGATGGGGCTCTGAGTCTCCAGTCCCAGCCACTTTCTTCAGAGTAAACCCCACTGACTATCATGGGACCTACTTCTGAGTAGACCTGCACAGGATGGGGAAGGAGGGGCTGCCTGCGCTGCTCCCTCCATCATGGAGGGTCTGAGGAGGGAAAGGAGAGAGCAAGAAAGGAAGAGGCGATAGAGTCGCTCTTCCTAGAGAGTACCTGGCGCTGCGTGCCGGCATCTAGCCACGCGCCTCCTCGGGCTGCTCTGGCCACCTGTCGAGGCGAGGACGCCTTTCACAGGTCTGTGAATCGAAGACCGAGCGCATCGATCGAGCACATCCGGAACTGGGCGTTCGATTTCCAATTTAGCCAATCTGGAGAGAGAGCCCAAGGCGAATGCATCAGCAGTAGCCGTAAAGCATGCTTGTCGTTTTGCATCATTTAAAGACACAGCATCCTTTTTTGGGTGGAAATGATGGTTTTCAACAGGAATGAACCCCCAGTGACCTGAAACTCCTTTTTGGAATCAAAAGGAGGCTGTAGGGAGTGCTTTTTAAAAGTAGGGTCTTCTGAGTCTCCCTGCACTTGTCCTGCCTGGTGGCGTAGCTAGAGGGAGGTGTCATGGCAGGCAGTGTACGGCTCAGTTTGGCTCCCCCACCTGGAATGGCTCTGAAGGGGAGGGATCCCTTGCACGACCCCCCCAACACCACCTGCCATGACACCCCCTCTAACTATGCAACCGTCTTGGACGACACCCCCAACACCGCCTGTCACAGTGCCACGACACCCCCTCTAGCTACGCCACCGTCTTGGACGACACCCCCAACACTGCCTGTCACAGTGCCACGACACCCCCTCTAGCTATGCCCCCGTCTTGCACGACACCCCCAACACCGCCTGTCACAGTGCCACGACACCCCCTCTAGCTACGCCACCGTCTTGGACAACACCCCCAACACCGCCTGTCACAGTGCCACGACACCCCCTCTAGCTACGCCACCGTCTTGGACGACACCCCCAACACTGCCTGTCACAGTGCCACGACACCCCCTCTAGCTATGCCCCCGTCTTGCACGACACCCCCAACACCGCCTGTCACAGTGCCACGACACCCCCTCTAGCTACGCCACCGTCTTGGACGACACCCCCAACACCGCCTGTCACAGTGCCACGACACCCCCTCTAGCTACGCCACCGTCTTGGACAACACCCCCAACACCGCCTGTCACAGTGCCACGACACCCCCTCTAGCTACGCCACCGTCTTGGACGACACCCCCAACACTGCCTGTCACAGTGCCACGACACCCCCTCTAGCTATGCCCCCGTCTTGCACGACACCCCCAACACCGCCTGTCACAGTGCCACGACACCCCCTCTAGCTACGCCACCGATTTGGACAACACCCCCAACACCGCCTGTCACAGTGCCACGACACCCCCTCTAGCTACGCCACTGTCTTGCACGACACCCCCAACACCGCCTCTCACAGTGCCACGACACCCCCTCTAGCTATGCCACCGTCTTGCACGACACCCACAACACCGCCTGTCACAGTGCCACGACACCCCCTCTAGCTATGCCAGCGTCTTGGACGACACCCCCAACACCGCCTGTCACAGTGCCACGACACCCCCTCTAGCTACGCCACTGTCTTGCACGACACCCCCAACACCGCCTCTCACAGTGCCACGACACCCCCTCTAGCTATGCCACCATCTTGCACGACACCCACAACACCGCCTGTCACAGTGCCACGACACCCCCTCTAGCTATGCCAGCGTCTTGGACGACACCCCCAACACCGCCTGTCACAGTGCCACGACACCCCCTCTAGCTACGCCAACGTCTTGCACGACACCCCCAACACCGCCTGTCACAGTGCCACGACACCCCCTCTAGCTACGCCACCGTCTTGCACGACACCCCCAACACCGCCTGTCACAGTGCCACGACACCCCCTCTAGCTACGCCACCGTCTTGCACGACACCCCCAACACCGCCTGTCACAGTGCCACGACACCCCCTCTAGCTACGCCACCGTCTTGCACGACACCCCCAACACCGCCTGTCACAGTGCCACGACACCCCCTCTAGCTACGCCACCGTCTTGCACGACACCCCCAACACCGCCTGTCACAGTGCCACGACACCCCCTCTAGCTACGCCACCGTCTTGCACGACACCCCCAACACCGCCTGTCACAGTGCCACGACACCCCCTCTAGCTACGCCACCGTCTTGGACGACACCCCCAGCACCGCCTGTCACAGTGCCACGATGTAATAGGAATGAAGTAGGTATCAGCAGGAAAGACCCAGGAGATGATGATGCAAGCAAGAGATTTCTTTATTCAGAGCTCTGGACTCAGCCAGACAGAGTTTTCTATCTTACAAAAAGACTGAGTGCTTTGTCCAAATTGACTAGACCTTTTATAGCACAACTGTTTCTCTACATAATAAGATGATTCTGTTCATAACAAGAGGATTTATACAATCAAAGATTTTATCTTCAGTGGCTTCCTGAGCTGAGATGGGAAAAATGTGTGGCAAGACATG
Organism: Cryptoblepharus egeriae; assembly: GCA_030015325.1. Classification (NCBI taxonomy): domain Eukaryota; kingdom Metazoa; phylum Chordata; class Lepidosauria; order Squamata; family Scincidae; genus Cryptoblepharus; species Cryptoblepharus egeriae. The sequence goes on from JAREYC010000004.1 coordinate 53,746,081, forward strand.
ACATTACACATCAGTACAATGAAGAACACTTGTGGCAATCAAAGCACCTGTATTCTGACATTGGTTGATCCATCTGAGTTTCCTTTCCCACAGGAAGAAGAATTAAAATTTTATTTTAATTTTATAATTTTTGGGCTTCTTTATTATTGCCACAGGGTCAGGTGAAGACAAAGAGAGTTTCCTGTCTTAGCTTGGCTGGCTTTACAAGCCTTAAGTGGCTAATCACTGATAACCATCAAACTCCTGGGAAAGGAGAAGGGGCATTGTGATGTTATCATCTCCTCTCCGGGGAGCCTGTGAATGTTGTCTGGAAGCTTCTGTCAGGGAATGTGTGTCTGCAGCCGTTGTTTAATCTCTGTAAGGTGCTTGGCTGCGTGTCTTTCACTATAGGCAGCCCACAGAATGATTTCAAAGGTATCAAATAATTTCAATAATTCTAATAATAATTCTAATAAATTCTGACAGCTGGTTTTGTCTACCATAACGACACCCCCTCTAGCTACGCCACTGTCTTGCACGACACCCCCAACACCGCCTGTCACAGTGCCACGACACCCCCTCTAGCTATGCCACTGTCTTGCACGACACCCCCAACACCGCCTGTCACAGTGCCACGACACCCCCTCTAGCTATGCCACCGCCTTGCACGACACCCCCACCACCGCCTGTCACAGTGCCACGACACCCCCTCTAGCTATGCCACTGTCTTGCACCACACCTCGTGCACAAGCCCCCAACACCACCTGCCACGACACCCCCTCTAGCTATGCCACTGTCTTGCACGACACCCCCAACACCGCCTGTCACAGTGCTATGACACCGCCTGTCACAGTGCCACGACACCTCCTCTAGCTATGCCACTGTCTTGCACCACACCCCCAACACCGCCTGTCACAGTGCCACGACACCCCCTCTAGCTATGCCACCGTCTTGGACGACACCCCCAACACCGCCTGTCACAGTGCCACGACACCCCCTCTAGCTATGCCACCGCCTTGCACGACACCCCCACCACCGCCTGTCACAGTGCCACGACACCCCCTCTAGCTATGCCACTGTCTTGCACCACACCCCGTGCACAAGCCCCCAACACCACCTGCCACGACACCCCCTCTAGCTATGCCACTGTCTTGCACGACACCCCCAACACCGCCTGTCACAGAGCTATGACACCGCCTGTCACAGTGCCACGACACCTCCTCTAGCTATGCCACTGTCCTGCACCACACCCCCAACACCGCCTGTCACAGTGCCACGACACCCCCTCTAGCTATGCCACTGTCTTGCACCACACCCCTTGCACAAGCCCCCGACACCACCTGCCACGAAACCCCCTCTAGCTATGCCACTGTCTTGCACGACATCCCCAACACCGCCTGTCACAGTGCCACGACACCCCCTCTAGCTATGCCACTGTCTTGCACCACACCCCTTGCACAAGCCCCCGACACCACCTGCCACGAAACCCCCCTCTAGCTACGCCACCATCTTGCATGACACCCCCACACAGGATGACACACCATATAGGAAGATCAAAGCAATCTTGCAGCTGGATTTGAAATGTACCTAATTGGAAGCATGACCTCCATGTATAGAAGTGTTTCAAAAGCATGTCATTTTACTCAGACATTAGTCCACTGTATTCAGTCAGGCTAATCCAATCTTACTGGAAACAAACATATCTGTTGATGAATCTTCGTTCTGGCTATGAGTGCTCTTGAGTAGCGTAGCTTTTGTTTGGTAGGGCAGAAATATGTAAGTTATCCATATTAACTGGACGATACCTTTAAGCTGCAATCCTAACCACTTAGGCCAGTCTATGCTCTGGCATAAGTCCTGTGCTGACAAGCGGTGTCACAAAAATGCCAAAGGCACTTCTGCCTCACTCATGGGAGGGTTTAGCCAATGCACAGGCATAATCCTCACACCATCATAGGCCAGGTGAGTTAGGCCAGCCTAAATTTCTTTGGATTGAGTCCCCAAAAGTAAGATGTTTTCTGTTGCATTTTGTTTTGTTTTATATAATTACCGGTAGATGTTTTGGTTGGAACTAACTACTGTAAAATAGGTGACACTTTAATTGTCCAATTGTTTCTTGCTTAATGAATATTTACTGTACAGAAGCCTGCTACAAACACTTGCATGGTGTTTAGGCAAATTTAATGGGTGCTATAAATGCTTATGCATTTTAATGTTTTGTTCTGTTCTTACCTATTTATTATTCCTTGTATTTCTGTTGATTAACATCTCTTGTGTTTTCAGGACACATTGCCCAATCATGTGTTTGTGTTCCCACTCAGACAGCTGGACTGAAGCTGTAGCTTTATTTATTACAATATTTTACATCTCAATTGATTCAATGGTGCTCAGAAATTCCAACTGGAAGGGATTGAAAAGGGGTGCAACGTATTTTCCTCCCTCTACTTTACATTGAAGAATTTTTGACTGATCACTGTCCTGTGCCATCACCTGGACCTAGAAGCATGAAACTGGGATAGAGAGTTCCTTCTGTGACATCAATACCCACCAAAAACTGATGTGGAGAAATGTAACCCTTAAGGGGTTAAAAAGGGGTGCAATGTGTTTTGTCCTATACTTAACCTATACTATACATTGAAGAATGATCAACATACAGCCAATTTTGTGCCTGGTGCCTGGTGCACTGGGAGGATGTTGCACAAGGGGGATGATGCGCATGGGGAACAATGACAGAATAAAAGCTAAAAGTCATATACCGTATATTGCTTTTGTGTGGTTAATTTATAGCCAGAAATTTATTGGCAGAAATTTAAATTATTGGCAGAAATTTCTTGTCTAATAGGCAAGTTTCTATGATAAATCAATTTTAAATGAAATATTATATTGGTTGGTGTCCAAGGCCACATCACCTGAGAATTAAGTTACCTGATACAAAAATCCATGCCACTATCTGTATAGTATTTTACCACTTTGATACATTTGTATAATGTATCTCCTTTCAAGTGGAGACAGAGATACTAGACTTATTTTTTTTAAAAGATATCCAAAGCACCTAAATGTAAGATGCCCCCTCCTTCTGCACTGAACTGTTTCATGTGCTTTTTCTGAATGCATGAAAAGGTCTCTGATTGCCTGGTTCTTTTGATTTCATGCTGTCTTTCTTAAGGACTTGTTTTTGCCCATCCTGCTTAGCACTAAGGCACCTGTGCAATGATGAAAACCTTTGGGCTCTTTTGAATATCCATTCTGTTTATAACAATTTTGCTGATGTTAATAAGAAATTAAGTAAATGGCCTGTGGAACATCAGCTCAGAAATACATTTATCTCATTGGGAGGAAATCCCAATTGATTTCACTGGAACAGACTTATTCCAGGCTACTGCTGCAGCCTTATAACAGTTTCACATTTTGCTAGAAGTACTAACAAGCAAATGCATAAATGCAGTGACATACTTAATAATAATGTAGCCTGCTGCAAAGCTTAAAATGTTGCCCCGGAAGTGATGCTTCCACCCTGCTAGGCCACCCCTACCCCCCATTTGCTCTGCTGCCTCCTCCCAGCTAGTGGCATATCTAACATATCTAACTTGGGTCAAAAAAGATTTTGTAGTCTCCCCCCACCAAAAAAATAAGTATAATCCTAACCATGCCTACTCAAAAGTAAGCCCTATTGTGTTCAATGGCTCAATCATATTTAGGCTGCAATCCTAAATGCACTTTCATGGGAGTTGGACAAGGGGGCTTCCTTCTGAGTAGACATGGTTAGGACTGTGCTCTTAATTAATTAATTAAATAAATAAATAAATAAATAAATAAATAAATGCAGGCCCCTTATTAGAGACACTGTGCTGTGGCAAGGATGGATCGTTATGCAATCCCTGCTAAATATAAGAGGAGCATCACTTAGGGATGCCTCTTTACCAAATTATCAGGAGTAACAGTATTATTAAATATGAAAATGGGAGCCGATTCATATTAATACCTTATTTGTTCCATACTGTATCATAGTTATATCTCATTGGTTCTCAGAGCAATCAGTTTCTAAGGTCAATTTTGGTAACTAAGGTCAAGTTAAGGTCAATTTTGAGATAAGAAAATTTACTTTTTGTTCCATAGGCTGTTGGTGTTTTAATTTTCTGGTTAATTGACCTTAACTTTTGGTAGAATACATATATTGTAATGCAGTTTGATTCATTACACTCTGCGTTACCAAATAGGATGATATTATTCATCATACATACCCCATTTTTCACAGGTTTTGCTCTAGTATCAAACCCAGCTTATAGATTAAAGCTTGTTGCCCAGTGCAACTGGTAACCTCTGCCACCTAGCTACGCCACTGCATGAATGCCCCACTTTTTCCATTTGTGTCCAACACTGTTGTTTCCAAAGATGTCAGAGAGACACGTGAACTCTAGATACACACATCTATTGCCTATTGCACTGGGCTCAATAATTTTAATATTGTTACAGTTTCAGGTCAAAAAGTGAGAGCTGTAACACTGATGTAAATATCAGATAATTGCCTCAGGTTTTTTAGAAATCACATACTGTAGCTGCTAATTACCCTGCAAAGAATTCAGCTCCTTCAGTTTATAAGCATGTGTAAATATAGTGAAATAAATGTTTGGGGTTCCTTTTCTGGTTATTATTACTAAATAGCGAAAATGTACCCTTGTTGCGAGAGTAAAATTCCCCCCGTATGCCATTCCCCCAATGTGCAACAACCCCTCCATGCACAACAACCCCCATGCACATCATCCCCCCATGCGCAACACCCCCTTACAACATCTCCCCATGCGTACCACCACTCCCAAGTGCACCAACACCCCATGTGCAACACCTGCCATACAATATCTCCCATGTGCACCGCTACCCCATGTACACCACTCCCCATGCGCACCATCTCCCCAAGTGCATCAAACCCCCATGCACATCAATCTCTCATGTGCAACACCCCTCTATATGCAACACCCCTCCACGTGCAACACTGTCCCATGCACAACTCCCTCCCATGCACAACTCCTTCCATGCACATCAACCCCCAAGTGCATCAATCTCCCATGCGCAATAACCCCCATGTGCATCAACCCCCCCCCCCCATGCACAACATCCTCCCATGCACAACATCCCTCTCAATGCAGCAAATTACCAGGCACCAAATTGCTGGATGTTAACCAAACTTCAGTGTTAAAACGTGACAGTGCTAAAACGTGACAAAAACACGTTGCACCCCTTTTCAGTCCTTTAAGGGTTAAATTTCTCAACATCAGTTCTTGGTGGGTATTGATGTCATAGAAGGGAAACCCTCCCCCAATATTTTGCTTCTAGGTCCGGGGTTGGAGCAGAGCATCCCTCAGTCAGGGATTCTTCAGTGTACAGGGAGGAAAACGCATTGCATCCCTTTTCACCCCTTCTGGTTGGAATTTCCAAAAGTTCCGAAAACAGGTTCTTAGTGGGTGCCTCCATCATTCTGTGTCAACCCTCCCCAAATTTCACGCTTCTAGGCCTGGTGGATATTTACACAGACAGACAGACAGACAGACCGGTGGATCGATGGATCAATATTATTTATGTCTAGATCTTTTTTTTAAAAAAAAACTCTTGTATATTTAGGTGAGTCCCAACAGAGTGTAGTTTTAAAAAGTGGATCCTGGTGCTACAACATTTGGGAACCATTGCTGTAGGTTCTTTGGGTGATCATTCAGGCTCTCTGTTTTCAAGGCTCCTTTTGGCTCATTAGACTTTTAAGCCTGAATTTGTCTCAGAATCCTGATTTTTGAAAGAAGTCATGATGGCTTTTGAAAGTTTGTCATGATGGCAACATAGGAAAATTATACAGAGATCTGCAGTAGAGGGCAGCAAAGGAGCATGGTTTCAGGAGTCCAATGACAGCTGTTATTTTTATAGGAAAGAGAAATTGCAGGCAGCGTGTCGGACCATTAGTAAATTGCCAAAGGCGACATTATTAGAATACTTTTATTGGGACTAACTTAAAAAAATGGTATCCTCCAAAACTGAGAAGGTTTTGAGCTCATCAGAATTCCTCATCCAAATGGTAGAGAAGCAAAAGTAAAAGCAAGGGTGGGGGACATATGTTGCTGGGTGTTATGAACCCTGTGTTTTTGTAAGAGGCCAGACTTATCAATTGCTCATTTTCTTCATGTCAATAGCAGCTGTGGGGAGACCAATCCTGGTTAGGATTGCAAGGTGGAGGAGGTGGGCTTTTGACTCTGCTTCTGCCATGGTTTCAGCTGGATGGATCACACACAGAGCCTGGGGCTTCTCTGCCAGGCAGGGAGACGAGCATGGGATTGATATATACATTCATTATAGTAAACATGCCATAAATATTTTGCATGCCAGTTCAGGAAGGTGGAGGATTTGAAGGTTTAATTTTTTACTCGTCCTGTAGTTCCTGTCTGGATTGTACCACATCCAATGCTTTTTTAAAAAAGGGACAAAAGCTCAGGTGAAGGCTGTTCAAAGGGTTTTCCCCTATTTTAAATCTTATAAAGTTTAAAAGAGATGTAATGAACACTTGCTCACTTCCTCCTGGCTTTGAAGCTAGACAATCCAGGTTGAATCCTAATATAACTCTTATTGTTTATTTTTTAGCCATTTTTGTTTTGAATTGCTCTGTTGTTGTAAAGTGCTATCTTGGGTAAAGAATAACTTGGGTAAAGGACATTTTTGGTAAAGAACAAAATTTCCTCAGAGATTTTGACTTGTGTAAAGAAGATTGTCTTTGGGTAAAGAATACTTCTGAGGATGATTGGAACAGGCTTCCATGGCAAGGGAACCCACAGGGGGGACAAAGGGACGAGGGGGGACAAGGGGACTAGCTTGAGCTAAGTGGGGCCCTGGGCAAAGTTTTGAAAAGGCTTCCATGGCCAGGGAACTCATGTGTGATCCGGGGGGGGGGGAGTAGCCTGAGCCAGGTTTGTATGTGGGATCTGTGTGTGGCAGCGTGGAAGCACAGGTGGGCACTTACCGGATCGGGCCTACTCGCCCAAAGAGGATCTTGCTTTTTGGCAGCCGGTGGTGAGCCGGTAGGGCGTGAAGAGATCAGGATGCTGGGGACCGGTTCTGCGCCTCCACCAGCCACCGCGGCTGCCATTTTTACTCTGTGTGCGCACAGTGCGCATGCAGCTGCTGCTTGGAGGCAGGTGAGGAAGTCCCTCCTCCCCATCTCCTATACTGAGCCCGGCCGGCGAGAGAGAGAGGAGCCGCAGGCATCGCGTGCTTCTCTCAGCCAGCCAGACTGCTTTGCCTCCGAGCGAGGCACCCTGCAGCTGTTCCCTGCCTGAGCCTGACCTGAACTGACCTGCTGCCTTGCTCAGGACTGCAGCCTCAGAGCCCAATCCTGAGCCTGTCTCCTCAGAAGTAAGTCCCATGGCAGTCAATGGGTTTTACTCCCAGGAAACTGTCGTTAGGATTCCAGAATAGATCCTATTTCTGGTGACTACAATCCTAACCATGTCTACTCAAAAGTAAGCCCCACTGTGCTCAATGGGTCTTACTCCCAGGAAACTGTTGTTAGGATTCCCTCCCCCTTTCCAGGATAGATCCTATTTCTGGTGACTGCAATCCTAACCATGTCTACTCAAAAGTAAGCCCTATTGTTCTCAATGGGTCTTACTCCCACGAAAATGTGGACAGGGTGCATCCTCAGGGAGCAAGGCTAGGCAGGTCTACTCAGAAGTAGATCCCATTACAGTCAGTGGGTCTTACTCCCAGGAAAGTGTGGACAGGGTGCAGCCTGAGAGCCCAATCCTATGCATGACTATTCAGAGGTAAGTCCCATGACAGTCAATGGGACTTACTCCCAGTGGCTAGCACTGCAGACTGCAGCATCCCCCTCCTCTGGGGTGCCTGTGTCCTCTTTTCCCAGGACATCTCCTCTGGATATCCTTTCCCCAGCCCAGTGCCAACCTCCCCCTCCTCTGGGGTGCCTTGACTTACCTCCAGGAAAGTGTGGCTGGCACTGCAGCCTCATAGCCCAATCCTATGGAGGTCTACTCAGAAGTAAGTCCCACGACAGTCAATTTTATTTTATTTTTAAATTTTTTTTAATTTTTAAAATTAAAAACCTCCCCACCCCGCCCTGACCCTGGTCCCGCCCCTGACCCTTACCCCGCCCCCTGACCCGGCCTGGCCCCGCCCACTTCCAGGGAACCGGTTCTTGGACCAGGCTGGGCCCACCACTGCATGGAAGGTGTGCCTTATCAATGTTCTAATGCTGCTCTCCATAAGCAGCTTGGGAATGTTAAAGCTGCACAAAAAGACAAAGATTTCTCTGAGACAATGGATAGCAGTGTCTCCATTAGTGATAGTGAAAGAGCACAATCTTAACCATGACTACTCAGATGTAAGCCCCATTGTGTCTAATAGGTCTTACTCCCAGGAAAGTGTCTTTAAGATTGCAGCCTAAGTAGACTTCATAGGATCATGCACATTGAATGCATGTTTTGAATTCAATTCCAGTGTTTTGTTAACATTTTTACATCCAGTTAATATTTTTATATGAATACTTTTGGGATTCTGGAACCAATAATCTGAGTTTCCATTATTTGCTATGGGAAAATCGCTTCATGTAAAGAATGTTTCACATAACAAACATGCCTCCGGAACGAATTAAATTTGTTACATGAGGCGCCACTGTATTGTGAATTTTGTGACTATGTTGTGAATAAACCATGTTAATATTTTTGCTAGATGATTAAGGTATATATACAGTTATCCCCAGCTTTCTGTTGGTTCATTTTCTGATGATCCATTCTTTCAACACCTTTCAATTATACCCAAAAGTGATTCATTCATTCAACACATGTTCTGCTCTTTCAACATTTCTCTGCTGTTCTAAAGGCCAAAACTGCCCTCCCCCATGTTGTAACTTCTAATTTGAAGGCGTTAATTTGCAAGATAAAAGGAGGATTTTGCAAATTTCTAGCTAAAAAAGCATTGGAAACAACATTTATTAACTAAAAAATGATTGGGTTTCACTTTTCAAAGGTTTTCATTTTTGAACGGTGCTCCAGTCCCTCATCCACCCAATAATTGGGGGATACTTGTATATATTACATATAACTAGCATGTGAGATAATCCTGAACATATAACTAGCTTGTGAGACAACTTCTGAACATGTCTGTTCAGAAGTAAACCTAACTGAGGATTAGCTCTTAGCTAAGGCTACATTATTATACATTTTCCTGGATGCAAGCCCCATAGAACATAGTAGACTTTCTAAGTGCCCCTAAAGCTGACTGGTATATATGAGTGCTGCATATCTCGTATGGAAGAAGGAAAAATGAATTCCAAGGGCTGGGGGAAAAGAGAGCTAAGATGCTTTGGAGACTCATAGAGAGGTCTAGCCATATTCTATCAACCGTTTGTGTTTACTTTTCCTGAAAAACTATCAGCATTGCGTACAGGTATCATGTAAAACACAGGAGCAGCATTTGTGCAACCTTCACTCTCTCTTTCAAAGTGGAAAAATTATGCAGATCAGTAGTCCATTTGGATTGCTGACTCCTCAGTTGTTACTGCCTGCATGATAGAAGGGAGAGAAGCACGAGAAGAATCCCCTACCCCCTTCTCCTTGTTCCCAGTTGCATACCTGACTTTTTCCTACTGAATTATTTTTTTGTCTTGATAATGCAGCCTGGGCATGATGGTTGATGAGCTGCCAGCCACTTTTGTGAGTGCAATTTGTATCCCTACTACAGCTAGTTAAAGTAATGCAAGATTCATCACCCCAGAAATCAGTCAGGAGTGAGCAGGTTGACAGGGGGATCCTTAAAAGGCCCCTTGTACGAGCAAGGACTTCAGCATTAATAAACTTACTGAGATGAGGAAGTACACCTCTCTTTTCCTCACCCGTCCTGTCTAAGAACACACGTATGGGTCTGTTTCAGTTGCTTCAAATGTTTACAGTGTTTTCTTAGCTGAGCACCTTTTAAAAAGTTGTCTTTCAGGGGCTGCAGCATTCTTGTTTCTTGAGGTGGGGGGCTTGTGCTCTTCAGTAATTGTGAGCCTCCAGTGCTCTGCTGCAATGGTAATGGTGGATGGGGACAAGAAGGGCAGTATACTGACAAGCAGGTGGCAGCAATGAAACAGCAGGCATGGGGTATGTGGGTATAAATAGCTGAGTCGGCTGCTATAGTACGCCTAGTGTGTCATCTGCCAGCCCACTGATTGCCCCTTATAGTGCTCCCTCTGATAGCTCTATATACTTCAACCTGATGTGCTTGTTGGCAGTAATGGAAGGTTCTATACATTGACAATAATGTATGTTCTTATCTTATAAGATATCTTATACATCTTTTCTTGACACAGAATCTGGATGATGGTCATACTCAATGCTGGTAGTTTTTCATGAAAATGCCAACAAAGGGCTCTTTGTTTTGTTTGTACCCTGGATCAGGGGTATCTAAACTGGTTGGATAGAAGGCCACATCAACTTTATGATACTTTGTTGGGGTTGGGAAGAGAAAAAAAAGAACCTATTTCAAATTTAAATAAATTTTCATAAATGAATTTATTAGTGAAGGAACTTGTGAATAAATGAATGAGTGCATGAATGAACACACATTTAATAAACACTTCATACACTGAGAGAAGAGGTATGTGCAGCCTCCCCAACCCTCAAAATACCCTCCCGAGGTGTGGAGAGTAGAGCTCCCCTTGCTTCTGGAGGATTAGAGGGCTTGTCTGAGGATGTTTGGGGTTTGCTGAGGTCCGGATGGAAGTTTGCTGAGGGCTCTATCTTGCCCCAGAGCTGGAGTTTGGAGACCCCTGATAGTTAGACAGCAGATTTTAGGAAGTTAGCATGGGTTCTAGGCTTGTTTCCCAACATCTTTTGTCTCTAATATTGGTCTGAGTCAATCATGCAAAAGTTAATGCTTTGCTCATGAGGAAAAGTCCCTTGGCTGAGTCTAAACCCATCCGGCCTGGTTTTCCCAGGCGCAATTCAGAGTAACTATGGAGAGTCCTTGCTCCAACGTAAGAACAATTTACTCTGGATTGCAATAGGAATTTCCCATAGGTTTTCACTAAGTAAGTAAGTAAGTAAGTGCTGGCTGTGCAAGGAGGCCAAAGAAACAGTGGAACACATCATCTGTGGCTGCAGAAAAATTGCCCAAATGGACTATCTGGAAAGACATAACCAAGTGGCTACCATGATACATTGGAATCTGTGCCAAAAGTACAACCTAGGGCGCAATCCAGAGTAACTATGTGGAGTCTTTGCTCCGGTGTAAGAACAATTTGCTCTGGATTGCAATATGAATTTTCCATAGGTTTTCACTAGGTAGTGCAGTAACTACGGGTACACGTAATGTCTCTTACGTGCTCCCATAGTTACTCTGGATTGTAGGGTTTGTCAGCATAAATGTCTCTTACATGCTCCCATAGTTACTCTGGATTGTAGGGTATGTCTACATGAATGAGCCAACAGCATCCTGCTTTCCTTGACTAGGGGGTGATGTGTCCCTGTGTCATGAGGTTTGTCTGTCCATGGGGCATTTTCCTGTGGGTGGGACTCGGTGTCATATTTGTGCCTGTGTTGCTCATTCTTTCTGTAGTCAGGGGATGCCTGCTGCATTGACTGTTCACTGGCCTTTCCCTTGTCCCCACTTTCTGTTCAGTTCACCCTGATGGTGCTTCTCTAGCCATCATTGTTAATGCTGATTAAAAGCAGTGATTGGCACCTTGGACATTGCGTTGATTTTATATGAATGGTGTACTGACATCAGAGTGATGACATAATGTCATAAGGATGCCACACTATGGGTAACAGGAGATGTTTCCATGGATGCTGTGGGTGTTACTGGGAAGAACTTGGTTAGTCCTACCTTATCAGGATATCACTGTGGCCTAATTTCTAGGACAGGCTTAGCGTATGGTGGATGTTGTATTATCATCCATATGCCATCAGCTCAACATCTGAATAAAACTAAAGCATTAGATTATGCAAGAGTAAGAATTACTTGCTCTCATGAAGAACATCATTCTTCATGAGTCACTGATCTGGGTACGTCTCCACTGATAAAAGAGCTGAACAGAGGCATAATGAACAGCCTTTTTAAGACATGTGGTTCTGCAGTCTAATGAGGAGTGAGGAAATAAGCCAGTCATAGATTTTAGTTGAATCTGGTGTTAGCTGAATTTTAGCTGAATCAGTTTTAGCTGAATCAAACAGAGGCATCACGAGCAACTTCAGTGTGACAGCAAGCTTGAGCTGGTTGTGTGATGGTGAAACTTGAGCCAGTATAAAAGCCCTATGCATGGGTCCAGGTAGCAGAAGGGCACCATCTCATGTATTATTTACTAATGAAAATATGTATTTAGTGTATATACTCGAGTATAAGCCGACCCGAGTATAAGCCGAGGCACCTAATTTTACCACAGAAATCCACTTCTTTGCCCATCTTATGACAAGTATAAGCTGACCCGAGTATAAGCCGTGGGAGGCTTTTTCAGCATAAAAATGTGCTGAAAAACGAGGCTTATATGCAAGTATATACAGTATATGATTTATGTCCACCCTTCGCTCTCCATCACTATGGAGCACCTAGGACAACTCATAGTATTCATGAATGTATTAAGAGAAAAAGATTTAAAGCAGTGATTCACAACCTTAGGAATCTGTGGACTACCGAGGAAAATATTGGAATGCTCATGGACTATATGTAACATCCCCACCTCCTGCACACAAAAAATGCTTTTAAATTTGTAACAATTAGAGGAGATTTATTAGAGATGTATTATATACAGACAGAAGATTTGTGGGTTTCAGTTTTCCTGCAGGCTGTGGGCAGTGCATTCTCTACAGTCTGGGGAAGCCAGGGGAGCACTTGATCAGTAAGGCAGTGAAAGTAATCAAAGTCAGTCTTGGAAGAGGCTGTTCATTTCAGATTGGGAACCAGTTGTTTAAAAGCAATAAAAAGAAAATTGCAGCTAGCACAAAACATTATAAAAAGTAACAGCATTCATAATACAAAAACAAACTATGACATAGAAATTCAGCAGCAGCAGCAAATAATTAAAACAATCTAAAAATAGCAAGGGAAGCAATACGCCAAACCACAACAGCAGAATGGCCCCATTGCAGGTATTACTCAGCAGGGTGTCCCCAGGATCTGTGTTCATTACGCAAAAAGGAACAGTTCCCCTTCTCTCATTTCAAATGGGAAAACAACAATAAAAAATGGTATTCATTTTTTTATGAGATTCATTTGTTCCCGACAAAAGGGAGAAACCTGTATTATTGCGCTAAAACTACCCTTCAATTATATGAAATGATGTGATTGACTTAATGAGGATAGACAGCATGTGGTTTCGTCTCTAAGAATGTGTGGCTGCATTTTGAATAAACGAGTCTATTCATACCTAGCTAATTTTGCTAGAATTATCTGGTTAATTTGTGCAGAATGCATGGATGTCATTAGCAGTTGACGTTTAGTATTCCCAAAACAAATTGGGCAGGAGGAGCAATGGGGAGATTAGTGTGGAGAGAGGTTGTACTTCAGCATAAAGAAGTATTTCAATAATCACCCAAGGTTAGTTAAATGAAGTTAGTGTGAGTAAGATCTGGATTCTGGGTGTTGGAAGCCTTACAAATCTGCAGTTCCATTCCGGCATCTATCCAGACACTTCACTCTAATTCCAAGTAAACAGAACAGTGCAAGAAAGATTATGTTCTGTCTCTGATTCTAAAAAGTCACCCAAGACAAACCATGACCACTGTTCATAACCTGCATAGAAGCAGACACTACTGGGCACCACTGTGCAGTGGGCAGCAGGCACCACTAGAACAGCGGGCATCAGCTGGCACCAGTGGGCATTGGACATCCCTTGAGGGCACTGGGCACCACTGGACAACAGGTACCAGCAGAAAGCACTGGGCACCACCTGGCAATGGGCATCACTGGGCACCAGTGGGCAGTGAGAACTGGACATGCCTGCTGAGCAACAGATATTCTTACTGGACACCACTGGGCATTGTTTACATCACCCCCTCTCCAGTAAGGTACTTGTGCCAGGATTTGTGCCAGCGTAACCAGTGGTTAGGTTTGTACTGACAGTATTTTTTTTAACCCCATCTTCCCAGTTGGCCCAATGAGTAAACTAAAGTGTAGAAATCCCATATCTGCACCCAATCCAGTTGAAACACCATGTGTGATGAGGAAGTTTAGTTGGAAATAAAGGAAATATAGCTCAGAGTTACCCATCTTACAGAATCCAGCTTCATTCCCTTCCATATGCAAACCTCACAAATGTATTGAATCCACTCTTCAGTTTACTGGCTTTGGTGCCCTCTCAGTTGACATATGATGGAGTTTATATTTTAATCTTCCAAGTAAAACACTTTGAAAGCAAACCTATTAAGGTTAATAGAATGCGCTTGGAATGCCCATGGTTAGAAAGGAGACAACTCAGTAAATTGTTCACCAAATAGCCTGTCACCTCTGGCCGTACTGCTGAAATCCTACCCATGGATCACCCCCATTATCTTTCATGAGCTTAATTTTCAAACTGCTGCGCTATTCAAATTGAAACCACAGTTTTGTTATCTACCATCTTGTGCTCTCCCTAAGTACACTAATGGGGGATATGTATAGTATATAAAAGGAGAAGACATTTCAGTAAAGTGGCTGTTCTCATTGAGCCAGTAAAAAGCAGGCCTCCGTCAGTCTTGAAAGAGTATGGTATCGTGCTTGGCGCTGCATACGCTGCATGCAAAGCACAAAAGCCTGGGTTGGATTGTTATGGAGGATAGGCTGTTACCCAAGCAGCAAATTCCCCCCTCTCCACTCCACTGAATTAGTCCAATGGAAAGGCAGAGCCCATACGATTGGATCCAGCTGGCATCGCAGAGCTGGGCTAAGGACAGGAGCTCACCCTGTCTTGTGGGGCCGACCCGCGTCTCTAACCCTGGCCTGCTGATTAACAGGCACAGTGTCTTAACCGCTAGCGCCAGTGCTGGCAGAATTAAATGATTTTCAATTAAGGCTGCAACCCTAAGCTCCAGTTAGGCCAGCCTAAATCCCATTATAAGTCCTGTACTGACCAGGGGGTGTCCAGCATGAGTCCTCAGGCATAAGGCACTCCTGGGGGCGGGGGGAGTTAGGCCAGTGCACAGGAATATGCCAACTTCCCCACACAACCACAGAAAGATAAGTCACGTAAATTAAGCCAGCCTAAATTTCTTAGGATTGCACCCATAATCTCTTGAAAAAAAGATTCTGAAATACAGTGGTACCTTGGTTTACAAGCATAATTTGTTCTCCAAGCATGTTTGTACTCCAAACACTTGTATATCAAAGTGAATTTTCCCATTAGAAATAATGGAAACTCAGATGATTCATTCAACTACCCAAAAATAATCATATAAAAATGATTACAATAATGTAATAATAAGGAAAATATAAAATATAAATAAAAATAAAAATTAATTAACCAACACTTAGAGGACAATCTTTACCATGCAGCTTAAGTCTCTCAGGTCTCTCATGCTTCAATTTGCCGCCCCCTTAGACAGGAGTGTGCCCCAATGATTATATTAGGGCTTACTGTTAAGTAGACATGTAAGGCGAGGTCCCTCAGGCTCCTTTCCATTTTCCACCTTACATAGGAGTGAGCCCCATTGACTTTAATTCAGACATGCATATGCTGGTCTCTAGGAGATGGTGAACAGGTGCTGGCGGAGTGCTGAAACTGGCCATATACTGGCCAGGACCATTTTTTAACTTGTTTATCAATGCATTGCTTGTATTTCAAATTAAAATTTATTAGAAACTAGCAAAAACATATCAATGTTGCGGAAGTAAAATTTCTCCCATACGCTATCCCCCCACTGCACAACAACCCCCCATGCACATCAACCTGCCATGTGCAACATCTCCACACTGTGCATCAACCCTGCATGTGCATCAACCCGCCCATTTGCATCAGCCCCCATGCGCTTCATTCCCCTGTGTGCAATACCCTCCCATGCAAACAAGCCCCAGATGCCCCCCTCATGCACATCAATCCCCCACTGTGCATCAATCCCCCACTGCGCATCAACCTCCCTTTGCACATCAACCTCCCATGTGCCATACTCTCCCATGCACACCACCCCCAGACGAGCACTCCCTCATGCGAACCAACCCCCCATGCACACCAACCCCCCATGCGCATCATCCCCATGTGCATTTCCTATGTGCATCATCCCCTATGCACACCAATCCCCCATGCACAATACAGTCCCATGCACACCACCTCCCCATGTGCACCAACCCATGCACACCACCCCTACATGCACCATCCCCCCATATGCACCATACCTCCCTGAGCATCAGCTGGATGATGATCAGTCAGTCTTCAATGTTATGTATAGGAAGAAAATGTGTTGCACCCCTTTTCAGACCTTTCAGACCTTTAGGGGTTAAATTTCTAGAAATCACTTCTTGGTGGGTGCTCCCCTCATGGAAGGAATACACTCCCCAAATTTCATGCTTCTAGGTCCAGAGGTTGGGGCAGAGCTTCCCTCAGTCAGGGACTCTTCAACGTAAAGTATAGGGAGGAAAATGTGTTGCTCCCCTTTTCACCCCCTTCTGGTTGGAATTTCTGAACACTGGTTCTTAGCCTCCATCATGGAAGGAACACCTCCCCAAATTTCACGCTTCTAAGCCCAGCGGTTTTGGCTGGGCGTTGATGAGTCAGTGAGTGAGTCATTTAGTGAGTCAGTGACTTTTCAGTTATATATATATAGATGTTTGCTTGTCTTGCAAAACACTCTCTATCCAAGGTTTTACTGTATAATGAACTAACAGGCTGCAATCCTAAGCCCCAGTTAGGCCAGCCCCTGGCACTCAGGCCAGCACAAGTCCCATGCTGTCCTTGAGGGTGTTACACTACTCCAGTGGGAGTTACGCCAGTTTGCAGGCATGCGCTGGCCTCCCCACATCGCCCTGGGAAGTTATGCCATGGAAGTTAGGCAGGAATTATGCCCGCCTAAATTAGTTTCCTAATTTAGGCCAGTCCAACTCACCACTCTCCTTCTTCCCACTTTGCCATGGGGAGGTTGACACATGTCTGTGCACTGGCCTCACCCCACAGGAGTGGCACAGAAATGCCTGAAGTCACTTTTGTGACACCCCCAGGCCATCACAGCATTAGTGCTGAGACTTGTGATGGCCGAAGCAGGGGTTAGGTTTGTGCTATGGTACATTTAAGTGTTTGCCTCCAGTCTATAACTGTTCAAACTAAAAACAAAGGAAGACAGTAAAGGGCCAGTAAAATGCAAGGGCCAGTAAAATGATGCTGAATGTACAATCGGAAACCAAGAGTGAAATATTGTGTATCTTATGCACGTACAAATATTTGTTAAGCATGATCAAGAAGAGATAATATATGGTAGTTTCAATAGCACTGGGGCCAAAGTGAGGGAGGGCAGAAGCCCCTTCTGAACACCCCCTTCTCCCGAGAAGCTTCAGGCAGCTTCCTAGTGTCCTTGGGGTACCGTGGCAGCCATTTTGATGCTGCAGCAGGCCCAGCCCTCCAGGCAACTTCAAACTGGACTGTTACTACTCTTATTACATCTTACAAAGATGTGAACTTGGGAGGGTATGCCCTGCTTGCTTTCTTCCTCTTCACTGGGCAGTTGATAGATCTGTGAACGTTGTGCGTTTCGGCTGCATGCATCATTATAGACCAGGGGTCCTCAAACTACGGCCCGCCAGGGCCCTCAATCCGGCCCGCCGAGGCTTGCTGGCCGCTACTGGGAAAAGAGGCGTGGTGGTGGCTGCCATTTTAAATTTGGCACGCTGCTGTGTGCGCTGTGCTGTCCTGAGGGCACAGCTCCTCCCCCTCCCTGCCTCGCTGTTGCTGAGTGGCTGCCAGGCGAGAGCAGGCAGGGAGGGGGAGGAGCCCCTCACGACAGTGCCGGGGTGGGTGCCCACCATGGCAAGGGGCTGCCTGTCTGTTTGCTTGCCCGCCCACCTGCTCGCCCAGCGGAAGAACTTGACTTGGATGGGGGGCTGCGCAGCTGAAGCGCCCCATCCACAGCTTCCTTGCCCAGCCAGGGGGCTTTGATGGGGGACCGCGCAGCTGCAGCGCCTAATCCACAGCTTCCCTGGCCAGCCAGGGGGCTTGGATGGTGGCCACAGGGCTCCCCAGGTAAGTGCCTCCCTTTCTTCCCCCGATCCCCACCAGCCTTCCAGTAACCTCACCCCCCAAAAACCCCCATTAGCCCTGCCAGTAACCCCCACCCCCCAGAACCCCCACCAGCCCTGCCAGTAACCCCCACCCCCCAGAAACCCCCCCACTAGCCCTGCCAGTACCCACCACCCCCAGAACCCCCACCAGCCATGCCAGTAACCCCCACACCCCAGAACCCCCACCAGCCCTGCCAGCACCCCTACCCCCAGAAACCCCCCCACTAGCCCTGTCAGTACCCACCACTCCCAGAACCCCCACCAGCCCTGACAGGCCTTCACTCCCCCCAAAATCCCCCACTAACCCTGACTGTACCCACCACCTCCCAGAATCCCCCCGCTAGCTCTGCCAGTACCCCCACCTCCCAGAAACCCCCACCAGCCCTGCTAGTATCCACCACCCCCCAGAAACCCCCACCAGCCCTACCAGTACCCACCACCCCCAGAAACCCCCCCACTAGCCCTGCCAGTAACCCCCACCCCCCAGAAACCCCCCATTAGCCCTGCCAGTACCCACCCCCCCAGAAACCCCCCTATTGTCCGGCCCCCGACAGTATCTGAGGGACAGTGAACCGGCCCCCTGTTTAAAAAGTTTGAGGACCCCTGTTATAGACAGTGATTAGGTTCATATCCATTAAGCAGAATTTGGTTACCAAAGAGAGCAAAAAGAAATAATTTCAAGGGAGAGCATATAGGCCAATTTTAACTAGATGTAAGTTTCTATGAATAATTCCGCTGTAAGATGAAAAAGTTAGAGAAGGAAGAAATACAGATCTGTAAAACCTGATAATCAGAAAAAACTTTTTGGAGTTCTTTAGAACATCTCACATCAAGGAGATTTTAGTGCTTTGTTTTCTTGTAGGCTTGAGAAACTTCTGAGGTAAATAAAAAGTAACTATCATGGTTCATGCAGATGGTTGTACTCTAGATTTTCTCACATTGACCTCTCTTTGGATGATGATCAGTGCTCTGAATCACTCATATTTTTTAAGCTGATGAATCACACCGGCCTTTAAGTGAATTGATTGTGGGTGAATACGTGTGCATTGCTAAAAATCTAAACTGGGGTGATGTTTTGACATAATTGGGCAACAGTAGTTTAGTGTTTGGTTATTAAACAGAGGCAAGATAAAAAATTTTATTTGTGGTGGTGGTGATTGATTTACAGCATAATCCTAACCTCATGGTAGGCAGGCTGTGTAGGCCAGTTTGCAATGCATCAATAGAGAATTGTATCAGCCAAGACAGGAGAATAGTAGGAAGGCATTCTAGGAGTGAGGAAAACTGTTGTGGGGGCCAGGAGGTGGATTGGGCCATGGTTGGGAGATCAGCTGCAGCACTGCAGGTTAAATTCTAACCCCAGTACTGGCCCAGTCAGCCTTATAAAGACCCCTCAGATTTGCACCAGGGAATTCACTGGCACAGATCCAAGTAGTTCCATAGGTGTGGTAAGCGTGGAACACAGAGTGAAGGAAAAAATATAGACTGATCCTGACTTGCACTTCAAGTCTAGCACCTACCGTGCACCAGTTACAACACAAGCCACTTGGCCTATCTGTTCCTGTATAATTTAGGATTGGAGTGTTACATGTGCAAGTGATCAGGTGATGTGATCATTAACGTATGTGTGGGAGAAGAGCATCATAGGATGACCAGACTGGGCACTGGCTGAGCATGCATGCACACTGGGAACCACCTGATTAGGCTGACCCTTTAATTGACGACATTGATGTCAATTATAGCACAATTGTGTTTCAGGGAGTGATGGGGGGGGGGCATGGAGACAAGAGCATGACTTCATCCAGACATCCAGACTTTATCCAGACACCAATGGTAATGCATGCACATGTGAATTAGCCCAATGTTCTTTGATGTTGCACACTGATTTCTCTCTAGTGGTTCTTATTTCAAGTGTACAGACTTGTATATGTACTATAAATTAGCATCCACTTAGAAAAAAGTCTCTGTTGTAAGGCAGAATAATTATTCAATCCCTGCCCTGCATCAGATGTTTAAAGACAACCTTTAATAGAGTTTTGCAAAACATTTCAATAACATTACAAATGAGAATATGAATCATGTTCCTCACTGTTAATACCTGTTATTTAGCTCAGATAATAACACAGTTGAGATGATGGGCTCTATTCAGGTCTCTCTGAAATTAAAGCAAATTCTCCTTGTTAATTTAAGCTTTACTCTTAGATGCAGCAGCTAAGGTGGTCATCCTGTGTCTGCATGTCACTATGGGTAAAATCCAGAGTAACTATGGGGAGTCCTTGCTCTGGAGTAAGAACAAGTTACTCTGCATTGCAATATGAATTTCCACATAGGTTTTCACTAGGTGGTGCAGTAACTATGGGTGCACGTAATGTCTCTTATGTGCTCCCATAGTTACTCTGGATTGTGCCCTATGTCAAACTGCAGGCTTCAGACTGGGATGATGTAATGCTCCTTCCACTAATTCCTTTAAAACAACTGGCATTGTCAAATGAACCGTTAGGCTGAAATTCTTCTCCCTGATATCTCGGTTCTTTGTATAGAAAGGAGAAATTGGTTGCACAGTCCCTCGTCAATTCCATACCTACTTTCAGAAGATGTCATGTGTGAATTATATATTTACATGGCCCAGATAGAAGGTGTGAGCTATTAATAGCACTCATCCAACAAGATTACAGTTTTAGGAATTTTTTGGTAGGTGGTTTTGCTTCAAGGCAAAACTCAACTTTACAAATGGCACAACTGTGCTGTTGAAAAGTTTTCTCTCCCCACTGGAATTTGTAGAAGCACAACCAACCCTCATGCAGGTATTCCTCACTTTCTGATGGTTCGTTTTCTGAAGACCCACTCTTTCAACACCTTTCAATTATACCCAAAACTCATTCATTCAATGCTGTTTTTTCAGTCTAAAGGTCAAAATTGCCCTACCCTTATGTTGCCCTACCCTTATGTCCTGATCTAGTCCCATTCCTGAAGGAGTTAATGAGAATCCATTTGCAGAAATTTTAGTGTGGCAGCTGAAAAGGGGCATTTAGAGTTTGCTAGCTAAAAAAACATTGGAAGACACATTTATTAACTAAAAATGATTGGTTTCCACTTTTCAACAGTTTCCACTTTTGGACGGTGCTCTGGTCCCTAAAACATCCCTAAGTGGGGGATGCCTTTATTTACATTACTGTTTTCCTTTCCCCATCAAGGACAACCAATGACATGCAATGAATGCAAAAAAACACCATGCTAATTGATGAGCTGAGATGACATCCTGAGACGATATCCAGTGTAGCAATGAAGTGATTCAATATGTAATTATCATTTGGGCAACATCTGCAAACGGTATAGGTTCTAGTATGGCATTTAGACCTAGAGCTCCAGGTTCAAATCCCTGCTTAGCCATGAATCTTCCTGAGCAACCCAATCACTAGTTTCATTCTAAACTACCTCACATGGTTGTTGAGAGAAGCAAAGGAAGGAAAGTACCATATATGCCACTCTGAGCTCCTTGGAGGAAAGGTTATACAAAAATATGAAAAACAAATTCTTGTAATGTGTCCCCTGGTCTCATAGAGCTGGAAATTTGAAGAGTCATTAAAATAAATGAAGGTGCAATCCTGAAGCTGTCCTCGGCTGATGCAGGTGCCTTTCACCTGCTGAAAAATGTTGCCAAAGTGCCATAAGACACTTTTGTGACAACCTAGGAGACCTGTGCAAGGGCATTGGCATGAACATGAGCCAAGCCCCATAGGCTGGTGCAAAAAGTAAGCCCACACTAGCCGAGCCAGTCCAGTGTAGAAGTCTAGGAGTGGGGTGGGGGGAGGCAGGAAGGTGGTGTTTAGGATGAGGGAGGGAGGGTGACAGGCAGGCCTGTGGGTATACCATGAGTGTGTGCAGGGGTGCATTCAGGATTTAACATTTGTCCTGTATCCTAACCTTAGTCCTGGGCAGTCCTTCCAACAAGAGATACCTGCCAAGGATGCCTGTTCGGAACGCCATTAGTACCAGAAGCTGCTGTGAATTATTTCTAGCCAAGAATGGGTGATGTATGTATGTCAGGTAATCTCCAACATCAGAAGATGATATCTGCAAAAAAACACAGAGATCATTGGCATCCTTCAGTCTCGAAAGACTATGGTATCGTGCTCTGATTGGAGGTCCTGAAACAGCATCTGGTGTGGCTAAAAAGGCCTATTCAAGAGTGGCAATCCCTTCCACACTGAGGACAAATAAATTCCGTCCCCTGTCCAGTCCCCAGGTTTCTCTGCTTCTGGGACTGTCTCTTTGCTTCAGCCTGCCGAACAAGTGTCTCTTCCAGTTGGAGAAGGCCATGCTGGGTCTTTTGCCTCCACGCTGAACGATTGGAGGTCAAGCTTTCCCAGCTGTTTATGGCCATTCCCAAGGCCTTTAGATCCATCTTGCAGATGACCTTATATCGCAGCTGTGGTCTCCCTCTAGGGCGCTTTCCCTGTACTAACACTCCATATAGGAGATCCTTTGGAATCCGACCATCAGCCATTCTCATGACATGCCCAAGCCAGATTAGATGCCGCTGTTTCAGAAGTGTGAACATGCAAGAGATTCCAGCACGTTCCAAGATATCCATGTTAATTAATCATAATTTCTACCATTTCTACCAGTGAGGAAGAAACTCCTATATAGACAAACTAAATCCTCTTAGTGCTAGTGCATCACACCAGAGGAAGATTCATATTGGTGATTTTAAAAAAGTCAGCATTCCTTCATGCGTGTTTCTTTCCAGAACAATATTAGAAAAATAGGATCCTAGTATTCTATATCTCACCTAAAGCATTCCATCATAATATTTCATCAGACAGTTGTGTATATAGGATGGGTCTCTGTATTTTTCTTCTTTTTGTTTTCTTTTGTCTATTTTTCTATAATATGATATTTAACAGGTTTTTAAAAATGAAAAGGTACCACTCCTCTTAAAACAAAACCCATCTATTGCCTTAGGGCACAATCCAGAGTTAGGTCAGTGAGGAGTGCCCTAGCTGGGCTGCCCCCAGTATTTTTAATCCAGAGCAGAGAATTATGTTGGATCCAGAGAGTCAGGAAGCCTGGGCTGCCCTAGATGCTCTAGAGCATGCTAAGTAGGCATCAAGTCAATTACACCTGGGGAGGGCTTGCTCCTGAGGAGACCCCCCTCAGATCACACTGAACAAGGAACAGCTGTGGTGCCTGCCTTACAAGAAGTCCCTGATGAGATGCCAGTACAGTCTGCAGTGAATACAAGAGGTTTCTTGGAGCGGCCTGCTGTACCCAAAGGTTAGTGGGCTACTGTAGTTGAGCCATATCCTGAGGTTGAGAGGCAGGCTGAACTCAGATTTCTGGTCAGCACTGCCATTCTTACTCTGCCTTATCATGGACTCCTATGGGTCTGCTCGTTACTATGCCTGCTCCTGTGGTGGTATAACTCTGAGGAGCTGGAAGAGGGCATTTCTGCCCTGGAAACAGGCTCTGGATACAGAGTCACTGCTCTGCCCTAGGCATTGCTAATCATGCCCTCAACATGCCTCTTCTGAACTGCCTAGGCTGCCCCAGCTAGAGCAGCCCAGGTCCCCCTATCGTGGGGCAGCCTATGTTGCCTTAGGCTTCCCCAAGCCTTTTCCAGAATAACTAGGGTGGTCCATCTTGTGGTTGGGCCAGGCAAGTGATAGACTAACCCAAATGCACTTTTGGATTGTGCCCTCAGTTCTGTTCAGTATTTCTCTCTTGCAGCTGGAATCTTTTTTTAATCAGATGTGCACTCTCAGCAAGGACTAATTGTCCAATTAACAGCCACATCTTAATAAAAATCACCAGGACCCAACATTTTAAATCACAACATCTTCACCCGTTAATTGTGGTAATTATTATAATTAGAAACATTGCTAGGCTCCTACATCTTCAGAATCTGATCCTGTACTCACTGGCATCACTAGAGTTTGTCAGCACAGTCCTGATTAGGCTAGCAAAAGTCCTAACTAAAACCTTTGACAGAATAGAGATATTTAAATGTTGTTTGTTTCATTGCACTCCCCATGAAATTACACATCTACTAATAGATGATTTTATGTAGTTTAGAAAAATACCAAGATTTAATACAATGCCACTGCACACCATATTCCCTTTAACAGTGCCAGTGCATACCAATAAGTACACACCAATAAGGTAGCCATCTGTGCTGTGTGCATTTGAGCATGCAAATGCAGAAGAAATTGCACAATGATGAGATCCTGACAATTTTACAAGTAACATCTTGCATGTGGTTAAGACACTGTGCCTGTTAACCAGCAGGCCAGGGTTCGAGACCCGGGTCAGCCCCACAAAGGGTGAGCTCCTGTCCTTAGCCCAGCTCTGCGTCGCCAGTTGGATCCAATTGTATTGGCTCTGCCTTTCCATTGGACTAATTCAGTGGCATGGAGAGGGGGGATTTGCTGCTTGGGTAACAGCATATCCTCCATAACTATCTAACCCAGGCTTTTGTGCTTCGCATGCAGCGTATGCAGTGCCGAGCATGATACCATAATCTTTCAAGACTGACGGAGGCCTGCTTGCACATTGTGTTGCATTGCACCACATCAACTCAAGATGCAATGCAGAATTCTGTACATAAGAACCTGTGCTATCACTTTAATGTATATGAGCAGTGATAACTGAATGCATGTTTACTCAGAAGTAAATCAAACTATAATTAGAGGAGTTTGCTCCCAGTCCAAAAATTGCTGCCTTGGGATACAATCAAATAAATAGTAACCATTGAAAGTTAAATGTTTATGTTAGCTTGTTTGCATGGGATTATTCTCTTGGGATTTTATGTAGTGTCTCACTTTTATATCATTTTTATGTTTATCATGCATTAATTTTTTTTGAGGAAAAACTGAACTTAAGGAAGAAGTTCAAAACAGACAAGTATTTTCTGCAGGACAGAACAGAACTAAGGGTACAATCCAAAAGTGCACGTGGGTAACTCTATCACTTGCCTGGCCCAACTATAGGTATTTCTGTAATTTTTTTTTGTCCTTGTAACTGACATATTTTCTTTCAGCATAGCATCCCTAGCAAGGTCCTCCAACTACATAGGATTTGTACAAATGCTATATTTACATGAATCTACTATGCCATCAAATGTAATGCGCACCCTGATTTTGGAGACTTAACTTTGGCTGGAAAAGGGGTGTATTATATTCAAGTAAATATGATCACAGCTAGCTAATATGCCATCAAATCTAACGTGCACCCTGATTTTGGAAACTAAATTCAGCTGAAAGATGTGCATTATATTCAAGTAAACTATATTCAAGTAAAGACAATATTTATGAGGTGAAACAACATATGCCAAAGAAATGAAATAAGACTAAAAAGTGCTATAAATATGAAAGACTATAATAACAGTCTCATAATTAGGTGGCTTCATAATATTTCATTTGTCTATATAGAAAGGAACAATGATGATAGCGATAAATAGTGTAATAATTAGAACACTTCAACATAATTAATCATCTTTACAATATTTCAGTTGGCATTACCAATAGTTATAACTTGCCAATCCACATTTTCTGCAATTAATTTGTAAACACCAGTCATTAGATCAGGAATAGATCAGTGGTTCTCATAGTGGGGATTGGGACCTGCTTTGGGGGGTTGTGAAAAGCTGGGCACTTTTGTGTTGGAATCTGGTACTGTGTGCTGCCATCTTTGAAGGGGACACACTGGCTACAATCCATAATTTCCTGGGAACAAGTCTCATTAAATACAAAAAGATGAAGGCTGTAATCCTAAAAGCACTTTCCAGGAAGTATGTCCCATTGAACTCAATCGACCTTACTTCTGAGTAGACATGAATAGGATTACATTGTTTCTTCCAAATAGACATGGAAGAGCTCTGACATCACAGTGATGTTACTTCCATTTGATGCCATGACATCACTTTCAGGTTGATGACATCACTGCTGATGGGTCCTGGACAGATTTTCATTGTCAGAGATTGTCATTTTCTCCTGGGATGAAATACTTGGGAACCACTTGAATAGAAGCTCAAGATCTTGTATTATATTTATGTCCACAGATTAAAGCAGAAAACTAATTTATATTTTTCTGTACTGCACACTGTTTTATCAAATGCAAAGATGGAGCTGACTCCCCCCCACCCCACATTGTTTAAACTGGATCCTCGATTGGTGGATTTGCATTTCTGGGTATGGTTCAGTCTTGTATTAGTCATACTGCTCTTTTCCGTCAACCGGCTGTCTCTCTTCATCAGGAAACGGCTGTAAGCAATTAGCACCACTCAGCTGCCGCAGTGCCGGTGTTTCCTGTTTCGCTTAAATGTTTTCCAAATATGTAAACATACACTTCATGATTTCTGCAGCAATTTAAATGATTGAAATTGAGAGTGATTGCCATCGCACTTCACTCTGCTAAATATTAACATGCGTGGCTTCTCCCCAGGAGGAAAGACAGACTGATGTCTTCCATCATGCTGGCTGTTTCTGTTCCATTTTTAAACTGTGTTAAAGATATCTGTATATTTACTCTGTTTACCTACTCAGAGGCAAACCCCATTGTTTTCAATGGAACTTACTCCCAGGATAGTCTGCATAGGATTGCAACTTTAGTAAATGAATATGTACTTTAAAAATAACACAGTAGTGGTTCTTTACTGGATTACTTCTTGTCTCCCACATTGTATGGATACATATTTCAGTGAATGTACTGCAAACAGGGAGACAGGCTTCACTTGGTTGTAAGGAAGCAGTTTTCAAATTTCCCTCCTTCAAATTTTCCACATCTTTATCTGCTTAGGATAACTCCTTTCCACAAATATCTGCCTGTGCTTACCTGAGGATCCTGAGGAGTGTTCTAGGAGGGTGCATGGTTGAGCAAGATCTTGGTCAAGCCATCCCAAATTTTGAGCGTTATTGTAGCATGAGAATAATAAGAATAATGAGTTATTGTATAATGAGACTAATGAGTTATTGTAGCATAGAGACTTACAGCCTGATCTTATCCTCAGGGAGTAACAACATAACCTGAGATTTACCAGTGCAATGATGGCCCTGCTATCATAGCAGCCTCACAGCAGCTGCTATATGGATGCCAGTGCAGCAGTTGAAATATCATGCGCCATTAGTGGTAGAGCTGATTAGCCACTGACACAACCTCACCAGTGAGAGATGGGATGAAGCAGAGTTGGCAGCTGCTGGATCCTAACCCCATGTTCTCGGCTGGACACACTCCAGCAGTCTCAGAGCTATGAGATTAGCATAGGCTTGATCAGTGTCAAAGATTAAAATATGGCAGGGAGAAAGCAAGTAAGAGCACAATCCTAACCATGTCTACTCAAAAGTAAACCTCATTGTGTTCAATGGGTCTTACTCTCAGGAAAATGTGTTTAGGATTGCAGCCTAAGTTGAAGACCACTCACCCCTCCAAACCACTGTCTCCATTGGGATGATGTGTTGGATCAGGTAGATGTGCTGGTTTTTAAGGTGAGCCTTTCAGAGGGTGGGGGCTCTTGGTCAGTAGCTCACCTGCTGACCCCTGAGATCCCCCTTACCAGGGAGTATGTTACCAGGACACTCATAGAATGAAATAAAGAATAATATCCACTTTGGCATCCTCTTCAGACAGCTGTAGCTTCCCTCTCCTACTCTTATCCATTCCAGTTATCAGCAAAACACAAACTTGTGGATTATGACCCATGTGGAGGTTTGTGCCAGTTGCACTAAATTGTTTATGAGTCACAGCCTGACACAGCTTTGACAATTTGGCAAGTCATCCTGCCAGAGAGATACTTTGGGCCCAAAGGGATGCATCACAAATCTGGAAGCTTAAGATTAGTTGAGTTATGCAACTCTGCAGAAGAGCAAGGGGGAAATGTTTCACCTTCCTTGAATTCTTCCTCTAAGCTTCATAAGTATTACTGAGAAATGTAAATGAGTTATTATAGCTTTTGGTCTCTATTTTATCCATTTTATAGTGAAAGACTGACTTTATTATTTTTAAACATCATAACACAATAGTTGCACATCTGGTGGAGAACACACACTTCAGTACTTGAGAGGAAATATTTAATTACATTTTCTGCCTATTAGAAGTGTTAAGCAGGCCTCCGTCAGTCTTGAAAGGCTATGGTATCGTGTTTGGCGCTGCATACGCTGCATGCGAAGCACGAAAGCCTAAGTCAGATTGTAATGGAGGATAGGCTGTTACCCAAGCAGCAAATCCCCCCTCTCCACGTCACTGAATTAGTCCAATGGAAAGGCAGCCAATACGATTGGATCCAGACTGGCGTTGCAGAGCTGGGCTAAGGACAGGAGCTCACCCTGTCTTCTGGGGCCAACCCGGGTCTCAAACCCTGGCCTGCTGGTTAACAGGCACAGTGTCTTAGCCACTTGCGCCACCCACAAGAAAGACTCTGAGATTTAGCATCCTCATCAATAATATTCTTTGCTCATCACGGCTTATTAAATCAACTGTGTTAGATCTGCTTCTCATTCAGGTATGACTTTTCTATCATGACAGGGTTGTTATCAGGTGCTGATGTCAATGGAGAGCTTTGAATCCAGTGGAACATTTCCCCCTTGCTCTTCGGCAGAGTTGCATAACTCAACTAAAGTAAGAAGTAAAGATGATGTGGATTCTGGATCATGGAAGTAGAAAGCAGGTAAATATGTAAGACTTATAATTCAATCCTGTGCTAGGTGCAGTGGTGGGCACTTACCGGTACGGGCCTACGCGCCCGTACCGGTTCTTCCCGTTTCCCTGCCGCTAGCATACCGCCAGCGACAGGGAAATGCAAAACATAGTGGACCGGTACGGTCCGCCATGTTTTGCACCCACCGCCGCCTGCCTAGAAGCGGGCAGGCTGCTTCTAGGCAGGCTCTGCACAAGCGCCGACATCGGCGCTCACGCAGACCCTGCCTAGAGGCGGCTTGCCCGCTTTTAGGCAGGCTCTGTGCGAGCGCCGACGTCGGCGCTCGCGCAGAGCCTGCCTAGAAGCGGCCTGCCAGGCCAGCCAGCGGCCTGCCAGGCCAGCTTCCAGGCAGGCTCTGCGCGAGCGCCGGTGTCGGCGCTTGTGCAGAGCCTGCTTAGAAGCCGGCCTGCCAGCCTGGCAGGCTGGCTTCTAAGCAGGCACTGTGCAGGCGCCAACGTCGCCCCGCCCCTCGCCCCTCCCCAGTCCCACCCCTCGCCCCGCCCACACCCCCTGACCCTGGCTGGCCCCTCCCACTTCTGGCGTACCGGATCTTGGGATGGGGCCAGGCCATTTCTGGCTAGGTGGGTGCCAGTGTAATGCACACGGGGCTGGCAAAAGCTTCTTCACAGCAGTCATAAAGCAGACTTTGCTATTGTGTGCTGCCAGGGTGCTGGTAGGGAGGTTGGTATGGCCTCCCACACATCAACTGATGACTGAAGACCAACCTGAGCAGGTAAGGTTGTGCGGGGGTAGAAGGTTGGAAGGTGGGAGGAGGTTAGAACAAAGGAGTGGATGGGCAAAATAAGGTGGTGATGGAGGTAGAGAGGAGGATGGATCCAGCCTGGGGGGTGTGTTTGGCATTGTTGGCATACACCCCCTTTCCATGCCTGATCTGCCTTCCTAAGTCAATGTGGACTTGCACCAGCTACAGAGTTTGTGCTGGTTTGAGATGATCCACCAAGCCCTCAAGGTCTTACTCTGAAGAAAGGCAGGGTGACCATATAGAATGGAGGACTAAAGGCAGTGCCTCTACCTTTAACTATTGCATAGAAGAGGGAATTGAGGCAGGTTTAGCTCATCATAGAAGGGTTTAAAAAGCAGCACCTGCCAGAATTTCCTCTTTTATGCAGTGGTTAAAGGTAGAGGCACTCCATCCTCCATTCTATATGGTCACCCTGGGGACAAGGGCCAAAAGTACCCAAAGGAAGCCTCCTAAGTCCAAAACCTTCTCATAGGGTTCCAACTGAGCTTGCACTATCGCCACTGCCTTACTCCACAGGGAGTATTAATTGGACTTCTGTTGTGCCTTACTAAAAGGTGCTACTGCAAGGTTTGGGGAGCAGGTGCTGACATGCAGACCCTAGAACAAGACCGTAGAACATCTTAACATAAGGAGGTGCCTGCTGGTAACGAACGCAAGGTGAACTTAGCAGTAGTATGATAAGGGTCTAGTTTAGTGTTTTGTTTTCTGCTAGAGAGAGAGAGAGAGAGAGGGAGAGAGAGAGAGAGAGAGAGAGAGAGAGAGAGAGAGATGTGCATTATGAGTCCTTTTACTACAAGGCATTAATTTTATATGGCTTGTTCTTCTGGGTGTTGTAACCTATCTAGGTTTGGGGGGGATTGGCACAGAATGAAAGTCTTAGTCAATGGTGGGCTTCAGGGGGTTCTCATAGGTTCTATAGAACCCTTTGCTAATGATTGCCTGGTTCTGAGAACTGGTTACTAATGGGACATAGAACCTGTTGTTAATTTAGGTTATCAGTACATAGAACCTGTTGTTAATTTATTTGAATCCTACCACTGGTCTTAGTAATAAATAATAATAAAAGTAACAACATCCATTCTTGACATTGGGGCACGCATTATGTTTCGTCAAAGTTCCAAGCCATGATTATGTTCTGGCAATGCAACGTTGATTGGCCTAATAGGAGCGTTCCTTCCTGCCACTCATCATACTGCTTATTGACCTACCTGTTAGTATGCTAAGAGTGAATGGTTTATTTCATTAAGTCTTGATACCGAGGAGACAACTCCCTGAATACAATATTGTGGTGCAAGATATCACTGTGATGCTGCTTAGGTACTTGCCCAGAGGAAGAATAACAATTTGACAGGAGATGCTCACAGAAGTAGACAGGTTAAATCTGCATTTGCCATTTTACCCTTTTGAGATGAATGAAATTTCAGTTCCCATTTTTTAACCTCAAATGAATTGTACTAGTGGAGGGTAACTATGAATGCTGCAAAAATAGTCATGCTGCCAGTTTTTTTTAAATCTAGGTAACTGGGGGGATAACGACATACTTTATATGCAACCACAGAGACTAGAGTGTTTAGTGCTTTGAAAAAAGGAGAGAGAGAGAGAGAGAGGGAGGAGGAGGAGGAGGAGGAAAAGGCAAATGAGATTGCTATGGTGGCTGGGGAGAGGATGCTTAACCTTTCTCCACTTGCTGTTTTGTACTTCAAATTGCTCCTCCCAAGTGGCTTCCTTCACATGTGTGTTTGCCCTCACAAACACACATTTGACACCCTGTGTGGGAAGACGTTACTCAGCGACATAATGTGAAGTGTGGAAATGTTATGTCGGGAAAAGCTGAAGCATCACTTCCACCATGCATGCTTCTAGTGCTTTCTTTAAAAAAGAAAGTTCTTAGGGCTCAAATACGTGCATGATTGTGCATCATTCAAATCTGAGAAAGGCATTTGTGAAATTTATGCATGAACATGATTATTTCATTGGCTGCTTCTGCTACAGAAATGAGCTCGCGTGGGCCAAGAAGGCAAGCAAAACCATGTACCTCTCTCTAGCATTTGTATATCCCCTTCCAATGGACAAGAGAAAGGTTTACATACAGTGAAACACTGGGGAATTGTTACAATAGAATAAAGTGAGGGAAGGGCAATGTGCTTTGCTTTGCTCTTCCCTTCCCAAGGCTGTTGGTGTTTCTGTGGCTACTGTGAGGGGAAAGTAGCACAATCTAAGCCAGGGGTTATCAACATGTGTGCACCTTAGGGTATCATGGCATAGTCACAGGGACACTTTGAGATGTGCTGCTAGTTGCTGCCATATAGGAAATTGTGAGATTTCATGAGATCCAAAATGGCGGTACCCAGATTTGGGCACCATCATCATGGATCTTCTGAGATTTTGTGAGATCCATGATGATGGCAATTGGCTCAGCGGGGAAGGCTGCATGAGCACCATGACTCAGGCACGTTTGTAAAACAGTGGTTTAGAGGCTGCATGCCAAATGCACCACTCTTACCCGATGATGTTTCAGGCTTTGCTGCTTTGACACACTAGCACACTGTTTGACACAACACTTCTGTGATATCCCCTCTTCCTTCTTGAGTCCAGGAAGTTGAAGGAAGATCAGTGGAAGAAGCAGGTGGACAAAAGTGGGTGTCCCCGCCAATCTGCTGTATGAAGCAACAACTTCTGTTGGCTTCATGAATAGGCAGCCCTGATCTCACCTTACACTTGCTGAATTATGATAGTGGTGGTGTCCTCTTTCCTACTGAATTGTGAGGATAACTGCACAATCCAGAGTTACAGAAGCCCTTACGTCAGTGTAAGAAAAATTTACTCTGGATTGCTCTATGAGTTTCCCGTAGGTTTCCACTAGGTGGCACCATAACTAGTCGATGTAAATGTCTCTTAAGAGCTCCTGTTGTTACTCTCGATTGTGCACTGAATTAGGCTGACAGTAACTGGTCCAAGGTTGCTCAGTGGGGATTTGGAGCAAGATCTCCACAGACCTAGTCTGACATTTTA
The DNA here is from genome assembly GCA_030015325.1 of Cryptoblepharus egeriae. Classification (NCBI taxonomy): domain Eukaryota; kingdom Metazoa; phylum Chordata; class Lepidosauria; order Squamata; family Scincidae; genus Cryptoblepharus; species Cryptoblepharus egeriae. The sequence continues at coordinate 53,778,729 of JAREYC010000004.1, forward strand.
ACAACTCAGTTCTAACTAACATTCCAAAAGTGTGTTATCTCACTGGCTTCTGAGACTGTGTCTATGCTGTCCTGTCTGCAAAGGATATGTGCACATCCCATGCACCTGTATCATTAGAATTCAACTAAGGAAAATGCTCTAGTTATACATTTAGAGCATGCACCTGAAAAGCTGTTTAGATATGTGGCTACATTTTATGTTCCTACAGATATACAAGAAGTTCACTTGAATGTGCATGGACTTATTAGTTAGGCATATGGGTTTGTTGGCCATTAAGAGGAAATAATGCTCTTTGGATGGTCATGAGCGAAAGAAAACAGTTACAGAAATAAGAGTGAACAAATGTAATACCAAAATACAAAAGGCTACCAGTTGACTGGTTAATGTGATTTTGGAAAAAAGTGTAATGCAGTTTATTTTAATAAGTAAGATTACAGAAGAGATTATACACTTTATTCTGCATCTGTGAAGCATGCAATCCACAATTCTGGCACTGTATTTGGAAATTAATTCCAACTTTCAAATGTTTGATTTTTATGTTTGCAGAAAAAAATTATTGGCTCTCCAGCAAATTAGCACGTTAACTGAAAAGCATCGACTGGAAGACAGAGGAAATGAGAAAAGCTTTCTGAAATGCAAACTAAGAAGGGAAGCTGAGAGGTAGCGTGCAACCCAGCAAGCTGATATCTGAGAGTCCTAAATCCGGAAAGCCTCTTCAGAAGAATTATGTGGTTTGGCTGTGCTTCCACAACTAAACCAAAACTTGCTGCCTCTGTGGATGGACAGACAATAATCCATACTGAGTTGCACTAGTGAAAGTGAGACTTCCAATATTAGTTGAGCTAGTGTAATACTATGGAATATCCAGTGGTGGGCTTCAGGTTGTTCTCACTGGTTCTTAGAACCCTTTGCTAATGAGTGCCTGGTTCTGGGAACCGGTTAATAATGGGACATAAAACCTGTTGTTCTATGTTCATAGAACCTGTTGTTAATTTAGGTTATTAGGACATAGAACCTGTTGTTAATTTATTTGAATCCCACCACTGGGAATATCTATAAATAGTCCAATGTGCAGAGAGGAAAGTTGTCAGCAAAAAATATTCCAATCTGAGAAGGGACAGTTGTCAATGTGGTAGGCCTCAGAAATGCTCTATGCATTTCATGCCATGTAGGCCATATGGAAGAAGGAGGTGTGAGCAGCAGGCAAGAGACTGGAAAGCTTGACTGAAAGGATCTAGAAAGTGGAGAATCCAGGGGGCAGAGAATTTGAGAAAGGCCAGTAGAATGGAGCATAGTGATGGAGTGAATTAGTAATTGGAGTGAAAATAATAGGTGGAAGAGATACACACCCAAGGGAAACCTTGAGGACTGTGTGTCACAGTGGGAAAGAGGCAGTTTGTGTGCCTATAAGAATTTCATAGATGGGAAACATCTGCCAGTTGTGGGTTGCTCTAATATCCCTGTAGTATTGTGATCTGGAAACAAGAGGTGACAAGATTGTGAGAGTGAAATGCTGAATGTTGTTCACTATGTAAACTAACCTGTGGTTGTAGCCAGTCACACTCCTCTATATGTCCTCTTCCTCCTGTCCTGCCATTCCAAACTAGGAAATTTGCAGTGGCCTACAATCCACCAGCTGAAAGAAAGCAGTATTTGGCACTCCACTTTTGGTACTGGAAACTCTTTAGCAAGCCCTGCCTGAGAACTGTTGTTTTTACAAAATATGTCCAGGTTAGTGAATCAGGAGAATTTTCTCACCTCTCGAATGATCCAGTAATAAAAATACTGCAGTTCCCAGGGTCTGTGGTGTCAGGAAAAAATGTGCCTGGAGTGAAAGAATTGTACTCAAAGCTGTTGATTCACATGCTGTTTTCTTCACCACTCCTTCCCCACCTCCAAATATTCCAGCTGTTTTATCAGCTGCAGAGGCACTTCTCTCTTTCACAATGAGAACTGTTAACCAACCTAGAAGTCCCCAGCTATGTGCCCAGTTCAGTATTGTGTGCATATACTTTTTTGGTGAATCATAGGCTTAAGGCAAATCCTATGCCAAAGACATACTAACGGAACATGAATTCTGCTGATACACACTATTTCAAACACATTGTAAAGCATTTTGTGATAGTGATCTTAGCCAATGGAATGGAGGGAATCCTTGAGTCTTTCTGCTAGCACCTTTAGTCACAGGGAGGCCTGCCAGATCATGTCATTCTGGCACATGGGATGTGGGAAGGTAGGATCTGGGAGGTAGTGGGCCTGCCTGTCATTGCTTTTCTCTTTTCTTGAATCAGATCCTGCTTGGACCAAGTCCAAGTAGATCCCCACACACTGTGAAGGTTTACCACTGGGTAAAGGAACAGTGTCCCCATAGGATGCAGAAATCAGCATTTTGCATTTGAAGGGGAGCAGAGAATAAATAGGATTAGGCTATCATACCCTACACTCCAGAGTAACTTTGGAAGACGTAAGAGACACTTACTCTGGATTGCTGTATGCATTTCTTAGATTATGCTCTATGCATTTCTTAGATTGCTCTATGGCACCATAACTACATCAGTGTAAAAGGTCCTGTAGTTACTCTGGATTGTAGCCATAATTGTATTTCAGTGCAAAGTTGCAAAGTTTTTTTAAGCCTATTTCCTGAGTATTTTAATTATAACATTTGTAACTATCCTTTTCATCAAGGAACTCAGGATTGAATTTATAGGGTTATATTGTAAATCTCTATCACATTATACAGTACACCACAGTAGCATAATATAGTGTCATTGAATACATCCTTAGGGAAATGCATAAGTTACCATGCGGTTGGTTAGGGGATTGAATGTATGTTGGAAAAAACCAAGATAGCAATTCTGGGGAAGGTGTAGGAAAACCAGCAGATTTGGATAACAAAATATGTTCAGAATTCCTTTTAAAAATCTACCATAATGCAGGGTGACATGTCATAATTACAACATAGGACAAGAGCATGACATTAAAAATATTCCTTCTGGTTTCCTCCAATAAAGTTGTGTTTTTTGGCCTCTTAGACCATTCTGAAGTTTGCAGATCCATGGACAGACACACACAGTCTCTTGTGGGCTTCAGAAAGCCTCTGGAGGCAAGTTTCTATGTCTTTATTAGTCAATTATGCTTGGAAGAACAAAGCTATTACCAAGATGTATGTTCTTGTTAAAATATGAAACAGAAGAAGAAGTAAAGAATTTTTTGATGCAACTGGAAAAAAAATGTTGGACATGAAATATTGATGAAAAAAGGGTAGAATATGTGGACTTAGGGTGCAATCCTGACTTAGGCCTGAGAGAATGGCCCAGCTAAACTGGCCTAAGTAGGCCATATCCTGAGCTGACAGGCCAAATCCACAGGGAAAGGTGGCCTTTAGGCTGGCTTAACTGCTGTAGAAGAGGTGCACAAGGGCAGCATGCTCAGTTGGCTGTGGGATTTGTGCTACATCCTGAGATGGGCTGTTGTAATTGTGCCATATATGCCCTCAACACACTCCTGTTGAACTGCCTAGGCTGGCACTGCTGGGCTGGTGCAGGTCCATCTGTCTTAGGCAAGCCTTATACTGGCCCAAGGCTGCTCTGGTACAGATAGGTGGTCCATCTGACATGAGGCTGGCACAAGTGCAGAATAGGCTAGCCTAAGTGATTTAAATTTACATTAAATGTAAACGTTAAATATAAAATGATGTAGAGATGTTAAATCTGTATGTTAAATCTACACTAGTTGGTGCAGAACTGAGTAGGCCTATGTCAGGTGGAGCAGCGTGGTAGGGGGCATTGGGTTTGGTAGCAGACTCTGCCACCATCATTCCCTCTTCCCAAGATCGATCCTCCCTCCAGCCCACCCTCCCTTCGACTAATTCCACATTCATGACATTTTTGCAACAGCCATTGCCAATCTTGCAACTCTCTTGAGCCTGCTTCACCCTCCTCCATCCTCCTGCATCCTGTGGAGTGCATATCTGCAGGGTGGGCAGTGACCTCCAAATGGTGGTGGAAGGGCCAGCGCAGGCCTTACCACCATCAGGACAGGGCTCCACACTGGTAAAACGTTTCTTATGGCAGGTTTGCGACAGAGATGGTGCAATCCTGACTTGAACAGACAGGCTAGTTTTCCAATGAAGTTTTCTGCACTACCAAGGGGAGGGGAAGTTTTTCTCCTTCTTTGGGGTAGGGCTGCACCTGTCCCAATAGGTCTACACTATAGGTCTACACTAATGTCTACACTATTGTCTACACTAATAGACAATAGGTCTATTCAAGGCCACCTCTTGAAATGGAAAGATTTTCTCATTGCTCAGCCTGATAATTGTCCAGATATTTTAATACTGTACTTATCTTACTTGAATGGAATATGTAAAAGAAATGCCATAAAATCATAAGAAGGAAATTAGCTTGTGGTAACTTGAAATATCTTCAAGGATGCAGTTTAAAAGCTCTGAAGCTTACTTTGGTGAGATGATTTGCTGAAAAGAACTACTGGATCTGTTTTGGAATAAACCATACAAACTGTTGTATTTATGGAATTACTGCTCCCAAGCATTTATTATGTTGGAAAAGAGGATCAATAGGATCAATAGATGTCTGCTAGCAGCCTGAGTTAGAAACAACAAAGTGGTCAATACATCGTCCATAGTTATATATTTCAACTTGACCATTTAAAGAGTGGGACAAAGGGATGTTTTGCTGTCAGGGGAAAATATTTGCTTGGGGCTGTGGTGTAGTAAGAAGTGTTGGTGCCCAGGGTTTTCACAGCATTATGTAACTTCTGTGTCCTGGAAGAGAGGGCAATGGTGGAGGCTTTGGTGGCTTTGTGATGTCAGTACCATATTATTCCTTTTCCTTTGGAGGTTGAACTGAAGCAGACCACTGGGCTGGGGCTATCATGCCTATGGAAATGCCTTCACTTATATAAACAATAATGCCTGCTGAATCTGTTTGAAGGATGTGAACACTGGCTGCCTGTTGCAAGATCTTTTTCACTTATGTCTGTATAATTCCCTTTTAAATGAACTTTAACTGGACCCATCTCTTCTCTGGCTTCAGGGGCAAATGAAGACTTTTAAAATCAGGAACAGGCAGACATGTGTTACTGGACCAGATTAGTGGTTCCCAAACAGGGAGTTGTGGCTCCCCAGAGAGCTGCAGAATCCTTGCCAAATACCCACTATCCTCTACAATGTACAGTATTGCAGCCCTATGGCTAATTGTCCAGTAGGTCAAGTGAGCTACCCACTGAGAAAGTTTGGGAACCACTAGATGAATAACCAGGAAACTGCAGTCTGATTACCTTGCTAGTTATAAAGGTGCAAGAACTGCAGAGTTATCATCTGTGAGTGTTCAGTATCTCCTGCTTGCTTTCTGGTGCCTGGGCCTGTGGCTGCTGTTTCCCCACAAACACCTTCTCCAGCCCCATTGCTGTACCTTGGTCTGTGGTGTATCCTCTTTTTCCTTATGACTTCCCCTGATAAATGGGCAAGAGACACCTTTCAAGTGGGTGTTCCTCTTTTGTTTAGCAGGGGGAGAGTAACTGGCCCTACAAACCCCAGCAATGTCTGTTCTAGTGGTTTCTGCTGGTGTTCTTTTTGCATTTTACATTGTGAGCCCTTTTGGGACAAGGATCCGTTAGCTATTAATTAGCTATTAATTTTTCCATTTTTTTGTAAATCGCTTTGTGAACTTTTCAGTTGAAAAGCGGTATATAAATACTGTAGATAGATAAATTGGGATAAATTGCAATTAGGATAAATTGCTTTCAGACCAATAAATAACTTCCAAAGCCACATCCAATTTAACAGAAACTTGGAAAGCTAAACCTCCACAATCATATGCAATTTGAGGGCAGGGTGAACAGAAACTCTGCCTTTACCAGGGTAAAAAAGAGGTTTAAACAAATTAGGTGATTAAACAAAAGAGATCGCCACATGTGTGCAAGTGCATGCTAATGGGCACACTGCAAACACGTGTGACTATAACTGCATATGGAGGGTATCCTATGGATATTCATTCTATCAGGACATGTGAAAAAGCTTTCAAGAAAAATCATCACATAATGTTGTAATATCATACTGTGACATATCTGCTATTGGTTAAGGAATCTCATTGCGTGGTCACACATGGTTTCAGTACACCTTGCTGAGGAGAAGGGGAGAATTAGCAACTATTTTCTAGCAGCAACCCATGGACTTCCCTGTCTTTTTGAAGCTTAGAAGGATGTCTTTTTAGAGTCCTCTTTTTTCCTCTCTTTTTTTGGAGACTTTTTTTTCTTCCTCTTGGAAGAAATTTAGAAGAACAAGACCAGAAGAACAAGAAGAACTTGTCCTTCAGGATTTTAGAAGGATTATTTCTAGACCAGGACAATTTCTAGACCAGGAATTTCAAAGTAAACCAATGGGCCAGACGGGGCTGATGGAATTTCTTTGTCTAACCCTAAGGCTCTCCCAGCACCACCAACAGCTGCTGAACTGTGTGGTGATGTCACTTCTGAAAAGGCAACCCACATGAAAATACATTCATAAATATTTTCTTCTTGGGATTTGCACATAATGAGCTAACTTAGGAAAAAGTGCTTATTTCTGTAACAGATCTGGATAATGACATCACTTCCTGCTTAATGACATCATTATGGCTTCATTGCAGCCCTCATTGGGTGCTATGAATGGTTTTCAACCCATTGTATGAAAGAAGTTTGGCATCTGGTCCTGGAGTTTTTGAGTTGATTTGTACTTTGCATTTTTCCTGTGTTTCTTTTGCATTTGATTTTTGTGGTGACCTTTTGACAGGTCAGGTGTGGATTGCAATTAAGTCAATAGTATCTTCAGAGGACTTACATGCCTGCTGGTATGTGTGCAAGATCTGTTGGGAGGGGAAATGGCAGACTTCAAAGCTTTGGGTCTGGCCAGAGTGATTTTTTTGGAATAAGCTCCACTGCTGTTTGATGTAGACTCTGCACTCTGTGACTGGATAAAAGAAGTGGCTGCTGCTTCTCTTTCCCTTCCTTGTGGTGCCTGAGCTTCATTAGTGGAAGAAAACTCTGCAGGTGGCACCGTGATGTAGCGGAATTTGGTTCAATGCACTCGATGGATTTTATTGCCTCACCTAATTAATTCAGAGGAGATCAAGGCTTCCCTGCTTTTTAATGATACTCTGGAACAGATCAGGCTTTTGCAGACTAAACAAGTAAGCTGAGCATGAATGAGAAATTAACAGAACATCAGTATTCCAATTGTTCATAGGGAAAAATCAAGGTATTCATGAGATTGCTGTGCTAACCATGAAGGGTTCTGTGTGCAAAAGGATTCCATCCTGTTTTAAGCTTTATAAACATCTGATTGCCACACACACTGGTGTTTCTCCCTTTGCTCAGCGTCATTGCCAGGGTCTCCTGCACTAGCTTGGACTCAGTATGCCAGATCAAGAAATGAATGGAAAAAGCATAATTCATTACTAAGAAAAACATCGTCAACCCTGTCAACCCCAATCAGCACTGTGCATTTTAAAGAAATAGATTGTTCACAATGAAAATATGTAGGCTCAATAGGAACAAGCTTATGTCTTTTTATTAAGCAGGGCAGGCCCATCTGTGAGTCCAAGTGAGGCAGTCACCTCAGACAGCAGATTGGTGGGGGGAACTTATCTCCATGTACTTATTTGATTCCACCATTCTCCTTCTTCTACTGCATTGACTAGAAAAGGGAAAAAGGTTACAGAGAGGATATGATAAGGATAGACACATAAGATATGGGGAGAGAAGCACAGCGCTGAGTGAGAACATTGGAGAGCAAAAGGAGCACATAATGGCAAAACAGGAGCACCTCATTGGGAAGGGGAGGCGGAAACAAAATTTAAGGCAGTTGCTTCTACTGTTACATGGACTGATCAGGTTTAATCATTGCTGCAGGTTGGTCAGCATTATTCTACAAAGACTTGGTCCAATTGAACTGAGTTTCCCTATAGCAGGAGGAGATGGTTACAAAGGTATCCCTTACGAAACAATACACCTCACTTCTAAGAAGCTGCAGCCTAAAAAGGCAATGCAAATAAATTTTCATAGTGGTGTAGAAATGGTTAAAGTTTCTGGTAAGTAAAGCATGCACTGGACACATTTTATGTGTAATATTGACCTCATTGGTTTACTGATTTGGAATTTAAAATAATTTATGGTCCAATTCACTGTTATGTTTACTCACACATTAAGTGGATTGTAAAAGGAGAGATGCATCATTAGCCAAAGCAGTATCAAGAATTTTAGTGAGGAGGGGGCAAGAATGAAAAAATCATTATTCACTATTTATGGCTGCAACTGGAATGGGCCTGAGCTTTTCAAATTGGTCTCATTTATCAGTTCCTCTCAATGGCAGATGCATATATTGTATCAAATAGGTAATTTTCAGGTTTCTCTAAAACCAGATAAAAGTTAAGTTCTGCTTAATAAGCAGTACTATTACAAAATGCAAGGCAGAGATGTTGTAGGGTTGACTTGGCACCTCATCTTTCTAGAGATGTGCAATGATGGAAACTTTGCCAACTTTATGTCATGCCTTTCAGAAATTGATGCATCCATTTTTTTGCAAAGCAGATCTGCTCAGTTCTTGCAGATCCTGCCCTCAAAGTGATAACATAGAGCTGGAAGCTCTACAGAACCAGTCAAAAGAACAGATTAAAAGCATCACAGAAGACTATAAGGTTATATTTTTAACTAGTTTAAAAGCCGCACTGCATGCAGATATGACAAAGTGAAAGCTAAAAACACCCAGGGACATTGCTTTCATAATGCTTAATTTAAACACTGTATTATTTACTAGTGAAATGTACCCACACTGTGGGAGTAAAATACCCTCCATATGCCATACCTCCATTGCGCAACACCCCAATTGTGCAACACCATCCCATGCGCATCACCATCCCATGCACAACCCCCCCCATTGTGCAATAACACTCCATTACGCAACACTCCCCCCATGCACATCTCCCCCGTGCACATCATCCCCCACAAAACAACATCCCCCCATGTGCACCATCCCTCCCAGTTCATCCCTCCACCGGGGACCAAATTGGCTGGATGTTTATCAGTCAGTCTTAAATGTTAAGTATACTACAAAAACAGGTTGCACCCCCTTTCACCACCTTAAGGGTTAAATTTCTCAAAATCGGTTCTTGGTCAGTGCTCATGTGACATAAGGAACACCCAAATTTCATGCTTCTAAGTTTGGAGGTTGGGGCAGGGCGGTGATCAGTCAGTGATTCTTTCAATGTAATGTATAAGGAGGAAAATCTGTTGGGTTCCCTTTTTAACCCCTTCCAGTTGCAATTTCTGAAAAAAAAAATTCTTATTGGGTGCCTCCATCATGAAAGGAACACCCACTCCAAATTTCATACTTCTGGGTCCAGTGGTTCTCTAGGCATTGGTGAGTAAGTCAGTGACTTTTCAGTTTTGCAAATATATCTGTCCCCATGATAGCCTTTGCAACTCTTCTTGTCTCCTTCCTCATTATACTTGCTCAAGTTCCATCTTCCATTGCACAACACTTCCATTCCATCTTCCAAACTGTTACTATATTGTTTGCAGCTGTTTGCTTAGAAACAGCACACTGAAAAGATCTGTCAGAGGGAGGGGAGCCTTGTAACAATGTAAAGTGTTAATTCGCAATTCCAGAATTGTAACAAATGCGCAGTTTGTTCAGCTCTTGTTTCTTTCCCCTCAAATTATATTCAAGCTTGGAATGCTTAATTGCTGCATTAAACTGCTTAGTGCTGGCAAAGTACTCTGGATGAAAAGCACCACACAAATACTGAATATTGCTATTGGAGAATGCATTTTCATTCTAGAAGTCAGATTTTTTTTGGTTTGTTGTAAAAAGGGATGGAGGAGGGAAACATCACCAAAACAGGCAAATACAGATAGCGATGATGTACACACAATGTCAAGGGGATATATTTTTGTACATTTTCCCCACGTGCTGACATTCTGCCCATTCAATATACATGCAGAATGCCACTACTGTAATATCAATACATAATGTAAATACATATGCATATTTATACGATATGCCTAGTTAGGTACACTACCTGAGAGGCTGCAGGTTAAAACCACATTGGGATTGGACATATCCAAGGGGAAACTGGATACATTAGTATTCACTCAGTTGCACATTGAATATTACAGCTAACAAATATCAAAAGAAGTGCCTTGGACTAAAAACAATCACTGCAGGAAGTGTGTCTCCTTGTAATATTTGCATGGTGAGGCTGAATGAATTTAAATGAAGGAGCTGCATTCAGCATTAGTCAGGAGTTGCTCTTGTGACAGGATGAAAAAGAGGCTATAGTATATTTTGTATGGAAATGCCCTTTTGATAAGGTGTTGGAAAAACACTGGCATGATCAGTTAGGTAAATGATCCAACATGTGATTTACAAATGGATTAAAAAATATTCAAGCTGCTAAGCTTTGAGCCATTGTTTTCATTTCCCTCTACTGTGATATTTGCTTTATATGTCCAACAAATGAAATACACTTGCTTCCTCTGTACCTTTTCCAAGAAGTCACATGTATTCACTAATCTCATTTGCTGTGGGTAATTTTACCACTTGGTAAACTAGACAGCTGTATTCTCCTACCAAGGGGTGAAAATAATTTCTTACCTCGTTGAAATTTAAGCTATAAGAGACTGGCCCTACACACCCCAGCAATGTCTGTTCTAGTGGCTTCTGCTGGGTTTCTTTTTGCACTTTAGATTGTGAGCCCTTTTGGGACAGGGACCCATTAGCTATTAATTAGCTATTAATTTTTTCATTTTCTTGTAAGCCGCTTTGTGAACTTTTCAGTTGAAAAGCGGTATATAAATACTGTAGATAGATAGATGATAGGATTTTCCTCGCACTTGGCTGAACAATACAGTGACTGGCTTCCCAAATTGTTATATTCTGTGCTGATCCATTCAGCTTCATCTCATGAGGCTATTCCTGCCACTTACCCAGTTACAATTAGTGGTGTTGGAACAGTTGGAACTAGTGACTAGTGGTCACAGGCACATCGGCAGGTGCTGCAGATCCAAATAGACCCCAAGAGAGCTGGCCTGGCCAACTTATCAGAAGGGTGTGGAGCAAAAATGAGAGGAGGGAATCCTCAACTATAGAAAATAGGGCAAAAAGAAGGCAAGAAACAGAAGAGACATGAGGGAAGAAACCTGCAAGGGAGAGGTGAGGAGAGACTGAAAAAACAGGAGAAATGAGGAAAAGTGGCTGACCCTGAAGTAAGGTAAGAAAAGAGGAGCTCTGACCTTGAATGTTTTCTTAGAGCACAATCATAAATATGTCTACTCAAAAGAAAGTCCCATTGTGTTCAGTGGGTCTTCCTCCCAGTGTTTTTAGGATTGCATCCTTAAGCTCGTTCATCCTTGTGTTGATACTCCTCTTGGTGGTACCTTTGTAAATCAGTCCACAGAGAGAGGGGACTTGGTATACCCTTGCCATACCAAGAGCTTCTTTTTCATCCAGGGATGGGAACGTCACTGGTGAGACTAAGCAGAGTTCCAAGTCTCTGCCCCCTGAAACCCAACTTCTACAGGAGACTTAGTGGACTCTGCTTACTCGTCCTCTGAAATTCCTGAATCATCTGGACTCAAGTTGAGTCTTTTGGGTAAGAGATTCCATGGCACACAACTAAAGGGTCTTTGAAGCATCTGTGCTTGGCAAGTGTGGGTGCGTGGGGGGGAACAGTAGTGGCAAGCAGGAGAAGGGTTGTGATGAAGCTGGTAGGATGCTGAAGAGTACAACCCAATCCTTTGAAGCTCTACTCTACTCCTCATTCCCTGTCATTAAATGAGGCAGCTTCTTCTTCCAAGGTAACAATGATTAGAGCCTACTTAGTGCTATGAGGAACCACTTCATGGTTTACTGACCTCCTTTCCCCTCCTTTTTGGGCTTCTCCAGCCAATTCCAAGGCAGTAACTCCCTTGGGCTCCTTTCCTTTAATCCAGAGTGGGAAAAAGCCACCATCCTTCATTCAAGCTAGTTATCTACATCATTCATCCTTGATCATTGGTTCCTTCACAGATGAAGAAATGAATAAGATTAACATTGCTACTTGAAGCAAAACATTAACATTTCCCTGCCCCCTTGCTGGAATTTTTCTAATGCTACTTTCCTGGTCTGAATTATGACCCCACAAGGTGTTTCACCAAAAATAAATAGTAAGCAAACATACCTAGACACAGACTCATTTCTGAATCAAACTCAGCCTAGTGCCTACATCAGTGATGCACCTGACCTGAGTTTACACAAGTTAGTGAAACATATTTTTGCAACTCAGACTTGAGTCACCTGACTTGAGTTCCCATCCCTGTCAAAAGCAATTTTGGCCGAAAGCAGAGCCTGCAGTACCTCCTTCACAGGTTTATATAAAAAAAAAACTACTAGAAAATGCCAACATTAGGCCAATAAAACCCTCTTACCCTTTTATAAGCCTACCTCTTTGCAATGGTTCTCCTTAGACCAGTGCCAGCCCTTCAACTGGTGGACATTGAGAATGAAAAGGAGAGGGGAAGCCCAAAAAAGACATGATAGGGTCAGCTGGATCCATCCCCTCACACAACCTTCCTTTCTCATTCCTCCCCTTTTCTGTTCCCCTGCCCTTCAATTTTCATCCCTTCCCCACAACTGCCTTACCTCCTTTGGTGCGTCCAGGGAGGTCCTCCGAAAGTTGGGAATGCTGCTAAATTGGTCTGTTAACAACTGCAGAAAGTGCACTTGAAGAGTATGCAAGGCTGGCTTTGACTTCACAAACAGATATATATATTTATATATATAAAAGAGAAAAGTCACTCACTGACTGACTCACTGACTCATCACCGCCCTGCCAAAACCGCTGGGCCTAGAAGCGTGAAATTTGGAGTGGGTGTTCCTTCCGTGAGGGAGGGGTGCACTAAGAACTGGTTTTCGGAAATTTTTCCAAAATTTTTCAGGGAAAGTTGTGCATGGGGGGATGATGCGCATGGGGGATGATGCGCATGTAGGGAAGTTGTGCATGTAGGGAAGTTCCGTATGGGGGAAGTTGCGCATGGGGGAAGTTGCGCGTGGGGAGATGATGCGCATGGGGGAAGTTGCGCATGGGGGGATGATGTGCATGGGGGAAGTTGCGCATGGGGGGATGATGTGCATGGGGGAAGTTGCGCATGGGGGATGGTGCGCATGTAGGAAAGTTGGGCATGGGGGAAAGTTGCGCATGGGAGGATGATGTGCATGGGGGATGATGCGCGTGGTGGGATGAGGTGCATGGGGAAGTTGCACATGGGGGATGATGCACATGTAGGAAAATTGCGCATGGGGGGATGATGCGTATGTAGGAAAGTTGTGCATGGGGAAGTTGTGCATGGGGAAGTTGCGCATGGGAGATGATGCGCATGGGGGATGGTGCGCATGGGGGATGGTGCGCATGGGGGGATGGTGCACATGTAGGAAAGTTGCGCATGGGGGGAAGTCGCGGATGGGGGGATGATGTGCATGGGGGGATGATGCGCATGGCGGGATGATGCCCATGGCGGGATGATGCGCATGGAAGGAAGTTGTGCTTGGGGGAAGTTGTGCTTGGGGGAAGTTGCGCATGGGGGGAAGTTGCGCATGGGGGGAAGTTGCGCATGTAGGAAAGTTGCGCATGGGGGAAGTTGCGCACAGGGGAATGTTGTACATGGGGTAGGTTGCGCATGGGTTGTTGATGGGCCGTGGGGGATGTTGTATGGGGAAGTTACTCCCGCAACGCGGGTATGCTTTTTGCTAGTGTATATATACATTTGTAGTACATTTATTGTATATGCATTTTTGTTCTTGGAAGAAGTTATAAATAAAAGTTTGGCATAGTTACTTGAAACAGCAGCATAAGTAATACCTTGTTTTGGCAGCCAGAGTGGATGAAAGGACATGGCTAAGAAGTCAACCAGTGATCAGTTGAATGTGCAAATGATTTTCTGGGCTCACTCCTGAATTGGAAATGTTTCATAGGAGAGGATTCTGCTGAGAACTTAACTTCCCAAATGCTCTTGTTCAGAAGAAAAGGAATACAAGGCTATTAAATGAAGACAAGTCTTCTGGTGTATGATACAGTGGTAACTGGCAGAGTTACATGAAGCCAAAACATGTTGCTTTAATGTTGGAAATCAGAGAGGAGGCTGTTCAGACTTGCACCAGTGATCTATTATTCATTATTATTTATTTATAATTTTTATTCAATTTATATCCCACCTCATTTCTGAGTCAGTAGCTCAAACTTGTGTTAGTGCCTCCATCACTAACACACCTGACTTGTGTACATAAGTCAGTGAAATATTTCCACGACTTAGACTTGAGTCACTTGACTTGAGTTCCCAAGGAAGGATACCCAAAGCGGCAATGAATAGTCCCATTGTGCAGACCAGGCCTTTACACGGGGTAAGGGGATTAAAGTACCCTTCCTTCAAGGTGACCTCCAGCCTATTCCTTCCCAACACAGGTTACACTGTAGTTCAGTTGGCCCTGCTATGCACTAGTGCTGGTTAGGGTTAGGCTGGCAGTCACCTCAGGTAGCAGAAGGGAACCTCTGCTTCCATCTACCCACTCACCACAGTTATTTGGGAAAGGAAGATGAAGCACAAGAGAAAATGTGAAAAACATGAGAATGATAGGCAAGGGGTGAATCTGGCAGGCAAGGAGGCCCAGCCTCCAATTAGACCCAACAGAGACTTGCTGGAGCCTCATATGGGAGCATGCAGAACACCTCATATGGGAGGTGTTCTAAACCATTAATCACTTTAGTTGCTCTCCTCTGAATCTTGTCCATTCCCTCTATATCCTTTTTGTGATCTGGTGACCAGAACTGCACACAGTACTCCAAATGTGGCCTTACCTTCCATTTGTACAATAAAAACTTGGCAGTCTTGAAAGACTATGGTATCATGCTTGATGCAGTGAAGCACAAAGTCCTGGGTAGTTTGATAGGGAGGATAGGCTGTTTCCCAAGCAGCAAATCCCCCTTCTCCATGCCACTGAAATGGTCCAATGGAACGGCAGAGCTGATACAATTGGATCCAGCTGCATCGCAGAGCTGGGCTAAGGACAGGAGCTCACCCCGCCTTGTGTCTTGTGCTTTATGTTTCGAACCATGGCCTGCTGGTTAACAGGCACAGTGTCTTAACCACTTGTGCCACCACAGCCCAATTTGTACAGTGGCATTATAATATTAGCCATTTTATTCTCAATGCCTTTTCTAATGACGCCAAGCATGGAATTTACCTTCTTCACTACTGCCATACATTGGGTCAACACTTTCATCAAGCTATCTACTAGCACCCAGATCTGCTCTGTCACAGACAGCTCAGAATCCATAGTTTCAAGAATCTAAAGTTGAGATTCAGCAAAGTTTAGGTTTTTTGCCCTAATGTGCTTTAGTTTACATTTACTTAAATTGAAACTCATCTGCCATTTTTTTCCCATTCTTCCAGTATGGAGAGATCCTTCTGGAGCTCTTCAGTCTCTTCTGGTCTTTACCATCTGGAAAAATTTGGTGTCTTCCACAAACTTGACTACTTAACCCTGTCTCTAGATTATTTACGAACAGTTTGAAAAGCACTGGTCTCAGGACAGACCCCTGGGCCATACGACTTTACAGTTCTCTCCATTATAAAAATTTCCCACTGACACCCACTTTGTGTCCTGGCTCTCAACCAGTTCATAAACCATGAGGGAACCTGCCTTCCAATTCCCTGACTGTGGAGTTTTCTCATATGTCAGTGAGGGACCATATCAAACACCTTCTGAAAGTACTGATAAGTCCTGCATCCACATGCTTGCTGACTTTTCCAAAGAATTCCAAAATGTTTGTGAGGCAAGACTTACCTTTACATAACCCATGCTGATTCTTCCTGAGCAAGGTCTGTTAAACAATGGTTGCAATCCTAACCACATTTTCCTGGGAGTAACTACTATTGAACACAATAGGATTTACTTCTGAGTAGACATGCTTAGGATTGTACTGTGTTTTAAGATTTTGTCTTTTAAGAAGACATTCCATCATCTTACCTGGAACCTCTGGGGGCATCAGAACACTAGAACATTGTTGTTCTCCTGTTCCTTCTTCCTTTTCCAACAAGGGAGTGGAAGGAGCAGAAGTTTTCACATCATCAGAAAATTTGACATCCTGCTTCTAGTACCATGAGATCTGCTCATGGCATCAATGAATATATTTGAAAATTACACAAGAAAGAAGGGATAAGGCCATGGTATGACATTTTTAGCAGCATCCCTATAGAGGTTCTGACATGAAACTCAGCCCTACTTCCATACCCCACAATTCTGATAGTGGAATAATGACTTGCTACCACCTTCTCATTTTGGTATTTGCTACACATGCTTAGCATATTCTAACCGCAATAGCCAGTAAGATTATTTTTTTCCCATCTTAGCAACAGCTCTGCTGACAGTTGGCACCAGTTCTGGAGTCCCCTGAAAACAACAACATATGAGCTAAATTGTGAGCCATATTTCAACTAAAGCACTCCAGTTAAAGTGGCAGAACATGGCCAAATGTCACTATTGCTGAACTTGAAAGAATAATGTGATTGCGGTGTCTAAAATTAGAAATACTCTTCCAAGCAAAATTTTGTTTGCAGCATATGTTCCCTTTGTGCTCCTGCCGAATACAAAGCCACTAATAAAACTAAGATTCAGTTACACTGTTATGAAAAGCATGCCAGGGATGTACAATAAAGTAAATATATTGCGCATTTCTTAAAACGTGCATGACAAGAGGCTGTAAAGATAACTTCACGCTTCACCTGTTCTTGGAAAATATTCCTTTTAAAAGACACTGAAAACAGAAGCTACAGAATGCAATGAAAGTTTCCCCTCCCCTCTTTATAGTTGTGATCAAAGTTTAGGAATTGTGAAACTTCTGTCGTACTTTGGAGATACTCTGCCGATGGAACCATCTGGCTCTTTACTGTGGGGTAAAAACATTGCTTGTAAACACTGTCAAACGAGGAATCAGTTTTGCTCAAACTGAGCAAAACAGAACAAAATAGAAGTTTCCCCACCCCGTCCAGTTGTTAAAAGTAACAAACAAATGTGTAAATCCCTGACATGAAGCATTGTTCTCATCGGCTGGCTGCAGTAAACCATATTTCCTTTAGTATATTTTCCAGAGGGCTTCTCCCTTGCAAATTGATCAAGCAATTCCTTATATATGGAAAAACCAACTCTGTACCACTAACATAATATTGTGTATGCTGGTATAACATAATCTGGCCATTCCTACCCAGAGACTGAACGAGCACTTTACCAGCTATCTACAAGCTCACCCAGTTGAATGGGCCGTCAGCCACACATGCGGGTGGAGGTCAGGACTGCTCATTTCCACTCCTTAACATGACATTCTGTGGAACAATTGGTGGTGGGAGAGGAAAGCCTTTGAAATGCCATTGAAAGCCAGCATATGGTTCTATACTGGGCTCTTTGCTCCTTCTCTGGCATGATAATGTGGGACTGGAAGGAGAAATAGGGAGCTGATGTCTATGATGTCTACCTTTAGGTTAGCAATGGGTGGGGTGACATGCACGGGGGTGGGGTGGTGCACATGGGACATGGTGTGCAGGGGGAGATGGTGTGCACAGGGGGCCAGCATATGCAGGGAGGGTGGCTCATGGGGGATGTAGCACTGGAAGGATGTTGCCCTGGGGGCATAGCACAATGGGGGAATGGCACACAGAGCTGATGGCGCACAAGGGTATTTTATTCTTGCAGTGCTGGTACATTCCAATAGCAATTCAATTCCAATTGAATTCCAATTCAATAACAAAATTTATCCGCCATTGCAAGAGTAAACCCCCCCTTCACCACCATCCCTTCCCTTGCACCCCTCCCCCCGTGCACTATTCCTCCCGTGCACCGGGCACCAAATTATTTGTTAGTGGGTGATGGAATACCCTCCCCAAATTTCATGTTTCAAGGTCCAAGGGTTGGGGCAGGAAATTGTTCAGTCAGCAGTTCAATGTAAAGTATATGATTGAAAATGCGTTGTGCCCCTTTTCACCCCTTTCTGGTTTGAATTTCCAAAAACCGGTTCTTAGTGGGTGCCAACATCACACTTTCACTTCCCAAATTTCACACTTCTAGGTGTGTTGATGAAGTCAGTGAATGAGTGAGTCAGTGACTCCTCAATTTTATATACTGCTATATACAGTGCAATTTTTCTGAAAAAATATACATGTCAGTACTCACCTGCCGGTACTCGTAGGTGTACTCACCTGTATGTGTGTGTGTGTGTCCATGTGTTTATGTGCCAGTACTCACCCACAAAGGTACCGGTACACACCCACAGAGGTGCCAGTACTCCTTACTGGTGCATACCCCTCAAAAAGACCCATGTATATATGTCTTTTTCATAACTTAAAACACATTAAATAAGGCATTTAGAGAATTCTAAATCAAGGAATATTGCAAATGAAAAAATAGATAAGGGGAGAAAGCCATAATAGCTGGACATTCTAACACAAAGAAAATTTTACCCCAACCACCACAATTCAGATATCTATATCACTTCCATCTTTCTTCAAACATATTATTTTTAAAAATCATGTGTTGAATCATGGTACCTCATCTAATCACATTTCAGTGTATCCAATATATATATATTCTTAATTCTTGAACTATTTTCTTTTTCCAGTTGTCAAGAAAACATCCATCTTCCTCTAAAGAGAGCTTGCCTCGAATTCCTTCTTTCAGTTGAATATATTCCGTTATTCTTGCCATTATTGAATTCACACAATCCATCTTCTCATTCTCTTGCATGAGGTAGTTTATGAATTCTCCAGTATTTTGTGAATAAAATCCTACTAACATAATAATGTAAGGTAGTAATTCCTTTAGCTCATACTCTGTATTTTTGGAAAAATTCAGTGAAAATATCAGTGTTTGAAAAACACATTCAATTCTGTTATCTTGCAAATAATGTAACTTCTTTACTTCCAGTCAAATATTTCTGATCCTCTTGGTAAATCCACCATAAATGACGGTGTGCCATTTATGTGTCCTTCTTACACTTCCTGTTACTCACCTGTTGTTTTTATATTCTGTGCTACTCACCTGTTGTTTTACATTCTGTGGAGTTGTATAACAGTGTATAAAGACTCAAAACTTTAAATCAATGTTCTTACATCAGCATTTGTCAAAATAGGGAGATAGGCAACTTGAGCATGTCTCTCCTCACCCGGTGCAGGCACATGGAGCCATTATGTGCACAGCACACATTGTGGCTTAGGTGAGTGGCCCTCTGTTGCATCTCACCTTTCCAGTGCTCCCTGTAGGTGCCCCCATTTTGCATCCCTGCCTCTCCATCACACTGATGCCTCTTCAGCGCTCCAGTAGGCAGCCCTATCTTGTGTCCCTGCCAATCCATCAGACCGATGTCAGTGGTCCCATTATAATTCCTTGCAATTATTACTTTAGAGCCCAATCCTAAAGGCTCTGCACAGGGCCACAGCAGCCATGCAAGTTTTCCATAAGGCACGCCTGTGAGCCCCAACGCTGGGACACCACTGGAGCTAGTACTGTGTTGAGAGGCACTGTGCTACTGTTGGTGAAGCACTATTCTCTGCCTCTTAATGTGGCCCATTCCACAAAGAGCTGAGGTGGGGAAGGCAGAGAGGTGGCTTTCTGGACAGTAGGAGAGCAGAGAGAGGGGATGCACAATGGGGGTGAGGGAGGAAGGTTGTTTCAGAAGAATGAAGCCTTCAGAGGAGGATTCAGAGCCTTTCTGGAGGCATTTCTCCCTCACACCAAGCCCCATTGTGGGGCATCTATGCATGAGATGTCATGAGATTACATGTCCCCATCCTCTGAGGAGGCACAGGCAGTAGCCTGCAGGATACCTCAGCAGTCATTCAGGTGCCATAGTAGTCCTGGAGCTGTGGGCAGCTCAGGATTGGGCTGCCTGCTAATAGATAACTGTAAATCCAGCTGCTGGTTCTCCTAACTTTCCAATCTTTAAGTTCTCAATTTCCATACTTCTAACAATTCTTCCCAGTGAAGATTTATTAACTTCATCACTTTGCTTTATTTTTAAAAAATCCCCATCTGCTCGCTCGCTCTCTCTTGTCTGGATTCTCCGAAGCATACAAAGAAGAGCAATATTTCTCAAAGTCCTTTACAATCTCTATTTGATCTGTCTCCCTTTTTAACTGCAGGTACTCTATTTTATTTTGCCTTCTCTCAATATAGGCAAGCCAAAATTTATCTGCTTTATTTGTGCTTTCCACTTTCCCCCCTGAGAAAATACCTTTATAATTTTTGCATGCATCCTTTAATTTTTCATCTTCTTTAACCCCTTTTAATTCCTTATTTTAATTTAATCTTGTGATTCTTCTTAGGGTCACAGAAGACAGGTTTCTCAACAAATATGTCCTGCCTGCCTTCCCTCCCTCCCTCACGTAAGGCCACTCAGCATTCATTCTTGATATAATTAAACCCCTCATATGAGCCCTGCTTCCCAGGTGATTTAGCTATTCTATGTGTCTTGTTAACTAAAGTATAAGGACTTTCTCCCTCACCATCTCTTACCTGTCTCCTCACTGTGAAATAGTACATCATTCATACTCCATCTGTTGTCTTTGTTCCATTTCTGGGTCCATCCAGTACAGCTTTAGCTATATGACAGCAGACATCATTTAATTTATTCTCATTTGCCCCGTGATTCCGATTACAAGTACATGTATAATTTAACCTAGTTGTCAATGTTGTCAATGTTTTATTATCTGTGATTTTGTCTCAACACAAATGAGTTTGGCTCTTTAAATTAAAAGGTAAACATCCCTTAAGTAGCATTTAATAGTTGAAAAGCAGCTTCCTTACCATGGTAACTTGGCAAAAGAGTTCAGTCTGGTTTCAGGTTTCAGCTAGGAGGTTTCAGCCCCTCCTTCCCCACATTTAATTTGATTGTGATGATCGAAGTGATGATCAAAGTGGTAATCAAATCAGAGGCAGAAGCTTACCCTTACAAAGCAATTCAGAAGTGATTTTGACATTGTATGGATGATATATTGGGAAGCTTTTGCCTCTATCTCAATGCAAATCAAGTTGGTCCTTTAAATTAAAAGATAAATATTGTATAACTGGTAGCTAATTCCTTGAAAACTAGCATGCTTACCATGGTAACATAGCAGATAATTAATATTAGGCTTCAGCTTTGATTTCGTTCTAGCTGGGAGGCAGACTCCTCTCTTCCCCTTCCCAATTGCTTTGCATTCTATTCTGGGTGACCATATAAAATGGGTGATAGAATGCCTGTATCTATCTATCTACAGTATTTATATACCGCTTTTCAACTGAAAAGTTCACAAAGCGGATTACAAGAAAATGAAAAAATTAATAGCTAATTAATAGCTAATCTTTATCTATTGCATAGAAGAGGAAATTTAGATAGATAAAGCTCAACACTGAAGGGTTTAAAAATAAGCATCTGCCAAAATTCCTTCTATACCACTGTTTCTCAAAGTGGGGGTCAGGACCCCTTTGGGGGTCGCCTAGAGCTTTCCTGGGGGTCGCCTAAAGACCCCTGGTGCAGGGGGCCAGGTCAGGCTTGCCAGACCTCCGGCTGTAGCTGTGCGCGCACTGGGGCTTCCTTAGAGGCTGCCCCAGGGACTTCTGATTGCTGAGTGGGGGGGGGGGGGCGATTCCCCCAGGCGCACGTGCCACCCTCCCAGATTCTGCAGGTGGCTTCCCTGCAGGTGCGCGTGCGCTGCTCACCCAGATCATGCGGGAGGGAGCTTCCCTCCAGACGCGCACGCTGCCCACCAGCCAGCACATTGCCCACCAGCCGCTGCCCGCCAGCTGGATCCTACTCCCAGGTAAACTGTTGCTGGCTTGCAGCCTGAGAGGCCAATCTCAGCCCCATGATAGTGAATGGGGCCACTCCCAGGAAAGTGCTAGGATGCAGCTTAGAGCCCAATTCTATGCATGTCTACTCAGAAGTCATTCCTACTGAGTTCAGTGAGTTTTACTCCCAGGAAAGTGTGCATAGCAGTGGAGGAGGAGAGCCCAATCCTATGTATGTGCACTCAGAAGTACCGGTAAGTCAATTCAGTTTAGTGGGACTGCCTCCAAGGAAAGTGCATAAGATTGCAGCCTCGGGGCCCAATCCTATGCATGCCTTAAAGTAGCAACAAAAATAATTTTATGGTTGGGGGTCCCCACAACATGAGGAACTTATAAAGGGGTCACAGCATTAGGAAGATTGAGAACCACTGTTCTATACAATGCTTAAGTTGAGCATTGTCCTCCATTGTATATGGTCATCCTGATTTCAATTAGAACTGAAGTTCATGGTCTTTTAAGCCTGGGATAGGGAAATTGATTCATTTGTTACCATGGTAAACAAATTGCTTTAGTTTAAAGCAAAACTTGGTATCCACAGTGGTTCCTGGAAGAAAACATTGCAGAGGCCAAGATTCAACCTGCACTGGGTTTCAAAAACACAATAATAAATCAATCTTGAAGTGTATATTTTGAGGATCGAAAAGAAATGTATAGTCCAATACTTAGGGTATCTGTATCACCAGATATCAACTAAAAGCTATTTTAAAAAAAAATTTCTTCTGGAAATGTTTTTAGAAAAATCCTTTCTCTCTTATTCTTCATCTTTCCAATTCTATATCCGTCACTCCTTTTAAAGCATCACCAATAATAATTCCCTCTTCTATAACTTTCAGCACAATCCTATGCACAGGGCTAGTCAGAAATAAATCTAGTAGAATTCTATTGGGCTTACTCTCAGGTAAATGTGCATATAATTGCAGCCTTTGTGTAATTAATCAAAATACACCTCATAAAAATCACTCTATAATTAAGAGAATGAACGGTTCCAATTAGAAAAACCATATTTATTTATTTATTTATTTCAAACTTTTCTCCCACACTCAAGGACACTCAAGACAGCATTCATTCTTGATACAATTAACATTATATATCAGCATCAGCATTATATATCATCCGTTTTGATCACTAATTTTCCTCCAGCAACTACACATTATTATTCTTAACATAAAGTGCAGTTCTCTTGATCATCCTTGTTCCGAACGCCATGAAGTTTGTCAAGCTTTTTATTGATCAAAGAGTTTCTTTGTTCTACTATTAGATGTATTTCTGGCATCATAACAATGACCACATTTCTTTAATATAATCTTTGGCATTGATGCATTATTTAATTAACAGGCAGACAAACCTAACTAGATTATTTTACAGTGTTCATCAGACCCCTTACCTGTTAATGTGCCACATGTTACTTCTCTCTCTTTCCGATGTTCTAGCTCCGCACTCCTCTCCTCTACACATTCTCTCTTCATCTCTGTCCCTGCTTCCGTTTCTAAACCAGGGAGGGAAGAAGAAGGAAGAGCAGTTGCAGCAACAGTAGAAAAAACTAAAATGGACACCTCTCACCAATGTGCTTTCTGAGGCTACAACTTCAGTTGTTCTCATAGATGCCCATCTTCTGCTTCTGGACTCCAGAGGGCAGAGAAATTGTGCCCATGTGTGGCTCCTCTTGGTTGCTTCCTTAACAGAGATACTGACTAATGTACCTCTTGCTATCATGGCAGTTATGACCTCATCCTGGTGAATGGAACCCACCTGGACAGACATTGTGATCTCATGCTGATGCTGCCTGCCAAAGGTTGAAGCAATGTGCTTCATGCTGATACTGTGCACCAGAGGACGACAAAGGCTGCAATCCTAAAGACACTTTCCTGGGAGTAATGCCCATGGAATACAGTGGGGCTTACTTTTGAGTAGACATGGTTAGGATTGTGCCCAAAGACACTTCCAATGAAAGGTAATTTTTGCATCCTAGACCAGGCAGGGCTTTTTTAACTTCTTTCTTGCTCTCTTAGGCTTTTGAACTACCGCTCTGGGGCTGCTGTTGGTGGATTGTTAGCTGCCACCATAGCCCTAGATAGGATAAAGGCCTAAAAATTCTAATTTATTTCATCCCAGACTCTGGAGTTACTTGTACTCATGTTGGTTTATTTGTTTTGCCAAGAGTGTGACTCAGTGCTTAGAAGTGCTCACATTGCTTGTATGTTATGACGTGACATGCACCAATGTTATGGTAGCTGTATCCTTAATATGGAGCAAATATACTTTGCTTTGTAAAGCACTAGGACAAACTACACATCTTGTCAAATGCATAATGTAACTTAATGGGGTTTTATTTTATTTGCAAATGGTACACTGGGGAGGGGGAATGAAATATGGCAGAAAAAATGCATTGGAGCAGGGATCTCTTATTAAGTGAAACAACTTTTATAAGCTTTCAACTCGGGGCTCAATCCTAAGCATCCCCTGTGCACAGAAGAAAGCAGTATCCTGTGCTGCTGTATCGCGGGCTCCTCTGTATCCTGTGGAGCCCCAGAAGCTGCCTGAGGTCCCCTTGGGGTAAGGAAACAGCATTACTTTGTGTCAAGTCCTGGCAATCCTGATCAGTCTCCTCAGATCTGGGTTTGCTATTTATTGAACTGTCACTGTCCTCTCTGGGCCTGATCTTCTCCATATTCCACCCAACCTGTGCCCTGTTCTGCCCTTTTTAACCTTCCCCCACCCCAAAAAACCTCCCCACTGCTAAGTGGTGAAACGTACTGCCTTACACTTCTGGGTGTCCAGGAGATGCAGAAATCCAGGGAGTGATTAAGTGTATTATGACAGTTTTGCAGTTGCTGTTGTTTGGGCAGCAGAGGAGCAAGTGATGGGTTCAAGGTTTAGTTGCCCAGTAACAAAATTACCTAAAACCCTACTCTGCCACTTTATGCTTTTAAGCAGTACATAGTTTGGCCCTCAGTTCCTGCACTTGTTTGTGATTTTGTTGATCCTGGTTTGTTTTTTTAAAATGACATTTTATAGTTAAAAATATTCATACAGGTGTCCCTCGTTATCCATTAGGGTTCAATTCCTAACCTCCTGTGGATCGAAAAATCATGTACTGTATAAAGAAAACAATGAAAAAATAGGTTTAAAGACCCACTTCCAGGTTTATTTCTCCTCTATTGCACCTCATGGAATAAGGTGGTGCCTCAGTATCTTCATGGTCTTGATGCTGGGACTGAAAAATGGAATGATGGTTTGCATGACTTCCTCTCTACAACTATGCTGCATTCCTGTTGAGTCAAATCCATGTATAAAAATATCAGTGTATAACTAGGTTGGTCCTGTATTCATTTGAAAAGGAAATGTGAAAGAATTGCAACCTTTCTTAGAAAAGTCAGTGCTTTTCAATGTAAGCCATTCACCTGTTCACCTATGAATCATCAAACCATAGGCAGGAAGTGATGAGTGCTGTTAAGAAAAAAAGTGCATGTATCAGTTTTTGTCCTGAGCAGGTTCTTAGAAGCTGGCTGAGGGCACAATCCAGAGTAACTACAGGGAGTCCTTGCTCCGGTGTAAGAACAATTTGCTGTGGATTTCAGTATGAATTTCCCATAGGTTTTCATTAGATGGTGCAGTAACTACGGGTACACGTAATGTCTCTTATGTGCTCCCGTAGTTACTCTGGATTGTAGGGCCAGTGCCTGTTAATAAAAGGCACTAAGAGAGCACTCTGGATTTGTGTTTTATGAGCAGAGAAAGATTGCCAACATGGAGCTGATTACGCCAATGTTGAAGTCCTCTTGTACGCAACAAGTGATGAGCGATGACAGATTCCACCCAAGACAAACCAATATAACTCTGAAAAGTGTGTGTGCCTGAAATATGAGTCGTTGCAGAAGATAAGAGTGTGACAGGCGGATGTCTTCTTTCTTGTCTTCTTCTGGCAGCTTGCACTGTCCTAGATAAGTACTTTTATTGCTGATTTGAATAAAATAAAAGGCTACTGAATACATTTTCAAATTTGTCATTCCATAGAAGCTGTCTTATGAGTCATACATTTTTAACATGAATTGAAGGAAACTCTTGATCAATATTTTACTGTTATTCAGACCACCCGTCGATTTAATGCACCACAGACTCTTTGCTGTTCACTGTCTAGGGACTCCCCCCAGCTCCATCAAGCATCATGTGTGATGGCAGAGCTGAATCAGATTTTGCTTCTGAAATGCTTGAGCTGCTGAAACTTTGTGATCTTCTTGTTCTTCTTTGTTCAACTTCTCCTTATTCTGCTCCTTCATTCTGTCTGAATTAAATTGCCAAGAATCAATCTGAATGCATGTATTTCAAAATTCAACTTCCAAGTTAGAGGATCCAGCAACAGGGAGCCCCAATACCTGGTACCAACCTTTCCATCAAGGAAAATGAGAAAGAAACAGGTGAGTTAAGTGCAGTATGTGGGTTAATGAAGGTACGTTTATATGGCCTTTATAGCATTTAGAAGAGCACAATTCTAACCATGTCTACTCAGAAGAAAGCCTCATTGTGTTCAATAGTTCTTACTCCCAGGCAAGTGTGTTTAGGATTGCAGTCATAATTAAATAGCTGGCTTTGATTAGATGAGGAAAAAAAAAACAGGCCTCCATCAGTCTTGAAAGACTATGGTATCGTGCTCGGTGCTGCATATGCTGCATGCAAAGCATGAAAGCCTGGGTTAGATTGTTATGGAGGATAGGCTGTTACCCAAGCAGCAAATCCCTCCTCTCCACGCCACTGAATTAGTCCAATGGAAAGGCAGAGCCAATACGATTGGATCCAGCTGGCGTCGCAGAGCTGGGCTAAGGACAGGAGCTCACCCTGTCTTGTGGGGCCAACCCGGGTCTTGAACCCTGGCCTGCTGGTTAACAGGCACAGTGACTTAACCACTTGCGCCACCCACAGCCCAACTAGATGAGGAAACAGCAAGAATAAAGATAAGTCTGAAGCAGTTGAAACAAGACTGGTTGCAGTAAAGAAGAAACCCAGCCTAACTTAAAGCACAGTCCTAACCAATTTTCCAGGATAAGGACAATGCAATTCTGAGGTAAGGGAACAAATACTGCCTTACTTTGTGTATGTCTCTATGACTGTTCCCACCTGCAGGATACTGTACATGCCCCCTTGGCACAGCTAAGCCAATGCTAAAAAATTAGTTAGGTTCTTAGATTTGAGAACTTAATATACTGATATAGGCTTGCAATCCTAAACACACATTCCTGTGAATTCGGTTGCAATCCTAAAAACACTTTCCTGGGAGAAAGACCCATTGAACACAATGGGGCTTACTTTAGAGTAGACATAGTTAGGATTGTGATCTAAGTTCCATAGAACAGAATTTGACTTACTTCTGAATGGACATGAGAAGGTCTGCAAAGCAAACCTGGCTACGTCATAGGAAGGGTTAGCTTTCTTTTTGTTCAGTTTAAGCCTCTAGTACTAAAAGTGTCGGTTTACAGTGCAATCCTAATCCCCAGTTAGCATGGCACAGGTCCCAGCACAGTCCTGTGCTGGCTGGGGGGTGTAACAAAGTGCCATAAGGCAAGGCACTTTTGCACCACTTTGGAGTTGGCGGGGAAGGTTAGACCAGTGCACAGACTTGTCAGCCTCCTTATGCCACTGCGGGAGCCAGGAGATGTGTTGTGTGAGTTGTGCTGCTGATCTACACTGGCTGTGACTGTGTCCTCAGCTCTTAGTCCACAGGGGCAGGTTGAGAGAAAGATATAATTTCAGGCAGATTGAAAAGTGAAACAAAATTTTTCATTCCCTTGGGGGGGGGGGGTGTGGAGTGATGGGATTCAAAGAAATTAACAACCATTTCTATGCCCATCTGGCAGCCACTTTTAAATGGCTATTTTTAAACTTTATGTGTCCTATCTCTTGTTAACAACTGGTTCAACAGAGTAGGTGCAAACCTGCTGGAGCCCACCACTGGGTGTGTGATATTTCCTTAATTTCCATTTTGATCAGTATCTATTGTCCATCTCTTAAAAATATTTCCTAGGGTCAAACACTTACCAGATTCTGTTAAAATAGCATTGCATTTTATAAAAGTGGGGTCATATCCCTATCCTTTCAGTGAACCTTTCCTCCTATTGACTATAAGGGAGAACTGGGGAGGGGGGGAGAACACCTCGCTAGGCACCACTAGATCTGGCACCATATCAAATCTGGTTTGATATGACAATCTGTGGTCCTTGAAAGGCATGCATTTTAAACACTGAGCAGGATATTTCTGGGTCTTTATCCTCTCATCCATTGCCATAAAAAGCTAGTATAATTAAAGCAAAGTTTCTACAGCATGGAAATCCAGCAGTAATTTAGTATCTCCAGTTCAGCAGAAGTTTGCAAGGAGGGGAAGAAGATGCTTGTAAGTTGACTAGAATATACTCTGTGATTATGAGTTCTGGGACTGATGTTACAACCGTAGTTCATACTGTAAGCATGAAAAAGATTACTAATTTGTTTGCTCCAGCAGTGAGTGCATATCTATTAGCCAGATCCAGCTGTTTGAGAATAAAGGTAATGATAGAAAAGAACAAAGATTTCTTGATTTAGCTTTGGGCCATTTTTTTTCTTACTGTAACAGGAAATGAAACTGCAATAGACATTCATGCCATGCTGGTTATTCCACACACAATACAATAGTGTTTTAAGAACACAGCTCTATTATCTCTAGATTATAAGGTGCCAAAGCATTTTTGGGGTGAGGGTGGTGGTTTGATGGAACCTCTGGAGGTAATTACCTGAGCTTATGTCAAGGAAGGATGGGACAGGGAGAAGATTGTTTGCTTTGTTGAAGCTAATCAGATCCTACAGCACTAGGAGAAGGGCCAAGGAGAAAAGAGAAATGCAGCCTCCTTAAGTTAGGTAGCCTGAGACCAGCTCCTACCTTTAATGTTCCTATTCTAGTGGGAGAAAATCCAGCAGTGGATGGCAATTTCACTACTGTGAGGATTGTATCCTACAGATCAGTGAAGAGAATGGCGAAAATAGGACCAAGACTAAGGAGAGGCTGTTGCTCTTTCTCTTATCAGATTGGGAATAATATAGGCAGGGAGCTGTGGTGTAGGTGCCTAAAAGAGCAAGCTACATAAATAAAACAACAGAATTTATAGACTGCTTTTCAACAAAAATAAATTCACAAAGTGGTTTACAGAGAAAATAAAGTTACTGTTGGCTAGTGGCTCCCTGTCCCAAAAGGCCT
Source organism: Cryptoblepharus egeriae (assembly GCA_030015325.1). Taxonomy (NCBI): domain Eukaryota; kingdom Metazoa; phylum Chordata; class Lepidosauria; order Squamata; family Scincidae; genus Cryptoblepharus; species Cryptoblepharus egeriae. Next base: position 53,807,852 of record JAREYC010000004.1, read on the forward strand.
CGTGATCTAAAAAGATGTAAAAGAACATCAGCAGAAGCTACTATAGTGGTGTGAGAACTTTGCTGGTGAGAGGAGGGCTAGTTACCCTATTCTTGCTAGAGCAAATCTTGCCTGATTTGCTCTAGTTATGGGGAATGGCATAGCCACCTTATTTGCCAACTCAAGCAGCTTCCTCTGAGGCAGCCAACTGCAGGGATTCCTCATAAAGATATTGCTTGAATCAACATAGCATTGCATCAGCATCCTTCAGTCTATGATATTGTGCTCTGAGTGTCCTCTCCAGAACACGATGGCCTGTGTAGATTGTTATGGAGGATAGGCTGTCACCCAAGCAGCAAATCCCCCCTCTCCACGCCACTGAATTAGTCCAATAGAAAGGCAGAGCCAATACGACTGGTTCCAGCTTCATCGTAGGAGTTACCAGAATGTGATTGTACACAGTCACGAACTGCTTCTGGGACTCCGGCTCTGGATTTTGCCTTGAGATTGACTCCTGAAGATGGGTAGATGGATATCTACCCATAGATAGGTATCTTTCCCATAAATGGGTATAGCCATAAGGCAGTGGAGGTTTGAGGTGGGAATTTTCCTTCTCCAGACAACCTATGTTCAGTGGGATTTTGGACAGGATTAGTCTGGCTCCTCAACTAAGGCCTGTCTGGCATGGGAGTCCCTGCCAGTAGCTATGCTACCGCCAGCATAGCCCTTTGTATAACTGGAGCACACAATCCCACCACCATGAAAAGGTACTGTCCATTGGTAGTTTAATCAACATATAAGGTGGCTATACAGTACCTCCAAAACTAGAGCAAATTGGGCAAAGCTAATGCCATTTTTTGGAGTCAGCACGCCAAATATAGCCAAGAAAAAATTAAAGTTTTATGACAACAAACTGTATGTATGTCTGTGTAATTTTTCCCCTCTTCAAAGCAGCACTGCTCCCTTTTATTGAATTTCAGAAGTGTGGGTATAATTTGACATTGCTAAATGTGAGAGCTTTGCATTGCTAGCTTTGCCTTTTATTTATTGTTCATTATATATTCTCCATACTTGTTTAGCAAAATGAAACATTTCAGCAGAAGTAAAGGAAGAGGCTTCTCTCAGAGAAACTGTGCACCCATTGGAGACAAGAGAGTGAAAGTGTGCAATTTTTCTTCCCTTGCATGAATGTTTCATGATTCTAACAATAGTGTTTCATCGCCACAAAAATATTCTTCTTTTGCACTCTGAATAATAGTAAACTCTGGGAAAGGAAGGAGGGCTTGTCTCTGAACCACACAATTCTGAAAACAGAAGTTAGTATAACACATTTTTGCTTCTAAAAGCAGTTTAAATTTTAGCAGTGCATACAAAATTGATTTAAAAAACAGGACCATCAGGTTCTGTGTACTTCTGTGTTGATAACACAGAAATTTAATTTTGGTACTCTTCAAATACAATGTAATTTTCAGAAATGTCCTAACTTTCTCATGAAAAATCTCGATAGATAGTAATTCAGCTGGTATAGTTTGGTCCCATCTTTGTTAAGTTCTTGAAAAGGTTCAGTTCAACATATATCAAAGGATGTTGTTTGCCTTTCAATCACCTCTTTATAAATCCCAGAACTTGGATTTATCCAATGGACACAACATTTGGAAGTTGTACTTTACATAACATATAAGTAATCTTACAGCAATAGTTCTCCAGCATTTTTACTTGGGACTGCCTTGTGAGAATGACAACCCGTCCAGGACCCCCAAGAAAGTGACATCAAATAGGAAATGACATCACTGTGATAGCAGAGCTCCTCCATATCTAGTCGGAAGCAGGTCCCATTGTGTTCAGTGAAACTTACTATCAGGAAAGCAGCCCTCCAAGATGGCAGTACTCACAGCCAGATTTCAAGATGTTAACACCAAACTTGAAATTAACTTGCTACTCCTCCAAGGAGGTGTCAACCCCCACTCTGAGAACCACTGCCTTAAGGAATTCATAATGCAAATACATAGCTGTTAACAACAACAGTATGGTGATGGTTGCTAATTGGGATACAGTAATACCTTCTAGAAGGGATGTGGTGGTTTAGATACTGTGTTAAAGACTTGTGCTTTAACTTGTTAGTCTTTAACAAGACTAAGTGCTTGTTAACCTGAAGTTTGGCAGGTCAACAGTTCTGCATGATATATTGAGCTCCCATTGCATGAAAGAGTGAGCTCCTGGGAATGCCAAGATAGCAGGGCCAAGAAAGCATGTGAATGCAAGTAGATACTGTAAATAAGTACCTCTTTGGTAGAAACAGTGTTCCATCCTCCTTTAGTGTTTAGTCATGCTAGCCACATGACCACAGAGATGTCTTCAGCCTTGTAATGGGGAGTGGGCACTACACTTAGAATAGGTGATAAGACCCCTGTGGGACACATCTTTATCTTTAATACCTCCTAGAATGCTATGAATGCTCGTATGTTCCTGGAAAAGTGAACACTATGGTTGCAAAGGCAGGCACAACTCATCAGTCTTCCCATTCCCATGGTGATGTAGGGAGGCAAGTGCGTGTCTGTGCACTATTCTAAGCCTTCCGCAGGACTACAGGCTTTTGTTGGAAAAAAGCAGAATGGTTAGATAGACTTGTCTGCTATTTCTTCTCCCAAAGCTTTTTCTGGCTGCAAATTATTAGCCCCATGTTAGCACAGGTACTCTGTTCTCATTGGTGCAGCACTAGCTAGTATATTTAGTTTTTATTGCTGAAAGTCAGGCACAGACAGCTGTACTTTTCTGCATCAAAATCTTGAATGGTTTTATGGATTTTAACATTTTTTTTTACTAACACCGTAAAAATTACAGAGAGGACAAAGAGTGCGACAATGAAATTGTGTTATAGGAAGTAGCTTTTTAAAATGGTTAGACGAAATTCATGAAGTAGGGGTTGATCATTATTAATAAGCATTAGTTAAAAAGAGCTTTCACCTTTAAAGTCAGAATTCCAGGTGCTGGGGCAGTGATTTTTAACCCGTGTGCCATGGCTAGTCCTCAAGTGTACCATCGGGAATTTGGGAAAGGTCATTAATTAATAGGAAAATTGGGGGATTTGAACAGCCTGGTGTGCCTTGTCAATGGTAGAAACAACTGATGGTTGACAATTTTAGTGCCTTGTTTGGCTGCAATCCTAACCATGTCTACTCAAAAGTAAGCCCCATTGTGTTCAATGGGTCTTACTCCCAGGAAAGTGTCTTTAGGATTGCAGCCTTAGGGTGCAATCCAGAGTAACTACGGGGAGTCCTTGCTCCGGTGTAAGAACAATTTGCTCTGGATTGCAATATGAATTTCCCGTAGGTTTTCACTAGGTGATGCAGTAACTACGGGTACGCATAATGTTTCTTACGTGCTCCCGTAGTTACTCTGGATTGTAGGGCTAGTCTGCCGTGAGATAAAAAAGACTGAAAATCACTGTGCTGGAGAAAAAACAACAATAGAGTCCTGTGGCCCTACCGTCCTACTTGTAGGCTTATTAATGGAATATGGCTGGCCAGAAACAAGATAGATGTAGAAAAGATGGACCCTTCATCTTGGAGATGGGTGAGTCTAACACAGCTTGACTTGAGTCAATTCATGAGTCTGCCTCCCTGTGGCTAGACTTGAAAACGAGTCCTAACAACTGGACTTTCTGAGTTTCTCAGAGCATTTTGACTATTTGAAAAGTCATGAGACTCCCTTTAAAAAGCAAGCCTTGGCTCCACAGAAAAAAATTGGGTTTGCTGCTGAGGTGTGTTGTTTTTGTGTGTGTTTGCAGCTCTACTCTGAAGAAGTCCCAACTGCACTGGTCATTCAAGGTGGCTTCCTTCTTCCAGGTAACAATGGAGCCACAGAAGCCATGAGTTTGGAAGGGATGATCAATATGAACCACCTCCCCCTGGCTTCTACATCTCCAGTTCCCAGCCCCTTGGCTTCTCCAGCCAGTTTTAAAGCAAGACCTCCCCCCCCCCTTGGGCTCCTCCTTATGCCATCCAAAGAAAAAACATCAGACCACCTGTCCTTCATCCATGATAACTGATTCCTTCAGAAATGGACAAGAGAGCCTGCTGCTTCCACCTCCTCCCTTCATTTGATGCAAAGCAAAACATCAACCTTTCCCTACCTCCTGGCTGGAATTTTCCTGCTACTTGCCCATTCTGAACAATGGCCCCACAGGGTCTACAGTGCTGACAACAGCAAGCACACCCAGGCACAGACAGACTTTGCATATGTGGAAATCAGTGCCAAGTCAGTGATCTCAAACATCACTCAGGGAGTGATCCACAAAGCTCCCTACGGTGGTGAAAATCCCTTGAGCTGGGCTAACAGTGTTGCAAAAGCACTGTAAAGCCACCGGTGGAGATATTAGGCTAATGCACTAACATCAAGCACTCCAGACAGTGGGGGGAGGGCGGGGAGGAGATGGAAAGGGGGCATGCTGATGTGCCTGCACTGCATGCAGTGCATGTTCCAGAGGCTGCAGCTGTGCTACTCTGGGATTCAACTCAAGTCACATGACTTGAGCTCCTATTTCAAGGGGGTCCCCACCACCACTTTGAGTACCACTGTCTTAAGGTTCTTCACAAAAGAACTGTAAAAACACAAATATTAGTAAAATGACTTTACATTTTAAAATACAGTATCCACCTTGCAAATCTTTTTATATAATTAAAAATGGCTAGGTTTATTTTCAGTTTTCAAGGCTGTTTGTTATTTTAGCAGCAACCATCAAGAGTAAGGAATGGGTTGTGTGAATTACTTGCCCATAGAAATATATATGGGAGATCAGTGCAGGGCAGATAGCCCAGTGTGTTAACCTCAGGCTACTTCTGAGCCTTCTGAACCACCAAGCCTTCAAATTTAAGACATTTGAAAGAAAATAATGCAAAGGTGCCTGAGAAACCTACCCACTGTGTGGATGTTCACACACCATCTTGTATTTCCATCCAGCAGGAGGGGGAGAGATCACCCACATCTCACCTGCTATTCAAGGCTTTCTCTTTCACGCTATTGTGAAAAGACAGGCAAGCAAGGCGAAAAAAATAACATATATCTCATTCATTGTGAGCTTGTATTTCCACATGGCAAATGCGACACACACATCAAGCCTCATTCCTATTTAAAATGAAGTCTTCCTTTCTCCAGGCTCAATCATTTTCTGAAGGCTTTTTATAGCCCCAGCTATTATAGCATCATATATTCGCTTAACTCCAGCTGTGGACAAAGAGTGCACTTTTATGAACAATAATGAGGGCAAGGTTGGGAACGCAAATCATTTCAATCTGCCCGCTCATTCCTTTCACCTGTTCCTTCAGTCTTTTTGGCATGACACGTCACCAGCATTGTCCCCAATTTGCATGCTCTTCTCAAATTAGCTCTGCTTTTCACCACAAAATTGTGACATAAACCAGGGCAGATCTTGTTTCAAGGACACCAGCGAGGAAAGGATGCAAAGGCTTATGTTTTTGAGATTTGAAGCAGCCTGAAATGATTTTGCCTTGAATGGGACATTACTGGGTTTGTTTGTAGATGGGAAATTTATCTCATATGCTGTGATCTCATGTATAGTGGTCACTGGTAAACCTTATTGGTTCAATAAAGGAATGAAGAGGACTTCATGAATAAAGGTGAAAAACATACCTTCATTATGGGGATAATGTCACAATAATAGGTGAATCAAAACTTCGGTTTTGCTTTCCTGGCAGGCACCCAAAGCAACAGGTATGTGCATCCATGTTTGTCATGTTTTACACATTAAAAAGGAACTAAAAGGCTTATTAAGAAATGGGATAGCCAAGAACACTGGTAAACATGGATAATTTCAGGAATTGTCAGCAAATTGAAATGTGGGCCCCAAGGACATTGCATGTACACCACCACATAAGGATCATGGGAAGAGAGGATGTCTCAGGGACCAGCAACTGAGCTTTTGAAGTCCCTTGAGTTCTTGGCAGATGTCCAGCAGTGTAGATCTAGCCATAGAGCCAGTGTTGTCCAAAGACGCCTCCATGGACATGTGGCCTGCATGTGCAAAGAATGCTGCTACTTTCCCACCAAAGTGGTACCTATTTATCTACTTGCATTTGCATGCTTTAGAATTGCTAGGTTGACAGGAGCTGGGCTAAGGACAGGCGCTCACTCAGTCTTGAAGTATTTGGGTCTCAAACCACTGAACTGCCAATCTCTAGATTGATAGGCACAGGTCCTTTAACCACTAAGCCAACTGCAGCCACACACACACACACACACACACACACACACACACACACACACAAAATGTTAAGCTGGCACCTGCAGTGTTTAAATGTGTTGAACACAATTCATTTTCCTTGGTAGTGTTGCCAACTATTTTTACATGCCCCTACTCCTGTGCATTTAATAGCAGCATATTCTGTAAACAGTAGCTGATGAGGGTGCTTATCTCTATGCTTTGAAAGCTTTGCCTGCTAATTCCTGCAGGACAAGCAAGTAATAAAAGCGAAGAGCAGGCCAGGCTGATTGTGTGGAATGAGTTGGCAACCTATTATCCTTGGTGAAAGAAATCAATATTCTCATAGAATTCAATCTCTTCCTGCTAAATGAGAAGAACGCAGCTTCTCTGTTACTGGTAAACTTGAATGGGATGTTGAATAAGTCCATTTACTCTGGAGCAAGCTGTGGGAAATTCAATCAGAATATTGATTCCATCATTTATATGTTGAATAGTTTCCCTCAAGGAAGAACATTTGTGTGCTCTAAACATGTTGGGAAATTTAGAAAACCTGACTTGCTAATAAATCTCATACCCATTAGGTTTCTGGAGATGTTCCCGGGGTTGGACTTCCTGTTAATGTGATTGGTGGCACAGGTTCATGCCTTATCCTATCCCCCATTCTGGGCATGGATCAGTTTGAATCCCAAATAGCAATATTACTGCGTTGACTCGTTGTGGCTGCTGGGGCTTAACCTGGATTGACAAATGTCCTCTTACCCTGAAATGACCTCCTGTAGTTGACATTCCTTTGTGGGGTGCAGTATATCCCTGTGGCATCCATGCTGTTAGTTGGGAATTTCATTGGGTTGGGCTATCAGATTTTATGACCAGCTGCATGAAGTTGCAAGATGCAAGACAAACTCCTTCCTGTGCCAGGAGGATGCTGACTGCAAGTGGATTTCTATCAGTCAAGGACGATCTTGGTTAGAGCCTTTGCCTCTTTTTGGTTTTGAACTTTGCCTCTTGATCTCTAGTACAGAATTGATATCAAGTATAAGATCAAGATCTAGTTATCCCTTATACCATTTCACACCTTTTGCATCAAACACCCTGCCAATGCTGAGTGTCCACAGTTTATAATATAAAATATTGCATAATGTAATATAACATGCCATATACTGGCGGGGTGTGGGGTCAGGTTGAAAAGGCAGCAGAGCAAATGGGTGGCAAGCTGTGTGGGAGGAGGATGTAGGTATTGCCTCATTTTTTTAAAAAGCTCTTGATGTCACTTCTGGTTGAAACAACAAGGCAACATTTTGATTTTTGCACCGGGCCACATGAACATTAGCTACACCATTGTTTGGGATGCATTAGTGATTAGCCACTATGGGATGAATGGAAAGATGATGGTCATCACTAGACACCTAAACCTTGTGGGGTACTGTGGGCATCCCAGCTGATGACAATCATTGCTGGGACATCCCAGCAAGGCAGTAGAAGAGTTTAAAAGTGGAAGGAGAGAGAATGAGGTTGTGGTAGAATGAAGTGGAAGAAGGAAAGGTGAAAAGCAAAGGGCAAGGAGAAAGGAACAAGTGACTGAAGGAAGGAAAAAGAGATAAACTACTGCAGAGAGACTGCTGAGCAGACATAAGAAGAGCCTCCACTCGATCAGGCCAAAGGCTCATCTAGTCCAGCTTCCTGTATCACCCAGTGGCTCACCAGATGCCTCAGGGAGCACATATGATACCTGCACCTGGCATTTTGAGGTTATCCACCTCTACACACACCCCACAGCTTGCAACCTGTGATGGTCCTTTCCTCTAGGAATTTATTTAATCCCTTCTTAAAGATATTGAGGCTAGATGCCATCACCACATCCTGTGGCAGGGAGTTCCACATGTTTAGGATTGTTTTAATGGTGCCCAATCCTAAACTCTATTACCATCAGAGTTTGCTGAGTCTCACAAATGTGCCATCAGGTACTTCTGTGGCACTTAGAGAGGAGGCGCCACTGGCACTGAGCCTCATTGCCTCATGGAGGGATGGCCAGCACTTATGCAACACCAGCTGGCAGTATTTTTGGGATAGGGATGGCATAGAGTAAGCAGAATAGGGTGGGGAAGAAACTAGCCCATGAGGGAGTGGAACTGGAAGAGCTCTGTTCTGTTATACTCTGTTCTTCTTGTTAAGTTGCAAAGCCTGACACAGATTTATCTAAAGTATACCCAACCAGCAAAATAGCTAGTACAGTCTTGAGACGATCCATTGCAGGCCCTGGTACTTTCCCTAGGACAGGGATCTCCAAACATTTTGACAGAAGGGCCACATCATCTCTCCGACATGATGATGGAAAACTAATTTACATTTCAAATTTGAATACATTTAGATATTAGAATGCTTTGGAGCGGATTACAAGGCTTGCTCAAGGGCTGTATAAAGGGGTCTTGCTGGGGGCCACACTGAGGCTTGCCAAGGGCCACATCAGGCCCCCAGGGTGGGGTTTGGAGACCCCTGCCCCAGGGGAATGGGACAAAGCCCCTTTCCCCCAAGCCTATGAAACATCTGGCAGCCTCAGTGGTGCCATTGGATGCAGCTTTAGCTGTTTTGGCACTGTTGCACCTGGCAAAGCCACCAGGGATAGTGGGCTATTAAGCTACAATAATACTTTCTAAGATTAAATCACATGGTGACTAGACATGGTGAGGATTGCACTCTATATCTCTCAACTTTCTCTCAATTGTGTCTTTAATGTTCAGAACTACTAAATAAACTGCATTCTGTAGAATGGGAGAACTCATGCTTCTGGGAAGAAACAAATGGACTTCATGAATTTTTGGGAGGCCAAATTGATCCACAAAGTCCAAAAGGGAGAGCAATCAGAACTGAATGCTTGGATATTCATTCAAAACCCGAATAGGAAAATGGGGGTAAGGAGGAAAGAGGGAGAATTGAATCCAAGGGATGTGGAAAGGTGTGTACGAGCACACGCATGAACACACACGCACACACACAAGTGAATCCATAGCAACATTTCATTGCAAAATCATTTGCTTTGTTGCCCTTTTAATTAACACGTTCAGCTGCTGGTTTGTGCAAAAAAGAAACTCTAGAGCTCCACAAGATACATCTTAGACTCTAGTTGGGCAATACTAATATTCTAATATTGTGCATTTGACTTGCTCTTTACAAGAACAATAACTTGGAGTGCTTCTTTAAGAAAGTGTAGCATTATCTGTGAGCCCAAACAACTACATTTGCTTTATAGCAGTTGACATTTGTGTGGCCATGATGCTTGGCATCCTCTTCCCATTGAAGTGCCAATCTCTGGGAGAAGAATGGGATGCCCTGGCAGCAGCTCCTGTCTGCCTTTTCTAAACCCACACAAAAGGAGGACCTTCAGGGATTTCCAAATCGCTGATGCAGTGCAAGGTTTGGCCTCTTTAATCCAACCTGCCTCATTGGGATGCCTGGTTCATTGTGCGTGAGATGCTCAATTGAAAAAGAAACAATCCTGAAATTGGTTTTTTGTTTTGTTGAATCCTCTTTGTTAATGGATTTTATTATGATTTATTTCCATGTAAACAGCATAGTACAATTGCTGCATAAACGTGGTTCCTTTTTTTTTGAAATTCTGGTGTGAGCTTAATCCCAGAATACAAATGTCTCTGTTGTAAGGAAACGGCTGTAATCTGGGACTCTGTTGCTGAGGAACATGCAGAGAGTTGGTCCATCTAGCTCAGTGTTGTTTACACCTGATCTCCAGAGTTTTATCCCTCTGGGCCTGGAAACACTGAGACAGGTACTAGGTTCATTGGCATGCAAAGTAGATACTCTTCCATGGAGCTATAGTAGCTCCACGTTTTGGAGTGAACCTATGGAGGCTTTAACAGCCTCATGGCAAAGCACTCATAATGGCAGTCCTTAACAGCATGACAAAGAGTCTGCCGACCAGGTAAAGTGCGGCTGAAATATCTAAATCAGTTGCGATTTACATCTCTCATTATTCAGAAAAAGTGTTGGGCATGGAAAGTCTTATTTCAGGTGAAGAGCATCTTATTTCAATTTAATGCCAGTGGATCAATTTACAGAACTGAGTAAAATGAAGGAGAGGAGGCTTGCTGAAAGGATCTGGGAAACAGAAGCATAGTTTGCTGTAAAGGGATTTTGCCACCTGCTTAAGAACATAAGAAGAGTCTCCACTGGATCAGGCCACTGGCCCACCTAGTCCAGCTTCCTGTATCACCCAGTGGCCCACCAGATGCCTCAGGGAGCACATATGACACCTGCATCCAGGTGCACGCCCCGCGTCTGGCATTTTGAGATTGTCCACGTCTACACACATGCCTCATGGCATGTAACCTGTGATGGTCCTTTCCTCTAGGAATTTGTACAATCCCTTCTTAAAGGCACTGAGGCTGGATGCCATCACCACATTCTGTGGCAAGGAGTTCCATAGGTTAACCATAGGCTGTTAGTTAAAGAAACATTTTCTTTTGTCTGTCCTGACTCTCACAATATTCAATTTTAGTGGCTGACCTCCAATTCTGGTGTTATGTAAAAGGGAAAAGAGCATCTCTCCATCCATTCTGTCCATCCCTGGCATAATTTTGTATATCTCAATCAAGGTTCTCCTCAAGTGCCTCTTTTCTAGACTGATGAGCCTCAAAAACTGTAGCCTTTCCTCATACGGAAGGTGTCCCAAACCATCAATCATTTTAGTCGCTCTCCTCAATATCCTTATTGTATCCATTTCCATTTCCTCAATATCCTTTTTGAGATGTGGTGACCAGAACTGGACACAGTACTCGAAATGGGGCCTCACCATTGTACAACGGCATTATAATTTTTGCCATTTTATTCTCAATCCCCTTTCTAATGAACCCAAACATGGAATTTGCCTTCTTCACTGCCACTACACATTGGCTTGACACCTTCCTTGATATATCTACAAGCCATATCAATCCTGCTTTGTCACAGATAGCTCAGAGCCCATTAACCTATATGTAAATTTAGGATTCTTTGCCGCAATGTGCATAATTTATGTTTACTTACATTAAAACACACCTGCCATTTTGTTGCCCATTCTTCCAGTATGGATCCTGTTGGAGCTCTGGTTTACTCAGTGTATAATTAATCTGTGGACCCTCTTGCAATAGGATATGGTGATGGTATCTGGCCAGGATGCCTGGCATTATTCTTGTGCCTACTAGCAGCTTCAGACCATGAAACAGAATAGATGAAACTTTCCCTATAACGCAATATCTTTGCTAGGAAAAAAGGTCACCTGCTTAGTAGTTTTGTCTAAAGTCCAAATGAATATTTTGCTTTCAATGCATAGTTTGGGTCTGCACATTTGTTCCTGAAATTAAATGGCAATCCTGGTACTCTGGAGCACAGAGAACAATTTATCTCTTACTGCCATGCCACAGTCCAAAGAATTTTTTCCTTTAAACTACTTGGGCAAGAATGGAAATTTTCACTGGCATCAGTTGTAAAATACAGTATAAATAGGACCTCAGGAACATAGGAAGTTGCCTTAGGAACTGGCATAGCTTTGTACATAGCTTGGCCTCCAAGGCACAGTCCAAAAGACTTGGCCAGCTCCTTTCTTTTGGACTGTGCCTTGGAGGCCAAGCTATGTACAAAGAGAAGTTTCATGAGGCTACAAATGAATTGCTTCCTCTTCTGAAAAAGATGACTGTGAAACTCAGCCTTAGTCGACGCTGAGTCAGCAGAGCATCCTTTTTCATCTGAATTCAAGCAAAGCTACCTTTCCACTTGAATTCATCTTCAGCCTCCATTGGGATTAAAGGACTATTAATTCCTTTGTATGCAATTTTGAAGAATAATGTCTCCGATGTTTCTCTAATGGTAGCGGATACATGATTTATGAATTCCAGGACTTTTGTATTAAATGATTATTTTTATATTCATACTATATAATTTGTAACTGGTTCCATTGTTGTGCTTTCCTGGTTGGTTTTCGTATGTCTGGTCTTTCTAGTAGTGGCATAGCTATGGTGGTGCATGGGGGTAACAATTGCACTGGGCAATGTGCTTTAGAGGGCAACATTAGTGGCCAAAATTGTGAAAATCTCCATATATATGAATATGACCATCATATATCACTGGAAAGGTAATCTAATAAAAATGAAATGAAACCAACTGCATTGCAATATCTGTATTCTATCAAATGTTATGGCCAAATAACCAGAAAATGAAAATGCAGTTGCTTCATGGAACAAAATGTGAACGTCTCTAACTCAAAACTGACCTATGAGACTGATTGGTTTGAGAGCCAGTGAGATGTTATGATACAGCATGCCCTACTGATGAGTTCTGGTCCCTCTCCATGCTTAATGTAATAAGCCACAAGATCACATCAGGATGAGCTTTTAAAAAATTGCATGCTAGTAAAGTAGAGGGGGAAAAGGTACAAAAGAACTGAAACAACTGAAAGCACAGAAAACTGTGAGTGCACTGAAAATAAAAGATTAGATAAATGAATGAAGGCTATTGAATTCCTAATGCATGGTTCCAATTTCAGAAGCAAAATCAAATAGTTTGGAATTTCCAAACTTGAATAGTCAAAATTGGTTCAAGAAGAATTTGGAAAGCAGCCCTCTAGCTAAGTGCTAGGAAAAGAGTGAACCTCTCCAGAATGTAAGACTCTCTTACCAATTACTGTGGTTTCAACAAGACTATGGGCATTTTCAAGCAAGCAAAAGGGAAGCACTTCATTAAAACCTCTTGTGCTTTGGAGATTGAAATTGGCTGGTTTTGGCGGCATTAGAAACACATTTGTTAGCTGCAAGTAAAGCAGCTCCTAAATCCAGAATGGATGTGTATTTACCGCTTACCATCAGAGCGGACACAGGCTCCTTTGTGAAGCACAGGATCATAAATCTGAACCCAGTTGGAATACTTGTAACGATTAATAATTTAGAATAAATAATGTTGCCATGGATCATGCAGTGCTGTGCACACTGCAATTAAACTTCTTTAGGAAGATCAAGGTGTTTGGCACACAGCACTGTGTGCAGAGGTAGTTCTGAGGTAGAAAGTGTTATGCTCAAGGAGGAGAGCTTATATTTGGATACTGAAAAACCAATAGTTTTTCTGTCTGGCTTTAGTTTTGGAGGTATGGCATAGCCATGTCATATGCTGATTCAAGAAACTTCCTTGTGAGGAAGCCATGAGATCATCTACCTCACAAAGAAGCTGCTTGAATCAACATATAAGATGGCTATGCCTTACCCCCAAATTAGAGCCAATCAGCCAAAACGAATGCCATTTTTGGATTCAACACCCCCAAAATATCTTAAATTCTTTCAAACATTTTGGCAACAACAGCAATTTAAAAAAAATAGGCCAGGTTTATACAAGTATGTGGTGATTAAAAAAATGCAGGCCTATGTTATATGTGATGGTTTTAACAGGATGGAGGCTGCCCTGAGAGTCTCTTAGGAGATGAAAATAGAAGCACACAAATTCCCAGAAAAATAAAATATGACAAGCTGTTAAATGGGGTGGGGGAAGGCTGTTGGAACAAGAACTTGATTTGATTCAGTGGTGCGATTCTTAGACTTGTATGTTTGTTTTCTTATAATAAAAGTCTAGTTTTCCTTTATTTTTCACTTACAGTGCAATCCTAACATGCTGGAACATAAATCCTGGGCTGCTTGGATTTGCACAGCCAACTGAGGTAGTGCAGATCCAGGTAGTCAATGGGGACTGCAGTGACTTTCCCTAGAGTAAGGGGGAAAGTTTTCCCTTGCCTTGAGGTAACCCAAGTGTTGCCCTAAACCTGTGCTGGTTAAGGATATGCATACCGGCCTGCGTATTCCAGTGCAACTTATGATTGTGCTCTTAGGAAAATAATGAAAGTGGAGTAATGGTGCTTTTTGTTACTGCAATGATCACAAGTCTAAAGATTGTTTATGAAAGGCATCAGAATGACTCATTGTTGGAACAGATGCATTTTTCTTAAGGATAAATTAATGTGAACAAATTAAGTCACTAAAGAGTCTTCTAGCAATAAAAATTCTATCATTTATTTATAAAATCTTGCCCTGCTTAACAAAAAAAATATTTAAACATGAACTCCCTTTGCTGCTAATTAAATTAATGAGATGTTCCTGCAGCTGTAATCAAGTTTGTCAAGTGCTTGGCACTATAATGATAGTTGCAGAAGTAGTGGTTTCTGTTGTTTTGTTAAAAGGGGGGGGGGTGTCCTTGGTGATAAAGAACTTACATGTGGAAAGGACAAAACAACACAGAAGTCTGTAAATGGAGTTATTCAAGTGACAGTCTGCCTGTTAAAACAGGAATGCGGGAGGGTAGAGAGTCTTTGCTGGCGGCATTAGGATAAAGTCATGCATTAGGCTCCCCAAACATGCTAGCGTCAGGCAACAAGTCTTCTCCACCAGCCAGTGAGAACATACAAAGGAAAGATGAGAAAGGGATGCATAAAGGGACACTATGAGAAATACACTATGAGAAAGGGATGCAGTGGAGTAAAGATGTCTCAGGAGATCTATAAAACCATTGTGCAAAAGATATAGAGAAGGGATCTCATGCGGCTGGCAAAACTGGGTAAACTGGAGTATTCCACCCATCACTAAGGTATATTACTGGGAATAAGCTGAAGAGAAACCCCACTTAGAGTGCTTTACTTGTAATTTTACCTTTCAAAATTTTACTTTTCAAAATTTTACCTTTCAAAAATCAGTCCTTAAAGATGAAAACAGCCCAGGAATTCATGCATCTTGCTCCACAAATAGCTTACTTTTAAATAAATTGCTTTTTAATTTTTTTAAATTTTTTTAATTGAATCTGAAATCACATACACAGGGATGGCCCAAGACTTCTTGACACCATGGCATGTGAAATACTGGCATGCCATGGCATGCGAAATACTGCCCCTTATTCAGTGATGTGCCAGCTTCTGCTCATCCTACTCTCTTAACACTCTGCTCCCATATGTATTTTCTCTTCCTATCTATCTCCTTCTTCCAGTCCAAGAGTGGAATGAGAAGGTAGAACAGCAAAAGAAAATTGAAGGGCAAAGAAGAGTTCCTTCTTATCAATCACAGTCCTGCATGTACATCTATTAGGAAACTGGTTCAGATGAGATCTTAATACAAATGAGCTTTGCAGATTTTTACTAAGAACTTCTAATCAGACTAATTCTGTATTGGATGAACCTGATTTAAAATTTTATTTAGGGTTCAAGCCTAACCTAGGCCAGCACAACTCATTGGTCTTCCTGTTCCTATGGTGATGTAGGGAGGCAAGCCAGCACAGGTCCATGCACTGGCCTAATCCTCCTCCAAGTGTGACGCAGTGTTACAGCACTTTTGAGAAACCCCAGGTCAGCAAAGGACTTGGGCTGGGCCTAAACTGGCCTATCTGCAGTATAGAATTGCAGCTAGAAAAATAAAATTTGGGAAGTATATTTCTTCCTTGATGTACTGACTGAATAAGAAGGCATTTTCAGTGGGGAGATGGTGCCTCCCATTACTGTCCACATCACAGGAGAAGGAGTCTGTCCTGGTCTCTCCTATCTCATGTCTGCCATGAATCTGCTATGACACGTATAGCTGAATCCACATTCTGCTATGACTTGTTGAAGCCACATTCATCTCACACTGATAACAAGGCCCATTTGTCCAGACTGATTTCTGAATACTCAGTAAAGCTGGAAATGGTAATGTGCAATGTATCACAGTGGAGGCCAGGAAGAGAGCACCATGGGGCACCAGGTGCTGGTCAATGCAGAATCCCAGCATCCCCAGCAACCTGGCATTTGTATGCCCTGCGCCAGCAGCACATTGTTAGCCTAATGTGTCAGTGGGCTCATTCATAAATGCAGATGAATGATGAATGCCTCTACATGTTGTCTTTACCTCTACATGTTGTCTTTACCTTTACCTTTGTGACTTACCCCCAAATCCAGAGTAACTACAGGAGCACATAAGAGACTTTATGTGCACCCGTAGTTAT
The DNA here is from genome assembly GCA_030015325.1 of Cryptoblepharus egeriae. Taxonomy (NCBI): domain Eukaryota; kingdom Metazoa; phylum Chordata; class Lepidosauria; order Squamata; family Scincidae; genus Cryptoblepharus; species Cryptoblepharus egeriae. Next base: position 53,824,038 of record JAREYC010000004.1, read on the forward strand.
TGCACCACCTAGTGAAAACCTATGGGAAATTCATATTGGAATCCAGAGTAAGTTCTTATACTAGAGCAAGGACTCCCCATAGTTACTCTGGACTTTGCCCATAATAACTGGTAGCAGATTTGAATAAAACAATTTGATGGCAGATAAGGGGATGTGATCCACTATGTGAATTCTCTTGTAAAAGGTGTATGGATGATGTACCATTCACACGTGTATGTCATTACTTATGGCTGAAGTCAGTGAGTAACAATTATGTGTGAATTAGCAAACAAAAACAAAAAAGTTACTGATCAGTTTTTTTTTTTTGCCTGATCTTACTGATCAATTATTTTCCTTGGCACAAGTAGAGAAAATTAATGACTTTTCTGCCAAATCATGCCATTAAAATTATTTCTCTTTGAATGCTGACCTTGAATTTTCAGCCTTGTTTGATTTCAGTCTGTCTGAACCCCAAGGTAGCCATTGAGCAGCAGATGAAAAAAGGAGAGAAGACGGAAGTGAGGTGAATGAGCTGCAGAGTTTGAATTATTTTTCTCTTTTCACTTGCTGTTCAAGTGGGAAATTACAACTTTTATTACGATATTCTTTTTGTCTTTTGAAGACAAAGCTATATTTCATTTGACTATAGAGTTGCTCTCATCTTCAGAAGTTGGTTATATGAAAAAAGACAAGGAATCACCAAACCTATTTTGCATGTCTTGAAAAAAGAAACAGCAACAACAAAGGAAGTAATGAAAAACAGAATTATAGCAGCTTTGCTTTCATGAATCCTGGGCTTTGTTTTTACCATTTGGAAGTCCAGAAGATGGGCAATCACACATAGATGGCAATTAAAACAAACTGGTAACAGGTGTCGTCTTCCCCAATCTAGCTCAAAAGCTATACTGGTAAGCTGTGGGCCACTTGTCCAGCATCACAGAGTACTAGTCTGCCATAAAAAATCACTCTCCCACATGGGTTGGGATTGCACCCTTTGTCTAGTAATTGTTCTATCTTTGAAGTGTTTGTCGTGTTCCCAAGATCAGTCTCAGGACTCCTTTATCGAACACTTGACAGACCCAAAAGTTCTCAGAGACGGTATCAGTCATGTGAGTTTACCTGGTAGGAGAGAGCATAGCTGTAATCCTAAACACATTTTTCTGTGAGTAGGACCCATTGAGAACAATGAGGCTTACCTCTGAGTAGACATGGTTAGGACTGCACTCAACCACTGCAAATTTTTATATGAAAATATTCATATGAAAATGATTATATTTTGTATTATATTACATTATTGTAAAGAAAAAATAAATCAAATTAACCTGCACATTGGCTGTGATCCAGAAATGCACTTGGGCCGTCCTATCTATCACTGGGGTGGCTCAAGTCCAAGATGGGGCAGCCCAGTTATGCCAGAAAAGGCTTGGGGCAGCCTAAGGCAACATAGGCTGCCCCAAGACAGATGGACCTGAGCCGCCCTTGCTGTGGCAGCTCAGGAAAGGCATGTTGACAGCATATTCAGTATTGTCTAGATCAGAGCAGTTATGGTAGATCCAGAGCCTTATTCCCAGCAGAAATTCCCTCTTCCAGCTCCTCAGAGTTATACCACCTCAGGAGCAGGTATATAAATAAGTAGACCCATAGGGGTCCATGATAAGGCCGAGTAAGAATGACAGTGATAGATTTTCCCTGTGTAGCTGACGAATGAATGAGATAATTCAGATAGTTCAGTTTTAGACCTCCTGTTTTGAGGTCCTTGAATATTTTTTAGGAAACGGTTGTGCACCTTCCTCCTTACCTCTATTTTCTATTCATTGCTGAATTACATAGATGTGCCACTCACCCAATACGCTGCATCCCTGCTAACAAAATGTTTTTTCCTTGTGAGCACATGTGGCTTGTGTTTCAAAAATGACTGCTAAGGGCACAGTATCATCCTGCTGTCAACCATCTGAAATGATGATTGTCTCTAATATGAGTGAAATGTGAGTGTCTATAATTGTTTTGAGTGGGTTGGACTTAACCATAGCAACTAAGAATTGAACAAAAACTTCAGTTTCAATACTCCCAATAAAAAAAAAGTTTGAGAAAACTTGTTTCGAGACAGGTTCTCATTTATTTCTCAAAATTAGGACAACACAGAAAAAGTCAAGATATCCTGAGAGGATGTTCAACTAACAATAAATGGCACCTCACATATATTCCCAGTTGACAGACCATAAAGAAGAAAATTGGTCCACTAAAAATGATAGTAGGGAACTGGAGACAATGAAAGACATGGAAGATTTGTTAAAACAGTTATTTTGCTCTGGCCTTTTCAGAGGGCAGAGCAAATGGAAAGCTGACATGTAATGATGGGCCACACTCCAGAGGCCTGCAAAAGGGCAAGAGCTCTGTGCCCTTATTTGGAGGGAGTAGAAGTGAAGAACCACAAAATACATCATCATGGGGACAATATTTTGAAGGACATGTAGTGAAAGAAAAAGATATTCATAATTTAATGATTAAGATCCAGCAAGGATTTAAAAGTCAGGCTTAAATGAGTTCTTGAGAGGAATTAGTGTTCTTTTAATTGCATTGTGAGGGAAGCCTCTGAGGAGGTTTTTAGAAGAGATTGTGATCTCCATGAATTCAGTTCTCTTACGCAGTTTTGACAAGTAAGCTTAGACCAATCGTTCCTAAACTGTGGGTTCAATCACACCAGCGGGTCCCATGTTTTGGTGGCCTGTGAAAAGTTATTGGAACGTTAAAAATGTTTGCAAGCACCCCTACTTGATTTGCAGAAGAAAATTGTTAGCTGGAAGGCTATCCTTAGGGCAGTTTTGCAACTGCTTTGGCACTAAAATGTTAAATAGGATTGGGCACTTAGTCATAACAGACAATTGTATGAATAGGATTCAGACCTTTGTCAGTTATGCCTTTACTTTTTTCTATTGTCTCATATGTTCAATAATGGTGGATGTGACCTGGCATCTGTGAACACAGGTCTTGGCTGTAGAAGGTTGCAATCCTAATCTCTATTTAGGCCAACCTAAGCCTTTGCCTGCATCCTGTGCTGACTGGGAGTGTCACATAAGACATGCACTTGGCTCCCTACATCACCACAGGAATGGGAAGACTAATGATTTGTGACAGCCTAGGTACACACAAAGCACACATAATTTCATCAGAAGGCACACAATTTGCACCAGAAGGCACACACAATTTCATAAGAAATTTGAGGTTAGGCTCTTTATACTTGTACACACACATGCTGCTATAGAGGACCTTTAAGAAAACCCACACGATTCATGGTCTTTTGGGATCAGTTCAGATATGTAAGTCAGACCCTCAAGCTTCTACCAAAATGTACATAGGAACTGAACTGAAATGGATACCACTGAAGCCCACAAATTTTTCTATAATTGTGGTTCCAGTTCTTATGCAGAAAATGCAGCCCAGAGGTAAATGAATAAATATTTCCTTACCTTGAGGAAGCCTCTTTGATGCCCCACCACCACTTCAGAAGGTAGCGCACATCCCCTTGGCATGGCTGCATTATCGCTAAAAAGCCAGATAGAATTGGACCCTGCAACAAAACCTTTTCCAGCTAATAGTCACTGTGGGATATACTGGAGTGCAGCTCAGTCAAGTTTCTTTATGTCTATTACATGAATGGTTTGGATCTGATGATAAAAAAATGAAGCAGATGCCACTTGTGAACCAACTTCTTTGTGGTCCACAGCCACTTAAAGAATCCTGGCAGGAATATTGTCAGGAGAGATACAACTTCATCGTTCTAAAAAATATGATTAGCACTGAAAATGGAATGAATTATTCATCAGCCAAATATTAACTGACGTTTTCTTTTTACCAGTACATAGTCTGGTAAAGTACCTGTCATATGGTTTATGGGGGTAAATAATGCACAGCATGATTAGAACAGAAAGAAAATATGCTAACATTTGCCAGAGAACACAGAATAGCTTTCATTTGCATCTCTCTCCTTTTTAACCCACATCTAATTCCTCCTCTATCAAAATTTTGTTCTTTCTCTCAGCCCTTCAGAAATGGCATACATTACAACTGAGTCCTCATACAGGCATAAGTCATACCTGTACACAAAAACTAAGAACCCAATGCTAAGTTAATCCCATCACTGATGCAGTCATACCAATGGAGCAAACACTGCATCCTCTGCTGAGGGGCAATCATAGTGGTCCCCTCAAGGTAAGGAAAACCTTAGGTCAAGTCTCCACTGCCTGGATGCGTCAGAACCATGAAGAAGAAAATGGGAAGAGGAGAGGGAAAGGTAATAGTATTCTGGCACATGCTAGTACTGCCCAAAACCACCCATTTCCAAGAACTCCACCCTATTATTTTCTGCCCTATTCCTCACACTGTCTAGCCTGCATGCCAGTTTATCTACACTTACACTTGCAGTGATGGTTCCAAAATGGCAGCCAGCTGTAAGTGGCCATTCGTGATGGTGGAACCTCTGTTCTGCTGTTGTTTACTCCTAGGTTGGTCTAGTTTCTAAAATATCAGAAAGGGCAAGCTTGGAACTCTTATGAATGACACCTTTTGGTGGTGAGGGCAGAATGCTTTGTTACATTGGGAAGCATTTGGCTATGGAATCAGTGGCATACAAATGAAGGGTCACCGGCTGTAAGCCTGGGGTGCCACCCTTGGAGGAGGATACCACCAGTGACCAAAATTACAAAAATCATGATTTGTAGGAATAATGCCACCATCTTATATACCATTTGATGTGTAAATTACAGCAGAATGTAATTTGAAAAAAACTGAGGTAAAATATCTCAATTCTATCAAAAGATAAGGTTAGGAGTAGCCTAAAATGATATTTGTGAAATAACACGGTTGAAGCACAAACCTGGGCTTATAAAATGGCAAAATGCAAAGTCTTGCTCAATTAACCCAAAAACAAACAAAAAACACCACCATGGATTTATTAAGGTGGTCGTGGAGAATCCTGAGTGCTTCTGACTGTTTCTAAGCCCCAAGTTTCCTTGGAGCTCTGCTGCTTTCACTGATGGTAGAGTCTTCTGAACATGCTTCAAAGCTGCCAAGGAAAGCGCATGGAACCCTATGGAATGGGAAACTTAGGCTGCAGTTCTAACCACCAATTATGCCAGGCTCTGCTCTGGCATAAGTCCTGTGCTGCCCTGGGGGGGCGGGGGGGGGTATCACAGAAATTCTGTAAGACACTTCCACTCCACTCCTGGGAGTTAGGCCAGTGCACAGACATGTGCTTGGCTCCACCCATCACCACAGCAATGGGAATACCAATAAGTTGTTCCAGTTAAGGTTAGGATTGCACCCTAAAGCACATGCATGTTTACTCATGAGTAGGTAATGCCTTGTTCCATTGGCCAGAGGTTGTTGTGCCTTGTTCCATTGGCTAAGAAGAATGCAACACCACCAGAATGGTCCTGATCCAATGAATCAGGACCAAATTAATTCAACGGTGCTCTCAAGGTAAGGATTCAATGAATCTTGACACAAAATAGTCAGGAAGGAAGTCCCTCTCTAGAAGCTGATAAATACATTGAATGCTACAGAATACCTCATGGAAATACATTATGGAGAGCTAAATGGGCAGCACAATTCTAACCACTTGATTATTGATCCGCTCAAACTGAGTTCTGTGCATTTGTGCTGATTTTATCTAATTGTCTCTCAGTGTGTACATCTGACTTGTATATTAATTGTTTTATAGTTTATTATCTTTATTGTAATCTGCCTTGAGTGTTTTTTCATGGAAAACTTAGCTGAAATATTTAAAACAAACCAGTAAATGCCATTTGGCTCTCTGAATTAACTGCATATCCTTAGAAGTCACCCTGAAGCATGAGGATTTTTATCACCCACTTTTCTCCTTTATTATTCTTTCATAGAAATCCATCCTTCAGTGGATTCATTAGTAATTGGCTTTGGCTTACAATTGGCATTTCTTTATTCATATTCTTTTTCTTTCTGATGAAAACACTCTGTTTTCCCAAATGACTTTAGTTCTGCTACAGAATATTATTAGTTTATTTAACTATTCTAAAAATGTCAGCTATAAGAACATTTGTTTGTTGTGAAGCTTGCCCCAGAGATCTCCAGGATCACAGGCATCAGTCACTTTTAAGGCAGTTGTCTAGGAAAGGGCCTCAGAGTGGGAGACCATTTATATACCCCAGGCATCTCCATCTGGGCATCTTAGATAACTTGAGAGAGGGCCAAGAGCTAGTGGGTATCATCACTTCTGATGTGTCACCACATAACTGTGTTATTTTTGTTATGCCACAAAGGCACAATATGCCTTTGCATTGTCCAATTCTTCACCCCTCTTCTCTTCTTTTGGAAAGCCTAAACTATTGTCCACTTCCTTCCAACAGGGACCTGAAATCTTGGGGTCATGGTGGCCTAAACTCCATGAGGGAAATCCTAGACACATGACATAATAAACCATAACAAATTACTCGCTACTCGGTGTAGTCCTATGTATGCTTACTCAGGTGAAGGTCCTATTGAATCCAATGGGACTTACTCCCAAATAAGTATGGATAGGATTGCAGGAACAATTGAGTCCAAATTAGATAGGGTTGCCATAGGTCCTGAAAAAAGGGACAATCCCGATTTGGGGAGATTGTGTTCACATTCTGGCAAATGGGACAGAGGTTCCTGTCCCGATTTTGTGGAAGAGAATTATGGCAACCCTAAAATTAGAACATGCCAAATTTGAAGATTTCTATTCTAAAAGTCCAGTGGTCTTGGGGAGGGAGCAATTAACTTTTTTCCTAGCAGGTCATTTTTGAAATCTCTCAGCCAAAGCTTTCCTAATCAGAGATGTCCCATATAGTCTTCTCAACAGGTAGGAAATAAGTTATGAAGGAGTTGCAGAAATGAGGGGATGGATTGATAGAAGAAGGTCCCGTCGCCAATCTGCTGCCTGAGATTTCTACTGTACTTGGCTTCATGTATGGGCTGGCCTTGCCTCTCAGGATCCTCCACCTAACCCACCCCCAAAACCAGTACTTAATTGCCTGCAAGCACGGTTATACATACTGCACGGTTATACATACTATACATACTTATTTCCATGGAGGTCAATTGTTTCTGTTCCCTTTGGAAAACACATCATGAACATTCTGTGTCAAACTGGAAGTCAGGCAGCATATTGATCTTGACAAGGTGTGTCCACACTTTTTGACAGGAGTGCCAATGATACTCTGATACTGTCTTAACGGCAGGAAAAATGATTTACATTTCAAATTTTAATAAATTTACAAAAAATTAACACATAAAGGTGTATTAGAGACATTGCAAATCTTGCCTGTGGGCCAGCCAGGGTGGAGGGGTTTTGTGGGCCACACTGTGGCTTGTCGTGGGCTACATCTTGCCACAGAGCTGGGCTCTGGACACCCCTGTCCAAACCATGACCTGAGGGCCAGATGTGGCCCACAGTGAGCCTCAATGTGGCCCACAGTAAGACACTCCATCCAGCCTGCAGGCAAGCCTTACAATCTTTCTGATCTGTCTCTTTTACACTTTTATATGTAAAAATATGCAAATTTATTCAAATTTGAAATGTAAATAATTTTTCCAGCCCTCAATGCAGACAGATGATGTGTCCCTCCTGCCAAAAAGTTTGGACACCCCTGATCTAGACTTTTTCTATATGTATAAACACAAGCTATTGAATAGCCAGCTAGGAGCATTTCCCACATTACCACTTATAAGGACTGCTGGGAAACTAGTCACTGAGACCACAGCAGGCAAATAAGTCATGACTGAGCTTAACAGAGCTCAGGCCTGCATGGGCAGATGGAGGACAGAATCCTAACACCAGTGTAGTTTTGCAAGTACAAAGAAAAGTTGTAGAATTTAATTGGAATGAGGGGACTTTTGGATTCCTGGAGCTTTCTCTGCCGTGCTTTCCCTGCTGTTTTTGTTGATTGTCTGGTGGAGAGATGGAAATTATTTCATTAACGCCATGTATTTTAAATGAGACCTCTGTTAGTTAAATATCTTATTTTAACAAACCACAGAGCGTTTTCTGACTACAGCCGGGTCATTTTGATGATAAATGCCCCTTGGTTGGTTCATTTCATACTGTGATTTTTGCTATCTTTGAGATTCATATTTCAGGCATGATGGCAAAAAGGAGACACAAAGAAGTCGTTAAACCAAATTAATTCATTTAAGGGAAGAAACCATTAAAGATGCATGAGGCAACATGCACTGTGTTTGATGTTCTGAAATATAGTAAAACCATCATCATACATGCAGCCAAAATCCATCCCAAAATCAGCTGACCTTAAAACCCAATAAAATTACATAGAATTCAATTTTTGTTCAAGCATAGGTAAAGTTACCTAGGAGAAGACAATGATGACAGTGAATATTCTGGAGACCAGAAAATTGATTTCATTTGGAATCTTACTTTCTTCCTGTGAAAGCAGCAACAGAATTCTAGTTTTCCACTGCTAACAATGTACATGAAGGAATATTCAAGCAATTGCACCACCATATCATATAGCCTAGAATAAACAACATTATGGAGCTACGTAGCAGATCACAGTATAAATCCTTAGCCCTCATTCTCTTCCATATTATATCTGCTTGAAAAAGGACAGCATCTATTCCTGTGGATAGGAATTCTGCACAATCTTAGGCATGTCTACTCATACGTCATTGGCATCCATCAATCTCGAAAGACTATGGTATTGTGCTCGACACTGTATGTAAAGCACGAAGGCCTGGGTAGATTAATATGGGGGATAGGCTGTTACCTAAGCAGCAAATCCCCCTGTCCACACCACTGAAATAGTCCAATGGAGCGGCAGAGCAGATATGATTGGTTCGAGCAGCTCTGGAGTGGCAGAGCAGATACGATTGGTTCTAGCTGAGTTGCAGAGCTGGGCTAAGGACAGGAGCTCACCCTATCTTGTGGGGACCCAGGTCTCGAACCTTGGCCTTCTGGTTAACAGGCACAGTGGCTGCAATCCTAAAGACACTTTCCTGGGAGTAAGACCCATTGAAGACAGTGAGGCTTACTTTTGAGTAGACATGGTTAGGATTGTGCCCAAAGTCTTAACCACTTGTGCCATCCACAGCCCATCATAAGTCCCACTGTATTCAGTAGGGAGAACTTCCAGGAAAACATGGATAGAATATCAGCTTTCATTAATTGCAGTGTCTCTAAAACTTATTTTTACTTGTAAGTTGACACTACTGATGCAGATTCTGTTGATTGCACCAGTGGTGTAGCCAGTAGCGTAGCTAATGATCATATAGCCCACTGCAAAGCTCAAAATTTTTCCCCAGAAGTGATGTCACAACAGGAAGTGATGCCATCCCTGGGAATTTTTAAAAATAAAATTGGAAAAAACCTGCTTCCTCTTCCTCTTCCACCCATTTGCGCTGCTAGTGACATAGCTGGAGTCAAAAAAGATTTTGTTTCCCCCTTTCCCTCCAGAAAAAGAAAATCAAATTTAATTAAGTGTAAAATTTATCAGAATTACATCTCAATGGGTCTCAGAGACATCAGTAACAAGTTTGAGTTAAGAAAGGGAAGTTTGCGTTAAGAAAATCCACTTTTGTTCCATAGGCTTTTATGTTTTCATTTTCTGATTAATTGGCCATAATTTCCAATGCAGTTTGTTTCATTGCATTCTGCATTAAGCTATCTTTCCAATGATATATAACATGATGGTATTAAAGCAGGCCTCCATCAGTCTTGGAAGACTATGGTATCGTGCTCTGTGCTGCATACGCTGCATGCGAAACATGAAAGCCTGGGTTGGATTGTTATGGAGGATAGGCTGTTACCCAAGCAGCAAATTTCCCCTCTCCACGCCACTGAATTAGTCCAATGGAAAGGCAGAGCCAATACAATTGGATTCAGCTGGCGTCGCAGAGCTGGGCTAAGGACAGGAGCTCACCCTGTCTTGTGGGGCCGACCCGGGTATTGAACCCTGGCCTGCTGGTTAACAGGCACAGTGTCTTAGGCACTTGCGCCACCTGGTATTATCCTTCATATATACCCCATTTTTCACAATTTTAGTCACTAGTGTCAAGCTCAGCCTGTAGCCCCCCTAAACTTTGTAGCCCAGTGCAACTGCACCCTCTGCATATTGTTAGCTATGCCTCCGGGTTTAGCTAATCCATTTGTTGTCCTGTACAAAGATGATTTTGTAGCTCCCACCATGATATCAAATTCAACTAATTGAATTGATGTCTTTTTTATGACATCAGTTTGGATTAACTGCACAATCCTGTTGTTATGGCATGTGGTCGCCCCCCCTCCCCCCCAAGAACCCAACTGTTGTAGGGAGAGGCCAGTTAAGGCTCCTACACACTTCCCAGACTCATCTGGGGGTGAGTCTACTCAGAAGTATATTAAATAGGATTGTTAAGAAAGTGTTAAGGAATTGCAGCCTAACATACACACCCCTCTGGTGGAAGTCATTCAGACTTCCACCCTCATGGAGTTTCATTCAGTGCTGATCAGACCTTTCTCCCCCACCCCAAGAATTTGGGGTCTTGATCAGTGATGGGCTTCAAAGAAATTAAGAACCGGTTCTCTGTCCATCTGGCAGCCACTTTTAAATGGCTATTTTTAAACTTTATATGTACTATCTCTTGTTAAGAACTGGTTCTATAGAGTAGGTGCAAACCTGCTGGTGCCCACCACTGGTCTTGATGAGGTGCTCTAGAAACTTGGAAGTGGTAAGTGCCTTGTGAGGCTGTCAGAAGAAGGAGGAGAAGAAGAGCAGCTCACAGTTCCACAGGGGTGGGGGGGGGGAAGATGACCCCCAGACAGTTGAGGATGAGGATGCCTGCATAGACCTTAGAACAGTGGTTCTCAATCTTCCTAACACCGTGACCCCTTTATAAGTTCCTCATGTTGTGGGGGGACCCCAACCATAAAATTATGTTCATTGCTACTTTATAACTGTAATTTTGCTACTGTTATGAATTGTAATGTAAATATCCGATATGCAGGATGTATTTTCATTGTTACAAATGAAATGTGTGTTCTATGCACACATCGAACACAATGGGATTTATTTCAGAATAGGCAAGCATAGGATTGGGCCCTGAGGCTGTCAGTCAGCTCCAGTGCGTGCTCAGCTACAGCCGGAGGTCTGGCAAGCCTGACCTGGCCCCCTGCACCAGGAGTCTTTAGGCGACCCCCAGGAAAGCTCTAGATGACCCCCAAAGGGGTCCCGACCCCCACTTTGAGAAACGCTGCCTTAGAACCTCCTCCATTTCCTCAAATGACTGGCTTGCCAACCAGCTGGCAATAGCAGCCAGATGTGGCAGGTGTGCAGGTAGCAAAGCCAAGCCACCTCCCCCCCCCCCCCCACATAAACTGCTTTGTGAACTTTTTAGTTGACTTTTTTAGTATATAATTTTTTTATTGTATAAATACTGTAGATAGATAGATCAAAGCGCAGACCCACCAACTCAGCTAGAAGCACCAACTAAGCTGCTACGATCACCCTGGGTGAAAGAGAAGAAGATAATGTGGAAAGGGATGGATGAATAGTGTGTGTGTTTGTGCCGAAGAGCCCAATCCTATGCATATCAACTCAAAAGTAATTCTCATTACAGTTATTAGGCCTTACTCCCAGGAAAGTATGAATTGGATTAGGATCTTAGTTTGGTTGCTTCTGAGGTTTGCGCCCACATGTTAGCTGTGCATGGAGCACAGTGACAGCAGTGGGTTAGATTTTTGCACACCTCCAGCCACACACAACAAGCAGTTCACTTCCAACTCTGTTATAAGTGGCACAATGTGACCAGACCACTTGTATGTTATCAGTTGCAGTGGTGGGCAACAGTCTAGCCCAGTGATTTTCAACGTTTTTCATCTCACAGCACACTAACAAGGGCACTGAAATTGTCAAGGCACACCACCAGTTGTTTTTACCATTGACAAAGCACATCAGGCTGTTCAAATCCCCCAATTTTCTTATTAATTATTGTCAATCCCCAAATTCCCTCAGCACACCTCAGGACTATCTGCAGCACATCAGTGTGCCACAGCACACTGATTGAAAATCACTGATCTAGCTGAGTGTTTTTCAGCCTTTTTCATCTTAAGACACACTGACAAGATGCGAAACTTGTCAAGGCACACCATAGTTTTTCCTTACCATTGACAAGGCACACCATGCTGCTGTTGGGGAACTCAAATCCCCCAACTGTTCTTATGACCCCTCCCCAAACTCACATAGCACACCTGTGAGTTAGCCAAATCCAGGGTGACCATATGACCAGAAAAACCCGGATTTGTCCAGATTTTTAGCCTCCTGTCCGGGTGTCCTACATTTTGGCTTCATTGTCCTACATTTTGAAACTTCGCAATTGTGCACAGTACCCCATCATGCCTTATGTCGTTGGATTCATATTGAAGAGCAGAATCCATTGCAAAAATCAGTTTGGAGATATCTCTTTCCTATCAAAAGTTATGGTAAAAAAATCAGAAAAACAAAAACAAAAAAATATACTTTTTGGCAATTTTTTTAAGCGGGTAGGAATTTTGGCCTGGGATTAGGAATTTTGGCCTTGGGGTTCAGGAATTTTGGCCTTGGGGTTCAGGAATAATCTGGTCACTCTGGCCAAATCTCACCACAGTGCATTGCACATCTTATATTCAGCTGCTGGCAGAACCTGGTGGGGGCTGTTGGGAGTGCTGGGGACTATTGGGGCTGCAGCATCCCAATGCAAAGTAATGTACTGGGCATTTATGCACATTGTTGTCTGCACATTGTGGCTCCCTACCTTGTAGCCTGGTGTAGTTGTTACCCCCTGCACCATTTATGCCACTATGGGTTGTATTAATGTTTATTGTTATGTTTAATTTTTATGGCTTTTAAAACTTGAAAGTGGTACTTATTGGTCAACTTACAAATCAACAGTTTGAAAACTGTATAAATATTTTGATGAGTAAATAGTTGTTTTGTCCAGCATTTACTTTTGAAGTTTTGATTGTCATTTGCCAACCAGCCAGTAATTGTGGAATCCAAACAGATGCTGCCAAGGATGTTGTCCAACAGCTTTGTCTCACTGTCCCTTTAACTCAAGCCAACAGCTGAGCATGAAGCCTCTGGTTCCAATCCTATGCACACTTTCCTGGGAGAAAGTCCCACTGAGTTCAATGAGACTTACTTCTATGTAGGCTTACATGGAATTTAATGTCAGATAAATAAAAATGAGACCCTGGAGGTGGAACCAGGAGGATCTTGCAGGTTGAATCTGCTAATGAATGTTTCCATATTTTGTGCATCTCATACTGGTAAATGTTTTTGAGCATTTACAGAGTACCTTTCCTGGGGGGAAAACCGAAAAGGAGGAAGAAATAGTGGTTGGAGTCTAGGGATGAAGAGCACCCAAATCCATTGCCCACCCTGCATCTGCCACTGATGCAACTATTGGATGGGCTGCAGTGATGGGCTTCAAAGAAATTAAGAACCGGTTCTCTGTCCATCTGGCAGCCACTTTTAAATGGCTATTTTTAAACTTTATATGTACTATCTCTTGTTAAGAACCGGTTCTATAGCGTAGGTGCGAACCTGCTGCTGCCCACCACTGATGGGCTGCCTTTGAAGATATGCAGAATGGCTTTCATTTAAGACTTGTTGATTTTCTTTCCTACATAAGAACAGTGAGGAAAATGCTTGCCCCAAATGTACTGGTACTTCCTGACAAAAGTTAAATGCTCACAGCTGGATCTACCTCTGCATACCAACAGCATATCTTTTTGGCTGCAAAAACATTGAGCACATTTGTCTGCCTTTGCAATTCCCTATTTTGGCAACAGACTAGGAAGATTGCCTTCCAACCTGGACAGCATAATTCTGATGAATTGACAGACCTCTGCCTGACCTAGAAGCCTTGCCTATAAACATAAAAAGCACATTTAGAGCCACTTAGTTCGAATAAAATTTAAACAGAGACATTACACAACTGAGAGGGAACTGTCACAAGACTGATATCAGAAGAACTCCTCCAAATTAAACGATGAGTACCAATTGGCTATAGAACTCTAAGTATAAACTATATGATGTTAGTAATTTTATGGTGATGTATTGTAATACATCACTTTATTCCTGATGTTGTGAGTGATTCGATTTACAAATCTAGCAAATGTCAAATTTATGAAACACAAAATGAATTATGCCTTTGGTGGATGAAGAGAGAGAAGGAACATGGTTTCCCATAAATATTGTTGAAACCTGCTTCTGCCCACATGAACATCTTTCTCTTCCTATTCAAAGTTTACTGCAAAGCACATGGTGCAGAGCATCTCTTTATATTCAATGTTTATAGCAAGGCTTGAAATACATATTAATAGAGAAGCTGTAACATATTCCAAGTTAAGCTGTTATAAAATCTGGGGCTTTTTCACATCATCATTTTTGAAGGTCGGTACCATGCAGGAAAGATGCATCTTGATTGGATCTTGGCGGAGGTTTGTAATACGCTTGCAATAAATATCAGAATATATTGCTTTTTTATATGTTCTTGATGAAGAGGCAAAAGGGCATCACTAGCAGTTGCTTTTCATAAATTGCTCATCTGTTTGGAATTGCATCTAAAAGAGACTGGAGGTAAACATTGTTTATGGGTATATTATGCCAACTGCTCACTCAAGCCCAGTGAATGATGTGTTGCCAATGATGTTTCACTCCAAGTATTGATATTTCATTGCATATACTACGAAATTTACGTGCTGTTGGGGGTAACACCCCTCCAAGCAATACCCCCATGCAGTCCACCTCCATGCAACCCCCTATGCAGTCTTCTCAGCATCAACCCCCTCCCATGCACCAACACCCCTGTGCAATACTGTCCCCATGCAACACCTCCCTGTGCAGCACTTCCCTGTTCAACAACAACAATATATACAGTGGTATCTTGTAGGACAAATAATTTGTAAGAAGAAAGCCCGAACAAACTAAAATTTTTAAGGAATTCTTCCTTGCAAAACAAACAGTGCCTTGTTTGTTCTACAACTAAAATTTATTGCAAAACAAACGAATTGATGGATCTGCTTCATGAGCAACAGCAAGAGGTTATGGAGGAGATCTCATCTGTAGAGGAGGAGGAGAATAAGGAGGAGAAATCTCTCACATTAAATGAGATTTGTAAACATTGGGAAATTGTGCCAAATTTTGTAGAAAAGCACAACCCAAATAAGGCTGTAGCAGTGCAAGCGATGAATCTGTTTAATGACAATGCAATGTCACATTTCTGTGAAATCCTCAAAAGGAGACAAAACCATGTCATTAGATAGGTTCCTTGTTCAAGCTGCTCAAAAAGACATTACCTACTCTTTTAGTGAAAATTAGTCATCCTTGGCTTTTATTATTTTTCATCCTTTCTTATTTAACTGTACAGTATATTGCAGAGTTTTTTTTAATTAGTATTACAGTAATTGTGTTCAGTATTATATTCCAGTGTTTTGAATTGGATTACAGTGTATTGTCATCATTTTTACATACAGTTAATATTTTATATGAATATTTTTGGGTTGTGGATCCAATCGTCGGAATTTCCATTATTTCCTACGGGAAAAGCCGCTTTGTAAAGAATGCTTTGTAAGAGAAACATGCTTCTGTTTGTCTTACAGGCACCACTCTATATACACACTATTTTTAATATTAATAACAATGATTTACATAGCAACAGAAACAAAAACTTGGTTTCCTGTCTGAGGGAAATCACAGTTGTTAAAAAATGACGCAAAAGAGAGAACAGGCAGTAGAAAAAATTATATTGCTGGAGTATTTTTGAATATATTACTGAGTCCAGAAAATTATTGCTGGTGTGAATAAATGTTCTATGCTGCTCTCCTCCCACTACATTAAAAACAAACTCATTTAAAAGGTGCTGCTTAGCCCAGTTTGCTGTTACTGGGTCATATTGCTCTTCCCATACCCAAAACTAACATCAAACTATGCGCAGAACCACAGTCTCAATTTTCTCTACCAGCATGAGTGGGGGTGGGAATCCCTTTATGATATTAACACTGAGAATGATAGACAACAATCTCATCATGGAATTAATTAGAGAGTGATGATGGAAAGTCATGCTTAACATTGCTTCAAAGAGACAACGGATGAAACTGCATCTGACTCCCAATATCCCTGTGAATGTATCTCACTGTCTGACAGGCTGCAAAGATTCTCCAATCTTCAGATCTTAACTTTCCTAATGAGTTTTCTGCTAGAATATCACACATGCAGTTCTATTAAATTAGATGCTAAATACCTGAACAAGATTTAGCTTCAGATGACTCTGTATCTACCTTTTGAGTAATGCACAGTTCAGATCAACTGTGAAAAATGTATTGTGTACCATTCTTGAAATAAATAAATATGTAAAATGGAATTTAGCGGTCTCTGTTTACCTAACTCAGCATAACAGGGTTTGCCATGAGAGCAAAAGATTGCTATTTTAAGTGAATTGTAATCAGGCACACAGTTTGATAGATTTGGATGGCTAATGAAATATTGGGTTGGCAGTTCCACGGCCTGCTGTTAAGGCCTATGTGAAGATTCACAGTTTAATCCAGTTGTTCTCGAACTAGGGCATCACAACATTCTAACCTGATGACCCTGATCCTGCCCCCTTAAGGCATAGGTGATGATGGGGGCAGACAATGAATACAATAAGAAAGAGAGGCTGCTAGCATTGAAGATTGTGTCTTACACCAATTGCAATAGGGCTTGTGGTTGTTTTCTTTCCTAAAGAAGGACCCACTATATACATACACTGGGCAGGGGGCATCCCTACTGGGCACCATCAAGCAGAGGGGGCAAAACTGAGCAATGGGCAGCAGGCCGTGGAACTGCCAACCCAATATTTCATTAGCCATCCACTGGGCATGACTGGGCACAACCAGGCAGCAGGCACCATTGGGAAGTGGGCACCATTGGGTAGCAGGCTCCACTGGGCATCTGTGGACAGTGGGCATCCATGTCAGGCACTGGGCATCCCTACTGGGCACCACTGGATACAATTGAGCAGTGGGCAACATTGGGCACCATCACACGGTGGGCAACAGGCACCATCAGGCACTATCAGGTTCCAGACATCCCTTCTGCACACCACCAGGCATAACCAGGCAGCAGACATCACCGGCACCCATGGGCATCTGTAAGAGGACATCTGTACCAGGAAGCACGGAGCAGTGGGCAACACTGGGTAACACCTCACAGTGGGCAACACCAGGCATCCTTCTAGGGCACCACCAGGCAGTGATCATCAGCATGCACCACCGGTAGTGGGCATTGGGCATCCCTACCAACCACCACTGGGCACCACTGCATAGCAGGCAGCAGGCACCACTAGACAGCAGCAGGCAGCTCCGGACACCAGCAGGTACCACTGTGCAATGGGTAGCAGGCTCCACTGGGCACCCGTGGGTAGTGGGCATCCATATCAGGCACTGGGCATCCCTACTGGGCACCACTGGGTACAACTAAGCAGTGGGCAACACTGGTCACCATCACACAGTGGGCAACAGGCACCATTGAGGATGACCAAAATAACTAAAATCACTAAAATTGTTCAAAATAACTTCATCAGGTCATATATTTTCTAGCAGAATCCAAGGCAACAAGCTTTGAAATATCTCCTTCCTATCATACGTTATGGCCAAAAAACTAAAAGAAATTCATGGAGCCCTATGGAAAGTGAAACTGAGCCGTAGTGTGCCTTTAGTTGCCTGAAGGCAAACATGCCTTAGTCCTTGGAAAGGGCAGAGTGAGAAGAATCCAATGTCCCAGAATGATCCTGATCCATTGAACTCACAAATCAACATATCAACCTAGAGAAAGTCCCTGATAATTACATTGAGCCCTATGGAAAGTGGGAATGGACTACATGACTGCATTTACTTGTGAGTAAGCAAATGTGCCTTGTCTCATGTTCAGGTCAGGTATAGAGGAATGCAAGGCTACCAGAATGGTCTGAATCCAGTGAAAGTGGAGCTCAGCAAGTGCTCCAGAAGGCAGCCTCACCCCTCCCCTCCCAAAAAAGAATAAAACAGGCTTGCTTGGTAAGGTGATTTTTTAAAAACTATGAAAATATTAATTAATATTTAATTAATTGTATTAATAGTCCTCTGGTGGTGCAAGGGGCTGTGGGTGGCGCATGCGGTTAAGACACTGTGCCTCTTAACCAGCAGGCCAGGGTTCGAGACCCGGGTTGGCCCCACAAGACAGGGTGAGCTCCTGTCCCTAGCCCAGCTCTGTGACGCAACTGGATCCAATCGTATTGGCTCTGACTTTCCATTGGACTAATTCAGTGGCATGGAGAGGGGGGATTTGCTGCTTGGGTAACAGCCTATCTTCCATAACAATCTAAACCAGGCTTTCGTGCTTCGCATGCAGCGTATGCAACGCTGAGCACGATACCATAGTCTTTCAAGACTGATGGAGGCCTGCTGCTGGTGGCGCAAGTGGTTAAGACACTATGCCTGATAACCAGCAGGCCAAGGTTCAAGACCTGGGTCTCCACAAGATGAGAATTTCCTGCTACAGGCAGGGGGTTGGACTAGATGATCCACTGGGTCCCTTCGAACTCTATGATTCTATACTGATAATAATTAAATAATTTTAACATCACCAAACAATTTGTGGTCTTTGTGTGACGTAGGTATGCTACTAGCGTTAACCTTCTGTCTTCATGCAGACCTGGCCATTTGTGGCAGTGGCTGGGCCCCATACATTGGCCTAGTCATATTTGGAACTGTGGTAAAGGAGTTTATGCTATCAGAATGTGTGTTCTGCTGGTGTAAAGCCCCATTAGGAATGGATGAGTAGTTTTTATTACTTGGAACTAGCTTCATTTGAATATCAGGTTTTTACTGTAACATATGCAAAGGATATATTTCCCCTTATATAGTAAGTTTGTGTTGTAAACTTACACTGCTTATTACCAGCTGTATTTTTGGTGCACATAGCAAAATTAATTGTGCAAGCAGGTGAATTCCAGCTATTTTATTGACAGTATCAATGCATTTCTGTGCAAGCGGATTTTGTCTCCAGTGATATCATAATGTTTATTATGGCTCCTGTGTAACTTTAGCTCAGTTAGAATAATTCACACATCCCACTACAAAATACCTTTATCTCAGGGTTTGATTTCCACCCACCTCCTCACTTCCTTTCTCTGGCTTTGATTTCAGCTGTGAAGGCCTTTATTTTTGCTGACAACAGAAGAGAAAAGCATTCATAAAGCAGTTGTTAATAAAAGCTTGGGCATTTATCCTCCTTTCTTTTTCTTCTTATAAGAACACATCATCCCACATTTTGTTACAGAGCAAGAAGTCCTGTTTATTCCTGATGATAAAAGCTTTTTGGTGTTGAGAGTGCAATTGGAGCATAAGTGTCATGCCGTAAGTCTCCTTGTACCCATTGCTTCACAATGGGGCTAGTGTCATTCAATGAGAGGGAGTAGGTTTGAAATACAATAAAGACATATTTGTTACATTTATATGAAGCATTTTTACCTGCTGGGACATTTAACTGAATGATCTGCATTGATTTTTGAAAGTTAGATCTACTCATACATAACTACAGTCTTTCTGAGGTTGGGCATAACACTCTTGCATTCATCTTCAAAAATACAGAGTTGGAAGTGAGAGAATGCTAGGTGAGAAACACCAATATTTGGAAAATAATAGAAGGCCATGCTTTTAGAAGCCTTCCAAGAATGAGAGGAAAACATGCCAAGAAATCAAACAAAAAAATCAAAGCAAGGTCATTGTTCTGATGGTAGAAGATGCTCCAAATCAGGTGCAGCACCAATATTTCAAAGACCCACCTTTTGTGGGGCCCAACAGTGTGCTCTCCCTCTATTTCAGTTTGTGTGTGTAGTCCAGCGACAAACTTCTACTGCTCTCACCCAACTCCTGGTATACATTCCTGACTAGAACTGATAGCTTTGATTGATACATTCCTGGAAGTCATTCCCCACAACATGATAGACTGTAATTAAGCCAGAGTTTAAAATCTCTGAGATTGCTGATACCCAGAGGCTTTGCTGATAGTTGGGATTGCTGATATCCTGATACCAAACTGTGGCTGGACCTCTTGGACATATACCATACAGCTCACAGAAATATGTCAGCAGAGCTCCTTCTGCACTGAAATGCAGGAAACACATCATTCTGACTGTTTTTGGAATGTTTATTGACAGGTAAATGTTTATTGAGGCTGTGGGTGGCGCAAGTGGTAAAGACGCTGTGCCTGTTAACCAGCAGGCCAGGGTTCGATTCCTGGGTTAGCCCCACAAGACAGGGTGAGCTCCTGTCCTTAGCCCAGCTCTGCGACGCCAGCTGGATCCAATCGTATTGGCTCTGCCTTTCCATTGGACTAATTCAGTGGCGTGGAGAGGAGGGATTTGCTGCTTGGGTAACAGCCTATCCTCCATAACAATCCAACCCAGGCTTTTGTGCTTCATACACATGCAGAGTATGCAGCGCCAAGCACAATATCATAGTCTTTCAAGACTGACGGAAGCCTGCTTTTTTTACTGACAGTTAATATGGCACTAGTGTGTCTCAAAAATAACCCATGAAAATCCCCAGTATTTAAACCAACAACTACTCTTTGAAGTTGCCACACAGAGTGTGCAGGGGATCCCACTGGGGCTGAATGCAAGTCCTTCTCAGCAACCAGACACTGACTGCAAGTATAGCTAGCATGGCCATCATATTTTGCATATACAGATGACAGTGTATGGTTTCCATCTGTGAGGTACAGATTTCAGAAAAGCACAACATTTCTGTTCACAATGCTCACTTTTTCAAACCCAGTACATCAGGACTGCAGGATGTTTTTAAGTTTATTCCTTAACATGACAAGTATAGCACAAAAGGAAAGTTCCATTAGTAATAGCAAGATGCCCAAGGCTTCAGTTAGCTGATTTGAAACATTTGCCACTAGTAAGCTGTGGATATAATATTATGCATGACTGACACCTTAGATTTCCACTTGACTCGCTTCAAAAGATTGATGACAAATGTCTCAGGTAAAGAAGAAAAATGGGACCGATTTTGGATAAACGCACATTACATCTTAAGGTTACACTGAGAAATGTGTCGGCTTTTTCTCCATTGCTTTAGGCAATATATTTAATCCAACAAATAGGCCAGGGAATATACCAGAATGTTAAACAGCATTAAAAAAGAAGGAAAAAAAAACCAGAGTGAGAGAACATCTGTGAAAAAAAAACTTGTATCACAGGGGATAGAAACTTGTCTCCTGACCCGGTTCCAACAGGTCATGCGGCAGTAGATGTTCTTGACTGCAAATCACAGAAGTTGCCCCCACTGAGTGAATAAGTTGCCTACTTGACAAGAACTCCTTTTAATTAAGACTGAAAATGGTGAGGAAGGGATAGAAAGAAATATCTTGGTGCACACAAATGCAATTTTTAATGACCCATTGGCACTACCTGTGCCTCCAAAAATGATTGTGCTAACTCTGTTAGGTCCTAAATACAGATACAATGTTGGATATTGCAATGCCATGCTCTCTGTTCCCACACGGTTTCCTAATGGGGGCTTAGCTGCTACTCAAGAGACTGCAATGTTGCCTTTATTCTGACTTCATAGATCATTCTCCCTTCCAAAGTCCCGGTGCTTGCAGTTATCCTTAGCCTGCCAGATGATTGTATTTTTGGGAGTCCTAACCTGTTTTTGTGTAGTTGTGAGCAGGGAGTCTTCTTGGGTACAACCAATCCCAGCCACACGTATGGTATGAATGTGCCTTCCTTCAGTTTCGTTTGTCTTTCTTTGATTATGTTACAAACATGACTCATGTTATATTTTGGACAATTCTGACTGGTAACAAATTTCCCTACAATCCAGAGTAACTACATGAGCACATAAGAGACACTACGTGCACCCACAGTTACTGCACCACCTAGTGAAAACCTATGGGAAATTCATATTGGAATCCAGAGTAAATTGTTCCTACACCAGAGCAAGTACTCCCCGTAGTTACTCTGGATTACCCCGTAGAACTCCCAAAAGTACCCCATAGTACTCTTGAGTACCCCATAGTACTCCCCAAAGTACATATATCCCTGCAAAGCAAAATGGAATCTCTCTCTCTCTCTCTCTCTCTCTCTCTCTCTCTCTCTCTCACACACACACACACACACACAAACACACTCAAACTTTTCAGCTAAATCAACCCATCATACTAAATCTAGCATAACCAAGAAAGGCAACCCATGGGGCAAAATAATGAGTTACTGTAATGGTGTATTTTGGTTCTATATAGTAGTTATGTAAATTAATTAAACAAAATTTAACAGTAGCCATGGGAGGCCCATTCAGGACTTACATTGTGGCATAAAATGGGTCATGGTCCCTCTCATTTATGCATAGCTGCTACCTAAGATAGCACCAAACATGTTGTTTCCATTCCTTATTCACCACCATCACCGTTTTTTTAAAAATTCCCATTGCAGAAAGAAGAAAAGCCCCGTCTGCCATAGACACATCTGCCTCTACAACCTTCTGGCTGCTTAGAAAGCAGTTGGACAGACAAGGAAAGTACTGTAAAACAAGGCTAGGTAATCTGTACTTCGATACAGTCCTCAAGCCTTGGTCCTGCCTCATTCTCCATGCCTTCCTGTTTGAAATAAAAAGGACAAGCAGAGCATGCCAAGAGTTTCCAGAATGTTTGACACTGGTTTTCTTCATGTTCTTCCACTGAACTTTTCCAAATTGAAAGGGCTTGTGTAACAGTAGCTGACGAAACCATGAGCAGCCCAGTGCTTTTAAAAGTGGCTTTTGTGCAGATTGTGCCTATTAGATTTTTAATGAGATGTGTAGGTGGCACCTCATTCATTTTTGTTCAGAGTGAGGAGATGTCTTCAGGTATTGCAAATTTCTTCTGAAATTACTGCAGATTCTGTTCTGCAACCATGTTGAGTTATGAAAGGAGGACGGAGAAAGAAAGAAAACATTTTCTTTTGACAGTTTTTTCAGAGTGAAGATTTTCTTTCCAACTGTCTCATGAATCAAATCTTCTGCCCATAAATAACATGTCCCCATTTCTGAAAACTTCAATCACTTCTGACTGCCTGTTTCATCAGACAAAGCCATCACAATAGACTGTTTTGGAAATATTCTCAGAGAAGATTTTCAGCTCCCTTTCAGTGAAACATGTTTTCAGAAATGAAGATGCAAGTAAGACCCTTTTCAAATAAGATTTGTGCATGCCCGGGATGCGTGCATGGAATGGTGGTGGCCCCAGTGGTGGGCTTCAGGGGACTCTCACAGGTTCTATAGGCCCCTTTGTTAATGAGTGCCTGGTTCTGAGAACTGGAATGTAGAACCTGTTGTTAATTTAGGTTATTAGGACTTAGAACCTGTTGTTAATTTATTTGAATCCCACCACTACTGGAGGCCCTCTTCTCTATACACCCCCACCCCAATTGTATGTGCACAATAAAGCCTTCATGCTTTCCCTTCTTTATCTGCAGAATTTCAACAGAAATTTGAGTGAATATGTGCAGATTATGACAATGCATGGTCTTGAGATCTCTGCCTCCTATACGCATTCATTGATGCTGCAAACTTAACTGCAAACCTAACGTCCAGTTACGTCACCATAAGACCTGGCATAAGTCCTGTAATGGCCTGGGGGTGTAATAAAAGTGCCATAAGTCATTTTTTCCCCACTCCTGGACGGGGTTAAGACACTGCACAGGAATACATCAACCATCCCACAACACCATAGGAAGACATGCCAGGTGAGTTAGGCTGGCCTAAATTTTTTAGGATTACACACATAGTCATCCCCTAATCCAGGGGTGTCAAACATAAGGCCCATAGGCTGGAATTACCACCCCAACCTCTTTATCTGTGTGCCCCTCCTGATCATTGGGCTGTCCCACACCACCTTTTGAGCAACTCTGCTTCTACTGAGGCAATGGGAAGGAAAGAGAAGACCTCAGGAGTAGCATCAGTAGGGTTTCTATATGGAGGTTCAGGAGATCAGCGTATCACCCCATGATAGTCTTCCTCCTATACAATGGGTGGGGCAACAACCTGGTGAAGGGTGTGCACAGACATGTGCCATCTCCCAACACCACCACATGCAAACGGGGAGATGGCGATGAGTATACCACTAGCCTGGCATGTAATCCCATTGGATACATCCTCCTGGTGACGCTGGGCCTCAGTAGACAAGGAATGGTACAGGAAAAGGGGCAGTCCAAGAGGGTTGAAATAGGGAGATGCTGCCATGGTTCTGGGAACCCAATGACATGCTCTTCCTTTTCAACTGTACCAGTTGTGAGATGCTGAGCTGCAAATGGTGCTGTGGAATAAGCAGCATTGCCAAAAGGGAAGTGATAATTGGCTCTGTCATAATATGACAACATGATCAAGATGTGCAAATTTTATCTTTTGCCTTTTGTTGCTAATGAGTTCCTGTGTGAGAACAAACTGCTCATTTCTGATCATCATTGGCTTAATGACATCACTCTTCTATGAGGATGAGACCACGTAGCCCAAGAAAGAAAATTTTCTTACTTACCTCTCTGTAGGTAACCTGGTCTCCAAGTGAATTTTCTCAGACCTATGGCAATGGTGTAGGCCCGAGGAACCTTGGTGTACTTCGGGAGTGTGGGGGGGGGGCAAAGGGAGTATCATATCGTTATTTGGCTGCCACAAGTATTCTCTTCCATTTGCCGCCAAACCTCTGCTATCCTCGTCTACTCCCTAGCCTAACCCAACTTGATCTATCTCCAAGCCCCCATTGATCTATATGCTCCAAAGGGTCTTTTGCAAACTGCTGTTGCATGTGTGAGGCTTCCAAATTTCATAGTAAAACTATGTATTTGATTTTGCTGTGAACTGTCCTGAACATGTGATGCCAGTGTGTCAGAAGGCAAAAATGTGTCAAGTCTCACTCTTGGCAAGAGTGGTGGAAGCACTTCATGCACCTATTTTTCAGTTTCACTGAAATGTCCAAAGGGGGAAAGTATGTGAGTGGAAAGGGGGAGATGCGTATTTGTTGTTCACTCCGAACATTACTCTGATGTGAGAATTACTGTGAGTCACTCATGTACTTGATTTTGTCATCTTTTTTGTAAGATTTGAAGTCACCCTTGGCAAAGTTGTATTGTTCTGCTTGTTTTCTAGCCAGACAAAAGTACGGATTGACAACCTGTTATTTCTTGTTCCGTAGCTTTCAGTTTAATGGTATAGCATCATATCAGGAGTATAGGAACCTCTCATTAAGACATAGCCTAATATATGTGGATCTGAGTTTTATTCTTGAGCAAAGGTATCGTTTTTTCTTCATTCAGATAATATAAAGTGAATACATATAATCTTAGAACAGACAAATAAAGGAATATCTAACAAATACCTGAGAACTAGGCAAAAAACATTTTGTCTTTCTAAAAAAACCTTCCTGGCAGTGATTCACAGAAAACATCCCCGCCTCTCCCCCTAAGGTCATATCGCGTGTGATGTTTTCTGGTGTTACGTTGTTCAGATAAATGCTATTTTAAAAGGAAATAACACGTCTAGCTCTTCACTTCTGCAAGTTATTCTTCAGACAGCTAAGGCATCAGGGCAAAAGGCTTGCAGGCATCCACTCATTTTCAGGGAGGCAATGTAACTTAGAAACATTGTACAACTTTTGGAAATGTTGGTAATTGTTATCCTACGAAAATGGAACTGTTTAACACATATATGGAAATGTATGTTTCAGTTTCTCTTTTTGGGAGTTGATAGCAAATCCACAAAAAGTAATTACAGTGATGCCTCACATAACAAATTTAATTCGTTCCAGAGGGATGTTTGTTACATGAAACGTTCTTTACGTGAAGTGTAATGAAATAATGGAAACTCTGAAGATTGGTTCCACAACCCAAAAAATAGTCATATAAAAATATTAACTAGGGAGGCTGAGCAGCAGCTTCTGGCTGCTGCTCTGCCTCAGAGCCGGCCGGAATGGGGGAGCTTACACCTGGGGTCAGCCGGAGGACTGACAAACTGCTGCTGCTCTGCCTCTCTAGTGAGACCAATGCCTGCACATAGGCGTGGACTTCCTCCTCTCTAAGGAGGAGCTGGCAGCTCCTCCTCGGAGAGGAGGAAGTCTCCTCTGAAGCCGATTGGCTTCAGAGGAGACTGTGCATTTGCCAAAGTTGGCGTCAGAAGTGACACTTTGGCACATGCGCAGCATCCCAGAGGGGTGCATCCCAGGTGTGACACGCTGCACCCCACAGTGGGTGACATGCAGGGGTGGACTAGGCCTTCCCAGCCCTATAATGACCTTAAAATATCACTTCTTGTTTTGATGTAAATGAAAGTGAACTTCTGAGGCCTCCCAGAGGCCTTTGAAGGGGTTCTGAGCATCAGCGAGACCATGTGCACTTGTCCAGCACTGGAGACAATCAAAAACCAAACAAATTAAAAAGCAAAAAAACAACCCAAAACCCACTGATGCTGCCAGGGTATTTTCAGTGTTCTCTTTGGGCAGTATTTGGGTTCTTTGGATTCTCTCTGGGCAGCATTCCCTTGATGTTCCTATCCATTGCAGGCCTCCGTCAGTCTTGAAAGATTATGGTATCATGTTCAGTGCTGCATACGCTGCATGCAAAGCATGAAAGCCTGGTTAGACTGTTATGGAGGATAGGCTGTTACCCAAGCAGCAAATCCCCCCTCTCCATGCCACTGAAATAGTCCAATGGAAAGGCAGAGCCAATACGATTGGATCCAGCTGACGTCGCAGAGCTGGGCTAAGAACAGGAGCTCACCCTGTCTTGTGGGGCTGAACTGGGTCTTGAACCCTTTCCTGCTGGTTAACGAAAAGCACGAAAGCCTGGGTTAGATTGTTATGGAAGATAGGCTGTTACCCAAGCAGCAAATCCCCCCTCTCCATGCCACTGAAATAGTCTAATGGAAAGGCAGAGCCAATACGATTGGATCCAGCTGGCTTCGCAGAGCTGGGCTAAGGACAGGAGCTCACCCTGTCTTGTGGGGCTGACCTGGGTCTTGAACCCTAGCCTGCTGGTTAACAGGCACAGTGTCTTAACTGCTTGTAAAAATTATACTGTATGTGAGAGTGGGAATAGAAGGAGATCATGATATGATCCTCAGTTACAGCTTGCTTCTAGTCTTTCTCCTCAGAATTGTGACCTACATATCAAAAAAGGATGGTGACCTACAAATGCCTGAAAACTGTTACAAGTTACAATAAAGGTCTGTCAAAACATCTAAAGGGGAAAAACACACTCCACACACCATTGTTATTATCTGGAAAAAAGTTATAGACCCTACAATCCAGAGCAACTACGGGAGCACGTAAGAGACATTACGTGTACCCATAGTTACTGCACCACCTAGTTAAAACCTATGGGAAATTCATATTGGAATCCAGAGCAAATTGTTCTTACACCGGAGCAAGGACTCCCCGTAGTTACTCTGGATTGCACCCTTAGCAATGTATTATGATTCTGTTCTTACTATGTTCCTGATCTATTCTGATTACAGATATTTAAAGACTCTTCAAAAAGAAAACAACTAATTCCACATGAATGATCTTTTCTAAAAGTTGCTGAAATGTCTGTGATGAAAATGGAAGATGCTCTGTACTAGACCACTGTGCCTTTCATGCTTGAGCATCCTTAAACACTAGTTTAAGAGCACTGTTTAAATGTAACCAGAAATGAGCTATAAGGCCTAACCATGTCTACTCAAAAGTAAGCCCCATTGTGTCCAATGGGTTTTACTCCCAGGTAAGGGTCTTTAGGATTGCAGCCGTTAGTAAAAAAAAATAAACTGGAATTCTGATTCACTTAAAAAAAACACAGAAATGGCCTTTGTCTACCTGTCAAATAGCTGACGATTAGGAGCAGACTCAGTGGGAGAAAAGCCATTGGAGAGACAAATGTGCACACGGCGGCTTTTAAAGAGGCAGCGAGAATCATCTCGAGTATGTAAGCTGAAGAGGATGTTCAATTGTCATTCCCAAAAAAGAACCAAAGCAGACTACAAATGGCTTTTAGGGGTAGCGAGATACCTTGAGGAGATAACACGCTTCATCTTAAAATGGTCTCCTGAAGTGCGCGGTTCACCTTATGCTGTCAAGTGCGAGCAAATAGATGCCTCTCCTCAGAAGCTCCCTAATCAAAGCCATATGGCTTAAGGCAAAAGAAATGCTACCTTCCAATTCCCTAGACAAGCCAGCAAGGTCTTCAACAAGGCCTTCTACTTCTTTCTGCCATTCTATGAAACATCCTTGGGGTTTTTAATGACAATTTGAATGCTTGTGACTTCCAAATGATGTATACAGTGCCGGGAGCTGTTGCTGGAGGCCTTGATAACAGTCCTGCACCAGACTCCCAGGATCCCTTCCATCCAGCCCTTGGTGACTATCACTATCACCAGTTCTGAACAGGGGTCAGTATAGTCAGGTGTGGCACCTGATGGTTTAGTCATGTCACCCCTCCTGCTCCTTACCCTTTTCAAGTCCAGGCAGTGGGAGAAGGAAAGGGGCGGCAAATAGGACCATGGGGTGGGCATCCCCAAAAGTCTGGTTTCTGAAACAACTACCTCACTAGACCTCATGAGTGGGCTGGCCCTGCACTTGTCTTTTGATCTAACACAAACCCCAGAGGAAACTCATTCATAAAAACATGGAAAAATATGTCACAATTCAGCTGTGAAACACTATTAGTAATTAACATATGATGCCAGGAGAGTTGTGACATCAAAATAGAGGCCAGAAGCAAATCACAAAACTTCTTGAATGCTCTTATTCTAATTCTCTAGCACAATTAAACCGTTGTAGAATAACATTTCAAGGATATTTGTGGGCCTTGGACATAGCTGTGAGCAGAGATTACTAGGCTGTGGGGTTAAGTTGGCACTAGGCACCATCAAGTAGCAGTTACCACTGGGCACCACTGTGCAGTTGGCAATTGGCACCAGCCTGAATCACTGGGCAATGGGCACCGTCAAGCAGAAGGCACCAGTGGGCACCGGGAACCCCTGCCAGGTACTACTGGGCATTACCATGCTTTGGATAGCAGGCACATGTGGGTAGAGGGCATCAGTGGGCAGGGGGCACAGCTGGGCACTGGAGTACACTGTGCAAAACTGGGAACTAAAATGCAGGGGGCAGTGGACGGTACCAGGGGGCAGTGGTGGGAAGCAGTGGGAGCTGACAGGCACCAGCAGGCACCAGACATCCCTACTGAACAGCAGGAACTGGATACCTGCAGGCACTGTGCACAGCAGAGAATACTGGGCACCAAGCACCACAGGGCACTAGGCACCACTGTGCATCAAACTGGTTGTTAGAGGGTCATTACATCACAGAAGCAATACGCTCAGGGTTGCCATATGTTCTGAAAACCAGGACTGCCCAAAAGCCTATATATTGTTTGTAGGTCTCTTTGTTTTTATATTTGTAGATTAATAAATATATAATTTTCCCCTTATGAGAGCTGCTCCATGCCTGAAGCTTCATGGTTCACAATGGAGACTGGGCAGTGTTTCCCTTTTTAAGGACTGCTAAGATCAGAGGAAGGCGTTCCGATCTACCATGAATTTGTCAACATGAACAGCTCACTTCATGGAGAGGATGTGCAGAATGTCCCACTGAAAATGTCTCCAGTTCTTATTCAGTCTGCCAGTGTTGTTGGCTAGCCCTTCCTTCCAGGGTTCCACTGTCCTTGAGTCACGTAGAAATGGATAAGGCTTCAACAGACAACAATGTTATCTATCATCTTTCATTCCTTCACTGATAGACGTTCCAGGAAAATGTTTTTTTTTAAAGAACTTCCTATTGACAAGATTGGGTTTAATGCTTTTTCCCTTGTTTTTCTCACCAAGATGAATCAATACATTTTAAAATGCTGCATAAATAACAATCTTTCTGTAATCACCTGCTTTTCCAGGAAGCTCTTCTGCAAATTGCTCTTCAGACAGAACCCACTCAGACATACTTTTCTATAAAGGTGTTACGTTTTCTAATGCTTTGGGTATCCTCCTATATCCCTGGAGGCAGAGGACACATTTGCACCACTTGTCTTTTTTCTGTTGTAAAACAAGAGCTCTTTCTCTCCTCTGCCTTCCAAAATATTCTACTGCTGCTGCACTTTGTAGATGAACTGTCCACACCTGCAAAGAGGAGAAAGTGACCTTTACAATTACAGTGGCACCTCACGTAACAAATTTAATTCATTCCAGAGGCATGTTTGTTACATGAAATGTTCTTTATGTGAAGCAGCTTTTCCCATAGGAAATAAGGGACACTCAGATGATTGGTTCCACAGCCCCCGAAATATTCATATAAAAATATTAACTGGATGTAAAAATGATGACAGAACACTGGAATTGAATTCAAAACATGCATTCAATGTGCATGATCCTATAAAGTTTACTTAGGCTGCAGTCCTAAAGGCACTTTCCTGGGAGTAAGCCCCATTGAACACAATGGGGCTTACTTCTGGGTAGAAATGGTTAGGAGGCTGCAATCAAAGACACTTTCTTCAGCAATCAAAGACATTTTCAAAGTGTCTCCCCACTTTCTCCTTCTCTTCATCCTGAGCCTCTCTCTCCCCTGCTCCCTTCCGGCTAGCCCTGAGCTGCTTCCCTCTTCTCCACTGCTGTTCTGAGGAACAGCGCGGAAGTGTTGCTTTTGCTATGGGCAGGCGTGCTTGGCAGCTCTGACGCTTTTTAAAAGGGCTGCTGGCCAGTGTGTCTGCCCCATCTGCCAACGAGTGTGTTTGTTACATGAAGCACAGTTTGTTATGTGAAGCAGAATCCTAGAGAAATTTTTGTTTGTTACGTGGAACATACTTTACGTGAGGCGTTTGTTACGTGAAGATGCCACTGTACTAGAAAGTACTTACTAGCAAGCCAGTGGTGCAAAGTGGATCTTAGAGCCTACTCATATACCTGTCTTCTCAGAAGTACACAGGGTGACCATATGTCATAACCAAAAAAGAGGACAAGTCCCTTCCAAAATGTAGGACACCACGGAAAAAGGTAGGACATGATAAAATAAATGTTAAAAAACACTTTTGCTTCATGTGATTAAACACTATTTTGCTTATTATTATTATTTAAAACTATTACATATTATTTATTACATATAATTTATTAATTATGGCTTCAATCCTTAACACGCTTTCTTGGGAGTAAGACCCATTGAACTCAATGGGGTTTAGCAGGGCTCCTTCCGAGTAGCAGCTTATTTAACCCTCGATGTTCATAGTTTAATCTGCCTGTCATTCTCATGAACCACCAAAATTTGGGGCTGCAATCCTAAAGATACTTTCCTTGGAGTAAGATCCATTGAACACAATGGGGTTTACTTTTGAGTAGACATGGTTAGGATTGTGGTCTGGGTCACAATCCACTGGTGAGTCCCAGACCCACAGCGGAAAACAGCTGATCTAAGAGTTGATATTGGACTTTGCTCAGAACCATCCAGTGAACTTCTTGGCTGAATTTACATGACAATTGAAAAGATCATCCTATGCACACTAGTGGTAGAGAATGAAACTCAGTGCCTATACAGAGAGTATATGCATCCCTTAGTCACCTATAGTATTCACAGTCCAGTTTAAGTTTGAACAGATGTTGGGAAATGTCTGTTTTGCTTGTGTGTCATCAGACGAAAGGAAGTCAGGGATTTCAGATGCCTCAACTTTCGTATGGAGCAGAAGCCAAATCCTATTCAAGTGAAAATCAAAGTGAATTTGCAATGGCTCGCTCAGGTGAAATATCAGTATGAACCCAAAGGAATGTTGAAAAGGTTTTGTTAAGACTGACAACATTTCTCACACATTCCTAGAACTGCCATCAGATTCTGAGCACAATCCTAACCATGTCTACTCAAAAGTAAGCCCCATTGTTTTAAATGGGTCTTACGCCCAGGAAAGTGTCTAGGTTTGCAGTCAAATTTGTCTTACTGAAACAGTGAGGCATAGCTTAAGGTTCCTGGTGAGGGGGGAAAACTATAGGGATTTCAAGTGAATGCAAAACCATTTCCTGACAAGTAAAGGCACTTCTCAGAAAGTTTCATGCAACTCTGACTGTTGTCAAGTACCAGATCATTCAATGGGCCAGTATTTTTTTATTTCTGTGTAAGATTTTTCTTGTCCTTATGCATCCTTGAATTCATAAAATGCCACCAGTTTTATTTTGTGGAAGCTGAAATGTCTCCAAGATGCCAGTTCTCATGAGCTGTTAATCCACCCCACCTGTCAGCACTGAGTTGGCATCCAAGCCCAATAAGAACAAGAACCTGAAGTTTCCATGGCATTTTGTGCCACTCTCAATGCAAATATTTCTTTTGGCTGATGTCCTAGAAACAGTAATTGCAGAGCAGGTTCCATGCAGATTTTATGTGCCGCTTCCTGTAAAGCACAGCTCAGGATAACCACAACGTCTGCTGCACCGAGAAAGATTGAAGTTTGGGCATTCACAGATTTTTTTTCCACAAAAGATTGCTATAATACATGGATTTTTTTTAAATCAAGAAGTTGCTATTCTTTTAAGTTACATCTTTCTCAGCAGGCAGACTTTGCAGCCAGACTTTTGCAGACTTTTCCCATTGAGATTCTTTTTGATGCAGTGTTCCCTTTTGCTGCTTTTCCGGGGCTCCTCTATAAGGTTTCAGTGTAAAGATGTGACAAAACCAGAAGAATATGGTAAACCTAATGATTTTGTAGCCCACTGCAAAATTCAAAGAGTTGCTCCAGAAATGATGTCACAACCGGAAGTGATGTCATACCCAGGCTTTTTTTAAATTAAAGAAAATTGGGAGAAAATCCATCTCCTCCCCACAGCAACTCATGACCCACTTGCTCTGCAGTCTTCTTTAGTTACCTTACAATCCAGAGTAACTACGGGAGTACATAAGAGACACTGTTCTGGGGCAGAAAGAGATTTACGTCAATGTAGTTACAGCACCACCTAGTGAAAACCTATGGGAAATTCATATTGCAATCCAGAGTAAATTGTTCTTACGTCAGAGCAAGGATTCCTTGCTCTGACGTAAGAATCCTTACGTGGATTCTTACATGGATACTCTGGATTGCGCCCTTAGTTGCATAGCTAAGAAATCTATCCACTAAATACGGCTAAAGAAGATTTCGTAGCTCCCTTTCAAATTGCAAACAAAATCAAATTTAATTCAGTAAATAAATAAAAAGTGTGTCACTTATTGGTTAGAGACACTGTGCTGGGGCAGAAAGATGGCTGTTCTTTCCCTGTTAATATAAAAGGAGCACCACTTAAAAGTGCCTCTTTTCCCAGTTATCAGGGATAATTGTATTATGATATATGGAAATGGGAGCTTGCTCATATTAACACCTTATTAGTTTCCATGTTGTAACATAATTACATCTCACTGAGATGAGCCCTGATTTACTGCAATAATGTTGGTCCTCACTGAGCCTTAAGTCCCTCTCCCCAGAAAAAATTTACCCATTGACATGGCAAGCTGGAGAAAAGGTTTGGTGGAAGAATCTTTCTTGATCTTTCTCCATCATGCCCAGAACTGTATTTTTAATCACAGGAGAGCTTCCAAATGTCCGGACTCCCAGTCGACATTTGAAGTTGCACAGTCCTTGCAGAGCCATAACCACTTTTCCGGTATAAGCCAAGAAAACAGCCTTTTGGGTCTAGGGAAAAGATGGATTGGCTTGCAGAGATCTTCTAGTGTGTAGTGGGTCAACATCTCTTGTTCTAGATCCACTTCTTCTCAGCAACAGAGAACAACCACCAAGTCCTACCAGGATGATCAGTTGCTCCCATTTCCAGAAATAAGAGGACACCAGAAATAAGAGACGGGGAGACAGGAAATGAGTTCAAATTCTGGCCATGATTTTATACAAATGTTTTTGCAGACACTAATTCATGACACCAATTCCCAAGATGAGTCAGTTTAATGAAGAAGGGCCCTTCTAGCACAACAGTGTGTAGTAGGCAAAAAACTCACCCACCTGCAGGCCAGTCTGGGTGGGTGGAAAAAATTCCTACTTGCCCCCAAAAGGCAGAGAGATAATCCCACACTGTCAATGGGGCAGGAGAGGGTTAGGCATCAAACTGCTGCTGAAGGAAGAAAAGGTGAAAGTTTTAGACCCTTCACTTTCGTAGCACTGCTAAGACTTATTTTTAGCATGGATATTAGCTTGAATTGGTTTTAGTGCTGGGTAAGTGACTGTGTTAGCCTGTTAGCCATAGTACCACTAACAGCACAATCCAGAGTAACTATGGGAGCTCTTACGTCGATGTAAGAAAAATTTACTCTGGATTGCTCTATGAATTTCCCATAGGTTTCCACTAGGTGATGCTGTAACTACATCTCTTATGTTGACATAAGAGTTCCCGTAGTTATTCTGGATTGTGCTGATAGTACCACTAATACAAGATAATTTTAGTTTAAGGATTAGCATGGACTAGTTTTAGTATTGTATGAGGCTGTTAGTGGCTTTGGTGCAGTCAAAGCAGTTGTGTCTTATACTCACCAGTGGTGCCCACCTAAGGAGAAGGAGTAGACATGAGTAGACATGCTTAGGATTGGACTGTTAGTCTTTAAGCACATGGAAGCAATATATGTGAGGGTTTTGATAAATTTTGTTATTCTCTACACTTTTCTTGGGTGTCCTACATGGGGTGGGGCCTTCTCCTCTGTCCGATTATGACATACGGTCATAACCTATGGTCAAAATCTCACTTAATTTTTTTGGGAGTGTGGGGGTGGGGGTTAAAGTTATTCACTTGATTTATTTTAATTTATTTACATTTTTAAAAATTTACTTGATGATGTCACTTCCAGCCATGACATCACTTTTAGTGGATTCTGGTCAGGTTGTCCCTCTACAAAGTGTGTCCCATGTTGGTCTGAAACCCTGTAATAAGTTGTCACCCTTGAGGGGGTGACACCACTAAAGAGCAAAATGGCTAAAAATCATGGTTTGTAGGAATAATCCCATCGTGCTACATACCATTGGGTGCATAATTTACAGCAGAATGTAATGGAACAAACCACTTTGAAATATATTTATTCTATTAAAATGTGTGGCCAAAAACATATGGAGGTGGAGCAATGGCACATAACCACACCCACCACCCAGGATGTTGCCCTGCCCACTGTATGGAGGAGATGCACTGGCCTCCCACACCGGGTGAAGTGAACCCTAGTGACACCCCTGGATGGAACAATTTTTAAAACTCAAGTTTTATTCAACTCAAGTTTTGAGTTTCAAAAATCCACTTTCTATGCCATAAGGTAGTTGCTTGTTAGTTTTCTGGTTAATTGACCATAAATTTGATAGAATACAGATATTCCAGTGCAGTATGTTTCATTGCATTCTACATTTCCAGTGATATCTAAATGATAGTATTATTCATATATACCCATTTTTCACAATTTTGGTCACAAATGTCAAGTTCAGCTGGTTGCCTTCCTAAAGTTTGTTGCCCGGTGCAATGGTTACCCCATGTGCCCCATTAGCTACCCACTGCAACTCAGTGAAATCTATTCAGCCCAGCTCTTCTGCTGTTTGGAATCCTAATGTGATGCTCAGGCAAGATTTTCCAGACATGCAACAGTGCACTTACTCTGTCCCCAGCTGGAAGATTTATGACATTCTATTTTTAGGATTGGAGGATTTACTTTATTTTTCTGCTATTTTGGCATCTCTACACTGTTCATTTGGCCACACAGTAATATGCTAATTGAACCTTCTGACCTGAATTATAAAATGCTTAGGGAGGCTCAGTAAGCCTAAGTGCTCAATCGGTTGAAATCTCTACCTTGGTGTTCCCCCTCCCCATAGAAAGCTTCTGGCATTGTGAAGCAAATGTATTGCAGAATACTCGCTGCATTAAAATCAAATTTATTTCCCTTAGGGAAAAATGCTCCAATGTCAGTTGTTCCTGAAGCTTTATGACATTTGACTTTTGCTATGAAAATCTCCTTCTCATCAGGCAGAGTCATACCTTCCAGTATTTTACGGACGCAAATAGAAACTCAGAGATACCCTATTTTTATGGCCAGGAACATTTCTTGCGCTCTACCCATGCTACTGAAGACTTCTTTTCAGTCCGTTGAATGTTAGATTAACCATAGATGTAGTTTTAAATTGTTTTAAATAGTAAGCCCCTTGAGACCTGACTCAAATCAAGTCTAGAGTTACAGCTCCCAATTCTTGGCTCAAAAATGATTCATAATGGGCATTTCCTGAGTCACCAAGTCACCATTTCATGTTAGGACTCAAGATAAGTTGCACGGACAAAAAATTGTGCCACAACTGCGCAAAGAAACAGGGCTGCTGCTGTGTGGTGTGCATATTTGGAGGTTTATGTCCCAATATGTCCCATTAGTAACCAGTTCTCAGAACCAGGAGCTCATTAGCAAAGGTTCTATAGAAGTCCACCACTGAATAAAGGTTATGGAAACGGAAATAGAATGGATGCCCGGCCACAGGAGGAACAGCGTGGAAATGTTGTTTTCACTATGGGCAGGTGCACTAGGCAGCCCTAACGCTTTTTAAAAGGGCTGCCGGCCAGCGCATCTGCCCCAACTGCCAACAAGTGTGCTTGTTAAGTGAAGTAACACTTGTTATAAGAGGCAGAATCCTAGAGAAATTTTTGCTTGTTATAAGCGAAATTTTTGCAGACCATATACCATCAGTCTAAGGAGGAGTGTCAATTCAGACTAGGTTTCCCAAAAGGACTTTTTGCACTTGTTAAGCAAGGTACCACTATATTCTCATTTCCCTGCCCTGAAATGCTGGAATCTTTTTGGACTAAATCAAGTTAAATTCAAAGTGTTAAGTATGAAGATACCCAAGGAGAGGCCAAATTTTTACTTATTTCTGTTTGGTCGCCTTTTCCCGTAGTAAGCTATGTACAATTGCTTTTGTAGCACAATATGTTAATGCAGGGTAAGATTGGGCCCTCAATTTCATTAACAACTAGGTCCCTTCCAAATCAAGGATTCTATGATTCTATGATTCCAACTGCTATTTGTAAGAACATTTTGGTATAACTTCTGTCATTTTCTGGAAACTGAAGTGTTAGACTTAGCTGAACCTAATCAACTTCAAATGTTCCTCAAACCTGCATCTGAGGTTAATTCCCCCAAACAGTAAGTCCCCTACATACTTTCACAGATATGAACAAACCTCTGGGTTCTGGAAGTGGATCCAAGAGGCTTGTTCTTACCTTTGATAGTTTGAAAATTGAAGGTTGGAGGAGAGGATACTTCTTCCTCTCCTCTCCAGACCTCAACAGCCCCATGCTGGCACAGGAATATCAGGATCTGTTGAGAAGGAGGAGATGCTTCCTAATCCCTCAAACTTGGCACTACATTGGCCTGTGAGGGTCTGGAGAGGGGGGGGGGGCAAGGATCCTCACCCCTTCTCTTCTCAGACACCCAAGCCCAGTGCATGGGGCTGTCAGAATCTGAGGAGGGAGGAGAGGCTTCTCATTCTCCTCTACACAGACCCTAAAGCCCACCTCATCCCAGACACTGCTAGTCTCACTCTTGCAGGACTCCCAGTGCCTGGGGCAGTTTCGTTAGTAAGTCCAATACCTTTTTGGCCTAATGACCAAATCAATTTATGAACAAATTTCCAGAACAGAACTCATTCATACATAGGGGGCTTACTATATAATATGATATTTGGGAATTTCCATCATGCATAGATTTCTTTCTTCCTGTTTTGTTCTGTTTATATTCAGTGTAAAGAACCAGTCTGGAAAAGGTTTTGCTCATTACTTTGTGATATTTCATTGGATCCCAATAAAGGCATTATCTTCTATAGCACTTTGGTAAAAAGGAACAGTTGGAGCATATACAAATGTATTATTGAATGCCCTGATTACCTTTTGTAATTGTTTGAAAAAAAGTGTTGCTTTTTCTTGTGCGAAGCAATTTCTAGGGCTTCTTAGACTGTGTAGTCAATAAAGTGGCATGCCATAAATGATGTCCCGATACATGGTGCAGACACATCACTGACCCTCAGTAAAGGCAGATGGGTAAAAGAAGTGAAATGTGGAATAAGCAAACACTATATAATTGCACAATTCCATGCTGAAGTCATCTGATTTCACCAGCCATTTTTTCAGTGAGCAGGAATGAACGTTTTGAAAGGGCAGGCAAAAAGAGCTGTGAAATCATGCCCCATTTTGCAGTGACCATGAATTCAAAACTATGAGTAACTCCATTATTCTGCTCTAGTTATTTCCGAGTTTCAAATGCTTATGACGATTTGTGTGAAATAACACTCCCACAATGTCGTTGTTCTAAGGTTTGTTGACACGGCTTAAACACAAAGCGTGCTGTGGGAGAGAAGATGGTACTGTGCAGAATTGTAGTTCATTTCTAACTATGGCTAAACTATACATCATTTGAAGAATATTCTGCTTGATTCAATGGGATAAGGTGAATTGAGAGGGAAAGTATGAAACAGGATGATCATGGCATATTTCCTGTGGGAAATGGCATGTTTGCCTACTCACGAGTAAAGCCGCGATATTGGGCACGTTCACTGTCCCATAGAATTCAATGCATATTTTTTGATTTTTATTTTTTGGTTATAACGTTTGTTAAGAAGGAGATATTTCAAAACCGATTTTTGCATTGGATTCTGCTCTTCAATACAAATCCAACAACATATGACATGATGGGCTTCTGCACACCATTGCAAAGTTCCAAAATGAAGTCAAAATGGAGGACAATGAGAAGACTAAAAAGCTAAGCCTAAAAAAGAGGACAAATCTGGAAAAATCTGGTCATATGAGCACCCTGCTCTCTACCTCCGTTTCTCTGTTTGTGAGGCCAGGCTCACTGGGTGGTAAAAAGGCACCCTCTTTGGGGTCTCATAGAGTTCACTAAAGAGAGAGTTAAGCACATTTTTAGTGCCCCTTTTGAAATCCACAGGACTTAAGAGACATTCAGCACAATCCAGAGCAACTAATCTGTCCACATAAGAGCCCTTGGGTTGCCCTATCTATCACTAGGCTGGAGCAACTGCAAGATGCTCCAGCCCAGTTACTCTGGAAGAGGCTTAGGGCAGAGCAAGGCAACACAGGGTGCCCTAAGAGAGGTGGACCTGCTCTGCCCTAACTGGGGCAGCCTAAGCAGCTAAAGAGAGGCAAGTTGAGGGCATGTTTAGCATTGCCTAGGGCAGAGCAGTTACTCTGAATCCAAAGCCTGTTTCAAGGCAGAAATGCCCTCTTCCAGTTCCTCAGAGATATACCACCTCAGGAGCAGGTATAGTAATGAGTAGACCCATAGGGGTCCATGATAAGGCCTGAGTAAGAATGGTAGTGTTGACCAAAAATCTGAGTTCTTGGCCAGCCTAGCTGCAATCCCTGCCTCTCAACCTCAGGATATGGCACAACTATGGCAGCCCACTAACCTCAGGATACAGCAGGCCACTCCAAGCATCCATCTTGCACTAGAAGAACTGCAGCTGTAACTGGTTGTCAGGAACTGCTGGGCTTCCTTATAATGTCGGCACCACAGCTGTTCCTTCTTCAGTGTGATCTGAGGGGGTCTACTCAGGAGCAAGCCCTCTCCAGCTGTCACTGACTTAACATGCTCTGGAGCAGTTAGGGCAGCCCAGGCTTCCTGACTCTCTGGATGCAGCATAACTTTCTGCTCTGGATACAGAATAGTTAGGAGAGAGCAGTTAGGGCACAGCAGGTTGAACTTGCTCTGGATTGTGCCCTTAAATGTGGTTGGATTAGGCCCATTGCTGTTAAGGAAGGCACTATAGCTCCATTCCATAAGACAGCTTCATTTGCAGTGTCCCATGATGCCTTTGATTTCAGATTTATAGCATAATGTGTGCCCCATATGCATTCCAGCCAGCCATACTAAATACTGTTTAGCACACTAAACAGTAATATAACCAATCATTACTTTGACAGCTGGGTTTAGTTTTCTATAGTGGTTGAAATCTATTTGGTCTCCTTGTTATGCTATGTCTTATTTTCTATTCTAAGTCACACTGTTGCTTTGGGCATAATTGGTTGGTTTGCTCTTCAGTGCTGCCAGTTATTTCAGGAAAAAAAATTAGAAACTGAGTATCTCAAAGATCAGTGAAACACAGAGGTACTGATGGGATTCATCTTATGAGGACTCGCACATTAAAAGTCCACTCATATTGTTGGTTACGAAGCCTTGGAAGGTTCTATTTGTTCCATGGAGATCAGAGTTTTGCAGAAGTTCCTGACACCACACTTTTAAAAGCCTGCGTGAATAACCAGACAGATGATGAAAAGATGGCACAGTACGAATGACAATTTCCTTGATCAGGTTTGCTTCTGACATTATTTTCTTTTGAACTGGAATAATTATTTGCATTACTGTCATTGCAGAAAAGCAGAGGGTGGGCACCGATATGCGGCACATGCAGCCAGACTGTACAGTGATTTCTACACCAGATTAAATACTTGCTTTTTTGACAAATAGGATGTGTGTTCAGAATTAAATGTATCCTTTTTTTGTTCGCTTGTGTGTGATGATTGCTGCCTGCGTTGTAATTAAAAAGAATGAATGCAGCCCATTTGTGGCATATTATGAAGACTGCCGTCAGATTGACTTTGGAACCTGCAAAATGTACACATTCAGTGCAGGACAAATTATTTTTGAAGGGGTAATAAAGGCAGGGCATTGTTTCAGTATTCTTTTTCAGGTATCTATGTATCCATCTATGTATCCTCCCAGAGTCCTTAGCTGGGAATGAGCATTGTGGATCAAACTGACAACCACAGGATATTCATCTACAAGTTTGAACATCTAAAGCAGTCATTTTCAACCACTGTGCCATGACACATTGGTATGTTGTGAGTGGTCCATTGGTGTGCTACAGGAGTTGGGGAAAGGTCATTTAGAGGGATGTGAGTCCCCCACTAGCAGCATTGTGTGCCTTGGCAATTGTTGAAAACCTGATGGTGTACATTGATTACTTTATTTCTTTGTCAGTGTGCCATGAGGTAAAAAAGTTTTAAAATTACTGCTCTAAAGACATACAACGCACTCTAACATGGAGACAGAATACATCCCTGTGGCATCCATCAAGCTATACCGCAAGGAGCTGAACAACAGTTTCATAGTATCACATTTTTGCGATCTGTCAGCCACATAAAGACCACAACCACCTGAAATGATGCCTCTAAGTCCCAACTCAACTGACCCAGGAGGACACTATGGTCAATGGTATCAAATGCTGTCCAGAGGCCCAACAGTATAAGGTATCTTCCCATGTGCTACAAAGCAAGATAACTTGCATGGCTGTATATTTTTATTTCTTCTGCTTGGCTGGCAATGCTCACCCAGAATATGCTGACGGATAAGGTAGCCTGAAGAATAGATAGTAGAAAAAACAAAAGAACAACCTTTCCTTGTGAAAAGTTTCATGAGGTCTGTTGTAGACAACTTAAGTGCACAGAATGAGTCTCAATGACATGATTGAGCTTTCCTACGCTGAACAGTGTTTTGAAAATGATTCCAGTTGGATTTACAAGGTTATTGTTTTGTTTTTAATCTCATCGCTGAAGCAGGATTCCTGGGTTTGGATTTGTCTGGGTTGAGCGGGAAGATTTATAATATTTTTTAAAAAGTTGCTGTAGTACTAGACTAAAAAAATAAAATAAAAAGAAAGTGAAAAATGAAAAAAGGATGTTTCTGGATTTAGTTACAGTATTTCAAAGAACGTCAAATATTGCAGCATGATCCCCATGAATTTTCATGGAGTCTCAGCTTCATAGAAACAAGACAGCCTTCTGCCTTAATTTATTGCATTACTACCCTTGGTGAAAAACATCTAAGCAACAAAAAACATGGCACAGAGGTACCTAGCAAAACGTGAGCTAATTAATCGACTTGAAGCCATCTCTGCGGTGTTGTCATTCTGGAGCCAAGAGAAAAGATGTCACTGGCTAAGTAAAAATAGAAACCAACCTCAGTTTTGGCCTGAAGAAAAATATGTGACCCTTTCCCCCTTAACGTCTCCCCTTTGGATAAATTTGCATTAGTCGAGGCTCAACTTCATTCTGGCTGTTTTGAATAAAAGAGAGTAATGAGAGGTGCTCGACAGGGATGACTCCAGAAGCTGGTAAGGGTGACTCACCGAAAACATTTCCTTCTACTCTCTCCTATTATCCTATATAGCTGGTCACAAAAGTAGGAGAACTTGATGAAGCACAGCAAATTCATTGTCAGCCGCAGGAGACTAATGACCATTGGAATTAAAAAGTACAAAAGACTTTTGTGCTGGTATAAAAACTGCATTGCTTCCACTCTCCCTCAACATTTGGTTTAAAAAACAGGAGGGAGAGAGGAGGCAGGGAAGAGAAAGGAGGGTTAAAGCCAGCAAGACCAAACCCACCATCATCTCCTAAACCAGCCATAGTTTTTAAGCTGAACTGTGTCTCTTGCCGTCAGGGAAATATCAACTGCCTAAGAGAAGGAAGAGGATGAGAAGGGCAGTGAGTTTTTAACTAAATGTGAGCTGCTTTGTAGGCCCCTTAGGAAGTGGAAAGGTAGCAAACACATATCAAGATAAATATTTAAATACGTTTAAAACTTTATATTCAGAGGCCAGATCCCACCTCTATTACCTGCCTGCCCAAAGACTATAGTGAACCAAGACCATAATGGGGGGAAGGATAAAAACTGCCATGCTGCTGATCGAACCCAGATCAGCC
Organism: Cryptoblepharus egeriae; assembly: GCA_030015325.1. Taxonomy (NCBI): domain Eukaryota; kingdom Metazoa; phylum Chordata; class Lepidosauria; order Squamata; family Scincidae; genus Cryptoblepharus; species Cryptoblepharus egeriae. Next base: position 53,866,750 of record JAREYC010000004.1, read on the forward strand.
CCCACCTCTACTGATGAAGGAAAATCTATTTATTTCTGAACTGTCAGGGCAAATGAAGCATCAAATGATGCAGCATGTATTTAATGTCACATGCACGTTTAATTTCATCCTTCTAACTGGACAAAAATGCACTTTATCAAATGGGTGTTCCTTTTATGTGTAGCAAGGGGAGAGTACCTGTCAGAAAAGGAGCAAGAAAGGTAGTAGTGTGGAGTAGTAGAGCAGTAGTGTGGTAGTGCTTACATGCTCCTCCACACATAAGCACTCTTCCTGTTTGTCATCAGAACCATTTAGGGCAGTGATGGTACTTTGCCACCATTCTGTGATCCTATGCCAAGTCATACCATTGGCTTTCCTAAGCCATAAAGGTCTTTAAAGGCCATAACCAGCACCTTGAATTGGGACTAGAAATGAATTGGCAGGTGGCACAGCTGCTAGAGTAGGAGTTTTATATACAGGTCCAATATTTTTGTATTTTTGTATACAGGTACAGAGATTTTTTATATACAGATTTGACTCAGCATGAATGGTTACAGCAAATCACATTAAAAAAAAATAGCTTTTCTGTTTGTGGGGAGGCTGGTGCATATCCAGCCTAAGTCACCCAGGAGTAGTGCAGAAGAGCCTTTTGGCACTTTTAGGGACACCCTATGGCTGGTTCAAAGGCCTTGCTTTAGTCTTCTGGATTGCACTTTAGGGTTTTTCAGACTCAAAATTTTAAATAAAGCAAGTGAAGCAGTTGAGGGCCCTGATTAAAGTCAGTACTAACCCTCCTCTCTCCTCTGTTCAGTAGAGCTAACGTGTGTCTGTGTTTTGCATGCTATGAAGTAGGTACCAGCAGGGAAAACTCAGGAGACGATGATGCAAGCAAGGATCAGCTTTATTCAGAGCTCCGGGCTCAGCCGGACAGTTTTCTGCCTTCAAAAAGGACTGAGCACTTTGTACAAATTGACTAGACCTTTTATAGCTGTTTCTCTACATAATAAGATGATTCTGTTCATAACAAGAGGATTTATACAATCAAAGATTTTATCTTCAGTGGCTTCCTGAGCCGAGATGGGAAAAATGTGTGGCAAGACATGACATTACACATCAGTACAATGAAGAACACTTGTGGTGATCAAGCACGTGTATTCTGGCATTGGTTGATCCATCTGAGTTTCCTTTCCCACAGGAAGAAGAATTAAAATTTTATTTTAATTTTATAATCTTTGGGCTTCAAATAAGTTCTTCTGATTTGCCTGACAATTTAACATTGCTTTACTTTCCGTCTAGGCTGCAGGGTTTAGGCAAAACAAAGGAAAGGAAATTTCTTTCAGTTCCTGCTGAGATAAGCATATCTTTACAAGTCTTAAGTGGGCCATTTACTGTAGACAATAACAATGCTTGAGAACTTGGGACAATTCATTGTGATGTTATAATCCCTTCTCTTGGGAACTTGTGAGAACCTGTGAATTTTGATGGATAGCCTTGCCTGGGGCAAATGTGTGTTCCCAGCCATTGTTTAATGTCTGTAAGGTGCTTGGCTGCGTGTCCTTTACTATAGGCAGCCCACAGAATGATTTCAAAGGTATCAAATAATTTCAATAATTCTAATAATAATTCTAATAAATTCTGACAGCTGGTTTTGTCTATCATAGAGGGCCCTGATTAAAGTCAGTACTAACCCTCCTCTCTCCTCTGTTCAGTAGAGCTAACGTGTGTCTGTGTTTTGCATGCTATTATTGGAGTTGCTTCTGTGCAGGGCCCACTTTTCCTTCTACAATATTGATGCTCCCTGAACCCCACAATCACTCCGATTCCCTTTAGCTAGCTTTGGCTATACCAACAGCTTCCTTCAATCTCTCCTGCCCTTAGGAATTCCCAAGGTTATCCAAAGATACTATCCAATGATACTTTTCCTGTTGCCAGAGAAAGAGGTTGCTGTTTTCAAAGTTATTGAGCTGCTCCAGCTATTTGCAAGCAGTTTCTCTTGCTTGCTTTGCTGGTGTCTTCCTGGCAGTGCCTGCTTTAAAGCTTCAACCAATCCCCTTCATAAGCCAGGTGTTTGTAACTGGAAAGTCTTTAAGCTGTGGAGATTCTGGTTGCACACCAGGAAAAAATTGTTGACAGGGTGGTTCAAAATGAAATAATTGCTATGGGGGTTGATGGATTTCATAGTGTTATGGTCTAGATCAGTGATTTTCATCCTTTTTCATCTCATGGCACACTGACAAGTAAACTGAAATTATCAAGGCACACCACCAGTTGTTTTTACCATTGACAAGGCACACCAGGCTGTTCAAATCCCCTAATTTTCTTATTAATCAATGTCAATCTCCAAATTCCCGCAGTACACTTGAGGACTATCCACGGCACACCAGTGTGCCATGGCACACTGGTTGAAAATCACTGGTTTAGATAATTGGTGACCACCAGCATCATGGCTGAATGTAACCTTTAGAAGCAATGTGGCTGCAATCCCAAACCCTAGTTAGGACAGCACAAGTAATGTGCTGGCCTGGAGGTGTTCCAAAAGTGAAGTAGGGCACTTCTGTGCCACTCCTGGGGGGAATTAGGCCAATGCATAGACATGCGCTGGCCTCCCCACACCACCATAGAACAGGGAGATAGGAGAGTTGCCTAAATTTGTTAGGATGACACCTTATGAATCATAGCCACTGACTGAAGAGGGACTCACCCCTATTTTTCAATATGACCATGTGATTTTTGTCCTGGTTGGAGTGAGCTGCTGTAAACTGGCTGGTTAGCTGCATTTGTGAGATGCAAAGTGTCCCAGGGAAATTTGAGCAAAATGAAATACAGTTCTACTTGTCGTTGAACACATATTTATACAGGATTGTGGAATACAGATGTCCAAATGCTGTTGTGCCCCCAAATTTGGATAGAAGCCCGGCTGAGTTGTTAAAACAATGACACAGTTTGTTATTGTGAACCAGCTCTTTTGGCAGCATGTCGTCCTCTTTTATATAGGCCAGCAGCCTCCTGCAGCTATGCATACATTTTCATGCGCCCTTAAATAGGAAGATGAATGCTTTTCGGGCAGCTATTTTAGTACCTATTGCTTGCCCATTTTTAGCACATGGATTGCCTTATAAATAAATGTTGGAACTATTGCAATCTAGGTTAAAGTGGCTTTGCTTTGGGTGGCTTTTTTCACTACATATTACCCAGAATATATTACTTCCTTATCGTGTGCTTCAAAATCAGATTTCCATATTAGTTTACAGGTGTATTATATATTCAGTGCCTGGCTATGATGAGAGAGATTCATATGATTATGCTAATGCCTCACTGCAATTATGATTGGAATATAAAGAAAAGAATCTAGCCAGGCTACAAGGAACCTGAAGATTAAGGAAAAACATTTCTCAAAGGCAAACAAAAGAAAATGTAGTTTGGAGCCACTTCTATGCTTCTGTTTTAATTTGCACCTAAATAACCTCTGTAGCTCTGGAGCCCAATCCCGAGCTCATTCCACCAGTGTTCTGCTAGTGTTGGGTTTCAAAAATATTAATTATACCAAATTTTTCAATGCATGTTTCTGGACTATTGAATCTATAACCTGTCCTGGCTCTTCTTCATTGGCTGGCATTTCTGGTTGGTTTGATGTTCTCTCTGCATACATTCTTTGGCTTATTTAAGTGGTTGGGGATGCTGTTCTTGAGGGGAGTCACATATCTTTTTACTGTTTAACCTAAGTAAAAGGTAAGGGCAGTAGTGGCTCAGTGGTTAAGATGCTACATCTGTCAACCAGCAGGTTGGAGTTCAAGAACCAGGTGCTACAAGAAGAAGTGTCTCCATCCCTTGCCCAGGTCCTGCCAACCTAGAAATTTGAAAGCTTGTAAATGCGAGTGGATAAATAGATACCACTTTTGTGGGAAGTTATTTTGTGGTCCTCAGTGTATAGTTGTGTCAGCCACATGACCATGGAAACATCTTTGAACAACACTGGTTCTTCAGCTTATAAACGTGAATGAGCACCCTACAGTCAGTCACAACTTGTAGCAGAACCTGCTGCAGCAGGTTTTGGGGGAAAAACCTCCAAGCTGGGAGGGATACAAGAGTATCACTAGGCTGTTTAGCACCCAGAGCCTCCCCCCAATTTTTGGAAACCCCATACGAGAGAAGATAGCTCTCTTCCTCTCCCTCCCAGAGGCAGCCACTTCTGCTCTCTCTCTCTCCCTCACATCTACCTGGGATTGATTGTCCAGGATGCTCAGCCTCATAGGGGAACTTTCCCCAGAAGTTCTGCCTGCCCACCCTCCTGCTTGGAAGAAAGTGGGGCAGTGGGCATGCATGCATGCAGGAGTAGACCCCCAGGGACAAGAGAACTTGTTGCACTTGGAAGCTACGGTATGCAGCTTCCACCCCTCCCCACACACAGTCCATTCTGCAGACTTACGTGCATGCACACCACAGCCACACTATTGGGAGTATGGGGGACTGGGGAACAATTTGTCACCCTTTACTCTGTGATACCCAGAGCTGATGTCAACCTTGCAGCCCCAAGGCAAACCTATTGTAAGAGAAAGTGATTAGCAGAGGAAAGGTAATGCATCACCCTCTCCCACTCCTCCCCATTTCCCTTCTCCAAATGTTCCCCATGCTCATATTTGGGAACATTTGCTAAGTCATGTATAGTTCAGGTGTCAGAGATTGAGCAACATCTATCTATCTATCTATCTATCTATCTATCTATCTATCTATCTATCTATCTATCTATCTATCTATCTATCTATCTATCTATCTATCTATCTATCTATCTCTCTCTCTCTCTCTCTCTCTCTCTCTCTCTCTCTCTCTCTATCTATCTATCTATCTACAGTATTTATATACCGCTTTTCAACTAACAAGTTCACAAAGCGGTTTACAAAGAAAATGGAAAAAATAATAATAGCTAATTAATAGCTAATGGGTCCCTGTCCCAAAAGGGCTCACAATCTAAAATGCAAATAAAGAACACCAGCAGAAGCCACTTGAACAGATATTGCTGGGGTGTGTAGGGCCAGTTACTCTCCCCCTGCTAAATAAAAGAGGAACACCCACTTGAAAGAGTGCCTCTTACTCGGTTAGCAGGGAGTTAACTGGAACAGTCAGATTTTCAATGAAGGTGTTCTGGGAGGAATTTTTTTTTTGGTTGTGTTCACACATAGGAAAGATCATTATAAGTTATTCTACATATACAACACGTTACAAGTCAATATCTGGACACATGTTTCTGAAAAGCCAGAATTTCTTAATCTAATATGGCACATTGGGTTTTATTGCACACAAATGTCTTTTGAAGTCCTAGCCAGAGACTTCAAAATCCTGCCCAAATACTCTGAACAATTGTCATAATGCCCAGTGTCACAAAGACAGCCACATCCACCCACATAAGGGCAAACAGAAAACAGAAAACTTCCTGAAGCTTTATCGCATGTCATGGGGAGAAAACAATCTTCATCTGAACAGCATGAAAATGTGCATTTAACATTCCCCAAGACTCTCTCAATAGTTTTCTGCATTGCTAACAAGCTCAATGTCTTCAAAATAAGGAACCGTCAAAACAAAGCAGAGCAGCATTTCAAACAGCAATTATTTCTCAAGTCCTTGTATATGTGTGTCAAAACCCGCAAAGGAAAACAGAACTTCGAAACAACACTTTGCTTGTGAGGACACTCACCCCCCGCCCCCAATGTATGGTCAATCATACTGAATATAGTCCATCATCAGCCAAGTGCCAAGTGCTTGAAGACTGCTTTGTTTTTATAGACCCAGGTCAGGAGAAAGATATGGCCTGTGGCAAGCTCCCCATCTAGCACTCAGGAAAATCCTGTAATCTTCAAAAAGTCCATCCAGAAGTCCAGAGAACTCCATCTCCAAAAGGCTGGGGAAGCTGCATACACTTCTGCTCTCTTATGAAGTGGTTTTAAGATCATCCTCTCTGTGTTAGAAAGTGTTTATGAACTAATTTGAATTCTTCCATTTATAAGTTCTTACTCCAGTATATTCATTTATTTGCTGTGTTGGCAAACAGTGCACCCAAAAATACATCTACACATTGCAACCATCAGGTCAGGCACAAAAAACGTATAGTTGTTCATTTCATTCTTTGATTGAGAACTCTTTCTCATTCCCAATCTTCCTCGCTCCCAGTCTGTTGTTTAAAAAAGGATTTTCTGTTGCTTCTGCACAAGACTGATTTGCACCCACTTCAGATTCCTTTATCAATAGAAGTGACTCTTATCATTCTAGCTGTGTTTTCGCAGTAAGGACTTGTTCCTCTACATCTTTTTTTGAGACAACCAATTTATTAATAATTCCCCCTGCAGTTCCCTTGCTTACACCACATGCAGCATGTTAAAGTATTCCAACCTGGGGATAAGAAGGCCAGGAGTGACAGTGACCAGGGCCAAGGTTTTCAGGGAGGGGGGAAGGAAAACAAAAACATGGCATCTTAGTCAAGGTTGGTCAAAAGCATTCCCTGAAATCATCATTATCTGAAATTCCAAAAGCAGCATTATATAAGGTTGCCATATATCCTGAAAAACAGGGACAGTCCTGATTTGGGGGGATTGTGTTCACATATGTGGCAAATGGGAAAAAGGTCTTGTCCTGATTTTGTGGAAGAGAATTCTGGCAATCAAAGAGTGCCGCTATGGCACTACCTATAGCATTTATATTAAAACAGTATCTTTACATCTCCTACCTATAAGCAGAGACATCTTAGAGCCCAGCCTAAGCTTTGGCTGTGTTGCATGGTATACTGGCACAAAAATGGCCATCAGTGTTTCCTCTGAGGCCAGAGCAGCTGGTAGAACTTCCCCCAGGTAAGGATACATGAGTTCCCTTACACTGTGTTGAACCCTAGCAGGCCCTAGGGATCTGTTTGTATCTACATAACTGGCACAGAATGTGTGTCAGGCTCCATGACTCTTGGAATCATAGAATCATAGGATTCTAGAGTTAGAAGGGAGCTAATAGGTCATCTGGTCCTTTAGCAGGAAATCCTCCTAGAGCATCTTCGACAAGTGCTCATCCACCCTCTGCTTGATGATCCCCAGTGAGGAACAGTCCACCACCTCCCTTGGCAATCTTTTCCACTGCAGATCTGCCCTCACAGTCAGGAATTTTTTAATTGATATCCAACTAGAATTTCCTTTCTTGCAGTTTGTACCCATTGTACCCAGCCCCTTCCTCCATATGACAGCCCTTAGGTATCTGAAGAGGGCAATCATGTCTACTCAACCTTGTCCAGGCCGAACATCCCAAGTTCCCCCAACCTTTCCTCGTAGGGCTTCCCTTCCATCCCACTGATCATTCTTGTCGCTCTCCTCTGGACTTGCTCCAGTTTGGCTGCATCTTTTGTAAACTGAGGTGCCCAGAACTGAACACAGTACTCTAAGGTGAAATCTAACCAATGCAGAATAAAGAGGAACTATAACTTCTCGTGACTTGGAAGCTACAGTCCTCTTAATGCAGCCTAAAATGGCATTGGGACTACATTAGCCCTCTTCCAGTCCAGTAGCACTTCTCCACTCCCTAAGGATTCCTCAAAGAAGATCAACAGTCTCTGCAAGGACATTTGCAAGTTCATTAAGAACTCGAGGATGCAGCTCATCTGGTCCAAATGACTTGAATTCATTTAGGCCAGTTAAATGGTTTTGAATCAATTCTCTGTCAGTCTTAATCTGCTGTTCTGCACCATCCATATTTCCATTACCTCTTTTTTTTTTTACCGCAAGCATATCCCCCCATCAGCCAACAATCCCACACCTGCATTTGCACAGCCCTCCTTCAGAGAATAGACAGATTCAAAGTAGGAGTTGAGCAGCTCTGCCATTTCTTGGTTTCCAGATACCTGTTGTCCATCTTTGTCCAGGAGCAGCCCCACCTCCTCGTCTCTCCTCCTGTTGTGATAAGTGGGATTTTAGCTTTGGCATATCTAAAGAAGCTCTTTTTGTTATTCTTGACACCCCTGGATGGCCTCAGATCAAATTGAGCTTTAGCATTCCTGACCCCCTCTCCTGACTCAGGAGAGGGGATAAGATTTGGCATTATCCTCTGCCACAGATCTCACCCCATCCCAAGCCTGAACCATTCTCTGGCCCTCCCACCCCCCTTCCTACCTTTCCCCCTTCTCCCTCTCCCAAGTGGGGGGTATACTTAGCACCAGGCAGTCTTCTCCAGCATCCCTCTGGCATGGAGGCCAAGCAACAACTGGAGTGGGCCTTTAAGCCAACACTGTGTATTGCCCATCAGTGGCAAAAATCCATTTGGAATAGGATTGGGAGCTCCTTTCATGGTATGTTGAGGTCCCTACAGTACTTAAAATTTTCCTCTCTAGCTATGTTACTGCTAATGCCCTAAATTAGAAATATTTAATTGACATATATTTTTGCGGTATATATTGTAAACAAACATCTACAGGGCTGTGCCCTGATAATTTTACTTTTATGTTGTAAATATCTCTTTCCCATAGTCTGAAAGCTTCAAACTGAAATATTTGATTAGAGAAATATTAATTTAATGATGTGTATATGTTCATTTCCACCAAACAAAGCTTTATTTGGAAATTATTTTTATGGAAATATTTTAAGACATAACAACTCCATGGCATCCACTTTATTACGGAGTTTAAATTTTAAAGGAAAAATGAAGGCACTGAAATTTGTGAACATGGTCTTTTTAGCATGCCTAAAGAGTGGTGCATTTGTATTTATCCCGAGCAAGCATGTATGCATATATAATCATTATAAATGCATTTTCCCCCATGGGCTAAAATTAGTGTGTCAATTTGTCCAGATTGCATCCATTCATATATTGCTAATTGGTTCTGTGGAACAATGCAGTTTTAGAAATGAGAAATTTTGCATAAGTAAAAACTGTTTTTGTGGAAAATCCTTGGCCCTGATTGCTAGTGTGAAGGAAACGGACTGAGGCCACAATCCAAAGGTGCCCTTGGGCCAATAATACCTCAAGGCACATCTCCATCAGTCTCACAGAGGGATAAGCTGGTACAAAGACATGTACAGGCCACCCCATGACAATATGGGCCCCTGAGGATGATGAAGTTGTGCTAGTCAAACTTGTCCAGTGCAAGAGGCTGGGGGATGTGTGAGAAAGGTAGTGAGGAGGCAGAAGGGAGGTGTTTTAAGGTAGGGGAGGGTAGGTGACGGTCTGGTGGGCAGGTAGATGGGGAGTGGGAAGTGGAACCAGAACCTGGCACATGTGCCATATCCCAGCCAATTCCTAGTCAGCCTATGGGACTCCCAGGCTACTCAGATTTGTGCTGCTAATTTCAGCACAGATCCAGTTGGCTCCATTAGGGCTGCCAAAGTGTTATCCTGGAAAAAGGTAAAAGTTTCCTTTACCTCAGGCTGGAGCAGCAGCAGCCCATACTTGCAATAGATGCAGTGGGATTACACCAGCCTGCTTATTCTAGCGCATTTCACAATTTTGCATTCTTAGTCACTGTTTGCAAAGGAAATAGGCTTGAGAATGTTTTATATGATTTGTCCAGGCATTAATAATTTTGGCATCCATCAGTCTTGAAAGACTATGGTATCGTGCTCGATGCTGCATGCATAGTACGAAAACCTGGGTAGATTGATATGGAGGATAGGCTGTTACCCAAGCAGCAAATCCCCCCTCTCCACGCCACTGAAATAGTCCAATGGAATGGCAGAGCCAATACAATTGGTTCCTGCTGCGTCACAGAGCTGGGCTAAGAACAGGAGCTCACCCTGTCTTGTGGGGACCCTGGTCTCAAACCCTGACCTGCTGGTTAATTAAATAATAATAAGGAAAGACTTGAAAAAATAAAAAGATACAAAGATTTACAAATGGAAATTGAAAGGCTGTGGCAGAAGGAGACCAAAGTGAGCTCTGTGGTGATTGGTGCCCTCTGTGGTATTCTAAAACACCTTGAGGAACACTTGAACTCTATCAGGGCTCCATCAGGGCCATAAATCATCGTCCACCAACAACAAAAAGCAGCTTTACTGAAAACAGCTTGCATCTTGAGATGATATTTATAACATTGAAATTGGATAAAAGAGGATTAAAGGTACAGGTGTCTTCCCTTATGCAGGCGTCTTATGTGCTCCCTGAGACATCTGGTGGACTATTGTGAGATACAGGAAACTGTATTAGATGTGCTTTTAACCTGATCCAGTGGAGGCTCTTGAGTCTGAAAGACCAAGAGGGAAGAATGAGGCAAAGACTGCCCTATGGCCAGTCATTGTGGCAGGGTAATATGTGTCTACATTAAATAATATAAAGTCACTCCTCCCAAAGCAACAACATACCTTTGAAGATCTGCAGGTTACCTCTTGCTTACTATCTGTGAAATTCATGTGTATTTCTCTGGACAAAGTCAATTGCAACTTTCAGCAAGAGTAGGCCATTTTGTATGACAAAACATCTAACTTTTAACAGCAAGAATAAGGCATGCACTGCTTTTATGTTAACAGATCTCAAACAGTTCTGAAATAGCTAATCAGATATGGTACCAGCCCATGGGGGAAATATCAAAGCACAAATACTATTTTTTTTTGTTTTCAAAACCTGCCAATCCCCCTAATCCATTTGACATCAAAGATTTAGAAGCCAAAGTTGCAATAAGATCCCTTGCTACATATACTGTGTTCAAACGATGCAACTATATATTCTATGCTAATGTCTTCAATAATTGAGAATAGTAAATAATTTAAAAACTACTTTTGCCGAAATAAAAAAGCAGAGTATGTTTTGTGAGAGGCATATTAAGTGCTCAGATCCCATGGTGCAGAAACACAATATAAATAACTGTGAAAACTGTAATACATTTCATTTATACATCTTTTTCAGTGGTGGGCTTCAAAGAAATTAAGAACCGGTTCTATGCCCATCTGGCAGCCACTTTTAAATGGCTATTTTTAAACTTTATATGTCCTGTCTCTCATTAACAACCGGTTCTATAGAATAGGTGCGAACCTGCTGGAGCCCACCACTGATCTTTTTGGTTTTTTTCTTAGAGAACAGTCCGAATCATGTCTACTCAAAAGTAATTCTCATTGTGTTCAATAAGTCTTACTCCTAGGAAAGTGTCTTTGGGATTGCAGACATCCTAAAGACACTTTCCTGGGAGTAAGATCCATTGAACACAATGTGGCTTACTTTTGAGTAGATGTGGTTAGGACTGCGCTCATAATCAAATGCATACAGATGTTGGCCATATATTGCAGGAGTAAGACATTATTTGTGATAGTTTGGTCTCATTTGTACACAAAACCCACGTAGGCAGATCTGTCAACATTCAAAAATTTTTCAAAGAGGGAATACTGAGTAGGTTCTACCATATCAATTCACAAAGTCAGAATTTGTTGGAATAAAGGAGAGCCAAAAAAGAGATGAGATATTAATGTATTGATAATACTGTTTTGATTTTCAGGAAATAATGTATTGATTCAGGAAATAATGTATTATTATTATTCAGGAAATAATATATTGATGTTTAGGAAATAGGTTTTTGCTAATTTTTTCCCCCTCAAACACATGGATTTGACAACAAACTCACCTCAAGTCAACATAAACTGCAAAATTTGAACACTTTGTAGTTATAGAGATCTGGCTTCAATAAACTGAAATGTAATGCCATCACTGCTATATAGCTTGACTCCCACATACTCAGCTGTTGTTTGGAAATGTTTATGAACGTCCAAGATTAATGACAGCACACATGGCTTACAGGGGATGGAACTGACATGTTGCTGGTGGGAAAGTATGCAGCAAAAAGGGAGCAGACATCATTAATAAAGTATTGGTCAACACTTAGGTTGCTGTGGATTTATAAAAATGGTAGGTAAATGGTATGCGTGAGTAATGTGAATGAAATCAAGGTATCAAATCAGAGAAGGTTTTCAAATAGCAGATCTGCTATTGTCACAATTATCCAGTAATTAAAAATAAAAACTGAGTAGAGTAGAATTGGATTTTAAAAAAACTGCTAGAGCTTTAAACCTTTATGGTTTTGGGCTGAGGATTGCCCCAGTCTAGCTGCTTGTGCACGAACAGCTGTGACTCTAATGAGGCTCTTTTTCCAAAGCTAAAATCCCACTTATCCCTGTCAGAGGAGGAAGTTGGTATGAACCTAGCCTGCTGGCCCCTCTATTCAACCAAATAATGCAGCCTCCACACAAGACAGGAGATCAGGGTAGCACTGGGAGATATTCCACAAACTGGGCAGCAGATGGACACTTGCCATTGCATGGCTTCATCCACAACTCAAAAGGTAGTGGCAAAAGAGGAAACTACCTGAATCATAGAATCATAGAGTTGGAAGGGACCTAGTAGATCATCTAGTCCAACCTTGTTCAGCTGTTACTGGGTTCTTGGTTAGCTTATTGTCCAGGCACCCAAATTGTAACCTATTCAATAGCAGGAGACCTTGCTACAGTCAGGGGACCAGTGGCGTAGCTAGGTATGTGCCAGGGGTGCAGTTGCACCAGGGAAGGGTTGCCACAAGGTTCCATTTTATCCCCCATGCTATTTAACATCTACATGAAGCCGCTGGGAGAGGTCATCTGGAGGTTTGGAGTGAGGTTTCATCAGTATGCTGATGACACCCAGCTCTATCTCTCCTTTCCTCCTGAGTCCAAGGAGGCGGTTGAAGTCCTGAAACGTTATCTAGAGGCAGTGGGGGACTGGATGAGGGTGAACAAGCTGAGATTATATCCTGATAAGACAGAGGTTCTCCTGGTCCGGAAGTCCTCAACTCGGGTATTGGAATATCATCTTGTTCTGGATGGGGTTGCACTCCCTCTGATGGAGCAGGTCCGCAGCTTGGGGGTTCTCATGGATTCGCAGCTGCTCCTGGAGTCCCAGGTGGCGGCTGTGGCCAGGGGAGCCTTTGCTCAGCTTCGGCTGATCTGCCAGCTGCAACCATACCTGAGTTGTTCGGATCTGGCCACGGTGACCCATGCCCTAGTAACATCAAGATTGGATTACTGTAACGCTTTCTACGTGGGGCTGCCTCTGAAGATGGTCTGGAAGCTTCAATTAGTTCAGAATGTGGCGGCCCATGTGGTTGCTGGGGCTCGTCGGTTCGACTCTGTAGGGCCACTGCTTCAGCGACTACACTGGCTGACAATTCGCTTCCGGGCTGAATTTAAAGTGCTGGTCTTGATCTTTAAAGCCCTAAATGGGTATCTGAGGGAGCACCTTCTTCTGTACAATCCGACCCATCACCTAAGGTCATCTGAGGGGGCCCTACTGACTGTGCCGCCACTAAGATGTGAGAGGTGTGGCGGCCAGAGATAGGGCCTTCTCGGTGGTGGCACACCAGCTTTCAAACTCCCTCCCCTTAGAACTGAGGAAAGCTCCCTCAATACAGAGCTTCAGGCAGAGCCTTAAAACCTTTTATTTTAAAAAGCTTTTTAAATGGGGCAGAAGTGGTGGGCAGTTTTATTGTTCTATTTTATATTATTGTTTTTAACAAATGTATTTAGTCTGTTTTAATTGTTCTTAGTTTTTTTAATCTAATTGTATTTTAATTGTATTTTAATTATGTTTTAATCTCTATTTTTGATCATTTTTAATGGTGTTTTATTATGATTGATGTTAGCCGCCTTGAGCTCCCTCTTGCAGGTGAGGAAAGGCGGGATATAAATTAAATAAATAAATAAAATAAATATAACAAGCTGAGCTTGACACTAGAGACTAAAATTGTGAAAAACAGGGTTATATATGAATGACAATATCATCATATTATACGAGTTGGAAAGGTATTTTAGTTCCATATTATAGTTGGAAAGGTAATTTAATGCAGAATACAATGAATCAATTTGCATTGGAATATCTCTGTTTAATCAAATTTTATGGCCAATTAACCAGAAAAAGAAAACACAAAAGCTCATGGAACAAAAAATTGATTTCTTAACTCAACTTTCCATTGCTCTGATAGGCAATGAGATGTACCTCTGATACTGTATGGATCTAATAAGGTGTTAATATGAATCAGCTCTCATTTCCATATACATATATCATAACACAGTTACCCATGCTAATTGGATATACAGGTACTTCTATGTGGTGCTCCTCTTATATTTAGCAGGGAAAGAATAACCATTCCTCTTAGGTACGGTAACCAATAAGGGACACAATTCTCATTTTTTTAAAACTTACTTAAAGTTGATTTAGTTGTTGGTGAGGGAGAGAGGGGGTAAACAAAATCTTCTTCAGCCCCAGATAAGAAATAGGTGCTTCAGCTCTGCCACTGGTAGAGCAAATGGGTATTGAACTGCTGAGGAGGAGGAGGCAGGTTTTTCCCCAATTTTCTTTTAAAAAGTATCTGGGGATGACACTGCTTCCGATTGTGATGTTACTTTCCAGGCATCATTCTGAGCTTTTCACTGGGCTATATACTCGTCATCCCACTGCAGGGGACACTAGTTGATTAATTTGATGACCCCTTGCAATTCTATGATTCAGTATTGGTCAGAGACTGTAATAAAGATTAGAATTCAGAATATGGAATAGTCTCTTGGCTATTCTATAGCACTTCACTACTGTAAAATTCCTGGTGCCCCTCTGCCCTGATTCCATGTTAGAAAATAGAACTCTTTGGAATTGTAAAATGGGACTAGAATCAAAATATGGTCCTTGATTTGCTGCTTCCTCTACATTGCCCACTAACTTGCCCACATGAGCTATGACAGCAGGAAAGAGCAGCATGAGACATGCAATTTCGTAAGAACATAAGTCCCTCTGGACCAGGCCCATCTAGTCCAGCTTTCTGTATCTAATAGCGGCCCATCAGGTGCTTCATGGAGCACATAAGACAACAAGAGAACTGCATCCTGATGCTCTCTGCTGCATCTGCCCATCTCACTGTCTCAGAGCTTGCCCAAGCCTGAGTATGGTCTTATTCATTAGCATGTATCCCTGGAAGTTAGAGTTGAGCTGTTAATGTGATTCTAATTTTTATAGATAAAATATGTATTTTTCATACAACCTAGTCCCTAAATGCAAGTAAATTAAGGTGTAACTTATGCAGAATTCCCAGATGCTCCAGGACATTCTAGAAAATGAAGCTATTGAAAACATGTTGACACCTGCTGGCAGTTGCCATCCCCCCTTCCCCAAATGCCCTGGAATGAAACAGCAGCAAAAAACCAGGTGTTGGTCACTGGAAGGTGACTGCTGAAATGAGCAGAGCTGTCGTTGCCACAAGAACTGGCAAAAACAACAACAACACAAAATGAAACAAGAAAATAACAAAGTGAGGGCAATTTGAATGAAAGAAAGACAACACAAATGAGGTTCTTAAAAAAACTAGAACGCCATAGTTCAGGCAAGATCCTAATGAAAAACATTTATTCATGCACTCTTTTTTAGCTAAAAAAAAAGCCATCAGTCTTGCCCAGACCTACATTAGATATAATACATGAATCTGTAAGCAGGCATTTTTTAAAAAGAGCCATGTAATTTGCACATCTCTCTGCTTTGCTGGTTTAACATGAATGGAACTTTATTGAGTTTGAAGGTGTTCCATTTTCATTGTGTTTGTAAGACGAGAATAGGAAAACCATGAGCAAGATTCCTTTCATTAGATTTTAATCCCATTTCTGCACCATTCAGTCTACTTTGTTTATACATTGAATACCAGGATTTGTGCTTTTATATATGTACATGACACTGAACAAGTCTGAAAAAATTAAACTCCGTTATTTTTCCACGAGGATAGCCACTTGATTTGTGGAAATATATATCAGCAGGGAAATTATCTCCTAATATTAAGATGGTAGCGATTACAAGATACTTTATAGACTATTGAGAAATTTCATGGCACAATTAAAAATGCACCAATATCTTTCTGTGAAAGCAAGGTGAATTAAATGCAATTTTGTCCAAATGAAATAAAATAATTGCAGTAGGATTTCACCTGAATTAAGGCATTCTCTTTTTCTACAGTCTTCTTGTTAAAATAAAATCTATATTCATCTTCAAAAGTCAATTTATGCTCTGACCTGAAACGAGTTTCTGGAATACTTAGAAATCATGGAATGCTTTTCTTTTTCTTTTTTTACAATAAACAAATAAATCTTATAATCTTTTCCATGATAATGTTTCCTTCCAACCATCCTGAATGCTGCTTCTTTTTACATTTTATATTCCTCTATTACTTTGTATTCCTTAGTTTATTTTCAATAGGGTAATAAAAGATGCCCCGATGAGCCAATTCTTATCTTCCAAAGGTATTTTATTTTGTGATTTGCAACCCCCTGCAATATTCAGTTGGATTAGTCCCATAAAATTCATATTCTTAACAAAGCTATAAAGCAGGTATCCACTATGCTATGTTATTATTACAGATGAAATGAATATCTTTAGAAAAGTTCACTTTTATTAAATTGGTCTACCTTCCACTGGTGTATTCAGAGCAAATTCATCTTCCACACTGGAAAGATTGACAAAGTAGGCTTCTTAGGGATTTTCCCTCTGCTTACCTACTGCAATTCTGATTGCATGTGACTTTTCCACAGAGAAAGTGAATGCATTAATGGGGGAGGGGGAGGGAAAGGGGGGTCCTCTCCAACCCCATCTTATGTATGTATTTGAACTGGACTGAACCACATAAACCATTACCTTAGTTTAATACTTTCAGGGTGAATAAACTGCCTTTGACATATCTTGATGTCCACTTGTCACTAATGAAATTAGTCCAATCTCCACTAATGATTACTTTGTCTTCATTTTGAAAAAAGTTGGTTGGTTATGACATTAGAAGATAATTTCACTGTGGCCTGTTCTCAGAGGCACCATGGCAGTGATTTACACCTGGTGCAGCCATACCTTGAAAAGTGTGGGATTGCCACAGATAATCCCTAATCATGATGCCCTGACCTTCTGGTCTTTTACCAAAGCTCACTTTTGGACTGCTTCTGTTCAATGTGGGCCCCAGCCCATTCTGGGGCCAATTTCTTGAAGTTCTTAGTTGTGCACAGCAAAAATGTGATCATTGAGGAGAACACAAAGTAGTTGGGCTTGGAAAAAGCCAAAGATTGCCCATCGGTGGTATCATCCCAAAGGTGGTATCACCCCAGGTGTGGGCTGCTCCAGTCACACTTGCATAGTGACATCATTGCCTGTGGTTAGCTGAACTTTCTGTGGTTCTTAGGGAACCTATGAGCACTGGAAATCTATTGAATAGGAAGCTTGGCTGAGTTCTCAAGGAGCTTTCAACTTGAATGAAAAACAGTTTTTGGTCTACGATATATGGCCTTTAAAGCATTTTCTTATTCTGTGTACGTGGAGAAGGGGAAAAAATATAACAAGTGTTTTCTTGTGACAATCATTCTGGTACATGACCCCCTCTGTGTGACAAAGCCCAGGTGCTTGTGAACTAAAGCCTTACATTTGACTGCTTGTTATTTGATCTGTTTTTTTCCTGTGGGCAACCTGGATGTTTAAGGTAAGAAACCATCATTAGAGGAATACTGATGTGACAAACCTCTCTCTTCCTTCTGCTGTCCTCAGTGTAAAAGAAGAGTGAACAGCTGGGGCTATGCATGAAGTGCGTTGGCAGATTGAAAGTCACCTAGTCACACTTTCTGAAATAAATCTGGCTTTCCAGATATTGGAAAGTGAAAAATATTAGAACCAACTGCTAAGATTGATACTAAAGTGCATCGCAGGCTCATTAGTTATGTTAGTTAATTGCTGACATAAGGGGATGACCCCAATTCCCTAGAGCATGTGCATTTGCCTGCTCTCTTTCCACTGGTCTTGACCCTTTCCTGCACTGCTTTGACATATGGACCATTGAGTCAGCATTATATTGCTCTAAAACACTAATCACTGAGCAAATAGTGAACGGAAGGATCTCCCCATTACTTCCATTTTGCCTGCTTTCTCTTGCAGAAGGAGTAGAGCAAGTAGATAGAGGTGGGCCAAGAAAGGAAGGAAGAAAAGGAAAAATGAAAAGCAAGATCAAGAAGAGAGGGAAAGATAGGAGAGGCAGAAAGATGAACAAGTGAGAAAGATGACATTGCACCTGAAGTCCGTGTGTTGCCCTGTTCTCCCTTTTTTGAACTTTCATGTGAGATTCCTCTTATCATATTGGTGGACTGATAAGACCTAGTCTACATATCTTGACTTTTCTAGAATCAGCAATGGAGCAAAAGGGGAAGAAAGGAGCTGAGAAAAGAAACAAATCTGAGAGTAAGAGTGGAGAGATGTGATGGTGAGTGAACAAGTGAGCACTCAAGTATAAAGTAGAGCAGGGGTCCTCAAACTTTTTAAAC
Organism: Cryptoblepharus egeriae; assembly: GCA_030015325.1. Classification (NCBI taxonomy): domain Eukaryota; kingdom Metazoa; phylum Chordata; class Lepidosauria; order Squamata; family Scincidae; genus Cryptoblepharus; species Cryptoblepharus egeriae. The sequence continues at coordinate 53,885,022 of JAREYC010000004.1, forward strand.
AGGGGGCCAGTTCACTGTCCCTCAGACACTGTCAGGGTCTGGACTATAGTTTGGAAAAAAATGGAAAGCATGCATAGGATCTCAACCTGGCAGCACAATCCCATGCTGAGTAGGCACGCATGGGATTGTGCTGCCAGGTTGAGATCCTATGCATGCTTTCCTGGGAGTCAGCTCCCATTGAACTCAATGGACTTACTTGCTGAGTAGACATGCATGGGATTGTGCTGCCAGGTGGGTCGGGGGAGGGACAGGAGCAAATGGCGGGGGGGGGGGGGCAGGAGCAGCCCCGTCCAGCTGGTCGGGACAGCGCAGGGGCACTAGGAGGAGGTGCTCACTCCTCCGCCCCTTCAGCTCCGATGGCAGCCAAAGGGACTTGGAGACGCAGGGTAGACCGGGCCGGTGCCACGAAGATGCCCCAGAAAGGCTGTGCGGCAGGCTGAAGGCTGCTGCCCCTTTTCCTGCCCCACTGCCTGGCTCCCTCGCATCCTTGAGCATGCCAGCCTGAAGCCCCTTGAGCGTGGTAGCTGAAGGGGTGGCGCGAGAGGCACGTGTGCCAGCCTGAAGCCCCTGGTGGCTGGAGGGGCGGCGTGAGAGGCGTGTGTCAGCCTGAAGCCCTGGGGTGGCAGCGGGCCGGATTGAAGACCCTGGGGGCCGTATCTGGCCCACAGGCCATAGTTTGAGGACCCCTGAGGTAGAGTGTGGTTGGCATTGTTTTATTGGGCCTAAGGAAAGGGCCAGTCCTGGGGGAGGTGCAAAATGTGTGTCAGTCCTGCAACTGCAGAGCAATCAGGTTTGTTGCGGCAAGAAGTGAGGAAAGATGTTAAATTCAGGGACTGCATTTCAGATCAGTAACAGGAGGTGAGAGAATTTGGGGAAGTAGTGGCAAAGTCAAGAGGTCCATAATTCAACACTTAAAAATGGTGTATTCTAAGAACATTTGCTGTGATTATTTTTTTATATATCACAATACTGAGCCTTTGGTATGCAGACCTCTCCTACACACCTACCTACTTTCCTATCCGTGTACATTTCCTTGTATATATTACCCCAAGTAGATCTCCAAGTAGCACTGCATTAAATGCAGTGTAGGCTATGTAGTCTTGATGCACCTGCACAGTTTAGGATTGCCCATTATGTAAATAAAAATAGTCTGAATTATACAGTGCTCTCCTTAAAAGGCACCCTTGATTAGATTGGACAAAGTCATCAGGAGAATGCCTCCGAGACAGTGACAAACCCAGCATATTTTTTCCCAGTGAGAGGAGATTAAAGTGGCAAAAATCAGTAGAAGCTCAATTTATTACAGATGATAACCACCTTTCCCACCTTACTTGATTCTTCTGAGTAGTAACCAGAAGGTTACAGAGGTTTACTACAGAGTAGTAAACAGAGGTTACAGACCTCCTTCTTTCACAAAAGAGGTGAAGCCTGTCCATATTTTTCTTCAGGCCCCTTGCCTTAGAGTATAGAATTCATGCCAATAAACTACAACTGGCTTCTGTGGATTGTAGAAACCCTAAGATACAAATCTCAGTTCCTACAACAAAGACTACTGATTTTCAGGAAAGAGTCTACCTATGGGTTCTTCTTTAGGAAAAAGAAATGTTTGCTACAGATCCTTCAACATCAATGCCTACTCTTCTTCCTTCTTTTTTTTGATATACCAGGGTGTCATGAACAACCCGCTGTCAACTAGTGAGCCATTCTGGAAGGATGTTCTTCAGCAATGCATTTCAGCAAATGACAGGAAAATAACTTTGGTACGGTTTTATGCTCTGCTCTCCAGAGGGTGCCTGTTCTCCACTGGATGCTTCTAGATATCCAGAGATGGTTGAAAACCCCATCCCTGGGGAGGATTCTAACTGCAGTGCTCTTTTGATGTCTTTACATGTCGTTTGCTGGTCCCCCCCAGTGGGTTTCTGATTCCGACTTGAGAACATATCTCTTCTTTGCAAATATTGTGACTGCTGAGGGCTTCTTTTCCTTTCCTGGCAGATTCCTCACTATTCCTGCTTATGCATTGGTATTTCAAGGACACATGCCAGCATGGAGACAGTTTGGTTGATTTCCCTTTCAGTCGTGCTGAGTGTGCTCAGCTGGGCCCTGTACTGCTGATTCAGACCCACAGAGGCAGGATATGTTCTGTTACCAGAGTTGAGGTGGACTAGAAAACAATGCAGTATAGTGTCAAAAGGCTAATACAGTGGCGCCTCACGTAAAGAACGCCTCACGTAAAGTATGTTTCATGTAACAAACAAAAATTTCTCTAGGATTCTGCTTCACATAACAAACAGTGCTTCACGTAAAGAACACATTCGTTGGCAGTTGGGGCAGATGCGCTGGCCGGCAGCCTACTTAAAAAGTGTCAGAGCTGCCTAGCACACCTGCCCATGGTGAAAGCAACACTTCCATGCTGTTCCTCCTGTGGCCGGGTGTCCGCTGGGCAGAGGGAGAGAAGAGCAGTGGAGAAGAGGGAAGCAGCTCAGGGCTAGCCAGAAGGGAGCAGGGGAGAGATAGTCTCAGGACGGAGAGAAGGAGAAAGTGGGGAGACACTTTGAAGGTGTCTTGGATTGCAGCCTCCTAACCATGTCTACCCAGAAGTAAGCCCCATTGTGTTAAATGGGTCTTACTCCCAGGAAAGTGTCTTTAGGACTGCAGCCTAAGTAGACTTCATAAGATCATGCACATTGAATGCATGTTTTGAATTGAATCCCTGTGTTCTGTCATCATTTTTACATCCAGTTAATATTTTTATATGAATATTTTTGGGGTTGTGGAACCAATCGTCTGAGTTTCCATTATTTCCTATGGGAAAATCCGTTTCACGTAAAGAACGTTTCACATAACAAACATGCCTCCAGAACGAATTAAATTTGTTACGTGAGGCATCACTATATATAAAAGCATTGAATGCAAGTTTTGAATAGCACATGTATAGTGTTTGCCCCTCATTAATTTAGATCCAAAGGCTCCACTACATTCAAGCATCATGGTCCAATGTGATCTAAAAGCAAGGTGCAAATCTATGGTGATAGATATAGGCTTAATTCTAAATAAGGCTCCTAGGGGAGGATATCAATGACTGAAGTAGGATTACAGTAAAGAGGTGAAATTCCTGTAACTACCACAATCCTATACATGCCTATTCAAATAAATTCCAGTTTGTTCAATGGGCTTCTTCCTAGAAAAGCATGTATAGATCTGCTGTCATAGGCTTCACTAGCAGGTTCAAGGGGAGAATACAGTTGAGTCTTTCTTTTCAGAGTTGCACACAGAGATTCACTGCCAGAGTGCATTCATATAGACTAGCCGAATTGTGTGTCATTAAAGTACTTCTGTTTTTATCACAATAGAGGAAAGCATTGATTTCAGGGGGAAAGAACACAATATAGATTCTCTCTTCAAGTGCCATGCAGAAGCTAATTTACTCAGCCAATGTCTAAATGGTCCCAAGGCCAGGGAGCTTTAAACTGTCATAGTAAAAAAAGAAATTTATCTTAAGTCTAAGGAATGGATCAACAACCTCCATTTACCACAAATTCACCAGGATGCCAAAGTTCAAGGTAAGATTTTTCGGGTGCATTTTAAGATATTACAGGCAGTGTCTATTGTTAGTGGGACTTGCTTTCTTTTTCTTTAGGTCCCTTGCCTTAGGTCTCCAATTCCTGGCTTGGGGGCCAGATGCAGCCCTCAGCGATCCTCAGAGCGGCCCCCATCTTTTCCCTAACTCCCCTTCAATCTGGCTTGCACCGCCCAGAGCCTCAGCCCATGGATGCTCCTGCTGCTCTGAAGGCTCAGTGGGGTGCTTGCTGGAGAGGCTGGAGATCCTGGATATTTGGAATGGAAGAGGAATGTATGTGGGAGGCAGCAGGAGAGAGGTGGGAGAAAGCCTTGGATGCTGCCAGTGTGGGTTGGGGGGGGGACACAATGAGGAGAAGAGAGGCTTCCCAGAAAGCTGGAATCAGCTGGACTTGCCTGGCTTTGGCTTATTGGACTGGACCGTCCAGTCCAAAAAGCAACTGTCCGGGCGACTGGGGGGTGCTTGGGGGCACTTTCATGGCTGGGGTGGGGGGGTGCTTGGGGCACTTTCAAGTTTTGGCCAGCCAGGCAGCCATTTTAAAAAGTCAAGCACTGTGCATGCTCGCACAGCTCCTGTGTCGGAAGCAATGCTTCCGTAGGTGCACACCAGGTGTGGGCAGAGCATCCGCTTCTAAGGATAGTAGCAAAGCTGGTGGAGCAGGCAAACTGCTATGACAATTGACTGAGGGCACAATACTAACCAATTTAGGCTGCCACAGTTCACCTGTTCTTTGTTTTCTGTGGTGGCATGGGAATGCTGGTGCATGCTTGTGCACAAGCCTAACCCCACATCCAGGAGTGGTGGAGAAATATTTTACAGAATTTTTCCAACATCCCCTAGGCAAGCACCCCCAGTCAGGCAACATCCCCCAGGCAATATCCCCCTTGTGCCAGGACTTATGCCAGCCTGACTGGGGATTAGGATTGCAGCACATGAGCCCAAGACTCATGGCAGTTCCCTGCCTGCTTGCAGGGTTATTGAAAGGATGACATAAATAGTGAATTGTTATGTGGAATTGTGTGTGTGTGTGTGTGTGTGTGTGTGTGTGTGTGTGTGAGAGAGAGAGAGAGAGAGAGAGAGAGAGAATTATCATTTTAGAGCAGCACAAGTCCATAATATTCCATGGCACCAAAAACTCACCTTTGGCATGCAACTATGGCCACAAGACTTGTAAAATTCTTTACTCAATTGGCTTTGGATCAAACCATTTTACTGGAAAATATCAATCTTCAGTGTTTTTTTCCCTTGTCACATTTTCTAACAAACTTGGCAAGAGATATTGTTTTCAAAAGATAGACTTTTAGTTGTTTTTTTCCCCTGGAAGGAAAGGTATGTGTTCTTATACACTTCAAATAGCAATGACTTTGAAGGCTAAAAATTCACAGACTATTGGGGGCATTCAAATTAAGATGAAAAATCATAGTTACTATTTGTGCTCAAAAGCTGCATTTTTAATTTTAAAAAGCAAACTTTTCTCCATTTTAAATTATTATATTTTGATAGAAAATACATTTCTGAAGTCAGTCAATTCTAATTCCATTCCAATCTAACACATTCCTTTTGCCTACAAATAGATAATACTACAGTGACGTCTCACGTAAAGTATGCTTCACATAACAAAAATTTCTCTAGGATTCTGCTTCACGTAACAGACTGTGCTTCATGTAACAAACACACTCGGCAGTTGGAGCAGACGTGCTGGCCCGGAGCCCTTTTAAAAAGTCTCAGGGTTGCTGAAAGCGCCTGCCCGTAGATAAAACAACACTTCCACGCTGTTCCTCCTGTGGCCAGGCATCCACTGGGCAGAGGGAGAGAAGAGCAGTGGAGAAAGGGGAAGCAGCTCAGGGCTAGCCAGAAGGGAGCAGGGGAGAGAGAGGCTCAGGATGGAGAGAAGGAGAAAGTGGGGTGACACTTGGAAAGTGTCTTGGATTGCAGCCTCCTAACCATATTAAATGGGGCTTATTCCCCATGTTTAACTCCCATGTTAAAAGTTTAAATGTTTAACTCCCATGTTAAATGGGGCTTACTCCCAGGAAAGTGTCTTTAGAATTGCCGCCTAAGTAGACTTCATAGGGTCAGGCACATTGAATGCATGTTTTGAATTCAATTCCAGTGTTTTGTCATCATTTTTACATCCAGTTAATATTTTTATATGAATATTTTTTTGGGTTGTGGAACCAATCGTCTTTTTCATTATTTCCTATGGAAAAATCTGCTTCACATAAAGTATGTTTCATGTAACAAACATGCCTCCGGAATGAATTAAATTTGTTATGTGACGTACCACTGTTTATCAGTAGGAAACATGAGTAGGAAGCTGAGAAGAAATTGCTGTCATTAATGTTTCTTTCCTGCCTAAGAGTCCAACAGGTCAATCCTATTGTGCATTAGAATATGCAGAACAAGATCCACAAACACACAGTGCTTTCTCAGAGAACATACGGTAGCGCATTGTTGGGACACCAGTGGGAAGACAGATACCTTCTCATCTGCATTATTTTTCCCACCACAGCAGATAAGTCAGTGGGAGATTGGTGAGCAAGAAGAAGGGTGGAAGAGGCTGTAGGAGAGGGTGAATCCAGCAGCAATGATGCATGCCAGATCCTATCTCCTTTCCCCACAGCCTCCCCATCCCCTATATATTTTCAGACTTGTGCTAGTAGAAGACTTCTGTTGCACTTGTCTGTCTTCTTCAAAGTATTTAAGTTATAGCAGTCAGTGATAGTGGAGCCTTTCTAGCCTGTACAACCATGCTGGCAACTCACATCCTTGGTACTGGTTAGATGGAGGGTTAGGGAGATATACTGGGATTGTATCAAAAGAAATGGAACTATTTCCAGAATTTTAGCAAGCCAATCTAATGCAAGACATGTGGAGCTCCCACTTCAGTATAAATCACATTTTAGAGCCTTTCTTGCTCTTTCCCCTTCCTCTTATCAGAGCCTTTAAGAGTTATTTGGAAGTTTAAGGACATGGTAGCCAATTTTGCATTTCTGCCAATACAGAAATACTGCTCAGTTTGGATTAGGCTAGCAGTGATAAATGGAACAGTAAATTCTCTTGTTATGACTGTAGAATTGAATGATTTTTGGGAAGTCTGCCTAGAAAACAAGCTCACTTTGGATTTAATTATTTTCTCCTTTCTCTAGCTTGTAAGACTGCTTGACACCTAGAGTTTAAATGCAAGACTGAGAACCCTATGTGGAAATAAAAATGGTGCGGACAGGTTTAGGCAGGAACATAAATATCTTCCTACCTTATGTGTGAATATTTCTATGGTTGTCTTATGTATTTAGTAATGCTTCCTTTTCCTCCCACAATTTACCCATGAGTTGTGGCACCCATCAAAAAGGGCACCATGGGTGAATCATAAAAATCAGCAGATGACAGTAAGTCCTAACCCCAATTGTAAGCAAGCTTACTTCGGAGTAAGGCTCATTGATTTCAGTTCTGGTTAAGGGACGAGGAAAACTTGACAACTCCATCTTTTGAACAGGTGTTTGTGTGTGTATTGTGTTTATGTGCCTTCATGTTGTCTACTACTTGAAAGAAATTAAAGGTAAGGTGAAGGGGTCCCCGCAGGTTACCCTAGCAGACTACAATTTAGCAGACCTCAGTTCAATCAGCTTCAGTAATAATGGATAGTTTCTTTATCTACAGTGGTTCATTATATCCCATTTCATGCTACTCCCAGGAAAGAGACTTTTTTATTCACTCTTGCATGCACTGTTGTGTTCATTTTCTGAGGAACACTCCTTTTTTAAAGAATGGTCCAAGGAATTGACACTTGTCTTCTATGCTTGGTGTCCTACTTGAGGGCAGAAAGGAGGGGAGCTGTGCCAATTCAAAGGGAGACCTGGAAGGCAAGTAAACGTCCACCTGCCCCATCCCACAGAGATAGTCCTCCTTTCCTAAACTCCCAGGTATAAAAATGGAGCAAAGTGGCAGCATCAAAATAGCATTTCTAAGGTAAGATCGAACAAATTGGGGAAGGTGTCCAGATTTAATGAGCTTTTGTTATTATGAGACATCCCTTTGCCCCCATTAAATCATTTTCTTTAGCATTTGTCCTGTATGGTGTTGGGGTCCCCTATTAAATCAAATGTTCTCTATACTCAATTTGCAGGGTTCAACTGGTATGTAAAAATGATCAGAGCTGTTGGTTTATTGTTGAGCCAACCTCTTTCAGAGCCTCTCAGATGATTGGCATGTTGGACCAGTAAGATCAGAGTTCCTAACTCAGCCATAATGTTCACATGATAATCTTGCAGAAATCCTGCTCTCAAACTAACCTACAAACAAGGGTTGCGTCAAGGATTGGTCAGGTGTTGCACTAGAAGAGGGCCCGCCTCCATCAGAGATGCCACTTCACCAGGCTGACTCTTGGACCTTCAGTACAATTACAGTGGTAGTTGTACACTACACTATTGTGTATACACCCCCAATACACTATTGAGGGAAGGCAGGATGTTCCATCAGGGAGAGGGTATGGATTTGATCCAGAGCCCCTAGTGGCATAAGTTTCTTGAGGAGTTTAATGGGGTCTCACTGCAGTGATCAGAGCATCAACTTGAGGTGGACTTAGTGGCCTGACCCTAGCCCTGTCTACCACACATTGTGTGCATAAATTGAGTAAACCCAAGATTCTGAATGGAGGGCTAAGATATATCTCAATTCTCATTTATCTCAATCTGTCACATGTTGTCTATGTAAATAATGTGTGACTTAGTATAATGTGTGTACGTAAATAGTGGCAGAAATGAACCAGCAATTCTTGCTCCCTTCTGGCATCAGATAGACCATCTGCCCTTGAGCACTTCTTCAGATCAACCTATGCAATCCTCATACCATTGAGGGCATCAAGCAAACAGCAGCTATATGGCTTGCAGGGTAAATACATCCAGATGCTCCAGCAACAATTAGTTCCAGGCATTCCTAATAATAATAATCAGTTTATTCATGAGCACAAGCCGGTTTTTCCGCAATTTACCTTCCACCTGCCCCATGGGAGAAAACACATTTAGAACAAAGAAACATTAGTTCATCTTTATTCATCCATGCACCCACAAGATAGAATTCCTCTGAATTTGGCAACATTGATTTCACTTTGCTCTATGTCCATTTGAGATCAAAAGCAGATGGTTTTGCTCCACTCTACCTCCAACAGGGTACTCCACTCCACCCTCCACCACTCCACTCCACCCCCAACAGGGTACTTAGTATTGCCTGGCAGAGGCTATTTTATGACTGTCACAAAGCAGCTTCTGACAATGCTGCACTGTGCCATGTGCAGTTTCTGACAATGTGATAAAGCACTGTATAAAGCACTGCATGCCCATTAATGAGGAGAAAAGCAGGCTCCTTTACACCTGCGGACTCAAGGACACCCAACAGGTCAAGTTAGCTCACTTGGAGAGCAATGTACAGAGGTGGGAGGGAGATGATAACATTGGAGTAGAGCACGGGTGTCCAAATGTTTTGGCACAATCTTTGACACTGTGTTTGTTTTTGGCTGGAAAAATCATTTACATTTCAAATTTGAATAAAATTACATAAATTTACATGTAAGAGTGTATTAGAGACAGATCTGTAGGACTGTAAGGCTTGCCCGTGTGCCAGATGGAAGGATTCTTGCAACTGGCTACATCTGGCTCTTCAGATGGGTTTTGGACACTTCTGGGGTAGAGAAAGGGGGAGGCAGAACAGGGCAGTGATGGAGCAGGAAGTTGGAAAGATCAAGCCTGGGCGGGAGAGGAAGGAATAGCAGTAGCTCCCACCAAATCCTGTGCCCCCTCCTGGGTGTCTGCCTGCATGGAATCATATGGCTTATGCCAGCAATTGAATTGGCACAGGTGTGAGCTGTCCCTTTGTGATTGCTGGAATTTATCCTGGAGGAAGGAGACAAATGTACCTTTACCCCAACAAGGCCTCCATCCACTGAAAAATCCCTGCAGGATGTAGCTGCAGTTATGTGGACACCATTGCATCACTGCATGGGGATTCAGTGGGTCAAACAACCTAGCAATTAGTCAGTGTAAATACCTGGGCCAAGCACCAGTACTTGGTATCTCAAATGTGCTGCACAATGTGCTACATCCAGAATGTAAGAACTGATGGCTTGACACCACACCACTTGGTGCTGGGTCTCCAGTGGTCCACTTGGTTGCTGGCAGTAAGTGGCACTAATGGACAGCAGTGCAGCTTCTGAGGGCACAGGACATGGAGAGAGAGGACCAGGTCTGGAAGGGGACAGAGATGGCAGCAGTCTCTGCAACCATATCCTATGCTCTTTCCTGGCCTGGGCAACCCAACACAGTCTTCATTGGTTCTGCACTCTGTTAAAAAGGAGGTGAGAGCCAAGGAGACATATTGGCTTAGGGAGCCCCTGGCACTAGCCCAGCACTCATAGGATATGGCAGCTGGCACGACTGTAGCAGTGGGCACTGGTGAGATTAGAATTGGGCTATTAATTACAGTAGTAGATTGGGCTGTTGGTGTAGCAGCCAAATATGCCTGCTGTTCTGTAATATAATTATTTTCCCATTTTCACACACACCCCTATATGTCTTACCAGTGAAACAGTAGAAGTACACAAACAAGACTTTGGAATCAATAAGCAACCTAGCAATTAGTCAGTGTAAATCCAGTACCAGAACAATCAGATCCTTCAAAAGAGAATTGAATAAAAAAAAAATCAGAACAGGATTTATTGGAAAATTTTAAAGTTTGATAACCAAAAGTAATATAAATATCGTCAAACAATCTGAGTACCTCTGCCCCATTAAAGGATTGATTGGACTTTATTTTTTTCTATCAAATTTTATTCTTCATTATTCATTGCAGTGAGATTATGTAGCAGACATACAGGATCAAGATAAGTGGAAAATGCCAGCCCTCTTTACAAATCACCCTTCTGCATTAATTGAACTGCATAGGGGAGAACTGGGCTGTGCCAGTCAGCCTCACCCTGAGAGCCAATGTGTCTGCTGATGGGGCCCTGGGACACGTCCATGCTCAGAGTTTATTTGAAAATGACAGCAATGAACATAGCTCGAGTTCTTCCGTATGATTTATTCAGCTGTTGTCTCAAGGGAAGTAAATTCTATGTGTAACTTAAGGGAATAGAGAAACTGCTTCACAAATGAACTCTATGTACAAAAACAGTAGATTTCTCTAGTTAGGATGGATTGTGAGAGGGGGGAAAAGGGAAATTTATTATCCAGTTCTGGATCCTGTGCATCCAGTTCTTTATTTGTGTCAGGAGCACATAGATGGGTAAGAGGAAAAGGTGGGGACATGAAAGGAGCCTCCCTGAAGATTTGCAAGTTTACAATCAGGCATCCCCTGGGCAATGCTGTTGTCATTGGCAAATCCTTTCAACCCAGAAGCACACCTTTCCTTTCTTTGTATCCAGTTATTTGATACCGAGAAATAAGTTATTAGCTGAGGTCAGGGAACCTGTTTTCCTCTTTATTTTGGATTTCCTAAGATGCTGATTTAATAATAATTTAAATTTTTATTGAATCCACTAGATTGCAGAATATTTTCTTTAGCTAGTTTTAACACTTTTCCCCTAAATGAGGTGAAGACTAGGTTTAAGGCCCATCTAATGATCTAAACATGTCGATGTTTAGATAGACATTTCCCATATTGTTTTACATAGTCAGTGCAATCCTAATCCCCAGTTAGGACCGTGTATGACCTGGCACAAGTCCAACACTGGCCTGGGGTTGTCAAAAAAATGCTGAAGGCATTTCTGTGCTACTTCTAGGGAGGTTAGGCCAGTGCATGGACATGCACCAGTCTTCCCACCACCACAAGAATGGGGAGACGGGAGAGTTGCACTAGCCTAAATTGGTAAGTATTGCACCCTGTAACAATTACTCTAGTTTATGTTATTATTATTTCCAACTTATTTATGTTTCATATGGTGGGTCTGAATTTGACATGATTAGATGCTTATTAACTGGTCTTTGTGTCAGGAGCACATACCGGTATATGGGTAAAAATTTTAAAAGAACATTTAAATTTATCATGTGCCCCAAACCAGGCTACTTAATATTTTCCCTTGCCAACATAAGATCTTTCTCTGTGCAGGTAGAAGGGGACCATATGCACTGCAGCATATGTGGGTGGTTTGTTCTCCACATTCGCATAGCCCATTTTTCATGGTGTATCTCCATTTCTTCATGTTGTCCTTAGATCTTCCTACCCCATCACACAGTCTATTTCAGTATTTCCATACAAGTCATGGTTGTTCTTGGCCAGGTGGTGGGCATGCATATGATTGAACACATTTCCTCGGCATCTCCCCACTATCTTTCTATAGGTCCATGGCAGACTGTGGCAATTGACAGGAGGGGCTACAGTTCTAAGGAAACTATTCCTTTATCTCAATCTCAACTATGGAAATAGATGGCCATTTAGTGAGTGGGTTTGTAGAGACATCACTTTAATCCACTCTTTCTGCACTGTGCTTTCCTGACTGAATTTAGGGAGAGGGAGACCAGCTAGATAGTACTCCTTTTGTATTGGTGTTGGTTTTAAACATCCAGTGACCAGCCTTGCTGTTTCATTTAATATTAACTGGTAGGAATGAGATATTATGAATGCAAAATATCTTTATTGTACTTATGTAAAAAAAATTTAGGAAACCGGATTTAATTGATGTGCCTAATGGTCAAAAATAAATGTTTATTTTTTTTATTTTTTTACCATTAAAGGTCTTATAGTATTGTATATCCTCCTGAGCTCTTGGAAGCACAGTTTGGATAGAAGTATGATTGATAGAGCTAAAACCAAGATTTCTGATGAGTTGCAAGGTGACTTGTCTGGTTGCCAGAATACAATCATTTTCCCTGAAAAACCATCAATATTAAAATTCCCCAGTATGCACAAGGAAAAATATCTGAATGTTTCGTGGAACTATGTTACGGTTTTGCTGTTATGACAGTTGATGTTACAAAGGTTCAGTTGATGTTACAAAGGTTGTTAAAGTGTGAGCATTCTAGACCAGGAGTGTCCAAATCCCGGTCCTTGGGGATCCTCAGTGCAGCCCATGGCAAGACCTCTCTACCCATTCCTCGGGCTAGTCTTTTAATACTCTTGATATAATACGCTAGTGGTGTGCGGCCTCATTGGGAGCAATTGGCTTAAAGCTGGCCCTGCTAAGTTTGACATGGTGTTTGAATGGCCAGACATTGCAAACTGAATCTTGCCACTTCTAAAGGGAATCGCTCTGTAGACAGACCTGAACATATATTTTCAAAGAATCTCAGGAAGTACAAAAAAGAACGAATTTTGTTTTAAATTATTTATATACCTCTGTGTTTTTTGACAGGACATTTTAAATCATCTCTCACAGCTGATATTACTGGAGTTTTCATTCTGTCATAAGACAACCAGCATAAATCTGAAGTAAACTAATAGGAAATCTGTGCATCACTGATGCAAAATCACTGGCCTGCTCTCTCACTTCCTACCACAGAATCATCTATGTTTGAAGGCTACTTAAAAATAACAGTAAATTCAGTGTGAAGTACGAAAGAGATCTCATTGGTTGTGTTTTCTCTCTACATAACTATTTTGCTGCTACTGTACAGTTTCATAGGTTTATATATTATTTTACAATTTATTTGGTTCTTTAATGAATCAGGAGACAATTTCAAAATTCATGTAACTGATTTTATCAAAATATAAATATTTTGAGCTGAACTGAACTTCAGTGCAAGTTTCTCATGGGCATATCTGTTGTATGCGATTTAGGATTGGTGAGATTCATTCTAAAATAAAATTCATTCTAATATAAAATATGAATTGAGCTCAGTCTTATATTATTTTTCAGAGCTGTTCCTAGTTAGTTTAGTGTTTAACATCTAGATTTAATGGACAATTCTGGCAAAACCCCAGAATGAAGATATTTTATAACCCCTTTGGAAGCAAGTGGCAACAGATTATTATAGTTCTGAGATAAGAAAGATGAGATCCTAATAAAACACTAGACTGTTCCTACACTGGAAATGGGGATGCATCAAGGGATATGTAAATCCAGAATTGAGAAGTACGGCGTCTTGCTCAGATCAAGATTTATATTTTTGGTTATGGAACACCAAAGTAGTAGTGAAGGGCTTTCTGTGAATGCTGAAACTCATGTGAGCTTGAATTTAGAAGAGCAGATCAGTTTCTCTGTGGCAGGTTTGCAGAAAACACTTTCCAGGTCACCTCTCCGCAAACATGACTGGAGTTAAACCAATTGTGTCCAGAGGATTATCTAAGCCTTGGAGTGGGGGGAGCATGTGCACCATGTAGTAGGCCTAGGAAGGTCACTTCTAATTTTTCAGAAAAACTAGAAGTGGTGTCTTAAGTCCTTCTCTTTAGGGCCTAGGAAGCTCTCCCTCCAGGGTGACCAGATGCCAAACCCAAAATTGTTGTGCTGGCAAGGCCTCTCCATCTGGCCTGCCAGCAAGCCTTATAATTCTTAGTATTTGTTTCTAATACACTCATATATGTACATTTATGTAAATTTATTCATATTTGAAATGTAAATAATTTTTCAAGCCCTGACACAGTGTCAGAGAGATGATGTGGCCCTCCTGCCAAAAGGCTTGGACACCTGTGTTCTAGAGATCTCTGTAAATCACTAAATTGTTCCTATTCAGTCACAGGAATGCCTCAGAGTGTGTTCTCTTGACCCAGTAGCTTTTACAATCATTCACAGAAATGGGACAATCTGTAAAGGTATTGTCTACCTGTTTCTTTTCTTTCATACTTCTCTCCTCACCTATGGTACATTATGACTGTGGGCCTATGCTATAAATCACATAGGTCAGAACAACTACCATACCTTTTGTATAGCGATGCCACATGTATAGCGATGTATAGTGATGACACTTTCCAAAAGTGTCTTGGTGGGAGAAAGACGCTTGTCTATCATTATACTTTTTTGAGACAAAAGGGTGGGAGGTTTCATTTGAAGAAACACAAAAGCCCAGGTAAATACAATAGGATACACAAATACAGTAGGTAAATACAAATACGTTATTTTCATCTTCATTGCCTGTATAGTTGTAATGTTCAGTGCTTCCTTCACTTTGGGCTAGTTAGTCTCAAGCTGGTTAGATAACTGTTCCATTCCACACTGCACTATAGGGTGAGTGTAGATGTTGTAAGACCCAGCTAGTCTCTCAGGTCAGAAGGATGCCTGGCTCATCATCGACTGGCACTAGCAAGGATTCACTGAGTCCTTCTGAAATGTGGTTTCATTTCACATCAGACCCTGCTGGATAAATTCCAAGTGGTGTACCCCTGGCTGCTGGCAATGAGTCTGTCCTTCCCAGGCCCCTCTTTGGTGGTATCCAGCCTGCTTCATGCTCCAAACTAGTCCACTGGAACTTTCCCCTTCTTTCTTTTCTCTGGATCTGTCTTCCCCTCAAGTCCTCCCCTTCACTCAATCACTCAATCAATCAATCAATCAATCTTGTTCTCTTCTTGATTTACTCCTCTTCTTGATTCTTCTTCCTATTTTTCCTCCTTCCTTCTCCTCTTCCCATTTTCCTTCTGTTTCATCTCTTTTGGTACTGACCCCCAGTTACATTAGTCCTTGTCAGTCCCTGCTGAAGAGCATAGCTGGGCAGCTGTCAATTACTGCATTATCAGAGGCACATCTGTGTGAGCATCAATGCAGAACATCTCCAGGGCTGTTTGGGGCAAACATCAGCAATGCAAATCTTGCACTGTGCCATGGATGCTTGCAGTGCTTCACAATACCTCAGAGAACTACATTTCCCGGAGTGCCTGGCATAGGCAGGTATTATCCTTTTTAAGGATATGCTATAGATTTGCAGCATCCTTAAATATTATAGCTATTTAAAGTTGCACTTGAAGAACCAGGGAAAAGTTTTCCACTTTCCCTGGATGTTTCACAGGCCAGTGACCTCTACAAATGACAGTAAATCTCTGCTGAATGAAGGATGAAGGGAAAGAGGAAAACATTAAGATATTTTGTTCTACTTTTCTGTGACACGTTGGAAACAATCACAGGATCTATTTGTCATGCTCTGGCTTTGCCTTTTTTTCCCAGTTGTGTCTGACAGACTGAATGAAGAAAGAGTAACTGAAGATGAATTGGGAGAGGCAACATTTCTGGTCTGTGTACTGGTGGTCTAAATTTGCCCCAGCTGAAAATTGAAAATTATATATGGGCTATCATTTCTGTTAAGTGAATGAAATGAAACTCGTGCACTTTTTGTCAATGTGAAAAAGAGCATCAAGTAACTGCCAAGGTGGAATACTTTGCTGATCCACGTGCTGATCCATGAGACATAGGCCATCTCAAAAATATGCACACATATTTCAATTATCTCTAATACATACATGTGTCACTGTAGAAAACCTGCAATGCTCAAACATTCAAAGGCATTATAGAATAATAGCAGGCAGGAGGCACAAGGAACAAGACTGAGGAAGCTGCACTGCAGAGTGACCTCAGGCTGCTCTACCTGCAGTGACTCCTGCTTCTGTGCTCCATCAAAAATGGCTACCAGTGCTCTCTCCTTGTCAGCCCTCAGCTCCACAGAGTGGGTGTATCACCCCAGTGGTTTCTGATGCTGGCAATCGGATGGGGGTGGACAGCAGTGCATTGGAGCAGTGGGTGTCACTTCGGGCCAGTGGGAAGCAGAGCCTTGCAGCCATCTCAAGAGCATGGGCTGTCCTGCCATAGAAGATGCAGGGCAATAAGACACTGGCTGCAATTCTAACCCCCATTTTGGCCAGCATAAGCCCCATGCTATAAAAGTGCTATAAAGGCACGTCTGTGCCACTCCTGTGTGAGGGTTAGGGCAGTGCATAAAAATGTGCCTGCCTCCCTACATTACCATGGGAATAGGAAAACCGTTGAGTTCTGCTGGCCTAGGTTAGGATTGCACCCTAAGGCAGGGGTTCTCAGCCCCCGGTTCATGGCCCAGTGCTGGTCCACAGTGCCTTGGCCACCTGGATACGCTGGCACTGGGCTCCTGACCATAGCCAGGAGCCCTGCTCCAGCCCAGTTTCTCCCCGGCTGCGAGGCAAACCAGGCTGTGCCCAGATTTATTAGCAGCTGGGGAGAAACTGCGCAAGCATAGCCCAGCTACTGAGCTGCACTTGTGCAGTTCGCCCTGTCTGTGGGGCAAACTGCGCAGGCACAGCCCAGCAGCCAGACTGCAACTGTGCAGTTTCTCCCCAATTGTGAGGCAAACCAGGCTGTGCCCAGCTCACCAGTTGAAAGTGCAACCCGGCTACTGTGGCCAGGGCAAACTGCACAGGTGCAGTTCCAGGAGGAACTGTGCCTGCATATCCTGCCTGGGCTGTAGGAATTTTTTTCCCATGGTGCCAGGATGTGGTCCTCATAGGGTTGAGAACCACTGCCCTAAGGTACCAGTGCCATATTCAAAGATTTCAGATCCCATTCTCTTGTGATCCCCTGACATGAAGTCATGACTCTCCAAGGGGGCTGCAATTCCGTGTACCACTGCCTTACAGGAAACCTGGGTGTGACTGTCTTTTTTCTGTTAGAGTTCATCCCCTCCTACAGCAAGCTAATTTCCAGATCCCTTCTTTGTGAGCCATTTTTATTAATCTGCTTTATATTTGTTGTGTATGTATCTGATATGAAAGAATATGACAATTTTGCTGACACAACATAATAAACAACAACTGACAAAAGGATACATGAAAATGTTGTTTACCCAAGGACCTGGTTCCAGTCTGCTGAACCCAACTGCTTGTGTTTTTCTACAAAATTCTGAGAGCAATTGTGGACTAACGACATACCATAATTAGCTTTCAAAAAAGAGCTTAGTAAAGGTGTAGTAAAGATCTTAGTAAAGTAAAACTTAGCTCCAAAAGAGCCCATTGCTGTATCTCTGATTTTGCATTTATGGGCAACTCAAACCAATCTAAGGGTGAACTCCTAACCAATTTAGGCCAACCTTATTTACACAGAATAACTACCCATGCAGGGTGATCTTAACGCATGGCCCCAATAGGCACTTGTCTGGGGGCCCCACTAGCAAAGTAGGGCTGTTTTCCTATGGGAAAATCCACTTTCGATTACAAGAGTTTTGGATTACAAGCATGCTTCTGGAATGAATTATGTTCATAAATCAAGGCACCACTGTATAATTGCCTATCCTCGCATTGTTTAATTAATATTCCATACCACTAGATTCCATTATTCACCCCAGTTAGTGGCTGAATTTGATACAGAGCCTACCAATGCATTCTGAAGCATTCTGGAAAAGCAAGATTTCTGGAAGTGTGTCTTTAAAATTGTTTTTCCATTGGTTTTGTATCCACTGATTTTTTTTATCCACTGGGGGGTCCTGAAAGGAACACCATTCTCAATGAAGCATGGCATGTATTCTAATGTAAGTCTGCTGTCTCTTCAGTTATGGTTTGTTATATCAAAACATTTTATGTGCATACAGTTCTTATGTGAGTACAGCAGAAGAAATGGTTAGCACTGAATTTAGTTTTGGTTCTGAGACTCTTTGAACTTATCCCCAGAGTCCTAATTTTATTTATTCATTCAAATTTTTCTTAAAAGAAAAATACTCTAGATAGTATTGTGAATGTTTTTGAAATTCATAGATGAATTCACAGTTGCTTCATTTCTTCAAGGTTTAATCAAATAATCTAATTCCCGAACAAGTACAATGATAAATAATTACTGTAGTCTCCTGATGAAATCCTATAGTTGCATGTTCACTGAGCAAATGATTTCCCATAAGCCTCTTCTCTTCCAATGGTTTGGCCAACAGTTCAAATCCCTTTGTTGGCTCAAATGGTTTGTTTTTTCTCATGCTTTCATCACACATTTCTGTTCTGTTCTTTTTTTCAAATTAGTTACCGGTACTTATAATTATCCTAGTTTAACCCAATGGCAGGTAAGTTGTGTGAGAACCAGGGACTTGCATCCTGGCTCAGCAGGGATTTGAACTCAGGTTCAAGACCTACAAAAGCTGTTTTGGAATGGAACAAGTGGAATGGAACAAGTGATAATGGGGCAAAATAATTGAATTTGTGCACATCACAGGCAATGGTAGCTGAATTGTTGTTGCAAATGAGGAGTTGATCAATACCAAAATAACAAGCCCAGGAAAGGGGAAAGGATATGTTGCACTCCAGTGCTGCCACTCCAGAACCCCCTCCTGGGTCTGACCTACCGACTGCTGCTCTGATAACCATAGTACCTTCTTGGTCTATGGGCAAAATCCAGAGTAACTATGGGGAGTCCTTACTCTGGTGTAAAAACAAGTTACTCTGGATTCCAATATGAATTCCATGCATTTCAATAAGACATGCATTCTTATCTTTCCACGACAGTTTTTTACTACCCAATTTTATTCTTAGTGGAAATGAGATGTTCTCTATCCCCCAAAAGAAATGAAATCTATAATCATTGGAAAACAAAATTCTGTCCTAAAATATCTGCAGAAGATCTTGCAGTTAGTTCTGCATGCGCAGGAACTTTGAACATGTGCTCTTCAATTCCATTTTGAATAGAAATCCACTCTTTGGAAAAATAGGAAAATTTGTTTTGTGGTGGGGCATGAAGAGGTGGGCTCCAGCAGGTTCACACCTACTCTATAGAACCGGTTGTTAATGAGAGATAGGACATATAAAGTTTAAAAATAGCCATTTAAAAGTGGCTGCCAGATGAGCATAGAACTGGTTGTTAATTTATTTGAATCCCATCACTGAAGAACATCCCCTGTGCTTTAACACTATCCTAACTCCAGAATCTGAGGTACTTAGGCCAAAAAGGCATAAAACATCTCTGTAGAACTTGACCTCTAACTTGACCAAAACTGAAGAAAGAACCTGAACCTATAATAGGAAGTGATGTGCATTGGTGGGGAAAAAGTAAATGGAGTTACATTGGATAGGTTCACTCATCACTACAATTTAGACAGTTCCATCAACAGTTAGAAGCTGTGACAAATGGTGAATATGGGTAAGTGTGTGTGTCTACTTCATAACCAGATTTGTCACTTTAATAAATTAGCTGAGTTCCCTTAGCAATTCCCATGACTAAAATGGAGCATTGCCACTAATGAAGCATACACTATGCTATATAGTTAAAAAAAATTTAGAATGCCCATTTCAGGCTTCCTCTGTGTCAGTATATTGGCCAAATACATCTTCCAGATAGGTAATAATGCTACACAGACTATAATGGCCTCTTGCCTTTCTGTCATATCATTTACCTATAGGGCTTATCAGCAACTGCACATTTGTTGACTTGATATGTTACAGGATGGGCAAGTCTTGCTTCATCTTTATCATTGCAAAATGTAAAGGCTTTTTTTCTGACAGCATTATTACATACTGGGAGAACATTGCTGGAGCTATCTTTGCAAAATGCTCCTAGTGTCTAAGAGGAAAATAAATAGGCCCAGTTTCCAATTAGAGCCACATAAAACCACTTCAGAATGTTCAGTTATAAAAGACTGGAAATGTCATTATTATATCATTTTGGAAGAGTTATCTAGTTGAATGTCTGGCCACAGTTTGAACTTCTGAATCAGCTGGTGCAATCAGGACCAAAAGGTGAATACCAAAAACCCTAGTTCAGTACCCTAGTTGAGTACCAAAAAGTACATGGGGATCTTCATGATGAATTTAAGGTTTGAAGATTTAGGGAGCAAAAACCAAAAAGGACAATACACCTTTCTTTTGGGTGTAAATCATATTTTTAAAGACATGTACATTTATTTGGAGATATACAAAAAACAAAATTTCCCTCAAAATAAAACACAGAAGGAGGAAAAAAATCATGGATGTAGGAAAACAACTTTCTTTTACTTTTTAAAATGCCAGCATTGCTCAAAATATGTGTGTGTTGAATTTTTATTTAAAAGAACAAGTTGAATGGATTATTTGTTCTCCTGTAACTATAGATTCTTTTTTTCTGCCTTGTTTGTGCTTGTTTTTGAGATATTGCTATTCTTGCCTCAATTCTTTCCAAACCACTACAGGTCTTTTAGAGTCTTCCACATGCGCAACTTGTGAGTCTGTGAAAAAGTGCATTTTTTCTGTTTGAATACAAGTCATCCAAGTTGTATTCCCAACACTGGCTAAAGCATATCACATATTTTATTTATTTTCAAATCTTCTAACACATGTAAGTATATTAACCTCGTACTGCTGACATGAAGCAGAACCCTTTGGTTTTTTAATCTGATCAGAATATTTTAAAACAGAGGTGGGCAACCCCTGACATGGGTGCTAAGCTCGGCATAGGGAACAGTGCTTGCCAACACACCAAAGCACCCCTGGCAGGAGTGTTGCCACTGCCTCAATTGCCAGTAGGCGGTTGACCGTCACCATTGCTGGTGCCCAAAATGGCAACATCTCTCCCCCTCTCATCTTGCCCTTCTGCCATCTGAATGGAAGGCCCTGGGGCAGATACCTTGCACCTTCTGGAGCCTTCTGCAGGAGTGTGGCTTGAATGTAGCCAGGTGGGGAGAACAGCACCCAAGGGCCAACCTCATTCCCTGTGGTACCTCTCTTAGCATCCCTCCCAGGGACAGCTAAGAAACAGCAGGGCTGGAGGCACCAAGGTCAGGTAGGATGCCGGGGAGGCCAGAGAAGCAGGATGAGGCCCTCCCTGTAGCCAAGCAGCTGGAGCCCTGTGTGGAGCCAGTGAAGGAGCACCTCTCTTCTCTGCCCCATTCAAGAGCACCTCTGTACTCAGAAATAAGCTCTTTTGCATTCAGTGGATCCTACCCCCAGGGAAGATGTTGAGAAGAGTGCATCCTTAGAGCCCAATCCTGAACCTATCTACTCAAAAGTAAGCCTCTTAAATATGCCAAGGAAGGATAGGATGTGGCTGTTCTTCAGCATCTCCACAGCAGCGCAGGGATGGAGAAGCCTCTGGGGGCGAGGGGGGGGGGGAAGCAAGTTGCATGCTGGCTGGAGGACAGAAAAGCCCCAGGAGGTAATCTCTGTATATGCATATGTAACTTTAGAATCATGTTGGCACAGGGAATAACATTGTAACAGTTCAGCACTACACCACCAAAAGGTTACTGGCTTGTTTTAATGAAATGGGAGCATAATTCTGCACTCACTTCAGAATAGCCCCAAATGATCCCTACCCCCTGCACAGGGTTAAGGGGAAAATATTAAAAAGGAAAAATATTACAAGTTGACATCCAGGCTGGCCCAGTGGTGGGCTTCATGGGGTTCTCACAGGTTCTATAGAACACTTTACTAATGAGTGCCAGGTTCTGAGAACCAGTAACTAATGGGACATAAAACCTGTTGTTAATTTAGGCTATTAGGACATAGAACCTGTTGTTAATTTATTTGAATTCCACCACTGCCTCCAGCAGCCTCCTAACCTAAACAGGTTAGGATTGCAGCCTATGTTCTGCTGTGTTCTTGTTATACCTGACCTATTTTAAAGCCTTGTTTTACAAAAATATTTAGCCAAAATGAAATTGTTTTGTTCATAGAATCATATAGAGTTGGAAGGGACATAATAGGTCATTTAATCCAAACCCCTGCCTATGGCAGGAAATCCTCTTGGAGCATCTCTGACAGGTGCTTGCCAAGTCTCTGCTTGAAGTATCTGCAGTGAAGAGGCCACAGCCTTCCTTGCCAATCTGTTCCACTGCTTACTTCAGAACAAAGTTCCTAAACTCACAAATGTCCAGTAATAGCTTTTTTAAAAGTGGAATTAAATTTGATACTAGAAACTCGAGGTCTGCCATCTCGTATTGTGTTCTCCCTCTCTTTATATACTAGGTTGTGCCACTGATCATATGGTCTGACATCACTGAACCACTGTGGTCCCCAGTCTCACCAGCAGAAACCCTGATATTGAATGGGGATGGGAAAATGAGCGGCATAATGGTATCAGTTCAAGGGATAAGTTGTACTACGTGTTATGGAAGGGGCTTGTTATTGGCTGCCATTTTCAGCAGCAGTCTTTCTGTGTTTCATTTGTTTTGCTTCATATAGTTTGTACCCAGAGAGCCTAAGCTTTAGACTTCCTAGTTATTCTTTCAGATGCTAGTGCTTATCTTTCCTTTCTCTTTCATTTTTTATTTTCTGTTTCTGATTCTTTGTGCATTCATTACAACATGGACCATGAATTCTGACAATGTGGTTCGCTTACTGACCAGACCTTCTGCTCAGAAGACAGTGCAATAAATCACTGGGGGTAAAAATGGCTGGATGTTAAACATTTGCACTGCTAGCTAGCTGCTTTGAAACAGTTCCATTTTCTTAAGGTTGTTTAGTTTTTTTTAAACGAACCATTTTAACACACATTTTGGAATTATAAAACCAGAGGTCAAGGTATTTGAGTCCCATAAAAAGAGATTTGGTAAATACACCTCCTAAATAGGATCATGGACTCCATCTTACAATGTCAAGGGAAATGCAACTAGAGGCAGAGAGCAAGTTCAATAATTGGTTAGCTTTCCTAGCAGCGTTTCTCAAACAGAATGTGAAAGAAGTGGCTGAAAAATCTTCAAAGTTGCCCAAAGCTAATTTCACATTAGATTTCCTGCTTGCAGACAAAATTTGTTGCTGCTAATGGAACTGGAAATGACCCTTCTTCTTTACTTAGCTCCAAATTATTGTCTGTGCTTCCCCTATAGAGTATGTGTATTGAACCGGGGTTTGTTTAAATTTAGTTTCATTTAGAAGACCTAGGAGGTCCATCAGAATGTGACCTCACATTTAATTTGATACTAGATGGAAACAAACACGGTACAATGGCAAACCAAACAAACAAGCTGGTGAATAGAAGCATTTTCTTCAAGGGAAGCAAGAAAGTGACAGTTGTGTGTCAAAGTCTTTGAAAAGCAACTTTATAATGAGTGGGAAACATTCACTCCACCTTGGGAAAAAGTGACCTTGTAGTGAAAACACCTGTAATTGCATGTCAGTACCAGCAACAGGGAAAACCATTCAGCACATTATGGACAGCAAACTCAAGCTGACATGCTAGTTTCACACAAGAGGGCATCATAGTCACAGTTATAGAATATATGTATATGATATATCAGTGGCATTGCTGGAACATTCCCTGTCTGGAACATTCCCATTGCTGGACACCGTCCCAATATGTGACTCCTTCTTTACCATGATAAACTTCAGGTGTTGTAAACAGTGGTGGACCTAGCCTTGGTGGTTCCTGGCATGCAGGCAGAATACATGGTACCCAGGAGTTGTTTGGCAGTGATGTAATGATAACATTGCTTCTGGGTGATGACCACTATTTGTAGCTGTTTAGAGCTTAAGGCAGGAGGCAGGCCCTATCTGGTTCCGGCAGGGCCCATCTGCGTGTAGTTCCTATTGGTAAACCTCAGGTGGCAAATCCATCACCCCGTTCTGCACCAGGGCATGGCAATCAATCTAATGCACCCCTGCTGGTCCCCTTAAATGACCACTGTGATACATGCATTTCCAAACCCTTTTCTACATAAAAGGGGGGATTTTCTATTTTTTTGTGTGTTTGTGTGTGTGTGCATCTGTATGTGTGAAAGAGGCACACAGAGAGAATATATTTCCATTTTGCATTATGATGCAATTTATCTCCTCGCAACTAAAAATAAAATTGTTTTGTGTCACATCTGTAGTAATGACACTGGAAACATTGCAATGACATTCAACATAGCTCAGGACATGACCTTTTTGGGGCCAGCAATTAAAAATAGGTGACTTGTTTGACATCAACATTGCTTCTGGCACCTTCCTGTGTACTGGAAGGTTTTTGTTCTGACAGGAAACTTCTTTAAGAGGGCAAAGGGGTTTAGCGAAGAAACTTGAGCAGAGAAAATTTTCCAGGGGGGATAAATAATGTGATTCCCCATATTTCCCAGCAGCTCTTGATGGCACAGTTGTCAGAAAGTACCTTATAAAATAGTAGCTGAGGCTTTTTCTCCCCTGAGGTTGCAGCAAGACGAAGGAACAGTAAAAACAACATATACACATTTTTTTCCTCAAAATTTTAACCATTCTCTTTAAAAAAATTTTATGCTGTTCTGCTTTATAAAGCAATTAGAGAGATCCTAGAGGCACTAATTGGGTCATAAAGTGCCTACTTCATATTCCTTCTAAGGAGAGAATAAAAAACCAGAAGCAATTTCTCGCTTTGTCTCTGCATCTGCTGGTATGTTTGTGAGTAATCTTGGAATTCAATTAAAAGAACACCAAAGAACCTGTAAATAACATACTTTGGGACAAATAGCATTTGCCAAAAATAGACTGGAGCTCTCCCAAGACTGGAGAAGTTCCATGTACAATAAAAATGTAAAGGTGTCCCCCACAGTTTCTACTGCTAGTGACTGACTTAGGGTGTGGTGCACATCCCCATTTCTAAGCCTTGTCCAAAGACACTTCTGTGGTCATGAGGCTGGTATGAGGCTGCCAAAGGCACACGGAATTCTGTTCTTACCTTCCCACCAAGGTAGTACTTATTTACCTACTCTACTTGCATTTGCATGCTTTGAACTGCTGGGTTGATAGGAGCTGGGCTAAGGACAAGTGTTCACTTTGTCTTATAGGACCTGGGTCACAAACCCTGGCCTGCTGGTCAACAGGAACAGTATTTTAACCACAAAAGCCCTGGTCCATGTACAATGGAAGATGCCAAAATAGGTCTAGCTGAATCTCAGTGCAAGCTGTGTATGGATAACCAAGAACCGAAAATTGTTGGCTTGAGATTCCTTGTTGCATATCAAAGTAGACCTAGCTGAATCTCAGTGCAAGCTGTGTATGGATAACCAAGAACCGAAAATTGTTGGCTTGAGATTCCTTGTTGCATATCAAAGTAGGCCTAGCTGAATCTCAGTGCAAGCTGTGTATGGATAACCAAGAACCGAAAATTGTTGGCTTGAGATTCCTTGTTGCATATCAAAGTAGGTCTAGCTGAATCTCAGTGCAAGCTGTGTATGGATAACCAAGAACCGAAAATTGTTGGCTTGAGATTCCTTGTTGCATATCAAAGTAGGTCTAGCTGAATCTCAGTGCAAGCTGTGTATGGATAACCAAGAACCGAAAATTGTTGGCTTGAGATTCCTTGTTGCATATCAAAGTAGGTCTAGCTGAATCTCAGTGCAAGCTGTGTATGGATAACCAAGAACCGAAAATTGTTGGCTTGAGATTCCTTGTTGCATATCAAAGTAGGTCTAGCTGAATCTCAGTGCAAGCTGTGTATGGATAACCAAGAACCGAAAATTGTTGGCTTGAGATTCCTTGTTGCATATCAAAGTAGACCTAGCTGAATCTCAGTGCAAGCTGTGTATGGATAACCAAGAACCGAAAATTGTTGGCTTGAGATTCCTTGTTGCATATCAAAGTAGGCCTAGCTGAATCTCAGTGCAAGCTGTGTATGGATAACCAAGAACCGAAAATTGTTGGCTTGAGATTCCTCGTTGCATATCAAAGTAGGCCTAGCTGAATCTCAGTGCAAGCTGTGTATGGATAACCAAGAACCGAAAATTGTTGGCTTGAGATTCCTTGTTGCATATCAAAGTAGGCCTAGCTGAATCTCAGTGCAAGCTGTGTATGGATAACCAAGAACCGAAAATTGTTGGCTTGAGATTCCTTATTGCATATCAAAGTAGGTCTAGCTGAATCTCAGTGCAAGCTGTGTATGGATAACCAAGAACCGAAAATTGTTGGCTTGAGATTCCTTGTTGCATATCAAAGTAGGCCTAGCTGAATCTCAGTGCAAGCTGTGTATGGATAACCAAGAACCGAAAATTGTTGGCTTGAGATTCCTTGTTGCATATCAAAGTAGGCCTAGCTGAATCTCAGTGCAAGCTGTGTATGGATAACCAAGAACCGAAAATTGTTGGCTTGAGATTCCTTGTTGCATATCAAAGCAAGTCCCATAAATAATTCCTGAAATGTACAGCTCTTGAAAAGTGTAGGCTCAGTGTACAGAGTGGCCCGTAAGTCCATGAGTATGGATGGGTACATCCATATATGTATCCAGTATAATAACATATGGATGGGTAAGGACTTTATGGGTCACCTTGTTGGTATAATTCAAGGGAAGAGAGAAGATCTTTGGTTTATGGTATCTCTTAAGAGTGAGGAAAGACCTTCATGGCTGGGAAGCCATCACCAATCAGTATAGACAATATTGAGCTTGATAGTCCATTGGCTTTCTCCACAGAAAGGAGCTTCTTATGGTTCTAACTCTGTATATGAATAGATAAATTCTTTTACATTATGTAATTTAAAATCTAAAACAATAGCGAAGCCAAAGGGGGTGGACTGTAAGTGCCACACAACTTCAGAACTCAGTGAAAGCTGCTTTTCCTCTTTTTTGTCAGAGCCTGTCCGAGGGCAAAAAGCAAGATGGAAGAGATGTATCTCAGTTGCTTTTGCACCTCAGAAAGGCTGTGAGAGTGAGGGGAAGGGGCTGCTTACATGTTGAATTTTGGAGTCCTGTTCCACTTACAGCCCCTTCTGGCTCCACTAATGATCTAAAGTAATAAGTCATCCATACTAAACATGAATATATTCAAGAGTTATTTGTAAGGAGGAAAAAAATCTGTCTAGGTTGCATTAATAAATGCTTACAAGCACATATTTCTTTTCTGGTGATATTTTGAAAAAAATCTTTAAAAATATATATTCTCCCACCCTTGAAGTGGAAGGCACTCTCTTTTATAGTAGATAATGGCATTCCCTTTTTCTCTGGTAAATTGAATCTATTGTAGGGCAGAAGCGTATTGTTTGTCTCAGAGCCATGAGCGCAAACAATAGACCAATGATTGAAAGAGTAAGACAATATTAGAAAGGAAAATCAATAAATGTATAAACAAAAAGTGGTTTCAGACTTTAATCAGGTGATTCACTGTCCATTTCCTCTCTTCTTGCACATTAAGTGTGGCTGTAACTTAGCAGCACATGACAGAGATGACTAAGCATTTTCTCATTGTCTTCTAGAATGTCTGGTGCCAACAACTAAAAGATAAAACTCTTATTTATTATTTATTTATTTTCACTTTTCTATACCACCCTTCATCCAAGGAGCTCAGAGTGTTATATATTATTCTTTTCCTCCATTTTTCCTCACAATGTTGTGAGTCAGGTGAGGCTAAGAGCAACTGGTCCAAGGTCACGCTTTGCAGCTGAAAAGGGGATTTGAACTTGAATCTACTAGGTCAAGATAATCCCTTGAACCACTTAATTTTTTAGTTTATGTATTATAGGCTGCAATGCTAAACACATTTTCCTGGGAGTAAGCCCCATTGAATATAATGGGACTTACTTCTGAGTAGACAGGATTAGGATTGCACCTATCGGCTTGTTATTTGTGGAGAGTAATATCTCCCTTCTTCTTCTTCTTCTTCTTCTTCTTCTTCTTCTTCTTCTTCTTCTTCTAATAATAATAATAATAATAATAATAATAATAATAATAATATTATTATTATTATTATTATTATTATTATTATTATTATTATTATTATTATTATTATTATTATTATTATTATAATCCATAAATACGCAGCTAACAATTTCATGCTGGTTTCATTCACATCACCAGTCGGACCCTTCCCAAGAGTCTAGGACTGTGTGATGTAGCGGCGTATAATTCGTGCTGATCCCAGAAGAGCGGCTTTCTGCAGTTGGCAGAGTGATATTTTGTCAATGCCAATAGTTTTCAGGTGCCTGCCAAGGTCTTTGGGCACTGCACCCAGTGTGCACTGGCTTACACCAGATACGCTGTAATTCGATTCTTAGGTCTTGGTAGCGGGAGATCTTTTCCAGTTGTTTCTCCTCAATTCTGCTGTCACCTGGTATGGCGATGTCAACAAGCCACACCTTACTGCTTTCTATGATGGTGATATCTGGAGTATTGTGTTCCAAAACCTTGTCCGTCTGTATCCTGAAGTCCCACAGAAGCTTGACCTGCTCGTTTGCAACCACTTTTTCAGGCTTGTAGTCCCACCAGTTTTTTGCCACTGGCAGATGATACTTTTGGCATAGATTCCTGTGGATCTGGGCAACAGAGTTGTGCCTCATTATTATTATTGTTGTTGTTGTTAACAGGATTTATATCCCACCTTTCTCAGCAAAGCTGACTCAAGGCGGCTCACCTACACATTTTAAAACATTTAAAAACATTTAAAAATTTAAAACAGTCCTCCACCCAAAAAGTCATAAAAACATAGGCTAAAAATTTAACAATTTAAAATTTAAAAACGCAACATCCCCAACCTCTCTAAAAAGCTTTTGCCCACAGGAATATTTTTAGGTCCTGCCGAAAACTGTATAAGATGGGAGCAGTTATTAGGTCAAAGGAAAGGGAGTTCCAGAGCTGAGGTGCAACCACCAAGAAGGCCCTGCTCCTAGCCGTCATACCTCTCACCTCTTTCAATGGTGGCACATTTAGCAGAACTGCCCCAGTTTACCTGAGGTGAT
This sequence comes from Cryptoblepharus egeriae, assembly GCA_030015325.1. NCBI lineage: Eukaryota > Metazoa > Chordata > Lepidosauria > Squamata > Scincidae > Cryptoblepharus > Cryptoblepharus egeriae. The sequence goes on from JAREYC010000004.1 coordinate 53,914,039, forward strand.
GGGTCGGATTGTACAGAAGAAGGCGGTCCCTCAGATACCCTGAATCCAAGCCGTAGAGGGCTTTAAAGTTCAAGACCAGCACTTTGTATTCTGCCCGGAAACGAATGGGCAGCCAGTGTAGCCACTGAAGCAGTTGCCTGACTGAATCGAACCGATGAGCCCCAGCAAACACATAAGCCACTGCATTCTGTACTAGTTGGAGTTTCTGGACTGCCTTCAAAGGCAGCCCCACATAGAGTGTGTTACATCCAATCTAGATGTCACTAGGGCATGGGTCACCATGGCCAGATCCAAGTGACTCAGGCATGGTTGAAGTTGGCAGATCAGCTGTAAGTTGAGGAAAGGCTCCCTTGGCTACTGCAGCCACCTGGGACTCCAGGAGCAGCTGCAAATCCAGGAGAACCCCCCAAGCTGCGAACCTGCTCCTTCAGAGGAAGTGCAACCCCATCCAGAACAGGACGATATTCCACCCGAGTTGACGACTTCCAGACCAGGAGAACCTCTGTCCTATCAGGATATAATCTCATCCAGTCCCCCACTGCCTCTAGACAACGATTTAGGACTTCAACTGCCTCCTTGGACTCAGGAGACAAGGAAAGATAGAGTTGGGTGTCATCAGCATACTGATGGCAGCCCACTCCAAACCTCTGAATGACCTCTCCCAGCGGCTTCATGTAGATAACATGGGGGATAGAATTAATCCTTGTGACACTCCACACTAAAGAGGCCAGGGTGCCAAACAAGCATTCCCCAGCACCACCTTCTGAGATCTGTCAGCCAAGAAGGAGTGGAACCACCGTAAAACAGTGCCTCCGATCCCCAACGCGGCTAACCGACCCGGAAGGAAACCATGGTCAATGGTGTTGAAGGCTGCTGAGAGGTCCAGCAGGACTAACAGGGACACACTCCCCCTGTCCATTCCCTGACATAGGTCATCCATCAAAGCAACCAAGGAAATCTCTGTCCCAAACCCCGTTCTGAAACCAGATTGAAAAGGATCTAGATAATCAGTTTCTTCCAGGACCCTATGAAACTGGGTCACCACCCAGCTCAACCACTTCGCCCAGGAATGGGATGTTTGAGACTGGCGGATAGTTTTTTAAGTTATTAGGGTCCAAGGAGGGTTTCTTCAGGAGGGGGCGAACCACTGCCTGCTTTAATGCAACAGGCAGTATCCCCTCCCTCAGAGATGAATTTACTACCCTTTCTGTCTATTTGGCCAGTCCACCCCGGGCCGATCTAATCAGCCAGTGATCTTCTTATTATGTATTACTAATAGATAATGCTTCTTAACATGGACTAAATACTTCAGGTGAAACTTGTTGAAGAAACTGCTGTAAATGTTGCCGGTATTTTTTTCACGTTTTCCTTCTGATCATATTATCCTGAAGGAGAGCATTAATTTAATTGCCTTGTTGCCTATTTCTAGGCAGAGCAGAGATATTTTGCTTGTTATGGGCTGTTATGCTATTCACCTGACATCTGTGGAGAGAGCTAAACTTCGACAGAGAGAAGTGGGAAGCCTAAACCATGCATCGATGACTGGGGTGTGACGGACAGAACATTATGGAATTTATGTTGGAATTTTGTATATGCTTTTCTTTTCTTTTTTAAGTATGATTTGAAATTTGTCATGAAAGCTCCAGTGGATAAGTTGCTGTAACCATAGAGAGACTGGGACCAAAATTAAACAAATTAAAGGCATTTCAAAATATTTAAAAATGAATGGGATCATCAGAAGAGATGAGTGGTTTAGGCTTATAAATGAACATGCGGTATGTTTCCTTTAATTTTCACAGTAATTGCCTCATAAAGCTCAAAAAAAGCCCTGGGATGTCAAAACTGCTTTCTGAAGAGATGGACTTTTTCGCTGTTTGTTCACTTCCACATAAAACTCTGTCTGTCATCTCCTGTGATCAGTCCCTTAACAGTTTCAGATGGCTGGCAGGGACGTCTATAAGCTGGAAGGAGTTCAGATCATTTAGGCGAGGAAAAATGAAAAAAAGATCCAGTGCAGTCTGTCACTGGAAGACAAAGTAGGTGGAACAAAATAGAGCAGTGACTTTCAACCTTTTTTAATCTCATGGCACACTAACAAGGCACTGAAATTTTCAAGGCACACTATCAGTTGTTTTTACCATTGTCAAGGCGCATCAAGTGGTTCAAATCCCCTAATTTTCCTGTTAATAAATGACTTTCCCCAAACTCCCATGGCACACTTGAGGACTATCCACGGCATACCAGTGTGCTATGGCACATTGATTGAAAGTCACTGAAGTACAGGAACAAAAATGTTAAATTTGGTTAGTACTTCTTTAAGATGCTCAAAGTAGGAGAAGGCAAGCAAATAGGGTTGCCATAATTCTCTTTCACAAAATTAGGACAATACTCTGTGTCCCATTTCCTGGTATGTGATCACAATCCCCCAAAATCAGGACTGTCCCTGTTTTTCAGAACATATTGCAACCCTACAAGCAGACTGTGTGCACATTTGTTGCCCAGACACATTTTTTAATCTACAGTGTTGCCTTGAAAGACGAACGTGGTTTGTTCCGGAAGCATGTTTGTCTTACAAAGCATTCTTTATACAAAGCGGATTTTGGTTCCACAACCCAAAATATTCATATAAAAATATTAACGCTATGTAAAAATGATGACAAACTGCAATTGAATTCAAAACACTGTAATGTTATACAGAACACAATTACTGTAATATTAGTAAAACACTGTAATAACTGTATGGTAAAAGAAAAGACCTTACGGCCATGGGTAAATGGCCATATTTATCCATCTTTTTGGTGTCTTTTTGAGCAAGTTTAATTAGGAACCTGTCTAATGACACTTGCTTTTGTCTCCTTTTCAGGATTTCATGGAAATGCGAAGTTGCATTGCCGTTAAACAGATTCATCACTCACACTGTTACAGCATTATTTCGGTTGTGCTTTTCTACAAAATTTGGCACCATTTTCCTATGTTTACAAATGTTCTTAATCTCATTTGATGTGAGGAATTCTCCCTCCTTATTCTCCTCCTCTGCAGATGAGATCTCCTCCAAAACCTCTTCCTGTTACTCATGATGCAGATCCATCAATTCGTTTGTTTTGCAGCTAATTTTCATTGTAAAACTGTTTGTCTTTCAAGGCACTGTTTGTCTTACAAGGCAGAGTTACTTAGAAATTTTAGTTTGTCTTACTAAGCCTTCTTCTTACAACTTATTTGTCTTACAATGTACCACTGTATTCTATTTTGCTAAAGTCTCTACAACAACAGTGGCCAAGAAAACACACAGGATAATTTATTTAACCACGCAACTTTGCAGCCAAATCCAACCTAAATCCCTGTGGCAATGCAGTAGTTGTGGCACAGGCTATACTGCATCCCATGTGATGGGGGATATTTGGTTACTAGAGGGACCTGTGTCCCCTTCCCCATGCATAAGTTCCAGCAAATCAAATCAGTCCTGCACCAGCAATATGAGCCTCCATTGATCTGTGCAAGAGGATCAGGCCCAAGAAGTCTTTGGGATTTGGTACATGGTAGCACTGCCAATCTTGTTCTCTTCTCATCCTGATCTGTCCACCTCACCCCAAATCCTCCCTCATTCCTCCCTCCCCCATCCTGTTCAGCCCTCTCTCCCAGTCCTTTCCTTGCCCCTGCACTGAACCTAACTTAATCTGGCCAGCTGTCACTCCACCAGCAATAGTGAGAAGGCTGTGGGCTTTCCATCTATGTGCCTACAGTTGAGCTGCTGCAAAGTGCTTTATGGATTTGTGTGTGTGTGTGTGTGTGTGTGGCAACATACAACAGTGGAACACCCATTTCACCTAAGTGGGCTGTTTATTTAATGATTTTTTTTCTATTGGACAGAAGGAAGAGTTATCGAATTTGTTTAAATAGAAGAAATTCAGGATTAATAGAAGAAATCCAGATTGTCACCAGCCCACCCTACTCATTCATACTATAGTGACAAGAACAGGAACACTTGTTCTTTTTAACATATCTTATTTTGTGTGGACAATGCCACATTTTCAGTTTTAAAGTGGCCTTCCAATGTCAGTACAAGTTTGTCAATATAGTCAGTATAGTAAATACAGTCAATTTTCAATGAAGTCCATTTTCAGTCCATTTTCTCCATATTTCAAGGGGTGGGGTAGGGTTGGTTGCAATGATATAAAGGGGCTGGATTTTTACTTTCTAGCAATGTAGAGCACTGTAAGTTTTGGAAGTTAGAAACTGGTACCTAGGACTGGGTTGGATTTCAGTAAACTTCAGCAACTTCATTTGCCCTGACCCAGCCCAGTTTTAGCACAAGGTTATATGGTGTGTCTGATAACTTGCCTCCTGATACACTGAGTTTTTACACGTTTAGAAGGTATCCTTGCCTTATAAACTTCTACATAGGCACAAACAATTTTAGCAGCCAGTTCAGAACAAGGTGATCTAAGTCCTGAAGAAGAGCATTAACTAATCAGGAAAAGTGTGGGGTGGAGTCTAGTTCAATTTAAGATTTTCTGGGGGAGAACTCACCCTCTTAGGATATATCACTTGAATCACATTCCACATGACAACAATCACAGTTGTGCTATCTGGGGGGAGTCTTGCATGTTTCCCAACTATTTTACACCTTTTAGGTGGTCAGAAAGTGCTCAGTAAATGAAGAAAGATGAGTGATAACATGAATATTGATAAAATGTAAGTGTGGTGCAGAGGGAAGAGTGTCAGACTCAAGAAAACCAAGTTCAGCAAGTTCAGACCTGCCTTTTGTCCAGAAGTAGAAGTTAAGGCACAAGGATCAAGGTGACAGTGAGTGAACATTAATTTTGTGAACAGGTCAATGTGTTCTGAAGCATGAGAGTTTGATGGAGAGGCAAAAGATGATTAAAGGAATATAAAACTCTGTCTAACGTGAACATGATGGAGGTAGGTAGGGGGTAAATCACTCAACAAAATCTTTGGCAATAAGGATCTGTGGCCCAGTTTTAAAATGTTCCTGATCCATCAGGTGTTCCAAGTGTGGCATGCCGCCTCATATCCTGACTTCATCAAGTGAAGCAAGTGTACCCCATAGATTGTACTGCTGGTTGTGAGCAACTGTAGGGTGTGGTGCTTGTCCCCTTTTCTAAGCCGAAGAGCTAGCACTGTTCAAAGTCATCTGATCATGTTATTTGCATGACTACTTGATGAGGTGTGTCCAAAAATACTTTACCTTCCCACTAAAGTGGTACCTAATTATATACTTGCATTTCCATGCTTTCGAACCACTAGGCTGACAGGCGCTGGGCAAGGTATGGGCAATGGACAACTGGTTGGTTATCAAAAAAACACAAATAGAAAGCTCAGAGACAGAAATCAAACCATTCTTGATGATATAGAGATTGAGCAATTCTGCAGATGTCCTTCTTTTAGGTTCATATATTAAGGCAGAAACATTCAGAGAAATCCATGTTCTTATTGGATCACAGCTGTTATTACGATAGTGAACCTGTGCATGTACAATAAGACACTTTGGTATTTATAATGCTACCAACATTGTCCATGTCAGTAATTATCATGCAGTGCACTGTGTGAACATGTGGGAGGAAAACACAAAGATGTCCTCTTACTGTTCCTAATCCTGGCTTCAAATATCATTTTGGCAAAGGGAACAAGCCATTGCTCAGGTCCCTTGGAGATTTATTAGATGTGGACAGAGTCTAATCATTTCCAGGTCTTGAGAGTTGAAGTACTGAGATAAAAGTCAAAGGATGGAGCAGCCAATGCTGCAGTAATCCAAAGTTTGATAGCAAAAGGGATTTATTATATATTGGTAAAGGTGAACCATGATCATCTTGAAGGATATATATTCCAAAAGTTGATTTGATATAGAGAGTTGAAAGCCTGCCGAAGATGAGAGATCTTCTTTCATGAATAAAAACTAGCTGGATGAGATTTAGTTCATGCAGAAAAGGAGACATTAATGACAACCTTGAAGATGGCTGCTGACAGTTCAAGGCAAAAGGTAGGCTAGGCAGGTATAAGCAGCACACAAAGACACATTAGTGCATGTTTTCTGGTGGCGCAGTGCCAGGTTTACAAAGCACATTGCTAACTATAGCTGATCAATATAAAGGGGACAATTTTGTTCTCCCAGTACCATAGAACACATTTGTTTCACAGCATGTGTCATCTCAACATCAAGTTTGCTCTCGTGGATCTGCACTGCACATTGCCAAGATCACCACCTTTCTTATTTACATAAGGTGTTGTGGTCTGTGGCATTGTGGCAGTGATGTTGCCTGTAGAGGTGTCACACAAGGCATGTATCACCCCCTCAGCCACACAACACACCCATTTTCATTGGAAGCAATGTACCACCCAGAAGTGGTTCAACAGTTGCACAGTGACATCACTGTGTCATTGCAACAGAGCCAAACTGCTTCCAGGCACCCCATTTTGTGGCCATTAAAAACCTGGGTGAAATGCGATACCAAATGGGTTTTCTTTGTGCTTATTTATATAACTAGTGAAATACACCCATGTTGCAGGAGCAAAATCCCCTTTGTACACAATCCCCACATAGTCAGAGGTGGGCAGATACCGGTAAGGGTCTACGCGCCCGTACCAGGTCTTCCACCAGGGCAGACGACAGCTAACCAGCCAGACCCGCGGCTGCAAGAACCGCGGGGACCGGTACACCAGCGTCTGCCGGCGCCGGGTCTCCTGGGGCTCGCCACCAGGAAGCTTAGTGCGCGTGCATCCAGCTGGACGCACGCGCACGAAGCGTCCTAGCGCCGAGCTCCAGGACGCTCAGTGTGCCTGCGTCCAGCTGGACGCACGCGCACTGAGTGTCCTGAGGCTTGGTGCCAGGACGCTCAGCGTGCCTGCGTCCAGCTCGACGCAGGCGTGCTAAGCATCCTAGCGCTGAGCCCTAGGACGCTCAGTGCGCATGTGTCCAGCTGGACGCACGCGCACTGAGCGTCCTGAGGCTTGGTGCCAGGACGCTCAGCGCGCCTGCGTCCAGCTCGACGCAGACGCGCTAAGCGTCCTACTGCTGAGCCCTAGGACGCTCAGTGCGCCTGCGTCCAGCTGGACGCAGGCGCACTAAGCGTCCTGGTGTCCTGGCGCCAAGGAAGCTTCAGGGGACGCACTGCGCATGTGCCAAGTCTGGCACATGTGCAGTTCGGCCTGGTTAGGGCCCGCCCCGCCCCCTGACTCCGGCCCCGCCCCCTGACTCCGGCCCCGCCCCCTGACTTCCGGCGTACCGGATCTTAAGGGAGGCTGGGCCCATCACTGCACATAGTGCAAGAACCCCAATTGCACATCAAACCCCCATGCACATCATCCCCCATGTGCATCAACACTGCATGTGCATCAAATCCCCATGTGCATCAAATCCCCATGCCAACATCATCTATGTGCACCAACATCCCCATGCGCATCAACTGCCATACTCACCAACCCCATGCCTACCATTCCCCCATTCATACCATCCCCCAAGCACATCATTCCCCAAGCACATTTACCCCCATGCGCAACACCCCCATGCGCAACATTCCCCATGCACATTAAACCCCTATGCTCGTCAACGTCCATCCACAAAAAACCCTCCCCCAAGCGCATCATCCTTCCATGCACAACATTCCCCATGGAAAACATTCTCCATGTGCATTAACCCCCCCCCAAGTGCATCAACCCACCATGCGCACCACCTCCCATGAGCACCATCCCCCATGTACACCATCCCTCCCAGCATCAGGTTCCAGGCATGAAATTGGCTGGATGTTGATCAGTCAGTTTTCAATGTTAAGTATAGGTGTTGATGTCACAGAATGAACACCCTCCCCAGATTTCACGCTTCTAGGCCTGGTGGTTTTGGCAAGGCGCTGATGAGTCACTGAGTGAGTGAGTCGCAGTAACTTTTCATCAGTTTTGTATATATAGACACCATCAAATCTACTGCATGATAGGAATGTACATATAGACACCATCAAATCTACTGCATGATAGGAATTTTCACAGCATGACATTCCCCGCACAGCAGGTGCCTTCCTTACATTGAAAAATGAGACCCCATTCTGGTTGATTTTAGTCAGGGAACATACAGTTCTGTGACATACCAGACCCTCTTCATTGTTACATGATGAAAGCCCCTCAGAGGCGAGAATCAATTTTTCCTCTCCTTTCTTGAATAAAAAGACTGCATCTCATGTTGGTGATTGCCAGCCAAATCCCAGTCCTCTGAACAGATGGATGTACACAGATCCTTCTCAATGAGTCTCAAGCCTACATATTTGGAGAGCTGGAGATCACAGCAGTGCAAAATAAGATGTTTCTATCATTCAACTGTACTTCAAAGCAAGTCCTCGCACAGCAAGCCTCTATTGTAAGCCTCTTCTCGCATATCTACGCACCTGTTCTGAATTTGGATTAAACACCATCTCAAGATGACATCATCCACTTTCCTGGGCTCAGATTTTCTCTTTTCAAGGTCTTCTATTTGGGAATATAAATTGACTTCTCCTGTCCTTTTTTCAAATCTGACATCAGATGGGTTTTGAATCATGTGCCTATTATGCTGCAGGTTAATCCGTCTCTTTGACTGAATGCACAGAGGTTTAGCAGATAAAAAGCGGAAGGATAAACAATGATTGAAGTGGAAAGAGAGTGAAAAAGGTTTGGAAAAGAGGTTCCTTTTTCTCTTAACGTTTTCTTCTGAGTTTTTTTTAAGTATAAGAAACCGTTTGTATGCATTTAAAACAGGAAAAATAGTATGGATCAGGGGTCTCCAAACTTTTTGGCAGGAGGGTCACATCAAATAGCAAAGACTGGAAAAATTAAATTTGAATAAATTTGAATAAATTTATATTCTATCTATCTATCTATCTATCTATCTATCTATCTATCTATCTATCTATCTATCTATCTATCTATCTATCTATCGATTGTTGAAGAGTTATTGACTGAGGGCACAATCCTAAGCATGTCTACTCAGAAGTAAGCTCTACTAGGTTGAATGGGGCTTACTCCCAGGAAAGTGAGTATAGGATTGCAGCCAAAGAGAAAAAAATAGTAGAAGAAAAACATGAAAAGGAGCAATAATGGAGCAAGTGGTGAAGGAAGAAAGGAGTGGGGCTCAGGGTGTTAGTGTCATAGGGAAAGAATGAAGGAGGAAGAAAAAGCTTCAAATTTCTGGCTGTAGCATAGGACCATTGCTGATCAAATCCTAACCAACTTTCCAGCACTGATGCAGCCTCAGTGTTTTGAAGAGACCTATGTGACTGTCATTCGCTGCAAGATGTAGTACACATCCCATTAGCATGGCTCCATTGGGGCTGGAAAGTTAGTTCAGATTAGGGTTTTCTTAGCTTTAACCAGGACTTGGATTCCTGCTCCAAACAGAATGTGGAAATTAAGCACGATGGTCTGCCAGCGAGATGGTTTAATGACCTATATTACGGTACTGGTCACCTTTTAAAACCAACACACTGAAGACTTGCATTCCTCAGATCATCTGAGCCTAGAGCTGAACCAAATATTTACAGAATCTTCTGCACATTAAATCGAGCTGATAAAATTACCCATCCATGGTTTCCGCTGCATTTCAGAGCTTTGCAAGTAAGACATTTATGAACCTGAGCCAAATGCGTTTGCGAATACACACTGAACCAATGAAAGGGCAGTCATCTAGAATGATGTAACCAAACACACACAGAAAATCTGTGATTAGTCGATATAATCCTTTGATCTGATTATAAAAAGTCACATTCCAACTGCCAGGTAAAACACGTCAAGCACAAATTGAGAGTGTTGTGTATATACCTGGTACTACACCAATGAATCCAAGACCTTGGATGCAAAGGTACTCTGCTAAGTCCACAGTGAAGGAAACCACCTCAATGGGGCAGGGTTTTCAGGAAAGCTCTGCTGCTTGTCATGGACCGGATTTGTCCTCTTTTTTAGCCTTTTGTCCAGGTGTTCTCCCAAAGGGCTTCATTGTCCTCCATTTTGGCTTCATTTTGGAACTTTGCAATGGTGTGCAGTATCCCATCATATCATATGTCATTGGATTCATATTGAACAGCAAAAGACAATGCCAAAATCAGTTCTGACATGTCTCCTTCATGACAAAAGTTATGACCCAAAAACTAAAAATCAAAAATATGCATTGAGCTCTATGGGAATGTGAAAGTGCCCAATAGTGCGGCTTTACTTGTGAGCAGGCAAATGTGCCATTGTCCACCAGAAACACCAGGCTGAGAGGAATCCAAGACCTTGTCCTCCTTTTTAGGTTCAGGCATTTGGCCACCCTGCATGTGATTCAAATAGTCTTGGCTGTCTCACAGCAGAAGACTGTTCCAGGAAGAAGTGCACCCTCCATCCTCTGTCATTCAACAAGGTGGACATACTTCTGACATTCTAATCAGGTTGCTGCAGTATTGCATCTGGATGGGAGTAGGTTCCAGGTTTTGTGTAAATGTGCCTGTCACAACCATGTATCTGGGTCTGGGTATGCCAACATCCTTCTCCTGTATACTACCTGGATTGAGACATAAAATATTCATCCAAGACTATTTCAAAAGTTGAAAATGATTACCATTCATATCATGTTATAAAATGTTTTAATTTCAGCATGGAAGAAATAAGACTTGTGTCCTCTTATCCCAAGTAATGCCCCTGCCACTTCAATGCCTCTACCACTTCAGATCTGAGCAACCCAGTACAGTGATGCCTCACATAACAAATTTAATTCGTTCTGGAGGCATGTTTGTTACGTGAAATATTCTTTATGTGAAGTGGATTTTCCCATAGGAAATAATGGAAACTCAGACAATTGGTTCCACAACCCCAAAAATATTCATATAAAAATATTAATGTAATGTAAAAATGATGTTAAAATGATGACAGAACACTGGGATTGAATTCAAAACCTGCATTCAGTGTGCATGATCTTATGAAGTCTACTTAGGCTGCAGTCCCAGCCACTTTCTTGGGAGTAAGACCCATTTAACACAGTGGGGCTTACTTCTGGGTAGACATGGTTAGGAGGCTGCAATCCAAGACACCTTCAAAGTGTCTCCCCACTTTCTCCTTCTCTCCATCCTGAGCCTCTCTCTCCCCTGCTCCCTTCTGGCTAGCCCTGAGCTGCTTCCCTCTTCTCTACTGCATTTCTCTCCATCTGCCCAGTGGATACCCGGCCACAGTAGGAACAGAATGGAAGTGTTGCTTTCACTATGGGCAGGTGTGTTAGGCAGCCCTGACGTTTTTTAGACAGGCTGCCAGCCAGCGTGGCCAGCACTTCTGCCCCAACTGCCAATGAATGTGTTCTTTACATGAAGCACATTTTGTTAGGTGAAGCAGAATCCTAGAGAAATTTTTGTTTGTTACGTGAAACATACTTTACGTGAGGCATTCTTTACGTGAGGCGCCACTGTATAATGCCAGGCTGTTCAGTACTAGGGTAACCAATGGTGCAATCCTAAGCATCTCTACTCAGAAGTAAGTCCCATTGTTTCAATTGTTTCAATGGGACTTTCATTGTTTCAATGGGACTTACTCCCAAGAAAGAGTGGTTAGGATTGCAGTCCAAATGTCATAAATGAAAAAGAGGACAAGGACTTTTTTCTACCCCCCCCCAAATGTAGGACACACACACACACACACACACACACACACACACACACTCGTATATAACTGAAAAGTCACTAACTGACTGACTGATTCATCAACGCCCAGCCAAAACCTCTGGGCCTAGAAGCATGAAATTTGTTCCTTCTGTGATGGAGGCACCCACTTAGAAACAGTTTTTGGAAATTCCCACCAGAAGGAGGTGAAAGGGGTGCAATGTGTTTTCCTCCCAATACTGTACATTGAAGAATCCCCACCTAAGGGATGCTCTGCCCCAACCCCTGGACCGAGAAGCATGAAATTCGGGGAGCGTATTCCTTCCATGATGGGAGAACCAACAAAAACTGATTTCTAGAAATTTAACCCCTAAGGGTCTGAAAAGGGGTGCAACACATTTTCTGCCTATACTTAACATTGAAGACTGATCAACATCTGGTTGATGCACTGGGAGGGACAGTGCACAGAAGGTGATGGTGCACCTGTTGTGTTGGTGCATATGGGGTGGTGGTGTGCATGGGAGGATTATGCGCATGGGAGGGTGATGCACAATGGGGGTAATTGTGCAATGGGGGATATGTATGGGGGTATTTTATTCCTGCAATGCGGATGTATTTTGCTTGTGTGTGTGTATTATATATATATATATACGTATAATGGTCAGTTGAGCCAGTTAAGTTTCAATATAGTAACAATACTATTCATGGTGTTAAGAGTGCAGTAAATGCCTTATATCTGAGGAGAAAAGGGAAGGCACTATCTGAAAAAGAATTGGAGAGCAAGACTAAAACTATGAATATTTTAAAGGCTGTTTGTCTCACCTTCTATTGGATTTTTTAAAAGAGTGTTTTATTTATTTTTACTTCCTCTTGAAAGAGCAATAGAAAAATGTCCCCAAACCTTCTAGGTAAATATGCCTAAATGCTCAAAGCTTCTAAAGTACAAACCTTTTTATAAATTATGTTGCTTCACTTGATCTGTGAAATGTGGATACTGGAAATTCCCAAGTTACCTCTCAGTGGGGAAAAAAGAACACCATTTAGAAAATGGAATTAAGGATTTGTTTTAAAAGACCTGACTGCCATTTTTGGATCACTTTGGAGCAGGTTCAAGGAAAGTAAGAAAAAGAATCATAGAATCATAGAATCATAGAGTTGGAAGGGACCTAGTAGGTCATCTAGTCCAACCCCCTGCCTGCAGCAGGAATTCCCCCTAGAGCATCTCCAACAGGTGCTCATCGAGCCTCTGCTTGAAGATCCCCAGTGAGGGAGAGTCCACCACCTCCCTTGGCAATCTGTTCCACCGCCGAACCGCCCTCACCGTCAGGAATTTTTTCCGGATTTCCAGCCGGAATCTCCTTTCTTGCAGTTTGTACCCATTGGTTCTAGTTCTGCTTTCAGAAGCAGCTATGAACAAATTGGCCCCTTCCTCCATATGACAGCCCTTCAGGTATCTGAAGAGGGCAATTATGTCTCAGCCTCCTCTTCTCCAGGCTGAATATCCCAAGTTCCCCCAACCTTTCCTCGTAGGGCTTGCCTTCCATCTCACTGATCATTCTTGTCGCTCTCCTCTGGACTTGCTCCAGTTTGGCTGCATCTTTCTTCAAGTGAGGTGCCCAGAACTGAACACAGTACTCATGGTGAGGTCTGACCAATGCAGAGTAAAGAGGAACTATAACTTCTCATGACTTGGAAGCTAAAGTCCTCTTAATGCAGCCTAAAATGGCATTTGCCTTCTTTGCAAACACATCACATTGCTGACTCATGTTCAGCTTGTGATCCACGGCTACTCCAAGATCCTGCTCACATGTTGTGCTGCCAAGCCAAGTATCCTCCCATTTTATATCTGTATTTTTGGTTTTTATTTCCTAAGTGCAGAACCTTGCACTTCTCCCTGTTGAAATTCATTCTATTTGTTACAGCCCAGGATTCCAGTTTATCCAGATCCTCCTGGAGGTTTTTCCTGTCTTCTGATGTGTTTGCTACTCCTCCCAGCTTGGTGTCATCTGCAAATTTGATCAGGCTCCTCCGTATCCCTTCCTCTAAATCATTAATGAAAATGTTAAAGAGGACTGGGCCGAAGACAGAGCCTTGGGGTACCCCACTAGAAACTGATCTCCAGGTTGATGCAGACCCATTTACTAAAACCCTTTGAGTGCGGCCATCGAATCAGTTGCAGATCCACCTTACAATTGCCTTGTCGAGCCCATATTTTTATGGGTGTCATGTTCTGCATATATTTGCTCAGAAGTCAGCCTCACTTAAGCCTCACAAATGGCTTCAGAACAATAACAGTAAAAGTTATCTGAATTGGCGTGGTGATTTCTGTTCTTAAATTGTGCTGTGAGCATGTATGGGCTGGAATGTGTGTAGTGAAAAGGAAATAATTTGTGGAAGGTTTGTGATTTGTTGGTGGTTTGGAGTGCTCTACTCTTTCCTCTCTTCCCCATGACTACTGCAGAGGAGGGGTGGATGGGGAGAAGGGAAGTTGCGTGAGAAAAAAAAGTGTTATGGCACCATAGCTCCTGTCCTAAAGACATCCTGCTGAGACTTGCTACACAGTGTCTCTTGGCCAAAGAATCCAGCACAGACAAAGGCTGCAATCCTAAAGACACTTTCCTAGGAGTAAGACCCACTGAACACAATGGGGCTTACATTTGAGTAGACATGGTTAGAATTGTGCTCAAAGGAGGTATCTGGCTCACTCTCTTGGAGTAACAAAGGCTCATGGACTGGCCCTAGGATTTGTTAGACACTGGGGAAATGCTTACTTACTGATCAGGTCATGGTAAGCTCGTGAATTCAGTGGCGTAGCCTATGATAGCATAGCCTGGTGCAAAGCTCAAAACATTGCTCCAAAATTGATGTGTGCCGGAACTTTGAGAAAAATTATTCAGGGAAAACTCCCCTCCTCCTCTCCCAGAAATCCGCCATCTACTTTCTCTGCTGCCTCCCTTCAGCTGGTGATGTAAGTTAGGCATCTGTCTGAAACCTGGGGAGTTTGTAGCCCCTTCTCTGTAACAAAATCAAATTGAATTAAGAAAAGAATATAAAATATGACGCTTAATGGTTAGGAACACTTTGCTGGGGCAAAGAGGGATGCTTATTCTCTCTGATAAATATCAGAGATTTGTGGATCGGCTTCCATTTCCATATATTTTAATACAGTTAGCCCCAGATGCTGAGTAAAGAGGCATTTTAAGTGGTGCCTTTCTGATCAGAGAATCACTACTTAAAAATGCCTCTTAACTCAGCAGGGCTAACTGTATTATAATATATGGAAATGGGAGCCTATTCATATTGACACCCAGGGTTCTTTTGAGGGGGTATGCAACCATAAGGAGTACTGGCACTTCTTCTCACACAAACAGGTGAGTACCTGCAGGTGGTACCGTCACCTATTTTTCCAGAAAAATAGCACTGTTATCCTTATTAGTTCCATATTGTATCATAATTACATCTCATTACCTCTTAGAGCACTGTGTCTCATAGATCAGTTTTGGGTTAAGGAAATCCTTTTTTTGATACAAAGCCGGTTGGTGTGGAAATTTTCTGGTTAACTTTTGAAGGAATACAGACATCCCAATACTTTTGATTTCATTGTAAATAAATCTATTTTTTTTATTCATCATCAAACCTGGACAAAGAAGCCACTTACTATCAAACTTCTCAGTGAGAAGCAAAGGGTTCTGTGAGTCCCCTTGAGTGAAATCCTTTTGGCCTGCAGTAGACCTTTCAGTCAGGGAAAATAAGAGCAATTCCAAGTCATGGTTCTGAGAAAATAATGATTAGGAAAATTTGACAAATTCTATTTTTGGAACTACAAAACGAAGAAGGAACATTATCTAAACTGCAAACACTGTAGAAATATAATAATTTATTGAACTATCAATTAACAAGAGACTTAACATTTAGGACTTAACATTTAACATTTGTTGCCCAACTCAGAACAAAAACATTTTCAACACTCCTAAGATATGTAAGTTCTGAAGATCTTCAGCAACAACTGAAGGAATCACGTGTGCTGCGAATTTGGGTGACATGAGATCATGTAAGATCTGGGAAAATCTAACTTGCATAAGATACATCTCCTGGAGTGCAGAACCTTTTTAGCTTGAGTGCATTTTCCACAGATCTTTTCATACTCCTGGCACTTGTTGGGCTTCTCCCTTGTGTGGATTCTGTCATGTACTATAAAGTTGCAGCTGACACTGAAGCACTTACCACACACTTGGCACTTCAAGGTTTTCTCCCCTTTGTGAATTCTACGATTGCGTATAACAGGGGTGTCCAACGTTTTCTGCCACTGACCCTGTATTGGGGACCGGGGGAGGGGCAAAATTTGCATATTAAATTTGCACAAAACTTCAATCAATGCATATACGTATTATATTTTATAATATAGTAACGGAGACGGAAATGGCTGGGTGGGGGTTCTGGAAAGGGGATCTGGAAAGGATCTCTGGGTCAGGAGCAAGGGAGGCTGAGGTGGGTGGGAGGTCTGGGACGGGGGTGGAAAGGATCATTAGGAATCAGGGCAATAGAGAGAAGGGGGGATTGAGTGGACAGGAGGTTTGGGAGGGGAGGTTTGGAAAGGATCTTTAGGATCAGGGACAAAAAAGAGAAGGAGGGCTTGGTGGATGGAAGGTCTGTGGGGAGGGGTGCAGATGATTTTTAGGGTGAGGGGTAAGGGAAACTCAGATGGTTTGGGGGGGGGTCTGGAAAGGGGGTGAAAATGGAATTTAATGTGGACCACACAAACTTTAGGAGGCAGATGAACTTGAGGAGAACACCGAAGTTGTGAGGGGCTGTCTGGAGGTTAGTAGCAGCAATATACACTGCAGCTGAGGGCCTTTCGGAGCAGCCACACCCACCCAGACCTGTTGGTCTCTCCCTCCTCTCTCTCCCTTTCTAGTGCCCCCTGGCCATATACGGCTCCTGTAAGTGGTCTAGCCTTTTGAGGGTATAGAAGGCCCAGCCCAACTTCAGCCCAATCACACCTCCTGGCTGTCCCATGAGTCGTGCAAATGTGCAGTGCAGAAGCCCAGCACAGAGTTCATGCACTGGGGCAGCCCAGGCTCCAGCCCTTCACCAAAGGATCACATGTTCATTGGAGAGGGGGTTCAGGTGGAGGGCCGGATTCCAAACCCCTGTGGGGTGGCCGGGGTTTGGACATGCCTGTTGTATAAGGTTTATGTTGATACTGAAGCTCTTTCCATACTCCTGGCACATACAAGGTTTCTCCCCCATGAAGGTTCCCTTCTGAGTCTTAAGATTGCTACTCCGAATGAAGTTCTTTCCACACTCCTGAAAATTGTAGGGTTTATACCGTGTGTGGGACCTGTGATGGTTTACAAGACTGCTGCTGACACTGAAGCACTTTCCACACTTCTGGCTTCTGGTTTCTCCCCTGTGTGGCTTCTCTCATGGATCTTAAGATGACTCCGCAGAATGAAGTTCTTCCCACACTTCTGGCACTTGTAGGGTTTCTCCCCAGTGTGGCTCCTGTGATGGTATAAAATGCTGCTGTAGACACTGAAGCACTTTCCACACTCCTGGCACTTGTAGAGTTTCTCCCCTGTGTGGGTTCTCTCATGGGTCTTAAGATTACTATTGTGAGTGAAGGTCATTCCACACTCCTGGCACTTGTAAGGTCTCTCCCCTGTGTGGGTTCTATCATGGAGCTTAAGTTCATCATTCCGACTGAAACTCTTTCCACACTCCTGGCACTTGTGGGGTTTCTCCCCTGTGTGGGTTCTCTCATAGGTCTTAAGTTTACTATTCTGAGTGAAGGTCATTCCACACTCCTGGCACTTGTAGGGTTTCTCCCCTGTGTGGGTTCTATCATGGGGCTTAAGTTCATAATTCCGACTGAAACTCTTTCCACACTTCTGGCACTTGTAGGGTTTCTCCCCGTGTGGGTTCTCTCATGGATCTTAAGATGACTAGTTTGTCTGAAGGTAATTCCACACTCCTGGCACTGATACGGTTTCTTCCCTGTGTGGGTTCTCTCATGGATCTTAAGATGACTAGTTTGTCTGAAGGTAATTCCACTCTCCTGGCACTGATATGGTTTCTCTCCTGTGTGGGTTCTGTGATGGTATAAAAGGTTGCTGCAGACACTGAAGCACTTTCCACACTCCTGGCACTGATATGGTTTCTTCCCTGTGTGGGTTCTCTCATCTTAAGATGTCTATTCCAACTGCAGGGTATTCCGTAGTCCTGGCACTTATAGGACTTTCCCCCTGTACTGGCTGTCTGATGTGTGGAGTTAGTTTGCTTCTTCTTTCTTCTAATCTGATTCCAAACCGATGCTATTGAATTTTTTTAAAAGAAATGTAAGATACTGCAGCTAGTAGGGGAAATCTTAAAAAGCATATTTGGTCTAAATATGACTACAAGCCAGATAAAACACAGCAACCTTTATCTGCCTGTGCATTCCACAACATGTAGAAGGGGTTTTTTGTATGTTTGTTTTGTTGTTAAAACCATGCAGAAACCCAAAACACCACAATTTGTCCTTAAAATATTGTAACTAATAAAAAGAAAACAAACACACACACACCACATTTGGGTGTTTAAGAAATTTTCTATATATTGGATTTTTTCTTGTTAGAAATAAGGCCATGCTTAAATCTGCTAATAGTCTTTCAGTTACCTAATGTTTTTAAATTAATAAAAATGAGAATTTGAACTGGAAAACATAGAACACTGATTTCATACTTTCACATCACCAAATCTGCTAAAAATAATTAGCAGTATAAAACATCTATAAAACATAAAACATCTCTAACAATATTGTGTTCTTTAGAGGTGAAGTAAACTTAGAGAAAGAAAGGTCACAATTAAGGGAAGGAATAATGCCTTTCTACACTGACTGGATTAAGTTTCTGGTTTTTAGTTCCATATCTACCCCTTCATGGTCTTTTCCAGTTACTGCAATGGGTATGCCAAAGGTATGCTCTTCTGGCACACATAATCCTCTGTATACAGGAGAAATTTGTTTGGTATCCTTGGTTGCTGTGCAGTGGCCATTTGCACAGCTCAATTATTCTGAAGGAATTATTCTGAAATGGTCATACCCAGCCATAGCCAGTTCATGCAGCCTGGGTACCAATTCCCCTTGGCAACATCCTGTTGAACAGAGGTTCCTGGGAGGGGCATCAATCAATCCTCCTTACCTATAAGGATGACATTTGCATGATTTTCCATCATCACCGCTTCATAAATCTGTCTTTGGTATGGATTCAATAAGACCAGCTCCTCCTCACTGAAATACAGAGCTACCTCTGCAAATGCAATTGGGCTCTAGAAAAAAAAGAAGAAATGTCCTATTTACATGTCAATATAGACCAGGTATGTCCAAGCATTTTGGCAGGAAGGCCACATCAACTCTAACACTGTGTGTGTGTGTGTGTGTGTGTGTGTGTGTGTGTGCGTAAAAATGATTTACATTTCAAATTTGAACAAATTTACACGTAAGAGTGTATTAGAGACAGATGCAGAGGATTACAAGGCTTGCTAATGAGCCGGATGGAGGGGTCGTGCCACGGTCTGCATTGAGGCTTGCTATGGGTTGCATCTCCCCTTTGGTCTAAACCAAGATTTCAGCCTTTATTTAAAATAAGGAACACTCCCTTTGACTTGCTGATCTGTTTTCTAAAAAAATCACCAAACATCATAAAGAGGGTTTTTCAACCCTTGGTCCGGGGACCAGTGGAGGTCCTTGGCATCTGCCTGACCAGTCTGCGAGAGGACTCCTCTAAGTGCCCCTCTTCACAGCAGGAGGGCTCTGACTAAGGAGTGCAACCTCAGACACCAGTCCTATGTCTACTCAGAAGTCCCACTGTAGTCAATAGAGCTTACTCCCAGGAAAATGTGAATATGATTGCAGCCTCAGAGCGCAATCCTAGGCCTGTCTACTCAGAAATAAGTCCCATTGTAGGCAGTGGAGCTTACTCCCAGGAAAGCGCAGATAAGATTGTAGCCTCCGAGTACAGTCCAATGCCCATTACTGAGAAATAATTCCCATTATAGTTAATGAAGCTTACTCTCCATTAAGAGTGACTAGGATGGCTTTGTGCATTTTCAATGCATCCTGCATTGAAAAAGGTTGAAAATCCCTGCTCTGAGTAGACATGCATTGAGCCATTGGGTTTTCACCTGTAATCCTAGCCACAGTAACCTAGCAATAGCTCTGTTTATTATTACTATTATGGGATATTCAACTGAAGGCAGCTGTGCTGTGCTCTAGGTGGGGAAACCCTCCCTCCAGGTCGGCAGAGGCAGAACTCTCCCCCTACCCCTGGGCTGATATCTGGAAAATTTCTTTCCCACAGAACCGGGCTCTGTTGCCAAAAAGGTTGAGGACCACTGTCCTAATGTATGCTAGTCCTATCTACACTTTCCTGGGAGTAAGCCTCACAGTTAGCATATAGGTGGTAGACTGTTAAAAGCATAAATATGTAACATTTACCCAAATCCAGTCCTATACCATGTTAGCATCAAGCCTAAAATATCAGACAGCAAATGAACATAAAATATTTTTTTATTTTTTTATTTTTATTTAACTCAATTTATACCCCGCCTTTCCTCCCCCGTAAGGGGGAGCCCAAGGCGGCTAACATAGAGGAATAAAACATCATTAAAATTGCTAATAAATACAAATTAAAACATCATTAAAATACAATTAAAATACAATTAGAATAATTAGACTGGAACAATTAAAAACAAGCTAAAAGACATTTGTTAAAACAATAAAATAAAACAATAACACACTGCCCCCCATGTGCTGGTCTAAGACTGTAATAAAGGTTTATTATTATTACACTGCCCCCCACCCTCTGCCCCGTTTAAAACGCTTTTTTAAAATAAAAGGTTTTAAGACTCCGCCTGAAGCTCTGTATTGAGGGAGCTTTCCTAAGTTCTATGGGGTGCCACCCCGGGAAGGCCAGGGTGCCACCACCGAGAAGGCCCTACCTCTGGCCGCCACACCTCTCACATCTTTTAGTGGCGGCACAGCACAATACACCATTGAAATGAATGGGGTCTCACTTGAATTAGACTTGTGACACCCCCCCCCCCACCCAAGTAACAGTTCACTATTCTGACAGACTCACTTTGAGACTATAAGGGGAAACCCTTAACACCAACATATGCACAGCATGTATATATTGATGGTTGGAGTCCCAAAGAAATTGAAAGTGGCTGGACGGAGGAGAAAAGGAGGAACATGAGAGGAATTCCTCTGAGGTAAAAGTGTAAGCAGAAAGGGGAAAACTGCAGAGGGACAAGGAATACAAATACTATAGATTCGCTGTGCTTCCCAGGAAAATCCTAGAGAGAAGGGGAAGATTTGGGGGTACAGGTATTCCTGGAGGAAAGTGTTAATAAGAAGGAAGAGAGTGGAAGGAAGGAGAGTCTAGAATGAGGGGACAAGGCTGAGAGATGGGAATCCGTCTAACATGGGATCATGACCCTTTTGGTTGGTTCACAAGCCATAGTCTCAGAAACAGTGCTCT
The DNA here is from genome assembly GCA_030015325.1 of Cryptoblepharus egeriae. NCBI lineage: Eukaryota > Metazoa > Chordata > Lepidosauria > Squamata > Scincidae > Cryptoblepharus > Cryptoblepharus egeriae. Next base: position 53,935,160 of record JAREYC010000004.1, read on the forward strand.
ACTCTGACACACTCACCCTGAAAGTACAGTGGCGCCTCACGTAACAATTTAATTTGTTCCGGAGGCATGTTTGTTACATGAAACGTTCTTTACGTGAAGCAGATTTTCCCATAGGAAATAATGGAAACTCAGACAATTGGTTCCACACCCCAAAAATATTCATAGAAAAAATATTAACTGTTTATAAAAATGATTACAAAACACTGGCATTGAATTCAAAACATGCACTCAATGTGCATGATCCTATGAAGTCTACTTAGGCTGCAATCCTAAAGACACCTTCCTGAGAGTAAGCCCCATTGAACACAATGGGGCTTACATATGGGTAGATGTGGTTAGGAGGCTGCAATCAAAGACACTTTCCTGGGAGTAAGCCCCATTGAACACAATGGGTCTTGTTTCTGGGTAGACATGGTTAGGAGACTGCAATCCAAGACACTTTCAAAGTGTCTCCCCACTTTCTCCTTCTCTTCATCCTGAGCCTCTCACTCCCCTGCTCCCTTCTGGCTAGCCCTGAGCTGCTTCCCTCTTCTCCACTGCTGTTCTCTCCCTCTGACCAGCGGACGCCTGGCCACAGGAGGAACAGCGCGGACGTGTTGCTTTCGCTATGCACAGGCAAGCTAGGCAGCCCTGACACTTTTTAAAAGGGCTGCCAGCCAGCGCGTCTGCGCCAACTGCCAATGAATGTGTTCTTTATGTGAAGCACTTTCTTTACGTGAAGCAGAATCCTAGAGAAATTTTTGTTTGTTACGTGAAACATACTTTACGTGAGGCGTTTGTTACGTGAGGCGTCCCATCCCAACCAGCAACATGTACAGAACATGGAGCTCAAAGGAAAGGAGGAGGAAAGAGGAGAAAAGGAGGGAAGAGACAGGGATTCTCTCAATGAAGTGAAAGCTGAGAGGGAGAAACTTCAGGGGGAGAAGGGACAGAATAGCAGGGCTTTCCAAGGGAACCCTGGAGACGCAGGAAGATTTGAGGGTACAGGGAATGGAGAATGTTGGGGGTGTCAGTAGGAAGAAGCCAGTCCAGAGTGAGGAGACAAGGCTGAGAATGTTGCAGGAGGAGAGGCTGAGCTGTTCCCTGAGAATCTCCCTCACCTGCCCTGCATGAGTGGCAGCCAGTTTGAGCCTCCCAAAGGTTTCCTCCGCTGTGGATGTTCCTTCTCTGCTGTCTGTTTGGGGATAAAATGGAGAATATTGAAGTTATTTCAGCCTTGAATTCTTTCCAATACAGGTCTTGGGGAGTTCAGAGTGCAGAGGCATAAGATCCAGATCCCAAAGGGTCCTCAGCCAGGCTCCTGTGGCTGCCCATCCCACATGGGCCTCCCTTCTCAGGAGTAGGAGGAGAGTCAGCAGCTTTAACTCCCTCCCTACAGCTCTCCCTCCTCCTGGGTGCAGCCCCAGATCTGCGTCCCCCCTCGGTCTCCACAGTATAGAACCTGCCCCTCCACCCCGCCCAGCCTTCCCCCATCTGCAAGCTCCAGGCCTTCTTCCTTCCCTCACTAGACCAGCCAAAGCCTCCCCTTTCCCAGCTCAGGGTCCAGGTCAGGTCAGGCTCTCCTCTGTTGGGAAACGGTCTGAGGGCCGAGCAGTCCCTTCACTCAACAGTGATGTATCTATACAGGCCGAACCTTTTTATACATGGATTTTTTAAATACATGAATTGGACTGAACATGGATGGCAACTACAAACAGAGAAACAGTCACGCAAGCAATCATTCTGAACAACACAAGGGCCTACCAAGGTCGTCATTAAGGCCCTTACTTTGATAGGAAGGGTATATGTCAAAGCGGTTTTCTGCACTGTATTCTGCTGCAAAATACACATCCAATGGTATATGACATGATGAGATTATTCAGAAGACTTTTATTGATTTTAATGATTTAATGATTTTTGGCACCCCCAGTGTGGCCCCCCCTTAGGGTGGCACTTGTGGCCCACAGTCCCCTATAGCACCCCCCAAGATGCCACTGGAGCAATGCACAGGCAGGGGATACTTTGCATTTGTAACTGCTGACTTCCTCTCTACAACAGTAAGAAAAGCTGTTTTTAGACAATTGGAAAGGGATACATTTTTTTATTTTTTTAAACTGATTTTACTGAACACATTTTTGTTATCAGCATCAAACCCTTGCAGATATTGACGCACAATCTTATTTTATTAGGCACAATGGAGGAGCAGAAACAATGGAAGAGGGTCTTTAAACTCATTTTTCCACTATTTTCCATATTCACTGATTTTTTTTAATCAATGAGAGGTTCCAAAATGGTTTCAATATTAGAGCGTTTCAACCTGGGACCCCCTTCTGAGAATGACAATCTGTCTGGGGGACCCCCC